>JACGTP010000002.1:3265468-3971936 GCA_023678845.1 Mischocyttarus mexicanus | reverse complement strand
TTCGTACCATCTTATTTTATTAAATATTATATTTCTTTTTCTATTATTTTTAAAGAAAATACACTAATTTCGTGACACGTTAGTGAAACACTACTGTTATCGCACTATATTTTGGTTGCTATGTAAATATCGATTTAATAAAACATTCAGATAACTGATTGGTCGTTTTTCAATCATTTTCAATTCTTATTACCGTTTTTATCCAAACTTAAAAATTTATTAATCGTGTTGAACAGAAGGAAAAAAAAGATGTTAGCTCTTAAAAAAAGTTATTTTCGAACAAACATTATTAATACGAATAAATGTTTTTATGTTTTAGGACTTTATCTTAGAACACTATAGCGAAGATGGGGAGAATTATGAAGAAGCTATTGCAGAACTTATGGAGACTAGACAGGTATGAAAAAAACAAAACAACCTATTTAAAATATATTCATGATATGTATGTACAAAAATTGTATAATATTTTATTTTTATAAAATTTATCTTTTACATTTACGTTAAATACGTAGAATTGAATTTTGATATGGATTAAAAATATAAAAATAAAATATAAGAATTAGTTTAGATATTAATTAATATGTTTTAATACTAAATTTTTGTTGTAGGCAACGAGAACACCGACAAGAGACTCAGCAGGTATAGCACTGCTTTTGCGTTATTACAATCAACTTTACTTTATCGAAAGACGGTTTTTTCCACCTGAAAGAAGCCTCGGTATACATTTCGAATGGTTCGATTCATTGACTGGTGTACCAAGTCGTCAACGTACTGTTGCATTTGAAAAAGCATCGATTTTATTCAATGCTGGTGCACTTTATACACAATTGGCTGCTAAACAAGACAGGCATTCTACTCGAGGCTTGGATCAAGCTGTTGATGCTTTTCTTAGAGCAGCTGGAACCTTTCGATATATTCACGAAAACTTTACCAATGCACCTAGTATGGATTTAGGACCTGATATGCTCGAAATGCTCGTCCAATTGATGCTGGTACGTTTATTATTATAATTATTATTATTTTAGGCATGATTACCAAAATTATTATTATATGTGATCTTACGTTATTAATGCATGCATGTATGTGTGTGCAAGATTTATTTAAATATGATCCAAATATTGCTTGATTCAAATAAATCATTTTATACAGAATTTATTTATATACCGTTTCAATTGTCCAAAAAGTTCGTAAAGATTTGTAAATATGTATATATATATATATATATATTCGATTAATTTTTGTAATATTTATAAATTAATTATTTTCTTCTTCAAATCGATACGAATTTATTGTGAAAGAAAATACTTCAAATAAGGTCAATTTGATTTTAAATATTTTTATATTAAAAATTAACGAGATTATTAAATTGGTTTTATAGAATACATATGACTCTTTTGCGTAATGTGAAAATATTTTGACAAGACGTAAGATCGTTTTGGTATTTGTTAATATCAAGTATATATTAAAATCTTTTATTTCAGGCACAAGCGAGAGAATGTCTGTTTGAAAAATTGGAACTTCAATCGAGAGAAGGGAGAACGATCGATATTTCTTTGGATTTAGCACAAGAAGCTGCACAAGTAAATATTGACAATAATGTTTATGAATTAATTAATAATTAGCTTAAAAATTTATATATATATTTCATTTTTCCTGTTAAATGTTAAAGGTTGCTGCTGTTTACAATGACGTCCACGGCCTAATATCTCGTGAACCAGTACGCGATTATGTCCCAGAAACTTGGATTTCTTTGATATTGGTCAAACGTGAACATCATTTAGCACTTGCTCACAAACATCTCGCGGCTGGTTTACTCGATAGACCGATAACGGATTTTCGAGTTGAGACAAAACTCACCCTTGAACATATTCAAAAAAGTGATGGGAAAACGCAATTGGAAGTTACCGTGCCTAGAGATGATAACGAAAGAAAACTTTTAGGTATGTTAATATTATACACATTGTTGTTCTTTTTGTTTAAAATTTTTGCTTAATATTTTTTCTCTTTCTCTCTCTCTGAACAGGAAAAGCACATTTAAGGGAAGCTTTGGTTTTGCACGAGGAAAGCCAACGGCTACAAAGGATGTGCAGAGAATTGAAAGGAAAGCAGGCGTTGGCGAAGGTCTTGAAAAAAGGACACGAAGCCACGCACGATGTGTATAATAAAATCGGGGATGAAGATGATTTTCGGGAATTATTAGATCCCCCAGATATCATTGGTAAATATAAAAAAAAAAGAAAAACATAATATTCGTTTTATAAAAAATAGTCCGATTGGTAAATAAATAATAATAAAAATATTAAATTTAGCGTCAACTAAGTTTCAATTGAGCATCACTCATCCGGATTTTGGTCAACACGGGGTGGAAGATTTGTTTAGATCGTTGGGACCTGTTGCTATATTTTCAGCAAAAAGGCATTGGACTGCACCAAGGAATGTTCAACTTCAAAGAGGTCCTGATGGTGAAGGTTTTGGATTTAGTGTGCGCGGTGACTCTCCAGTAATCATAGCTGCTGTTGATCATAATTCTTTAGCTGAAGTAAGTTACCACTACGATGAAGATTATTTCATTTTTATCTTCAAAACTTTATTATAATACTTTTCTTTTTATTATTAGATCGCTGGTATGAAGGAAGGTGACTTTATAGTTGGTATCGGTGACAAGGACGTCAAATGGGCTTCTCATGAACAAGCTGTTAGGTTGATAAAACAATGTGGTGATTTTATAACTCTAAGACTGGTCACACCTATGGATAGAAATTATATGAAGGTAAGAGAAAATAATTACAAATTATAAGGGTAAGTCAATTATTATTCGCAATTTAATGATATTTTTTGTTTGGAGTTTTATCGCATAATACATATGCATTAGTATTTGTGATTATTCAGAAGAAAGAAAAAATGAATCTTTTTTTATGTAACTCTTAAGAGGAAAGAAGTATTTAAATCAATCTTATTACTACTTGACGATATACCAAATACAATAAAAATATTATTAAAAAGTGGATTATTATTGATAAAGAGAGAGGCTTATTATTTTAAAATTAATCTCAATCAAATTGAGATGATTTAATGATTATTATTTAACTGATACATAAATTCGTAGTAACATAATCATTTTAGAAACCCGGTAAACCGAACCAACATGATAAAGGAAGCGTTTCGGCGAGCAGTTCTTCAGGAGTGTCTTCTGGCCAACCCAGTCCAGCTGGTTCAGTTACAACCGCTCATGTTACAAGAAGATTACCTTGGAATCCTTTCAAGAAATCAGTTAATCAACGAGACAGTAGGGATCTTACATTTGACAACGTCATCTTGAGATGATTGTTGAAGAACGAGAAATTCCCTTTAAAGGTACGTCGGTTGACACAAATTTTCTTTGTATGTCTCGCATCCGTTAATAAGCTACCATCGTTTACGATCCGAAGAAAATGAATAATTGGGCTATACGTAGATTAGATCAGATTGTATCTTTATAAAAATGTATATATACATATATATACATATATTATATTTATACATTTATTTGTATGTCCTACATATATACCATGTCTTTATCTCATCCAATTTTTTTTGCCTTTACATTAAGAACTTTCTCATTTTTCTAAACGTGTTTTTCATTATTAACTCTATGGATTTGTAGATATTATAATTATCGTTTAGGATGTATTAAAAGAATTAACACGTTAGCAAAATGTGAACGTGATTACGATCATATTCGTTATATTGTAAAATCTGTAAGTTTTTATCGATCGTGTCGTATTAAACGTTAACAGTAAATACTTATGTATATTAAATCGTAATTATAATTTAGTATAGATATATCATACAATAGATACATATACCCTATAAAGGGTGTCCCGAAAGTCGTCTCACGTAACTGAAAAATAATAAATTTATTATCTAATTAAATTAGCGCGTGTACGGTGTTTTAGTTTTACAGGCTTGCGTTAAGATTATGTCAGTTTTTTTAATTTTATATTGGTTAAAACGACTTTTGCAACACCTTGTAAATCACGCCAATGTTCGTCATTTCATGAAATCGTAGATTTAATATATACTTAAATATTTACCTTATCATTTGTCCAATGATTACAATTAATTAATTGTATCTAAATCGTATCAACGATAGTGTACATAGAGAAAGAAAAACAAAGAGAGAGAGAGAGAGTGTGTAATGTCATATAATTCAACGTGCTCTCCTATGAATATTCTATCTGTTAGAAAATATCATCGCGTTCACGAAGAGACAGTCGTAATGAGCAAAAAAAAAAACACCGTATTAAAAATATAATTCTTGAATTATGATTGGTTCGTAAAATCCTCTTTATTTTTATAAATTTTTTATTTGTGCTTTTTCTTACGTACTGTAATAACCGAATAAAAATATCTTCGATTAACGATTATACATATATGTTACATTCCTTATCCTTAATAAATATATATATTTTATTATAATTAATTACAAAATCAAAATTAATACTTTCTGTGATGGATTGATTTTTGATGACTTTATGAAGTCTAATTCATTGAGGTAAGATGTTTATTTTCTCTTTATCTACTATTGTAAGAAATCAGATACATATTCAACGTATATGTTACGAGACAATCTTATGGTATTACTCACCATCAACAATCTTTTCATTAGATTACTATATCTTTTATTAATCTTGAAAATTGCATTCATTGTAATAGTTACACAATCCAAGGACGTGAAGGAAACGACTGTGACATCGTAGCCGTATAGGTGAATATTTTCAGCTAAAGAAGAATATTATTTCTTTATTTTTATATATCAAAATAAAGATATGTCAATATTATCTCTATTTATTAATTATTGTTATTATTTTTGTGTGATCGTCCCGAATAATGTAGGTCTTAATCCCGGATGATTAAGATTGATTCTAATTACTATATAATTAGGATTAAATACTAATTACTATACATATAAACATACTAAATTTATACAATTTATAGAAGCAACTCCGAAATTTGAAGTAGCTTGGATATGTGTTCTGTAATATAACAAAAATTCTTAAATAATATTATAGTAGATTTAAATGTTTGTTTAAAACATTAGGATTGCGTCAATGTTACGTCCTAAAATACGTGCTGAAGGAATAGAATGAATAAATCATGATATTCTTGTTCGAAGGAGATGGATTCGCTCAGGTAAAATAAGACAAAGAAACGTTTCCGGATGGTTTTTCGTTTGTAATCTTAAGCCGGAAATACATAGAAATCTCATGTTTTTTAAATATGCAACTCTTGAATTATATGAATTGTTATATTATTTAGATTAAAATGAAAAAAAGATGACAAAAATTTATAATCGTGAAAAAGAGAAAGGTTTTATTTATGCTATATACATCTATACATATATTTACTTATATACAAAATGATATATAAATAGATATGTGTAAAGAAAAAAACTGCAGGGGAAATTGTATCTTAAGTGTAACACGTAAGAAATTCGACACGTCCTTCGCTCATTCGAGACCTTATCGTGGTGAAACTAATGAAACTTTACAGAAAGAAAGAGAAAGAGAGAAAATTCGTGAAAGACATTGGTAGCTGAAGCGACAGCTTTGAGGGCAATGTACTTTCGTTTCATCGAACGCCAAAGAAGGCTTTTTAGGGTCAGTGGAGAAAGTCTAGCAGCTGTTGTTGCACCAGCACACACCACCATCGCTCCAATTCAGTACACTCGAATGCTCTCGGATGCAGTCACGTGCGTGATGCTTCATCCTCTTTCTTAAAGAAAGAGAAAGAAAGATAATATAAAATATCTTCGACAAAAAAAATGGATAGAACAAAGTTAGAGTTACCATCAAAAATAAAATAATTTTGATTAATTATGTAATTGGTATTTTTGAAATTCGAAGAATTAAATATACAGGCTGATTCTGGGAATCAGGGTGAGTTATTGATTTTCTCTTTTAAATAAAAATAGATAAAAATCATATGGCATAATACTTTTCTAACTTCTTATGATATTATTATTTGTGTGAATGCACCGATGCACCAGCTAAGTGCATTATTGTACTTTATTCTTTAATGCGATCTAATTTTTGTCTTTAATTAATCGATCCCTTTGCTCATTCCATATATAAAAATACTAAACAAAGGTCATCGAAATATCAATACTTTACGAGATATTTGGCATTTTGTATCGTTATTATATATATCTTTTTTAAAAATACATGAATTCGTATTTTTATAATAAAAGTTAAAGCTTATATATATATATTTATTCAACTTCATAGCTACGAATACGATAGATTTATGAATATCATAATCCAATTAGTTACATTATTTTTTCTTATTAAAATATATTAACATAAATTATTTAATTGTGTTGGCCGAAATTTAAAGCAAATTTATGTTGGTTCACGTATAAATATTAAATAGTCATATACGTGGATATTTATTTTTTAATTATCTTAAAAAATTCCGGGCGAGCTTTACTTTGTTAATGTTTTATTCTCTTTAGTTATCATAAAATGAAATTAATAATGTATTTGTTTCTTTGTTAATATGATTGCAATTTACAATTTAGATCTTCAATAGAATTGATTCTTAAAGAAAAACATATACAAACACATGTAATACTTGTTTATCTATTTGTAAGTAATGCATAGCAATTATAAAATTCTCTATAGTATGAAATGCGGATGGATAATAAATATAAATATCAGTGAATAAAAATATATAAATAGATATAGAGAGATATCAGTAGCAAAGGTATAAATAAAGTATGGTATCAGTTACGCTCTATTTGAATCAAGGTTGTGTCCTTTTAACATTTGTAATATGCACATATATCTTTTTCTTTTTTAATGTCTTTATACTTGCATATTTTGTTTTTTTCTCTTTTTCTATTTCCCGTTCCGGTTTAATTGCGTATTTACTACTATTCTAATTAATAAACAATTTTTTAAATTATCAAGTCTATTCCCAGTTAACACAAAACGTTAATATGACGTAATTTTTGAAAAATTAAAAAAAAAAAAAAAAAAAAAAAAAATCGAACGTCATATTAACGTTTTGTGTTAACTGGGATTTTATTCTATTTTATTCTACTTTTATTATTATTATTATTGTTGTTGTTGTTGTTGTTGTTGTTGTTG
This sequence comes from Mischocyttarus mexicanus, assembly GCA_023678845.1. Taxonomy (NCBI): domain Eukaryota; kingdom Metazoa; phylum Arthropoda; class Insecta; order Hymenoptera; family Vespidae; genus Mischocyttarus; species Mischocyttarus mexicanus. The sequence goes on along the minus strand of JACGTP010000002.1, from coordinate 3,964,806 downwards.
TTGTTGTTGTTGTTTTTATTATTATTATTTGTAATTTTATATGTACTTACAATTAGATTTATTCCCATTTAATATTTTGTAATACAATTTTAATAGACGGATTAGATATATTTATTTATATATTCATTTATAGATTGTTGGCCCAGTAAATGATTTTTTTTTTTCTACAAAATGTAACACTGATATTATTTTATATCAATTATACAATAATGTAAATTATAATGTTTCAACTATAATAGATTTAGAAAATTTTTCTTAAATAATTTCTGTTTCACTCTATCCATTTAATCTTTTATCATTCCTCCTATTCATTCATACTCTCTTTCATTTTTGTTAATCGTATTTCTTTAAAACTTTTATTATACTTCCGGATTATCTTCTTTATTTTACATTATACTTACGGTCTAGTAATTAGATATTCAACCTTTTCTTTTTCACGGGTCGCACATTTGCAATGGTTGAAAATCGATAATTAAAAAACAAAAAGAAAGTTAACTCAAGACCTGGATAACACACTGGACCAAATTTGAAAGTTTTCAGGGTCGAGGTTGAATGTGTATTCTCTAATAGGTATTTTAATGACAACATTTACATACTTTTTGTATTCACACAAAAAAAACATACAATATTTAATTCTATAGAACTATGTTATTGACATTTAGTTTAAAGATTTAGAAATGACGTAGAACTACGTCGCCAGTAGTAAGCTGTAGAATTTGAAATGATGTAGAACTACGTGACCAGTATCGAATGTGTTAAATGTCTATAGCATGACTAATTTCGAAAAGGAAAGCGTATTAACTCAGGATTACCTAAAATCAATATATAGAAAGAAGATAGTCCGATTAACTTTCGCTGAATTATGAATATTCATCACGTATAACAATTGATTATGCAATAAATTTTCTTTTTTGTTACGATTACGATAAAGTCAACGTAAATATTTCTCCACGAAATTATCAAAATTTATGAAAATAATATATAAAAGAAATAAATTTGATATTGTATATATAGAAAATATTGATATATTCTTATATATCTTTAATATAGTTTCTCATAGATTGACTTATCAGTTTTTACATTAATATTTATAAATCATAAAAACTTTATAATAAAATTTTTACGATAATATTAAAATACTTTATTATAATATTGACCTTATTTCAGATATGTTAAACGAACAGTTTATGTAAAATATTTGTTAGATTCTTATCAGACGGAATTAATATATAAATGATTTTTAAGAGACTTTAAACAACATATTAACACTATTTAACATAATTAATAGTCAATATTATTTTACATTTGTTCTTTTACGTATAACAACAAGTTCTAAACTCATTTAATATGAATTTTTTTAAAGAATTATTTTCAAATTAAAAATAAATTTGACTATATTTTCTTTAAATTGTTTTTATCATAGTTTGACGAAGATAAAGGATAATAATATAAAATTACATTTCAAAAAATAAGAAAAAACTTAACAGACGATCAAATTACATAAGGCTAATTAATTTTTCGAATTGAAATTTTTCGAAAATTAACATCGTTCGATAGGGATGTCAACAGTCAAATGATGTCATGACAGTTCTCGTTTGAATAACACACATAAAGAAAATCTAGTCTTTCTTTGCCATTTTAGTTTTAACTATTATATATAACTAGGACCTTTCACCGCACGTTGAGAAAAACTACTTTCATGAGATACAAGAAACTGTAAAGAAAAAATTCTTTATTTGCTTGCGAATGAACACTCAAAAGACAACACCATTAATGTTTTTATTTATTACCAAAAAATCTATATATTTACTACGATTTGTTTGTGTCTGTATGTATGTGTGTGTTTTTTTTTTTAATTTCAAAATCAATCAAATAACTAAACTTCTATTACGTTTATTTTTAAAAATAAACTAATAAAGTATTTAATATCCGAGAGATTTATAATTTTGGATATAAATTATATATCGATACGTTTATTAACATTGACTAAAATTCGATTAATTTTTGACGATTTGTAATGTTTTTTGTTTTTTTTCTGTATAAGTGTTATATTAGTTATTCCCCCCCCCCCTTTCCCTTCCCCCTATAATTATTCGAATATTATTTTACAAACGAATACACGAAATTCTAATATCGTGGACTTCTTTCTTATGCCTAATTGTTATTTATTGTGACCTGCGGTTAGGTAATTATTTCTTTTAAATTAGATATTCAAAAGAAACATTTTTTATTCATAGAGTTTAAAGTCTATGTTAAATATCCAAAGTCTTTTAAAATTCTTTTGATTATAAATGCATATATGCATAAAAAACTCATTTATAATACTTTAATAAAAACATTTTCTGGCAAACTTTACATATCATTATTATTTCTTTTTAGATACAAATTAAGTAGTAGTTTCAAAGTGTTAACATAGAATATGCTGTATATAATTAATAATAATTCGAAGTGATAAATTGTTATTTTGATTCGTTCTTTTACGATGTTCCAAACAATTGTAATCTGATCTTCAAAGAAATAAAATTATACGATAAAAAGGAATTAATATTTTTTGCAATGTTTTCTCGATATATAATATACCTCTAACAGTGGTTATTGCTTCCTGGATATTGTTTACGACAAATATAAAATCTATCTTTGCAAATTATTTTAAGCGACTTCCAGAAACGAAAAAAAAAAGGAACAAAAATAATAAAATAAAAAATGACCTTGATATTTGCCGGACCGAAGGAAAGTTAGTTCGCGGAGAAAGCAGAATGAAAGATTACAAGAAGAAAGTGAATCTTTGAACGCGAGAATGGTTTCGTGAAGTTTCTTTATAAACAATATAAACGTTCTCGTCAATTTTCTCTCATCTTTATTTTATCTTTCTCCTTTTTCGTCGAATAAATTCAATTAGACGATTATTGAGGATAAAATTATAAGCTTTAATATTTAATCATTATTATTTCGTTCTACACGAAGCACGGTGAGAATGTTATTAATAATATCTTTAATATAGGTTTTATTTAATTAGATTTTTCTTTTTTTTATTATTTTATTTTACTATGTACAATTAGGTTCTCGATTAATCGTAAGCTTTGTTAAGAAGGATGAGGGAGGGTTTTGGTCGATCGTATCTTTTTTATCCTTGTCAATCAATAAGTTATGACGATTCCTTCGGAAAGTATATATTATAACGTAAAAAAATGATATTTATTCATAATATGTATATTTGTCAATAACATATGAATAATTGCCAGACGTTTTCTAGTTGATTATTTTTTTACAAGTTCTCGAGTTGAATCTATTAATCTATTAATTCACGTTTTTTTTTTCCATTTTTTTTTTGCTCAATACTTCGTTGATAATTTAAAGGTTATAGAAACGGAAAGAAAATAGTTTTAAAACATTGTTGAAAAAAACATTGTTACGTTCGATAAAATAAATAGTTGAAACTTTATGAAAATTAGATTAAGTCGGACACTGTAAAATTAATAAGTGTCAATTTTATCGTAGAAGAATCTTTCCATCTTTATTTTATCTTTCTCCTTTTTCGTCGAATAAATTCAATTAGACAATTATTGAGGATAAAATCATAAGCTTTAATATTTAATCATTATTATTTCGTTCTAAACGAAGCACGGTGAGAATGTTATTAATAATATCTTTAATATAGGTTTTATTTAATTAGATTTTTCTTTTTTTATTATTTTATTTTACTATGTACAATTAGGATCTCGATTTATCGTGAGCTTTGTTAAGAAGGATGAGGGAGGGTTTTGGTCGTTCGTATCTTTTTTATCCTTGTCAATCAATAAGTTATGACGATTCTTTCGGAAAGTATATATTATAACGTANGCTTTCTATGAAAGGGCTTCTTCGATATTTGAACGTGCAAAATGGATATATAGAAGTTACTCATACCTTTCAAACATCACATCGTTTCAAATAGAAAGCTGAAGCATCGTAGTATTAATGTACTTTCGTACATACATGTACACATTGTATATATCTACGTTCAGAAACTTTTATTCGTACTTCACGGAGTAATATCACTTTCGTTTTCTTCCAATACCACGTGTGTCCTAGATAAACCTAAGTTCCGTTCTATATTATACCCATCGTTTTTCGTTTCTTTTTTTAATTAACACTTTTAATCTAATTTTTATGATCATATCCTTTCTCTTTTTTTTCTCTCTCTCTCCTCTCCTCTCAACTCCTCTCTCGATATTTTTATTTTATTTTATATTTCCGTACTTATAACGAATAAATCAATGGTAAAAGATAAGAGATAATATTTTTTGAACAGTGTTATTTCTTTTTTACAAACACACATCAAGTCGAGTTCCAACTTTCGCGTTATGTAAAACGTTATGCTCCGATTGCAAATGATTTTTTAAAATTAATAATATAATTATAGATTTCCTCTTATCTGCTGGATTGTTTGCCAATTATACTTCTCTTCTTTTTTTCTTTTTTTTTTTCTACAGTTTTTTTTAAAATAAGATTTTACTTTTAGTAAGAAAAATTAGATTGGTCTTTACGAAGTTTTAGGGGTAAAACTTTAACGATATGACAATTATTTTAAAGAAATAAATATCAATATATTATTACAGTTATGGAGGAACAACAAGAATTTAATTATGAGTGCGTTTTAAGCGAGGAAACTAAAAAAATAGCTAAGGATGAACTTCGCGAGGATGAAACAATTCGAGAACAATTGTTGGAACAATTTAGGAATTGGATTAAAAAACATCCGTTAATAAAAAATTGCAGAATGGATTCGATTTTTCTTCTTAGATTTCTAAGAACGAAAAAGTTTAGTTTACCAATAGCTCAAAGTATGTTGGAAAGATATCTCTCCATGAGACAACTTTACCCTGATTGGTTTGAAAATCTTTCTGTCGATGAACCAGAAATTCAAGACATCATAAATTCTGGTTATATAGTACCTTTATTGAAACGAGATAATAAAGGAAGATTGATCGTGCTATTTAACACAGGTAAATAATTAAAATTCGTTTAATCATTTAATCCTATTTAATCCGAATTTTCTTTGCAATAAAAAATCCTTTTGTTATGTGACTTTAAAAATCGCGTTGGATTTAATAAAGAGAAAATCACAAAATATTACTCATCAGTTATCAGATATTTTTTATCAATTCTCTTCAACTAATTATATTAGACATTAAATTTAAATATTTTTTCTATTAAAACAAAATAAAATGAGAAATTGATTCACGCAATTAGAATAGCAGGATCCTCCTTTTAAATTATATCGACGATCTTAAAATATAATCGAAAAAATCATCTTCGAAACAAATTTTTCGATCGTGTATTCTTTAAAATAACGTATTATAATTTTAGCTTGAAAATTTCTTTTCTTTTTTTTTTTTATAAAATCATAAATAACAATATATATAAATATGAATACAATAAATATAGGAAAACTATAAATTATCTTAAATAATAATGGTACGAATATTTATTCATTCGTACATTAAGCAGGAATAAGAATACCAATGATCCTATTCGCATTTATCTTCATCGTTGATTTGTTAAAATTTACCTTGGACGTTATATTCTTTTTTCTTCTTTTGTTTCAGGACGTTTTGACCCATACAAGTATACGCCTGCACATTTGGTACGTACCCATAGCGTCGTCTTTGAAGCTCTTATGGAAAATGAGGAAAATCAAGTTCGCGGATATACCTACATAATAGATCAAGCAGGCTTAAGCATGGGTCATATTAGCGCTTGGACTTTCGTTAATATTCGTAAATTGGCGTATTGCTTACAAAATACTATACCCATAAGACACAAGAACACTTACATAATAAATGTACCAACGTATGGTGTCAAGTTTATTGAACTTGCTATATCTTGTCTTAAAGAGAAATTTAAAAACCGTTGTTCGGTAAGATAAATTGTTTCTACTAATTTGTACGAAAAAATACGATTATTAATTATTAAAATAAGATAAAAGTTCTATTCTCAAAATTTTCTTTATTTTGGATTATATTACACTTTCTAGTCGTTATCTAATAGACAAAGAAAAAATTGTAACTGTAATTGTATTAAATATATTTTTATCTTATTTTCTATTATACCTTAGCAATTTTTAAAGAATATAGTGAACATTATAAAAGAAAAGAAAAAAAGAAGTTAATAATTCTTTGAAGTTATTTGAGAAAACGCATTTAAAATTATGTTTCAATTCAAAATATTTTTATTTTAAGCTTTGGTTGGTAAACTTTTTAATATCTTTTTAGAATCATTCTCTCTCTGTAAATAATATATAATGATACATAAATATAAATAATAATTAATTGTATTTTTATTACTTCATCAGTTACACACGAATATCGAAGGATTGAAAGGTATAATCGATCTAAAGTACCTGCCAGAGGAGTATGGAGGTGAAGTTTCTTATACGGAACTGATCGGTACATATTATCTTTTCTTATTAATTTCTTTAATCTCATTTTTTACAAATATTGAATCAAATGATTTATATTCTTCTATTTTGTTTATCTGCTGACAGAATCGCTAAAGAAAACTATGAAAGAGAACAGAGATCAAATAAATAGTTTAAAAGACTTTGAAGTAGAAATTGTGCCAAACGAAAATCAGTCTTTTAATGATAAGGAAATCGATGGTATTTTCGGTTCCTTCCGTAAATTAGAAGTGGATTAAGACATCTTTATATTTTGATATGAACAATTTTATTTTATTTTATTTTTTTATTATTTAAATCGTTTACGATTAAACGTTTTATTCGTTGTTGTTAATATTTTTGTTTTACAGTCTTGGTTTTCATATTTTATAAGATATTTATATAAATATCCTTTTCTTTTATTTTAATGTGTTATTCTATTTTCTTGTTAATATAATTTAAATAAACGTAACAAAAGTAAAGTTATATTTTAGCATCCTAATGGATATTAAATTTTGTTAATGATTTATTTTTAATATACAAGGGAAAGGGGGTGCTTAATTATATCATCTAAATGTCTCTTTTGTTTACAATCATATCGAAAAATTTCAAAAGAAAAAGTTGTATTGTTATAGGGGACAATCTAATGATTGAAAGAATTTCTTTTCTCAAGAACATTTTCTTTTTTTTTTTTTCTTTACAAAATTTAAAGGTCAACTTAGTTTTTCTAAATGTATTTATATATTTTGTTCGCGATATTCTAATATAACATGCAAAAATATGAATACATCATATCATTTCGATCATTTATTCTCAAAATATTTACATCTAAAGATAATTTTCTTCAATAATGTAACATTTTTTTTTTCCTTTGAGATATTTTAATATGATTGTAAATAAAGAAGATATTTAAAAGATACAATTAAGCGCTTCATTCTGTATATAAAAATAATATTCCGAATAGACATTAGTAATATAATTTTTAGAAGAACTTAACTTTCATATAATTTCATCTAATAATATATATATTATTTAAAGTAAAAATGACGAGAATTATAATATATATGTACGTGTGTAACCATTTAATCTTTATCACTATACGCAAATGATAGAGCTCTTCCGCAGGTGGTTCAAGTTACCTTCTTTTTTATTTATAATTATACATATTTCTTGCTATGTTTGTACGAATGTTTTTAAGATTATGTTCGAATATTCTATATTGTAATGGATTTTTAAAAATAGATTTTAAGTGTTGTTAAGATATATGTAGTATCTAATCTGTATGTAATTAATTGAAATATATTTACATTTTTATATTTAATCGCACACATATTTATACGAATAAATATATATATTTTTATTTAATAATTCAATTTCTCTTGTGTTTGTTCTAATGTTTGTGCAGATAATAGTATCAACTAAATAGTTTATTTGTAAATGAAAAAAGAAATAAAATAAAAAAATAATGAGAATTCCTTGTTAAAAGGACATAATACATTTTAATGAACAAAAATTAAAAATTCTTAACTTGCGTTGATTCACAAAATTTCAATAATTATACTTCTTTTATAAATTAAAATATTATACATCATAGTTTGGCGAATTATGTACAATAATAATTCTTATTAAATATTACAAAATAAACTGTTTTTTTATTCATATATTTTGATAAAGAAACTAAGAAATAGAAGCAAGAGCTATGAAATTGAAACATATATTTACTAGAGTTCTGCGTTAATGTTGCTCATAATTTCCTTCAAAAATTCTGTACTTCCTGGAGCTGTTGTATACAAGCTACCTGAATTGTAATACATTTTAATGTATAGTTTAAAACTGTTAATATTATAAGACACTTATCATTTTTATGTACATTATATCAAAACAAAAATATATAATTCTTACAATAAAAATAAATATTCTTACCTATAAAATTTGATACGTTATTATCAAAAGTAATAATTTTGCAATTATTTTTATCTTTTATTTTAAAACCCAGGCACCTAAACCGTTCATCGGTTGTATAAAGAGTATTCTTTTTCAGAGAACTAAAATAAGGTTGTCCACTAAACGGGTTAATGAAATCTGCCCAATATCCAACCATTTTCAGTCTTGTACAAACGTCTGATGCAGCTAATACAAACTACAATGAAATGTAATAACGAAAAACGATTATTCTTATTTTGTTATTTTATAAACTTGTAACATTCTATTTCAGGAATGGTAAATAATTTTTTTCTGCGCCAAGAAAAACCGCAGAAAACAGCAGAGAAAATATTTGATAGCACATGCATATACGTAAAACTCACTTCTGCATTTAATCAAATTTCATAGAAAGAAAAAAAACACAAATATTTCATTATATTTTGATACGTAGATCAAGAACCATCCCCCTGTTTTATTTGACATAATTAATAAAATAATTGAAAAAAAAAGTACAATTACTTACATATTTTGCTAATTTCTCTGTTTCTGCTATTTTACCCCATTTTAATGTTTTAAGATTAGATTTTTGACTTATGGTCACAATTGTTAATTGCGCTGCGCTCACATCCAAGCAGCCAGGAAATAATTCTTCGATGCCTTTCCTTAATAAAAGCGGACATTCTTGGGCAGTACAATGCAGCAATGGTCGTTTGATATATGATGATTTACCTTTTAATCTTTTAAACTTATTTTTATTATTAGTAGAATTAACAGAATCAGTCTCAGTAATGGTGACAAATTCTGTTTTGACTTGTGTAGTAGTAGATGAATTTAACCAACCAGGACCAATACTACCTGGTAAATAAAATCTGAATCCTCTCGGTGTCAACAATTCCCAGTTGTTACTAGTTTCAAATTCACTATTATCAGTGCCTAAAAAAATTTGTCTAATAATGCAATATCTATGATGGATTAATTACCACATAAAAATATATTGAATATAACCATAAACACTATTTCAGTTTACCATCAATGGAATCTCCATTTGCATTGGTGATCTTATACAGTGTTGTACTATTGTCACTGCTACGTCGAGAATAGAAGGCTTGACAGGCAACATTAAAATATTTTTGATTATACCTTCTTACTACGAAGTTTACACAAAACATCTGAAACGAATGACAAAGTTCCTTAACTTGATATTTTTGCAAGGTCGACTATTTTTGTAAAATTTCGTCGTCATTTTGTTAAGTATTTTTTAGACACAGATAAACACAAAGAGCATTTAATATTTGTCACAAGTAACATTTAATTACCATTGAAAAGCAATTTACATGCTGGAGATAGAAACTCGTTAAATGAAAACAATATGACAACCGATTATGAGAATTATCTGTCTTTTCTTTTCAGTCGAACTCAAACTTTCTCTATAGCATTAACTATATATGTATATGTTATATATATACATATTATATTTCCTTGTCAATGAACTGAACTTAGCGTAATCAGTAATGCCAAACGTAAGTAAATAATTTTCAATTGTAGTGTTGCCAATTCTGTTATTCTTACGCAATAGAATATGGCGCCACCTAGCGACGTAAAACAAGTTCCTAGAAACTCCTATAGGGATTTTGGGAAAGTCACTAGAGATTCTTGTAGTCCTGAAAAAAATTTTGATAAGAATTGCGATAAGAATTCTGAGAAGGCATCGACATTGAAGAAGATTTGTCAGAAAATGTATACCTTCCTTATAAGTTTTTATCATAGTTAACGAATAAAATTTTACGTTAAATATCATTTATAAATGATTCAATATTAAGATATACTTATTTATCCAATAAAAAAAAAAGAAGACAAAAAGATCAATCTTTATATATTATATATATACATATCCAAGTAAGTCCTTCAGAAAAGTAATTATTTTTAAATGGGATATTTTCAATTTTAACTTATCATTAAAAAAAAATATAATTATGTTAATTAAATAAATTATGTAATATTTTTTTCGAATATATGTGGCTTGTTTGCGTTATGTACATTACACGATTTTCATAAAAGATATAATTATATGAATCTTTTTTTTCTTATTTCAGCGTACTGAAAAACAACCCCTGAAGTTATACTCATATTTTGTAACACCCTTCGAAGAAAATGAGAATCGTAAAAGCAGGTGAGTTAAATTAAATTGACCATATATTTTCCATTTAATACACATATAACATTATTTTTTGTTTTACATAATTTTTCTTTGAAATAATTATTAATTCGCTATCGACAATATATATGCAAAAAGCTCGACAATGATATAATACGACAGCGCAAAATTTATTTGCATGACAAAGTGTCGTATTTTATTTCTTTTTTTTTTTTTTTTTTTTTTTATCCTTTATGTTCTTTTTTACGGTTTTTTTTAAAGCTTCCTTTTCTTTTTTTCTTCTTTTTTTTTTTTTTTTCTTTTTTCTGTATTTGAATATATTGACATTTTACGGTGCGCTGCGCTCATTTTAATATTTGTCTGACGTATATATATATATATAAATATATTTTTATTAGGGGAAGAAAAAGTGGTCTATTACGATTGCCGATAATATCCAGCACACAGGAATTTATCTTTGGATAAATAATTCGGCGATTGATTTAGACCTATCAAGATGACGCATGCGAGTGTGTTTATAGCCTTTCCCGATTTAAAATGGCAAACATTGATTAAATGTAACATATATGTTTTTATCGCTGTTAAGCGATATACAAGAAATATTCAACATTTATATTATTATTTCATTAGACGGATTATATGATAGTCGAATTAACATACATGCATATATATTTGTTTATATATTTTTACGATTATTTTATATATTTGAAACATTTATCCATGTGTAATCTAAAACGACGGTGTCGTTTTTCTTTACCAAATCTTCTTCTTTTTCTTTTTCTTCTCTTTCTTCTCTTTCTGCTTGTTCATTTTTTAATGAAAATTTGTCACAATTTATTTGAACAATCTATTATATCTGTTAGATATTTTAAAGGACATTAAGTCTTATCGGTATGATAATATCGCGCAACGCAACCAAAACACATTCACGATTATTATTATTATTAATATTATTCGATCTGTCAATTTTTTTTTGTTTTTTTGTTTTTTTTGTTTTTTTTTTTTGCTTTTTTTTTGTTACTTTTTGTTTTAATTCTTATTATCTTTTCTTTTTTTTAGTTTGTTTGTTCCAAAAATGGTTATATCACACGTAAGTAGTTATTAATCCCTTGCCTTATGAATTAATTGACAATTGAGTGTGTTAACTTTCGAGGAAAGTTTTTCTTATGAGTCGTGATCAGAATAAGTTTAATTATATATCAAATTTTTCGCAAAAAAGTAAAAATAAATAATGAAAAACAATCGCGTATATGATACTAAGTTCTAATTTTAGGCCCAGATAGGGGATCACGTCTCCCGTATGTTGTTTTAAGGCAAAGGGTTAAATATTGTGCATAATATTGTCGTAGCGTACAGTTAGATTATATAGTTTTTTATATTGTTTATCTTCGTTATATTTGAAACATTAGCACAAATATATTTTTCGTAAGGGGCGAAAAATATCAATCGATTTAGGCTAAGCAACAGAGCAAACATTATCAGGAAACACCGACTGTGCCATCTTATGCAGAATTGTCCGTAGATTAATTCCTTTATGTTTTTCACTAAGAAATGTTGTCCGTTAATTTGTTATAAACATTTTTAAACAACAAAAATCGCGTATTTTTTTAATTTTTTGCCTTTAAAATGACAAGTACTGAGGCAGTTTTGATTTTATAAGCAAAATACTAAAAAAGACGCGATTTTTTTTGTTCAAAAACATGTTTTGAACAAATTAAGAAACGACATTTCTGAGTGGAAAACATAACGGAATTAATCTACGGAGCATTTTTCATGTGATGGTACCATCGGTTAACCGATAGTTTTTATGTCACGATAAATTGCTATTTTGCTTGGCCTAATTTGAATGATATACCCCATATTATTAGCATATATAGATATTATAATAATAACATCGATATATTAAGAAATTGCCTTATTGGTAGGCTATATGATCCGCATACATCTATTTTTTTCTTTTCTTTTCTTTTCTTTTCTTTTCTTTTCTTTTCTTTTCTTATCTTTTCCTTTTTCATTTGTATGTGTTTCTGTAAGTATTAATGTTATTTTTCCATACACAAATAATACCTGCGCGTGTGTGTTCATTATGTATGAGTTTTAATACATGTTTTTATTCACGTTATTGTCATGTATCTTGCGTTTCTGAAATTTCTTTCAAACAATTAATCTATTTTATTATATTTTTTTGTTTCTTTTTAAATTTACGACAAAACGTATTTTGAAGTTAAGTTACAACTTACGTATCTCTAAGAAGGGCATTTCGGATATCGCTACTCACAGATTTTCTTGAAACTGTAACAAATTTATAGAGGTTATTTAGTACTATAAATTTTTTCACAGAACACTATAGGAATACGAGCAATTCTTTTCAAGATATCGATCGATGCATATTTTCCATAAAGGTAATATAACATGCTACAGAAAGATAGAATAAAAATGATAAAAAAATAAAATAAAATAAAACAAAATAAAACAACATAAAACAAAATGAAATAAAGAAAAACAAATAAAAACGAAACAAAATAAAACGTAAAAGAACGAAATAGATCGAAACAGAACGAAACAGAACGAAACAGAATGAAACAAAATGAAACAAGATGAAACAAAATGAAACAAAATGAAACAGAATGAATCAAAATAAAGCATACGTTACGATATCGAAAAAGCAAAAAAAAAAATAAAAATTAGGGGAATAAAAATTAAATGAACCAAGCGAGAATTGATCTGGAAATACCGTGGTTGCGAGCTTGTGCTGTTAACCATTACAGTCCAGTCAATATAGTCTGATTTCGGGCTCAAAATGGACGTGTCTCCGACCTGAAAACAAAAAATTTTAAAAGGTCAGAAATGTGGTCTACATTAAAATGTGTACTATGTTGTATGCAGAGAAATGTGTGCTTTTTGCATGAGAAATCAAAATGTGAAAAAAACCGAAAAAAATCGTGTTTTTTCGTAAATTTTGACTCATATCTCGGAAACTAATAGTTTTTGGTAAAAAATTTTCTCGAAATAATTTGCTCCTTATAAAATTTCCTTTAAAGTGGAAAAAATGCGATATGCCAAATTGCAATAGTTTTCTTGCGAAGAACATAATTCTGAAAACGCCTTTTTTTTACGTATTGTTTTTCAATAGTTAACATTAATATATTTTTATGAAATTTATGAAAAAGTAACTTTACCTTATTAACAATAAGTACGTTAAATCCAGTTTCCAATACCTCAATTTGCCGTTTTCTTTAAAAAATTCACCTGGCCGTATTAATTAATATTTTCAAAAAGTGGAATATACAAATTGTTTTTTGACTTTCTAACAATGCATACAAAAATCAGGAACGATATCAGATTGTTGCTTTTTGCGATGCAATTGATCAAGAAAACAAATTTTTTTAAATTAACTTTTGCTTTTTGCAAAAACTATTGAACGTACAGAAACCGGTTTTAACGCTCTTATTGTTAATAAGGTAAAGTTACTTTTTCATAAATTTCATGAAAATATATTAATGTTTACTATTGAAAAACATTACATAAAAAAAAAAGCGTTTTCAGAAATTTTGTTGTTTTAAGCCCTCGTCATTTGTAGGAAAACTATTGCAATTTAGCATATCGCACTTTTTCTATATGAGAGGAAATTTCATAAGGAGCAAATTATTTCGAGTAAATTTTTTACCAAAAACTATTAGTTTCCGAGATATAAGCCAAAATTTACGAAAAAATACGATTTCTTTTCGGTTTTTTTCACATTTTGATTTTTCATGCGAAGAGCACACATTTCTCTGCATACGGCATAGTATACATTTTAATGTAGACCACATTCCCAATCTTTTAAAGTTTTTTCCTGTGAAATTAAAGCAACATCCTGACAAAATGTTAATTTTACTGGACTATTACGCTATCAACAATTTCTGTTAAGCTTTGAAGTGAACAGATGGAGTTTTACTATTAAAATTTCAATTTTATATTTGAATTTTATTTATTAAAATTTCTTCGATTGATATTTTGGAGAAGATTGCCCGTATTCCCTTGGTCCTAATAAAAAATTTATAGTACTAATCAACATCTACAAATGCGTAAAGTTTCAAGAAAATCTAAGATTAGAGACCTGGGAATTCCTTTTAAAATAAAATCGATATGTATGTATCACATATATGTATATGTGTACATATCATTTCGTATTAAATATATATGTATACATATATATTATAATAAATAAATATATATATGTCTATTATAAATTCAAGGTATTAACCTTTTTGCATATTACATTCATTATTTTATTTTAACAAACGTGCGTTTTTCTTGGAACAAAACCCGATTAGCGATCACGTATAATAAATTCTTTCTCACTTTCTTATATGGACGGAAAATCAATGAACGGTATCTTTAGAAAACCTTTATCTAATTTTTTTTCTCTTGCTCCTCACTCTTACTCTCTCTCTCTCTTCTTTTATTTTTATATTTCTTTTTTTCTCTTATCTTTAATAAAAATCTTTCTATATTGCACTTTAGAAAGATTGACTAGTTTAAATTTTATTTTCTACCTCCTTCTTTTCTTTTTTTTCGTATATTATAATTAATATATATTAGCATTATTGAGAAAATGAAATTCTCAAGTTTTCAAAGAAATATTCGGAAGGAGAACTAGCTTGACAACGCATAAAATGACTAATCTACTTATGCATTATGCGTTTTTTGCTTCTCTTGTTTTCACGATGTTGTAAATTATATGAAAATAAGTTAAGAGATAGCAGGTCACGCGAATATTAAAACAGAAATAGCTTTTTACGTGAATGTGTTAATGTTATTTTCTTCTTTCATCTTAATCCAGTGGTTTTCAAATCTATATGAGAAGAGAAAATACGATTTTAAAAATAAGCGATTTTTTGACATAATTGTTATCAGAAAACCGACTGTGCCATCTTACGCAGAATTGTCCGTACATTGATTCTGTTAAGTTTTCGACTCCAAAATGTTGTCCGTTAATTTGTTATGAATATTAAAGAAAAAAAAATCGCGTTTTTTTTAGTTATTTGATTATATAATCATAACTACTAGAGCAATCCTAATGCTCTAAATAGAAATACGAATAGAATAAGATGTGAAACGACTCGATTGAATAATTATCAACGGAGAAAATTTAAAAAAAAAACTCAAAAAATTCAGCGTTCTTTAAAAAATTCACCAATCAGTCGGTTTTTAATTTTAAGGGCTGAAACTTTGCGAGAATGTAGTAATTTATAGCTATTTTATGTTTGTAAAATCCCGACGTTGTCCGATTATTAATTTTGGTACAAACTTTATGTTAATTTTGTAAGTCTCTATTTAGCGACAGATGTCCTATTACGTATATCTTCATTTTTCCATAGAATGCTGTGAAATAGGTCAAAAATGAACGTGAATGGGATTAAAAATGGCCGAGTTCACGACGGCGTGTGAGTAGTGAGGAAAGAATGAGAGCTAAGGGTAAGTAGTGTACATAACGTTAACGTTATGTCGCAGCAAGCTTCTTCATTTCCCCTTATTTCCCGTTTTTCCTCCACTGCTCGACCGCTATCGCGAGTTCGGCCGTTTTTAATCACCTTCACGTACATTTTTGGCTTGTTTCACAGCATTTTATGGAAAAATGAAGAACATAAGTGTTGTTAAATTACATTTTAACTTTTCAAATCCGTTTAAAAAATGAAAATCGGACAATAAATAGGGCATCAAGATCTGTCGCTAAATAGAGACTTACAAAATTAACATAAAGATTGTAACAAAATTAATAGTCAGACAAACGTCGGGATTTTACAAATATAAAATAGCTATAAATTACTACATTCTCGCAAAATTTCAGCTCTTAAAATTAAAAACCGGCTGATTGGTGAATTTTTAAAAGAACGCTGAATTTTTTGAGTTTTTTTTTCAAATTTTCTCCATTGATAATTATTCAATCGAGTCGTTTCACATCTCATTCTATTCGTATTTCTATTAAGAGCATTAAGATTGCTTTAGTAGGGGGTGAGATGTAGAATTTGAAAACCACTATCTTGTGCCAATGAGGTCGTTGAAAAAATAAAAGCAGTACGGCTTCTAGACCGTGTCCCGCCTAAGGCTGGATTTTAACTATTACCACGAACAAAGTAAACTAAACTAATCGTAAATTCCTTTGCTATTTCGTTGGTTTCCTTGTGTTTCTGTTCCAAGAAAATAATAATAATGATATAAAAATAAAATAGCCAACGAAATAACAATATCACTAGGTGGCAGCAAGAGAAGCTTATCAGATCTTGGATGCCAAATAAATTCGTTCTTTTCTTTTTGTTTTTATGTGTTCCTTTACGAACTATCCTCGTTTCATATATACGTCCAACGATTAACGACAAATTGGGATTCGCTGATCGGGTTTTAGCGTAAAACACAACGTTTCTAGATAATACCTGGTTGTAGTAGTAAATGGAAATATTGAAGTAATAATAATATACTATTAGGCAGTATATTATTTTTACTTCTTTTAACACTACCTTTTTTAAATAGTCTCACNTTAGTAAGTTTAGTGATTAAGGAAAATTATTTCAATTATATTAAAATATGCATTAATTAAATACATATATTTTCAAATATTTATAATGAATGTAAAGAATTTTGATAGCTAGATATTTGTATATTATTAAGATATTATATTGTTTAATATAAGAATAAATAAATGATAAATTAGTTTAGCATATTATAATAAGGAAAATGATGTTACAAGGTAAGTAAATAAGAAATAGATCATTTTACTTTCAAGATAGTTACTGTAATCTATTATATGTACAGAGAAGAACATTTAAATAGGAACACCTGAATGGTTTTATTGTTAATTTCTTTAAAAGTCTACAATAATTTTCAAGTATTTATAAAGAAAATTCGTAAATTAGTATAGTTCTGATTTTGAATAAAAAATAAGTTGATAAAATAATGAGAAATAAAAAAATATATACGTTGTTTTTTCTTCTTCTAATCTTTGGTAATATGTTACAAGGGTAAAAATTATATTTTGAATTATGACTTTTCGTCAGTTATATCGTTGTTACTTATTGATGTAGAAAAATATATTAACTTAAATAACAAATTTTGTACATTTTTCTATAGCTTACGTTAGAGAAATATTCAATTTTTCCTAAATCTTATTAAAAGAAAATAACAAAAAGTTTCGTTTAAAACTGATTTTCTGAGATGCGATAAAATTTTTTATTGAAAAATATATGTGATAATTAATTTGCTTTTTTATTTTTCTATATTCAATCATATCGTACAAATAGTTCTTGTATGGACAGGTGTAACACTGTAAATTGTACGTTACGTGACAACTACCAATAAGTATACTACAAACTATATCACTTTTCACGTGTATATCATTTTAAAGAAAAATTTTCTAAGCAAGTTGCATATCCATATAATATTACAAAGATTCGATTTATGAATTACGTGTGACCCGACAGATGTCAACATGCTAACTCGGCAACTTTTGTTAGATATTTTAAAACTTAAGTAAATGCATATCTTCTGTAACTTTGACAGTTGTGATTCTTGTATTTTCTGCTTGAATTGCTTTACATTATTCTATAATATTAGTATTACATACACACGATCTTTTTTTATTATAATATATATATATTTATACCTTCCTTGAGATAAGGAAAAAAAAATAGTTAACTCTCGTATAACAAAGTTTTTTCAGTCTAACGTAGAAACAATATATTTTTTGTTCTCGACAAAACATACTTTTATTTCTGTCAACGTAGTTTAGAAACTTTTAAAAAAGAATAGGATTAAAACTTGACAACCTACTATCATAGTATAGTGATGAAGAAAATTCTTTCTTGTTAAATTATTTCTTGCGACAGTTATTATTATCGATAAACGTTATAAGATAAACAAGTGTTCCCATTTAAATATACTATACCTTATATATACGTCATATAAGCTACAAAAAAATTGATTTGTTTGTCGTGCAGCAGAATATGAGGAATTCAGGAGAACGAAAAAAGAACTTTGAAAAAAGGAGGTTTTTGTGGAATGACGTTGCTATTCGTTTTAGATATGTTGCCACATGATAAGTAATGGACAGTTTACACAGTTAACGAGTGTTTACTCGTAACGTTAGATTAAATTATTGGGTACGTTCATTACCGGAAAAAAGGGAATTTTTTTTATTGGCTGGAGAGAGGAGACATTTAAAAGCTAAATCGATATGCCTGTTAGATGGTTACTTTGGATTTCAATCGTTAAAGTATATAGATTTAACGTATTTCCGATGAAAATCGTGTAAAAAAATGTTTATACGATAATATCTAACGGGCATTAAATGTTTAATATAAATTCTATGTTGATCGATTAAATATTATTCTTTTGTAATATAAACTTTTGAAATATGAATTATCTTAATTTTTATCAAATATCAAACAATTATACATTTTTCTGAATTTTTTTTTTATTTAATATAATTGTTCATATGTATTATACAATATAGTACCATGTTATATAAAATTTATATTAAAAAAGAAATATAAATGTGTGTATGTGTGATATTATTAAATCCTGGATGAGTTTGTTAGTTTTGAAAATTACTTTCTTGTAATTTAGTATGAATCCTTCAAAAGTAATTACACAAATAATAAATTTTTTAAATATTGATTTAATGCTTCGCATTAATCGTATCCATTTGAGATAAAACTCTCCAATAGAAACTTTTATTGACCAAACGGGTTTTAAATAAACGATTGGAAGCGCCGATTCATATTTCAATAAACCACCGAAAATATCGAAAAATCAAATATCGTTTTAAAACGTGCAAAAAAAAAAACACGGTTATCTGGAGAATGAAGGAAGAATAATTCCTTTGACCTATCGTATTTAGTTTGTTCCTTTTTCCTTGGGCTGCCAGTCGTTGGCCTCGTTTCGACTTTTTCTTTTATTTTACTTTTCCTTTACCCGTTAACGAAAAGAAATCCTGAAAAAGTTGTCTGTTGGATTTTTGCAATAATCCCTCGTGGTACATTTAAAAGATTCGTATGTTGGTAATATTTATAATATTATACCGCAAATGATTCCGGAGAAGATATGTGATACACGAGAATACTTTTAAACTGATTCTAATCTAAATGATGATAATTAATTATTAAATAAATAAGTACATCATTGTCAATTTGTTATTATTAATAATTTTTCCCCAGTTGCCTTCTTAATGCAATTCAAATGAAATATAATTAGAAATAATATCAGAGATTTTAATTTGATTAATTGCAAATTAATTTTAATTAGTTTATTTTCCGTATTATATAAGGTAAAAACCGTATTTTACAACATATATTCATAATTATAGTCTTTACATTTAAATAGAAACGTCAAGAAACTTTCAACAAAAAGTGCTTGCCGACTTTTTAGTGATTATTAAAGACCAAGCGTTTTTTCAAAGACTTATTAAATGGTATTACTGTAGCGTATTTTGAATAGAAGATACTTTTCTTTAGAATTGACTACGCTGAAACACCCATACCATTGAGATCTGGAGAGCTTGAAGATCAACCTATTTATATAATCAAAAATCTTTAAAAATAATTCTTCTCAAAGACTCTATAATAATTTTGTTCCTTATGCCAGTTACCACAGTGTCTACATGTAATGAGAAAATCTCTTATTCTCAAAATATATTTATTACGGATTATGTAAGATGTCATAATTTAATACATGTCCCTAATATTTAAAGGAGTACTTGTAATATATAATATAAAATGGATAAAAAATAATCTAAATAATTGCAAAAAATATATTACCATCGGAAATACGTAGAGAGATATTTCGAAATGAAACAACAAGATCAAATTTTAAATAGAAATAGGGTTGGATAGGAGGGTGGTCTAGGATTACAGTTAACGAAGAATCTCGGAAGTGGGACCGTGGCAAATGTTGCAGCTTACATGCGGAATCGCGTTTGAATATTGCGATAAGGATTATGATAGACGTTCTCTGGATAGTGAGAAATACGATATAAACGATACATTACCTTCAATCAATACCACACGGCTCCGAACTAGATCGATTTTGTTTCCAACGAGAATGACTGCCTTAGTTGAAACGTGGTCGCCACGCCAAAGTTCTTGAAGAATCTCTTCAGCTATTCTCGCAGATGAACGATCTGTCGTCGAATAAACAACGCAATATGCATGTGGTTCGTACGTTGCTATAGAATTTTCCGGCTGGAATCAGGAACGTATAAACATAATTTCAATTAATATTCATTTTAATATTTATCTCTTATTTTTTATTATTCTTGTCACTTTATTCTATATTTTACTGGTTCGAGTTCGTTTCTGTTATTAAACACTTGCCCCTAACACTTATTCAATACTACCCAAAGAGGTCTCTATCTTTTTATTGCCTCCCTGGAGTCAACGGAACACGGTTTTTGTTTTTCTTTTATTTTTTTCAAACGGGTCACCGATCTATTTTATCAACCGTCCCCCCACGATGTTTCACTTTAGTGATCTAAAAGAGAACTAGTAATAAAACGTATCTAGGTCGTTGATTATTTATTATTATTAGATGTAGTAATTAATTCGGTGCTTCTTTTAAACAAATTTATTATTTATTTATATTTATGATATCCATTATTTTTGATGACTTTGTTCCATCTTCTCAAGCAACCTCGGTATTACTCGACGAAAAAGAAATGACGATTTTGATGAAATGAATTTAAACGTTAAACGTACACACCGTTGCTTTATATAATGTATTTATATCTATTACAATGGATCAAACGACATATCTTCAAAAAGTCATATATTTTAACGATGCATATATATGCATATATATATAATATATCATTTATGCAATATGAATTGTTGATTTACAAAATAGCACTATAACAGAAAGTTTGAAAAAGGTTATTGGACCAGTCGTGATGAGTTTAGTGTTAACATCAAGGGACCAAATTAATGATTACACCTAATACATGTATATATACATGTATGTATATCGCGATATCGAATATAACGTGTTATAAGAGAGAGGGAACAGATCGTTTCACGGTTGAACACGTATCATGGCTCGATGCTTGTCAAGGGCTAACACATATGCTTGATTATTGGACTAGGAATGCTTCGATGCTTTTGCAAGTCCTTTCTTACCCTCACCGTATACGCGAACACCGTACGATAAAGTACATATTCACGTATGTATGTAGATGAAGATATATACTGTGTACCTACTATATGTGTATGTATACATCTATATATGTTTAATAGTATATATATATATACTATTAAGAGTTTGTAGTATCGATAAACCTTGGAAAGTGATATTTTCGTTCTCAATGATCACGAAGATACAGTTTTAGGATGTTTTGTATTTGCTTTAATCTACTTTCGAACTTTTATATGAAACGTAAAGAATAAGTTCTATAGGAAACTAATGTTGATTATTTTGAAAATAATAATTGTTGCCTTGATCGGTTAATTAATTTAAAGAAAAATACCGTTAACTCATTGTCTCGAATATTGTTTTGTAATATGTTAGTGCTGATGTTAAGTTTTTTCTTGATGTGTTACGTCTGTTTGAATGCTATATTGGAACTGTTCTGCTATGAGAGCAATCTGCAACTCGACACCTCGGAAACGATTCCAATCTCCCCTCTATGGCTAACGGAGGTGGAGTTTGGGGGTAGTGCAATTTGTGCTTGACCAACGGTTGACAAATCCATCCCCCACAGTTTCATATGGAAGAATATCGATGTCCTTGACAAAATACAACGTAAATACAATTCGAGATATAGCAAAATAGAATTCTATCGGCAGTGTTCAATCCAATTGCTTCTTTTTTTTTCTTTGTATAAATTTAACAAAAAAAGTTAAGTAATAACTTAAGATTGTTTGCATTTGGATGGAATTCAAATTTCTCTTCTAATAAAGTTTATTATATTATATTTTGAATTTTATAAAAGATTACGAGAAATCCTTAAAGGTGAGTATTTCAAAAAAAAAAAAAATATCAAGAATTCTCTGTTTTCATGCGTTAAGTTTTTGTCTTAACAATAATCTTTTTTTTTTTGTATTATAATTTTTATCTTTTTCAAAAGGTCTATTTTTGATGAAGAATTTTTATTTCTATCAAAAAAAAAATAAGATAAAATAAGATGTATATATATCTTATATGTAGATATATAAAATGAGAATGATTTATTATAAATATAACAAAAAATGATTATTTAATATAATATAAGGTAAGATAAGATTTTGTTAAAGAGTGATATTGTCCTATAAATAAGTCTAATAAAATGTCTACATTTATTTCATTCTTTCTTTCTTTATATTATTAAAAATGAGTTTTGTACACGTACAGCATACATATAAAGAAAGTCATAAAGGGTAAAATAAGCTTTCGTATACGTTCGTAGGTGTTGTGCATGTTTATAAAACCGTGAAACTACAAAAAGGATTTCAAAGTTATTGAACAAACGCTCCTTGTTTCCAACGTAACGCTATTTTGTAGACATGCAAGTCGACTTTTTACCCTCCCATTGCACTCCTTCCTAACACCGTTCTCGGAAAATCTCGAAAAATCGTCTTTTCTTATCTTCTATCCAACGAAATACTATAACACATAATATTAGGTTGCCAAGTATGAAATGAAGCAAAAAATGCACACAATTGAATTGAAATTTTCTCCATTTCATATTTGACAACCTAATAGTTCGACCCAATGAAATAAAAGTTATCTTATAATAGTTACTATTAAATCGAGTATGGTAAAACATTTTTCAATGATGATAAATCATTGTTAGAATTTATGAACATTAACGAAGCTTTTTGATAGAAGATTTGTTTTAATAAAACAAACATTTGCAGTATTTTCTATTTAAATAAATAAACATCACAATACTTTTTTAACTGTAAATTTTAATATTACTTTTTGTTTCTTTTTTTGTTAACCTAGTATTTAACTCTTTGATTTATTATTAAATATAATATATGTTTCTTTACATTGTTTTAAGAAAAAAGTATAGAATTGTAAGGGTATTTACAAAATTAAAATATCCAAATGTTTTATCGTTTCAAGAATAATTGTTGAAAAAAAAAAGAAAAATAACAAGAAAAAAATAGTCGTTTAAAAGAATCGAAAAGAAAAGCAAATAATAATCGAAAAATATTATGAAATTCTTGTACAGATCAATGAACAAGATGATTTAACAGAGAAATTGATAAGCATCGTGTTCTTGAGAGTGGAGAGATAAAAAGAAAGTAGAAAAGAATTTAAGAGATCCAGCAATATTTTCAAAAAGAAATCCAATTCTTTATATATCAAAGAACGATATAGGAAGAGTTTAAATTTCACAAAAGATTAACGCCTGTGAAAGATTCTACAAATTCTAGCACCTCTACAAAACCGGTTTATTCTTTTTTGTTTTTTTTCTTACAATTAAACTTATTATTATTTAACAAGTAAATTATTTACTGCATACAAAAAATTATTATATTTCGTTAAAGAATTATTTCTATCGTGTTAATTGAAAAACAAACGAGAAATCATTTATTTTTTTGAATAAACAGATCAAACACATTAAAACAAATAAATAAAAGTTCGAATAAAATTATATCTCATTTAATTTTAATTTGGTGTAATATTATTACGATATATTGACTAATATAAAGTAATCTAATATCTCTCTTCTCTATTAGCAAATAATATTTAATGTATTGTTAATATAAATCTAAAAAATATAGACCCTCCACTACTCCAGAAAAAATCTGAAAGAAAAAAAACAGAAAAGAAAAAGCCAATTCTAATATTTACTTCGTTACTCATTATTATTATTATCCTATTCTTCTTTAGTTGTTTTATTTTTTATTTACGTAGCTTCTTGTATTTTTTTTTATTCTCTAACAATAAAGGTACGAGCGATGACAATAAACTTGACCTTATTTTTTTCTATTTTTTTTTCTATTCAGTAAATTTATGGTTATATTTGATTTTGAGTGTACAGTGCGTAACTGTAATGTAAGAGATATAAAAGCATGATGTCATTGGGATTATGCGAAGGGTTAATACTGAAGTAGGAAGATGTAGTGGAAAGGTTGGCGGGGGTGTAAGGTAGGTGCTCATTCGTTCTGAGAGAGGTTTATAACGTCCTCGGGCTGTGTCAGTGGCACGTCAACCCAGTTTCATGAGTTCTGTCACGCGAACTCGGGTAAGGATATATCCGCCTTTAAATTACGAGGAAGTATGCCTGTACGATTTGAAGATTTATTACTTTTGTTGTACGAACTAACGATGACGAGTGGTGAAGTAAAGAAAATGTCCACTTTTTTTTTTTACTTCCTTTTGAAATATATTGAATTTATATTTAAATAAACTAGTTTTAATGTTTTCTAAGCTTCAATCTAATTTTCTGTCGTTTTATGAGAGAATATTAAAAAAAAAAAAGATCTCTCAATCGTCGAACGAGTTAAAACTTGGTTTCGAGTTAAAAATCGAGTTAAAATCGATTTTGAATGAATTTTTCTTTCTCCCTGATTCGGTTACTTTCCCTTTTTCTTTCCTTCTTTCTTTATTTATCCTTTTATCTTTTTTTGTCTTACCGTAAAACGATACAATTGTAATGAACGCTTTTATTATGTAAGCTATTTTTGATCGAGGAGGTACGACAATAAAATTTTATGTTAAGTTTCAAATGAGAAAAAAAAATATGGGAAAATTAGAATTTAAATGGATATTGTTTATTGTGTTTGAAATGTTATCAAATAAAATAATAGGAAAAGGTATTTATGAATATGTAAGTTAATAAAAGGAAAGAAAAATAAATTTAATTATTGTAAATGTATATATAAAAGAAAGAATATACAATGTGTTTGAAATGGTTCGCCAAAAGGAAAACCATTCGGGAACGTTTGTTTGTATTTTATCTGAACGATTTGGATGTTTCACTCAATACGTTCCTTTGTGCTCTTATCACTTAAAAAACACCATGCATACACGTATTTCACACATTACGGACACATACAATGCTATAAGTCTTTACATAAATGAAAATAAATATTGATCGGTTTTTAAATTTTCCAATTACACCGAAATGTAGAATTATAATTTTAACATTGAATATATCTCATTTGGCCGATTTTTATTAATTTAATGTTGAAACAAAGGGGGGGGGGAGAGAAAGAGAGAGAGAGAGAGAGAGAGAGAGAGAGAGAGAGAGAGAGAGAGAAAATAAAAATTTTCTTTTAATTATTAATGATTTTACTCAACGTGTTAAAACTTTTACCATGACTTTTTTATTACGTTTAATGATTCATAGAAGCATTTCAAATAAATGCATTATAAGATTTTTCTTTTAAACTATTACCTTCTTTTCTTATAAAAATATGAAAATTATTGGTAAGAAGAAAACGTGAATTTTTTCTCTATAATATTATAATTAAAAAGAAAAAAGGAACATCATATAAATAAAGTGAATGGAAGTGGGCGATTTAATGAGAATAAAAGGGAGTAGGAGGGGAATTTTACAAATTAATTTTTAACTAAAAGTAAAGATAATATTTTTTACATATTTCCTACGGAAATCATGAATTGTATTCGTGGAAATGTATTTATTATTTCAAAGCAAATATAATGTCGCTTGGATGGAAATGAAAATAGTAAACGAATAAATGTGGGTGAGGAAAAATAAAATGACAGAGAAAAATAGAGAAAAAATAATAGGAAAAAAAAATATGCGGAATATTTTCTTTATACGGCGATCAATTTCAACGTTAACGAAAAAATAATTAACCGAAGCAATTAACGATTGAAAACACCTCTCGATAGCTCGTCAAGTTTTTCAAAGGAAATATTAATTTGCCCGTCACCTCCGATTATTTATACGCTTCTTTGTTTTTCTATTGTATTTTTCTTGTTAATTAAACATTTTTCATCCATGTAACACTATATTTTTGAACTTATTTTCCATGGGATATAACGAATGTACATTAAATTATTTCAAATAAATAATAATATTACAAATTATTTTCTCCTGCGTATTTTATCTAAACACATCTTTCAGATAAAATATAATTTATTTAACTATCAGAAATATATATACATATATATATAAGGGTTTTAATGTCCACAGAGATATTAGGTTTCAATGTTCCCATAGACATTCGTATAAGTTATATGTTAGGATACTTAGTCATCTTTGCAAAAACAAAACAACATGAACTATCCGTTTTTTCATAAATTCTAACTTAAGAAGGTGAATTTTAATATATACATGTCTTTTAAAAAATGAAATATGTCGCATGATTATTAAGAAGAGTTTTCCAAGATGTTACTTGCGGTGTTTCATATTAGATGCTGTTCCGTGTATTACAGACAATAATCTTATAAATTCTCTCTCATAAGTATTTTAAGGATACTTTTGGTAATTTGGTCTTACCTTAGATGGCACTTTGTCCGATAAGTCGAACGATGAAGGTGTACCAAGAAAGGTGATTCCCTTGTCGATATATACCGTAAAGTGGCGGTATGTGATATTCGCTTTAGCTTATGCAATATAATATGTATGTATATAGTTATAGTGGCTTTTCTATGTATATGCATATACGTAGTTGCATATATATGTTAAACTAATTTGTTATATATGTGTATATCCATTTTGGTGAAGACAACCCACAGAAACTGACGTCTCCTAATACAATTTATCCATTGGCGAGATGCGTATTAAGCTAACGTAATCGATGCGGTCATGAGAATTTCGAACGTACCCTTAATGCACAATATCCTTTCGTATCTGTCTCTAACTAAAATTGTCAGCTGACCGTTATTAGAACGAACAAAGTTAAGATGAAGATAGTGTATTGTAAATGAAAAAAAAAAGAGAGAAAATAAAGGCCGATGTCTGTAAAAAGTAATAAAAATATTCCGTTTCGTATTTATATATACTGAAGAAAAATACTTCTTTGTGTTGTTTCAATTATTTCATATGATTCGAAAAGATGTATCAGGAATACAAATTATCCAAGATTATTAATCACTTTATATAATAATCTGCTGAAAGAGCTTAGTACCTGATAAAGCAGTAAATATAAAATAAACAAAAAATTATTGATATTATAAAATAAATCAAAATGCATAAATTTTACCCCCTACCCCTAGCCTCCTTTTTTTTATTTGATTCATCAATCAATGCGGTTAAATCCAGAAAATATAAAAACCAAATCGAGAAAATTAATATTTTGTAAAAGATTGATTTTATTAATTTTGATTATAAAAAAATATAAAATCTTTTTTCAAATGATAGTTGCTTCGGAACAAAACAATTTATCTACAGGATGTGCAAATAAAAATATTGAGATAATGGAACAATTGAGAGGATTTTCATTTTCTGTAAATTGAAAAAGATAATAAAAACAAAGCACCGAATAAATCCTTTAATACTTTAATAAAAGAACAGTATTATTTATTCCTTTACAATGACTAAAAATGAAAAAGTATGAAAAAGAAGACCGTACTAACAGCAATTTAATTATTGAAACATTTATGAAATGTTTATTGCCTGCGATGCGTTAAAGACAGATTCTCTTTGTTAAAGGATCTACAAGTCAAAGTTATTCGGTTATTCGGTTAGTTGCTAATGCAAAGTTCGTGTCGTAGGATCTTACCAAGTACCAATAGATATTCTCTTGGAATTTCAATTTCGTTAGCGTACAGAAATCATGCATTTTGTTGAGACATTACCCACAACGGTTAACCATGCGTGTTCAATTAGTATCATCAAAGATATTACACGCAAAAGCGAGTTCCAAATAGGTACGTTGTCATATTATTCCACTGTTGGAGCTTATCTTTCGAGGGTCCATGAATAAAACTATATACTAGCTTTTCGCATATTTAAAGTTATTCCCTTCTCTTAACTGTGGCATTATTTCACGGCTA
Source organism: Mischocyttarus mexicanus (assembly GCA_023678845.1). NCBI lineage: Eukaryota > Metazoa > Arthropoda > Insecta > Hymenoptera > Vespidae > Mischocyttarus > Mischocyttarus mexicanus. The sequence goes on along the minus strand of JACGTP010000002.1, from coordinate 3,936,382 downwards.
ACGGTCACCGTGAAAGAGAAGAAAATTCTTCTTCGCGTTCTTCGTATCTCTTATGTTAGTTGAATAGTTCGAGTATGAGTTATGTGCAATAACGTTATGCTCCTTTATTCTTTGGATGATGGATGCTAGTTTATGTAAGTAACGCTAAACGCGTTATGAAACGATTAATAAAAATTTCAACTAGAGCAACGGAGGTCAGAATAAAAATAAGAAAAAAAAGATGACGGAGGGTAATGGTTTTTTTTTGAATACTATTTGGAATTTAGGTACTACCGTAGTCTTCTTTTGGAAAATTTCGAAAAGTCGAGAAATTTCATGGCTGCTGGTTCGTTCGTGGAAACCGTTAAAATTCGTTGAAAAGCCCACAAAAAGGGGAATTAAAAAAAAGTGAAAGAAAGAGAGAAAGAGAGAGTTTATGAAAATTTTTATTAGCAATATTCGTGCTTTTTTACTTTCTTCTTCTACTTCTTCTAATTTCTTAACTATTTTTATTTTATTTTATTGTTTTTAACTTTCTCTATATATTTCCCGGTCTCTCTTTAGCATCCAATTCTCGGAAGATAGAAAGTGAAATGAACGATGGAAGAAAAGCGTACTAAAAGCGGTCTTCTTGATGGTATACGTCGCTTGTAAATGTGCTCTTCAATTTAAAAGCTTTTGTGCTAATATCCGTGGCAGAGACCACAACGGAAAAAAGTTATTCAATTTGGACCGTATGAAAAGAGAAAAAGGAAGCTGTGACCAGTTTTAAAGTTTATGTACCTTTATTTATTTCTCTCTCTCACACAATTTCTTTCTATCTCAATCTCTATTCGATAACTCGAGTTTCGAAGCGTTCGAAGTTATTATTATTATTATCATTATTATTGGAGTCAAAGTATTACGTAAAGAGAACGTAGAATATATTTTTATCTTTTATTTGATTTTTCCAATCAGAGTAATTCATTTTAAGTGTATTACCTAAATTATTTACGAGCTTTGTGTTATTATAGAAAAATATTATAGAAAAATAAAATCAATCAAATTTTATATAAGATCAAAAGAAGCATGCACTTGTAGCAATCAGTTTTTTTCCTATTCTGTTTTTTTATCGAGGTATAAAGATCATTGGAAGATTTTTCGTTATAATAAGTACTATTTGATTAAGGTTTCATTAAGGTTGTTACGTCAGGTTTGCTTCAATTTTTCCATTTGCAAAGTCAAATGTTATATTTTACAATGAACAAAATTAAATTATTTAATCGTTCAACCCTTTCGATGCTATACAATTTTTATTGGAAACATTTTCTTTGTGTAAAAAATAGTCTACAATTAATTTAGGGAAGCACACTATTAATGAATTACTATATTTATGATTATAATCACATTATTATTATAATTATTATATCATCATCATTAATTAAATAATATTATTATTAAATATCATTATATTGTTAAATATAATTGTAGGTAGTTTGGAAAAGTTCAAAAGATTTACTTCTCAATGGTCACACTTTTTCACTTTACAAATATTCTGGCTATTTTTAATTTGAATTTTTAGAGAATTCAAACAAACGAAATCCAATTACTGAGCTTTCAATACCAAAAGTTAAATAAATCAATAAACACAAAAAATACAAATAATCAAATTTAATTCCATCTGTAATACAATTCAAAGAAAAAATTATTTCTCTTTCAAAAATCAATCTACATAACAATGAAATAATACAACAGTTTAGCTTTTGTTTTCAACGATAACAACAACAAAAACAACAAATAAACGAACCTTACAATAGTTATTTTGAATTGTAACATAAAACTGAATTCAAAGATTTCGTTTTAATAATTATAATAATAATAATAATAATAATAATAATAATAATAATAATAATAATAATAATAATAATTATAATAATAATAATAATAATTATAATAATAATAATAATAATAATTATAATAATAATAATAATAATAATTATAATAATAATAATAATAATAATAATTCATTGGAATTATTTATGTAACGGTGTTATGCGAACGTGCGTGTTTGAATAAGTTCGCACGTGCATACATAAAGGACAAGCATGAGGGAATGAATGCATTCTCGAAGAGGCTAATTTAACTTGCATTGTGGAATAGTTAAATAATGAAGGATTGTCACAATGAAGATACGTGCTAAAGTTAGTCCAAATAAAAGACCAAAATGGAAAATATTTGCATTGTTTAAATATCGATTACCACATTAAACTTTACGAAGTGCGATAAATCAATTTATTTTCATTCTGTATATTTATAATACCGATAATAAAATTAATATAGAATAAATGATTTAAATTGACAGTGGATTTACGAAAATAATTTTTGGGACATTCTTTATATATATTTACATATACATTTATAATTGTTCTTTATAAAGTATCACTCATAAGTAACTTGAACTTTTTCCTGAAAAGGAAAATGATATGATATGATCAACCAACCATCGTACAAGAAAAGTTTTCCTTCATTCAACTACTTTATTTTATTCCTACGAAATTATAATATCCATTTTACCGATTACCTTTTCAACTTTATTTGGATCAGGAGTAAAGCTCAAAAGTTAAACCGATTGATACGTAATATCAAAGTGAATAGAATCGAGGTATTTTTGATTAATAAAAAAACGATAAAAAAGAAAAAAGAGAGAGAGTGAGAGAGAGAGAGAGAGACCGAGAAAGAAATACGTTCTCTCAGATGACAATATGATATATAATACTTTTGTTAGATATAAGGTATCTCGATTTTCTTCTAGACGAATAGATGTATTTTATATATACCTACGAAGTATTTTATCCCGTTATTTTATTTTATTTATTATTACGTTGACCATTGCGAGGTTTTATTATATCAATAAAGAACAATAATAACTCAATAATAACTAACATAAGATGAAAGATATATTTCATTAACAGCTGATGGGTATCTTGATTTTGTAATAGTTTTCCTTTCCAATAAGAAAAAAAAGGAAATACAAAGAAAAAAGATTTTTAAAAAGACGATAAATAAACAAGAAAGAAGAAGTATAGGAGAGAAAATAAGAAGAAGAAGAAAAAGAAATAGAGGAGAAGATATGAAACGGAGATAACAAGGTCGGTTAAATATTCGTGTTTTAGAGAACAAAAAAAAAATTACTAGCATATAGGTAGATTTTATAATCCATGCACTTTTAAACTACGGTTTAAGGTTCTCTCTCTCTCTCTTTTTCTCTCTTTCTCTTTCTCTCGTATAATATATCGTGAAAATTACCACTGCGTACTAGGTCTTCCTTATACTCGTGATCCCACTAAACCTACCCCCAACCCGTTCACTATACTACCCTAAATTTACTGCTGTTCTCTTTCCTCGCGAACTTCCAACACCATTATCGGCCAATTTCGCTAAGATTTCCTAATTAAACATTTTGATTCTAAGATATTGGATCGTAAATTTCGTTAACGAGCGTTTCACATAAAACTTGTAGTTCTAAGCTCACTCTCTTTCTCTCTTCCGATATTTTAAAAAATTTCAGAACTTGTAGGATAGATTGTATTTATTATTTTTTAAAAACATCTCTTGACGTATCAACGTTTATTCTTATAGAAAGGAAACTTTTGTATCAAAGGTAAATCGGCGATGAAATGAAATAAAAGTTTCAACGTAAACGTAACAGGAGGTGTAACGAAAAATAAAAAAAGAAACGGGGTTTACCGAGGACAAAGGTGAGAGAAAGTAAAATGGAACATATGTTGCGTGCTTTTGTTTTCTGTGTGCGGGGGAAAGAAAAGAGTGATAGAAAAAGAGAAAGAATGCATGAAATATGATGAGAATTAGAGTAGGGATTCTCAAACTTGTTTAATTTTACATCACATTAAATAAAAATTAAAATATGTATTTATATACAATCATGAAAGTAATCCCTGATTAAAAATCAATACATCCCAAATGGATTGTTCATTATTAATATTGATGTTTTAGATTTCTTATAAACCTTTTGTTTATATTTAATATTGAACTCGGGAATAATTAAAGAAGTTTCAATTTTTGTGATATAATATCATGTAATAAACACACGACTAGTAATTGTTCTTTAAAAAATGTGTTTTTATCGAGTTGTTTAATCGTATTAAAATTGACGAAAAAGAGGAAAAAGTTAAGGATCAAAAATGTTTTTAAGATATTAGAGTTAGGAAAAAGAAAAAGATAAATAGATAAAGAAAAAGAAAGGGAAAGAAACAATCTAAATAAAAAAGAAAGAAAAGTAAGAATATCCGGAATATTTCTCTATTTAAATTTACTCTTGAAAAGAATGCAAAGAGGAATTTTTTTCTTACTCTATGAGAAATCTCGTATTTCATACTACTCGAGTAAAGAAAATATTTTCTCCATATTCTTCCCAAGGGCGTCTAGATTTTTCTCATAGCGGAAAACAACTTTTAGAAGAGTTATCTTTATCTTATTACGATGCACTTCTTATCATATTGTTCTCTCGGTGAAGATAGTTACGTTTCTCGTCTTCGCTTTTATCATCATAAAAGACACGTGTATCTTTTGAAAATAATTATGCGACATATTAGTTCTAAAATAAAATAATGTAGAATATTTTATTTGCCAATTATTGATATATGTTTAACACTAAAAACCTACGACGCGTGGTCAAATGTTAAAAAAGGTTAAAAATTATGGTCAGCTTACGTTTAGATGTACTTTGTCCTTATATTCAATGCTGCATTATCCATATCCATAATTACACGTATCCATATATGCATTAGACACACTCGCTGACATATGCATATCACTTGCATAGGAAGAAAACACGCACACACGACGCGAAATAAATGATATACTTTAAATAATATCCTTGTTATTCCTTCCGACGCTCGAAGAAGACTAACGATTATTATGAAAAGTAGTTACGAATACATTCGAAATGTACCGAACATACACGAAGGTCAATATAAACTCTAACGACGAAATTTAAAATAGAATAGTAATGACAACGTTCGGTTGTCGACACCGGCCAAGGAGTGACGGAGAGAAACGAACGTAAACAAAACATTAAACGCTCGACTAAGCCGGTAGTTAGGGAATGTTTTTTTATGTGTATTTCATATATAACGAATTTCCTAGAATTCACCGAGAGGTATAAACAATACCGATGTTGAGTTCATTTGACTTGGACGTACACCTTCGCCTATCTTTCTCTCAATACATTCAGTACGTATGGGATTATTACTATGCTTTTCTACAGCTGACCTACTTTTTTATCGATGACCTATTTTTCTTACCAATGACCTACTTAATAACAAATGTTTATCATGCGATACTGACAAAAGATGTTTAAACTAGCGAGTATCGAGAGAAGAGTTGAATGTTGGAGAGCATCATAAATGTATCTTGAGAAAGTATATTTGTGAGGTTGTGAATTCAGAGGCATTGCAATGTCGTATTGGATTATTGCTAGGGTGTTATAAAATGAAATTATTCCGTTGAATAATAGTGAGATTGCCTACGAGTACTTATAATTTACAATGCAATTACATGGATATTGCTTTAGAAATGGAAACTAGCGTAGCGTGAAATAGGCAAGGGAATGAAACTATAGATCTATATGCAGATGAATAGTCCGTCAATCAAAATTTGGTCTTATATTGATTGAATTTGAATATTATTATCTAGGAAAATCTTGAATGCATTGAGTAGATATTGAGGAAAGAGAGAGAGAGAGAGAGAGAGAGAGAAATTGTAATTTAATTTTTGTGAAAAATGAACCTTTTCAATTATGTTTCTTATTTATAAACATGCATACTTAAATGTAGTTTACAAGGATGAAAGAATGCAATTATGGAAAGCAAGAATGCAATTATGGAAAGCAAGAATGCAATTCTGGAAGCATGAATGTTGAACGTTATGATGATTTGTCACTATAAAATAAACTCAATAAAGACTAATCTTATTTTGTTTACTATAGTGAGAAGTAATAAATATTGATAAAAAGACATTTTCTAAATACAATGATTTATCTAAATTGTATAAATTGATAAAAAATAAATTATTAAGTAAACACAAATATATTGCTTTCAAATAAGTATATATATATAGAATAAAAATAAAATAAAAAATTTATATGTAAGTATTTTAAATAGTAATTTTATATCGTCCATACAATATTCGTTTAATTTAATTTTATTACTCCTATATATATTTTCTCTTATTTTTGATAGAATATTAATTTTATGAGAATTTTTATTATTAAATTATAACGAAAGAAAACGTCCTTGAGAGGTTTTCATACACATTTTCTGTGGTTTCAAGAAAATTAAAGCTTGGCATATTTGTCTATTAAAAAATGTAAGTTAATTATGTCAGGTCTAGTAATATTTCTTTTAATTTAACAATAAATAATTTGATAATATATATTTCTTTCAGGAGAGTTTAATTGAAATAATGTATATTTACGGGTTGCAATTGGACTTACACCACTTTCATAATCAATCGCTACGCAATTTCTTTGATTGGTCAATTTTAAATTGAAAAATACACATTTGCATTTTTTAAGATATTAAATATTAAATAGTTATAAATAGAAAGTTTATATTAAATTAAGCATAAAACTAACTAATCAAATCACTTAATGCATACGTATTATGCATACACACGTATATAAATGCATATTTATTCATATATTATATTTTAAATCAATTTTGAATCGTTGGAAGATGCAGTAAATGTAAACGTTGCGTATAAAAAGAAGAGGAAGTTGAATATGTTTTCCTACATTTCTGTTTTTCATTCTTTTTCCTTTAGTAGCGAGATAGGATCACTTTGCATCTGATACTCGGCATAAAAAAGAAAAAAAAAAACTAGGAAGATAAAAAAGAAAAGTGTTGCTAAGTAGGTATATAGTATACTCCAGCTTCTCTTGAAAGCTTCTGTTTGACGTTACGAAGGGTTTACGTGATCTTTTTGCGTAAGGATTCAACCAAAAGTTGCAGTGAGATCGTTTCTACCATACATTTCGAATTTCGAATTTATGTACTTGTGTATTTAATATAGATGCAAAGCTCATGTACACAAATATGTATATCTATGATCATAAGTTTTTTATTTGAAAGTTGCCAAAGAAAAAGACAAAATATCGCGAAACCAAAAGGTTACGTAATTATGCCGGATTACGAAGTTAATGAAGGAAATGTCGTGTTGAAGATTATTTTGTTTTTAAATTTTAGAGAGTTTTAAGAATCCATTAGAATTATATACTGTGCAAGCATTAAGACTTAATACCAAACTATTACCAAGGAAACGATATGAGAAGTTTCACATGAACTTTGATATACCAGTTCTTTTCATGTTATATGGAAAAAAATACATGTTTTAAAGTTTTATTTAAAAAAAAGAAAAAAAATTATGGAAGAAAATATACGTGGGCGAGGTGAAAAGTTCTGAGCTTATCATCAAGGAGAGTTAAAAAGGTTTTGATCCTCGTTTCTTTTATTTGCTTATTTTCTTCATGACAACATTTTTGTTATACAATAACGCTTCGTTATATTACATTACACGAACGAAGTATTGTAATATAAGATTGATAGAAACGTCTAATATTATTTAATAATTAAAAATATTTCAAATTTTTGTCAAACGCGTATTGACCTATTTGCGAAAATCTTTTCCGACGAAACTAATTCTAACGAGTACTTCAAATTAACATAAGAATCCATCTTAATTGAATTCATGTTAAAACACGTCTCGATATGACATTTATATCTGAATTTCTCGCTTGGCACTTACGTTGACACTTCTAACTCGACGGTTATATTGAAATACCTCGTACGAAATTCGTGTTAAACTTCTACGTTAAACGCTTATTTTCACTATTGAAACAATCTTTGAACTGTAATTAATGTTTGTAAATATACTTGTCTAACTAGTAAATCCTGTGTTCCGATTTAACAAACAACGTATATTATTTAGTATAAATTTACTATTGAAATTTTAACGGAATAAGTGATTTGTATTTGGAAAATTACTTAACCGATTTTACATTATCATTGCGTCATTTAATTATTAAAACGATATTAACGATATTTAAAACAATATCGTAATTGTAATTAATTTGTAAATGAAGGCACCTCCTAACTATTATAAATCCCTTGTTTAAATTTAAAATAATGTCTATTAAAACAGTAGATAGAAATAAACCGTTAATATTTTAAATGACAATGACCACGTTTTAATGAAATTGCATGGTCAATTTAAAAATAGAATATCTTATTTAATTATTAAGAGGTAATCTACCAGATTAGGATGAAGTATATCTACACTACCCTAATTCAACTTTGTAGTTAGAACATATCTATATATTATAGGTACGTTAAGGGAATAGAGAAAAGGGCAGTTACAAGTGTAGCTCGTTGACTTCAAGGAAGGAGAGAAAACAAAAAGGAAAAAAAAAAGACAAAAAAGAAAAAAAAGAAGAAGAAGAAAAGTTTCTTTGAAGGCTGCCAAGCCGACGAGATCTGTTCCGTGATGCATAGTAGCCTAAGGGTTGCAGGAAACTCGAGTTAATGGAACCTGTCATATTCCATACGTGCTTTAATGCAGTGTGCTAGCTAGGTTTTACGTATGGGTTGAAGGTCTTCGCGAGAGAGAGAGAGAGAGAGGAGTGGAATCGTTGAGAAGAGAAGGCTAACATAAGAGTAAAAAGAGAAAGAGGGGAGAAAAAGGAGCAGAGTGGTTTCGTGGCTGGAAGAAGCCACGGACGCGTGCGATCTATGCGATGGATGTGAAATGCCCCTACATCTTTACATGTATAACGTTAAAAACGTGTGTGTGTGTGTGTGTGAGGTGGGGAAGGGAAGGAAAGGGTGTGTGCATAGCTTTGCGAATGGGATATGCTCTAGGGAGACGAACGAACTCAAGTATATCAATAGAAAGAAATAAATCTAGTAAATATCGAGTATTTATCTTTTCCTCGAGAATAGAAAAGAATATGGTTAGACGGATAATATGATAATATGTTTTATTTTGTGCTAGTAACAATAAGGTTTTCCACAATGATGATAATAATATAGAAGGGGAGAACGCGTTAATCCTCTTTGAGGCACTCAAATAAAAAATTTTAATTTAAAAAAAAAATAAATAAATAAAAGAAAATTCATATTGCATAGAATAGTTTTTAATGTATATGAAAGTAGGAAGAAACGTTTATTTTTTATAGGCAAAGATGGGACAGTTTTTAATTCGCCTCAATCCCAAAAAGTTAAATGATGCAGTAATAACACCTGACGAAACTGACAATATGGTTTACTCTGGAAATCTGTATCTTGAAGAAAAATAATGTATTCTTTTGTATTTTGCCATAAATATCTTAATAGGTATCTATATATTATCCATAACATACGTATTCTACGTTCAGCAGGAATCTTTCTATTGTCAAAATGTGTAAGAAAAATTAAATCATTGAAACTATATTTCGTTAATTATTTCAGCCTTTTTGTTTTTGTTTTACAATTTTTCTAGTTGTTAAGAAAAGTAAATAATATGTTACGTTAAATTTTATTGTATATTTGATCATTCTACCATAACTATACATACGATATACGATGTTTAATTTAATTTAAATCATCCTAAAATATTATCATTTATTTAATTTAAATTATAACGATTATAGAAAGAAATAAATTATAAGATTTGTGTGTTATATCGTTTTTATAAATATTTTAACTAACATGATCTCGTTTAGAAACACCTTCTTGTTGGATCGATAAAGATAATCGAATTTCATCGAGGCAACCTTGGATTAATATTCAACGACCGGGAAATATCGATGTCAGTTATTCGTGAAATATCAATTTTCCTTTAAAGAAATAGAATATCCATGGTTTCTCTGCATCATCTGTTGAGAGTTTTTTTTATGTAAATATATATATATATTTTTTTTTATATATATATATAGTATAAAAAACGAGCTTATATGTATCTCTATATTCGTATGAAATGAAAGATGTTATTGACATTAATTGAAATAATTGTTTCAACTAAAGAATATTCTTTGTCACAATTGACACTACGTGAGTTTTTTATAGTATTAGTCAGCTTTTGAAATGACTAACACCGTTAAATCCGATGTATAGTTCTGGGGGCTTAAAAAGCAACATTGAAACTATGCTGATTCCTGTGTCTAGGACGTCAAACAATTTCATTGAAACATTCCGAGTGTAGAAGAATCCAAAAAAAATATAAAAAGAAAAAAAGAAAAGAGAAACAGAAAGAGAGAAATAGAGAGAGAGAGAGATGTAAAGTAGGTTGGATCGAAGAAAAGATCGATAGATCGTTTTACAACATACGCACCTGTGGTTGACGTGCTAGAAACTGTCGATATTATGATAGATTTGCCGAAGGATTTGGCAAATCCTCAGTGAAATCAAAGAGTAGAGAAGGGTGGATAAAGAGGAAAAAATAATCGACGTTTCATGTTTCTATCGTGTTCTCTCTCTTTTTTGTTTTTTCAAATATTCCTCCTTCCTCTTTTTCACGTGTTTTTTTTTCTTCTTTCTCTTTCTCTCTCTCTCTCTCTCTCTCTCTCTCTCTCTCTTTCTCTGAACGCAACCATGAAACCGAGCAGCTTGAAGTACAATTTGCATAGAAATGCGATCATCGGAAAACCTTTAAATGAGAAAATCGGTTGCAGTTCAATGTTACCTGCCATTTCGAACTCTGATTATCGGCTAAACTACTTGTCGGAAATAGGTCATATCAGTCGATATTTTTTGTCGCTATTTAATATGTAAATGTAATATAACTTTATTACAAGTAACATCTATCTTGTGTATTTTAAATTATATTAAAAATATAAAAAAAGAAATATAATTTAAAATAGGACGTAAAAAATAAAGCTTATTATATTTCGAGCTTGGTTATACTGAAAATCAGACATCAGTTTAAAGCATTGGTATAAATTATTGTAGTCTTTTTATAAAATAATTGTATTTAACGGGCTTGTTATTTCCCTATTTAGTAAGTACTTCCTTTCTTTTATCATTTTTAACAATGGAAAATTCTGGTAATAGGAAACAATGAATTCCACAGATTGTTCTTTTTTAACATCTTAAGAAACACTACACGAATGTTTCCCAAACTAGAAAAGACTTCTATTACAATTAAAAGACAATTAGAGTAAAACAAACAAATATAATTTTCAACCATAAGATATGCTTTATTATTCGGAAAAAAATGGGCTAATCTCGAATCTCAACATATTGTTTGCAGTTCTTATTAAAATTTTTTTTACGAATCTAATAATAGGAAATAATCTAGTACGTAACCTACTTATTATTTAATTTATTTTTTCCCTTGCATAAGTTTAGAAATTTTTTCACGGTACAAATTTTTAATTTTGACCCTGAAAAGAATAGGATTTATATGAATCGTGTATGAAAAAGAAATCAATTATTTGTTCTTTGAAATGAAGGTAATAAAAATGGATTTCCTTTTTACCAACCTAATATTATATTTTATTATTTTGATTAAACTCTTTATTAAGCGCACTGATTTGAAAATTTTTTTTTACGAAACTACTGGATATGGTTCAGGATATTTTCGTTTAAAATAAAATTCTGCAATATATGATGCTCAAGGCACGAAGGAATGTTCCCCATCCAGCATTCTTATCCAGCTTTATACAGTGGTTTGTCAAGAAAGATTGCTGCTTTTTGTCTTCATGTAAAACACAATCCTAACATCCCTATTAAATGTCAACGGTTGTTTGAAGAGTAAACTTCATACAAATGGATCTCCTTTAAAGTCATATCTACTGATAACTTCCTTTTGTTATATTTACTATCTTATGTTATTTACGTATTATTAGGACTTTCTTCGATTGATTATCATTATATGATTGTGAATTAAAACAAATGTATGGTATCAAAATAATCGTAAGAAAAGATATCAAAATAGGGGACGTCTTGTTCAAATTAATTACCGAAAAAGTAATAGTAAATACGTAGTAATTATTCTTTTTATTTCTTGTCATTTTTTTTTTATTTTTTATGAAAAATTGAAAAAAGTATTACAAAGACAGAAGAAAAAATATATTTTATATGATGTTATTTAACTTAAATTTCGATACTTTTCATACGTTAAATTGATCATAATTATTTTACAGAAATAATAATCTCTGTTGTTGTTGTTAAAACCTTTTTATAATAAAAAGAAAAAGAAAATAAAATAAGAAATTAGAATGTACCTTATCAACCGAATAAACTGGTACTTTTGACGTATAAGTCAAACGAAAACTTTACACTGTTAATTTATTAAAATTGAAATAATACATAAATATTGAAGATAAACTATATGACCTTAAAAAAAAAAAAAAGTAACCTGACATCAAATATAAATATAACCAATTAAGATAAATCGATTTTTTTTTCCATCTCATTTATTCTTCTTTTTATTACTTCTCTCTCACGTATAAAGTAAGTAATCGTTCTAGGTGTTTAAAGCACGATCATTTTTGTCATTTATACGAACAATCGCATTTATCTTTTCTCGAAAAAGTAAATAACAAAGAAAAAATATAATATAAAAGTAAAAAACAATGAGTAAGAGTTGTAAAATATAACAAGTTAAATGAACGAAACGAATATCTGGCAATACAATTTATTACCAGTGATCTAATTTTTGTTAGAAAAAAAAAAAGAAGGTTTTAAAATTATGAGAGATATTAAACGTTATAAATGATTCGTTCAATATGTGAATGTATACGCGAATAAAATAGAAGACAGGTTTTGTATCGATAAAACTTTGCCACAAAATTTCCGACCACATTTTTTCCTTCCTTTTCTTTTTTTTTTTTTCTTTTTTTTTTAAGGCGATCAAAAAGTAGGCTAACTAAACCGCGATTTATCGGTTGAATAAAACCAGACCAAAGTTTACGCGCTTGTTCGTTCGCTCGAGGAAATTACTTCGAAACGGATTATTCCGATATAATAATATTAAGTGAATTTTTAAAAATATAAGTCTACGAGAATAATATAATAGCTTTCGATTATATCATACAATAACTTCAAATTGGATATACCTTAATTATTTCTATTAGTTTTTTATTTCTATTACTGAGTTTTACTTGTTTTCACAGTGTACGATCCTAGTAAACAGACTTCTTACAAATATGTGGAGTTTAAAAAAAAAAATCAAAAGAAATCGGTGTCGACAAGATCGTACGAAGCCCTTGTAAAATTTCTATTTCTTTTTTTTAACCAGTATAATGTATCTTATGTAATGTATAAATATTAAATGATACTGTTTTTTTCTGAACACAACCTGTATTATATATAATGTATTATATGTAAGGTATAAAAATTAAATAATATATTTTCTTTTTTTTCCCTACACATTCTGTATTATATCAGAGACGAAAAAAAAGAGAGCACGTAGAGGAACAAGAATTCACGTAACACCATACATCTCAAATACGTAGACTTTTAATTAAAGAACGAATTCGATTGAAATAGTCTAGCGAAGCATGACAACGATCTGTAATTTCTATGCCTTCTCTAACGTTCCCCTCTCTCTACGAACACATCACAAACCTCCGTTTTTCTATAGTTCAATGTTTCCAACCTCCCACTACCATCATACACATACATACGTCTTCTACATCTTCAAACCAGTAACTCTTTTTGTTATCGAGAACGTAGTTCCATTTCACGTCGTTCTCTTGATGAACGATGCGCGAACGCGCCTGCTCACCCGACCAGGTCAAATCGTTGAGAATAGATTTTAATTTAATTCCTCTCTATCACCCTCGAACCTCCCACCCTCTACCTCATTTTCCTTTAACCTCCCTCAACCTCACCCTCTTCCTCATTCTCCGTTACCCCCAATCTGTTTCTCACTCTCTATGTCTCTCTTATACTTTGTCTCTTCTCTATCTATCTATTTATCTTCAGTGACGGATTAAACGGTAAGCAAACTAAAAGGGCTTTTTGAGGCCCCAAAAAGGCCTCTGTGGTCTAAAAATGTCTTTTCATGAAGGTTCGACTAAAGTTAAGTTATTTTTAAATACAGTTTATTTAATGTAATTTTTTGTTTTTCTATAGTATTTTCATTATCTTTCTTTTATCTTATTTTATTTTTTCGTTTAATAACTTACTCTTCTGTTTTTTTCACTTTTAATTTTTCATTGAAACTTCCTTTTTCTTTTTTCCAACACTTGAGTTCGAGGGCTATGCAATTTTTACCGTTTGGGGCCCCCACTTGACTTGATCCGCCACTGTTTGTCTATCTATCTATCTATCTATCTATCTATCTATCTAATTCTAACTTTCTTCGTCATTCTACAAAGATACGCTTCGACTGTCTATCATATGACCCTGAACAAATACGATTAACGCTGTACCTCCTCTTTTTCTCTGTCACGGCAATTATACTCTACCTAGGGACTTTGGTGATTTTTTTATTTTTCTTTTGTCATCTTTATAAGAGTAACTAAGAGTAACGACAAAGAAGAAGGAAAAATATAATCAAGGCCTGCCATCGTTACAAGATTGATCTTTTTTCTTTTTTTTTTTTAGAAAACTTAAAAAATGTTAAGCATTGTAACGTAATATCAAATCGGTATTAATTATATTCTATTATATGGGTATACCACTTTTTCATTAATGCATGATAACGAATGAAACGTTATATATGACGGATAGAGGTCGCATAAAAAATTTAATAAACTCGCATTACGAATTATTGAATAATTTAAATTAATTTGAATAATACGGTGATGTGGGGGATCAATTTTACTAAATACGTTAAAACGTATTATATTTATGAATTTCGTCTTTTAATATGGAAAATTATTCATACGATTTCTATTGTCACTCATGCAGGACGTTACGGTAGAAGTTTTTTTTTCAATCATTAAAAATATTTTCTTCTTTAATAATATCTTATAATTTAGTTTAAATGAAACTTACCGTTATATCCGCATACGAATGATCAATGAACGTCAACTCGGACTCCTCACCGTTCAATAGTACGCTTACAGTTTTCTCACCGGACTCGTCATCTGAAAATTCAAGGGAAATTGTGGATATTATATGTCTTATCGTAACGCGAGGGCGAAAGAACGACTAATTATGAGTTAAAATCATGAAAAGATATGAGTGAGATTTGATTTAGTTTTGTTCCAATCGCATTTTATATTACGTTCATATTTTAAAAATGTTTAACAATTATTTTTATTCTTTTTTTATTATTATTATTATTATTTTTTTTTTATAATTTAATAATTACGAAAGAGAAGATTTATAAAACTAATGTTTTATCATTTTCCAATTGTCGATACATTTTGTTTCGATTTATTTTTTATTATAAAGCGTTATAATGTTATTGAAAATAAACAAAAACCGTGTGCTGTTGACTCCAAAGAAGCGGATCCTTTATCATAATACGAAAGCAACAACATACCGATCTATTTAAACAAATGGAGGTGACCTTCAAATGTCCGAAGTGCATCTACCTGCAAAAAAACTATTATCGCCACCAGATGATTTCCTTCGTACTGTGCAATTTTATATGAGCAAATATTTCTGTGAAACTTATAGTTTCGAAGATATCTGTGATATCTGAGGTGTTAATAGTTATTTCCCCACCCTGTATGTAAAATTGAGCCATTCACTGTACAAATTGATTAATAACGTATATTGTTTTTTTTTTTTAAATTCCCTATATAATTTAAATTTCTCTTTATAATTTGGTTATTATTCATGGCTTGATAGTGCATTTAAGTTGAATTATTGCTATGATTTACATTAGAATACGGAGTTAATCAAAGTTACCCCTGAATAATAAATTATTTATTATTAATTATCTTAATTATTTAATTATTAGGGAAAGTTATTATAAATATAAAAAGTTATGACCATACAAAGTGCTTTGATACTTTAATTTAAGATTTTTAAAAAAGTGGAGTTAATCGACTTGTGCGGTGAGCGGTTTAATTGACGAAGAAAAATTCGTTAAGATCGAATAAAAACTTTTGTAAATATTATTACTCACCGATGGAAGTGTCGTAAGCGTGTAAATACTCCGACGTCATAAATTGAGATACCAGGGAGCTTTTTCCTACTGCTGTTGCACCCAACATCAGAACTCGATAAGGTGCTGGATCTTGAGATGCACTACTTTCCCGTGAACTCGGAAGTGAGCCTGCTGCCGAGTTTCGCGTTGAGCCAGGATACGAAGCCGTCAGATGTTCGTTACTGCATCGAAGTAGAAAGAAAATATAATAAAATAAAAATAAGAATTTATATAAGTTTAATTGTTTTTATAAGAGAAATAGATAAAATATTATCGTCATTTTGTCGTTCTAATAATAACTAACGAGATATCTGGACCATTACTTTTTACTCATTTATTTTTTGTTATCGTATATATGTTTTACAGTACAAGTAAAAGTATATGTATATACTACCATGATATACGTAAATACTATAAATATCGTGCGTGTAAAAAGATAATTAAAATAAGTGTGTAATATATCATCGTAAGTATAATAGTAGATTAAACTATTTCGTCCAGTGGTCATAAAGAAATAAAAGAAAAAAAAAAGTTATTTATATCTCGTAGAGAGAGATAATAATTTAATAAGAATTTAATAATAATAATTATAATAATAAATAATAATAATAATAAAAATAGTAATAATAATAATAAATAGCAATAGTAATAATAATAATAAATAGCAATAGTAATAATAATAAGAATAATAATAATAATAATAATAATAATAATAATAATAATAATAATAAGAAGAAGAAGAAGAAGAAGAAGTAGAAGAAGAAGAAGAAGAAGAAGAAGAAGAAGAAGAAGAAGAAGAAGAAGAAGAAGAAGAAGAAGAAGAAGAAGAAGAAGAAGAAGAAGAAGAAGAAGAAGAAGAAGAGTAATAGTAATTACTGAAAAATGAGGGACTAGCGTACCTATAAGCAACCCGTTTGGAATCTCGTAAAATCTCCCTGAAACAGAAGGCGCGAGAATCTCTACGTGTTATGCAGAAAAGCAAGAATTGTATGGGATAATTAATTAGGTTCAAGAAAACACAGACAAAGAGAGACAGAGAGAGATAGAGAGAAAGAAAAAATGTAGTAACAGTAGAAAAACAAGAAAGAAAGAATGAAAGAAATACAGAAAAAGAAAAAAAAAAAATTAACAGAACAAGAGATCGAAAGTGAGAAAAAATCGATTGTAGTGAAAAAATCGTGAATGAATTTGTATTAATGCGTATATCTAAGTGTGTGTATGTGTGTGTGTGTGTGTGAATATATGACTGTTTTATCTGTGTGCGTGTTCCCCTTGTGGTTTCTACGAGACTCGTTAGAAAATTAAGCGCCATGAGTATTTGACACACATGAACGTATTGTGGATGGGATTAGGTTTTGAAAGAAATTTCAAGCGAACGGTTGAAATGAATGAAAATAATAATGATTATAACAAAAGTTGATTAAGTAGCGGAAAAATACGTCAATTATTGTCGTTAAAATGATTTCCTACATTGAAAGAACGGAAATGATGATCCTCTTGTCTAATGGAAGATACGATTGGACAAGAACTTACGTAAATGTCATGTGTATATGTGTGGGTATATAAAAGATGTGATATACGTTGATTGCTTTATTTGCTCTATATCGAGTATTAAACTTTAAAGCGAGAGAATGGCACGTAATTAATGTCGTCAAAGATAAAATAATATTTCTAATTTTTTTTTTCACGCGAAAAAAATCGTACTAGCGTGCTCCTAGAAAACTAATCCAATTAATCGTTCAAAAACTACACGTATCATGCAATTTGTCGTTCACTTTCTATTACCCCTACGGGTAAGCTTGTGCGTAGAGACTACTTGGTACACATGCACTGTACGTCATACTTGAGCAATCTATTCACGCTTCAATTCTCTCCTTTTCTCTCCATTTCTGTCACTGTCATCTCCTCTCTCGACTCGTATTTTACGCGATCAAACATTCGTTGAAGTATGTATTCGTATTAGATACGCAGTTATATAAACAGTTATACATAACGTACGTATAATTCCGTGTAAAAATTTTGTCGATTATTTATTATCTGTGAGAGCTTGTTTAAAATTGATTTACATATGTATGATTTTCTATGTACGTGTTTAATTTATATATACACATATATATATGTATATATACATACATGAATAATATATATTTATAAATACAGCGTCGAACAAAATTATTGGCGCAGGCTATATTTTCCTATAACATAAATACTTTGTTGTATCAATTTGTACAAAAAAAAAAATGGGGGAAAAAAATAAATAAAATTTTCTATTTAAATTTTTTGTTTAAAAAATATATCTTTCTTGTCTTTTAACGACGTATAATAGAAAAAAATCAAACTTCTTTGATACAACAGTGGATAAATATATATCTCCGTGTATTTGTTTAATAAACAAAATCTCGCGATGACAAAATTAAACCATTTCATGTAAATATACGTTCCGATGCATGTCTTTTACTCGTGCCTTGAACAATTTGGTTAATCGTTTATTGGTTAAAACATCACGACCACAATGACGTTGATTTTAACAATATAATCGGTGCTACGGATAGTTAGAAGTTAATTTTCGATGCTGATAGTGTTTAGATAAACAATATGTACAACAGGATTAAAGTATTTATATTTAATTGGTGACAATTAAAAAATTATATAAATCTATTAAACTACTGATTATATATATGGTAACGTGAATTTCGATTACCTTAATTCGTTGAATCTTGCAATAGAATATTAAAGTTTTGACAACGGAGAGGATAGTATAGAAATGTTTGTTGATTGTTTAACGACTCGATAGTAAACAGGATCGGATATCCGAATAAAATCAAATTTCTAAACATTAACTCACGATTGTTTGTATCTAATTCCCGCTCAGGCACACAAAGACTCCACATTCAAAGTTTCAAACTAAATATTCTATATTTAATATTTGTTGAATTAGCATATGTGTTTAAATTCATACAATATATAACGCTTTTAATTAATTAAAATCATTTGAAAGGGATGGTTATATAATTACTGTTACACAAAATAAAAAGAAAAAAGTCTTTTCATCTGAAAATTTGGATTTGAATCAAATTTTGCCGTATATGGAGAGTAGATTCGCTTATGCGAAGAAAAATTTTGTTTTTTTTCTTTTTATCGGAAAAATATACCTTTAAAATTAGTTAATCGTTTTTTCGATATAACTAACCAACCGTAAAGACGAAAGTTCTTTGAATGTGATGAAATTGCATAATATTTGACAATCTATCAAATTACGAACGGAAAATATTGGAAAAAGAATTTTTACTTCTTATTAAAATATATGCTATATGCATATGCATATAGGTATATGTATATATGAAAATAGAATGCGTTCACGACTATATGTAAGTTTTTTCTAATATAGGGAAAAATGATTTTCACGTAAATTAATTTAGAATAATTGAAATAATTAGAAAAGAAAGTATCTATCTATCCAGAAATCGTAATTGCTTCTACCATTCGTGAGTTGTATATATTTTGTACGACTCAACACTTTCCAACGGCAAAGTGGATTTTACTAACGACGCCGTGTCTGGATTTTTTGTTAATGTTAATGTTATTATTATTATTATTTAAAAAATCTGATAAAAATCACTTTAGGATCTTTAGAATATTGTGTAATAGTTTTGTTATTTTGTTATTTTTAATTAAAAAAAAAAAAACATACACAATTATTCAAACATAATATTAGCTACGATTAAACCCACGTTGCCAATGGAAAAGTTAACAAATAAGAAAATAAATATACTTAATCGGAAAATAATGTTGATGCACGGGGGGCCATGCTCTTAGGTCCAACGCGTGTGTCTACGTAATAATAATTGCATACGTAGATTCATGCGTTCGATCTAGAGAAAAGGGCCCAGAATAGACCATCAGCTTAAAGTATCTTGTCTCTTTGATGTGTGTCATCAGTGTTACTCAGGAACATTCGTAAAATATTCTTTTAACTCGAAATTTTAACTCCTCAATCGTGCACGTTTTACCTCACTTTTCATCGATCCTGAACGATATCTAATTACGTAAGCTCATGATTTTAATCCTGATCGATTTTATATATCTATCAATGTCTATCATTGTTTCTAGTCGATTTTTATATTTCTTCTCTCTATTTATTTTTTTCTTTTTTATCACACGCTTATAAACAATTTATATACGTATCATGTTATCATTAAAGTGTAAAATCCGTTAATTCACGAAACTAGATATAATATATGAATTTATAAAGAGGCGAGTAGTGTTAAGATATGAAATTGAAATTTGATACGTGAAGTAGATCCGATAGAATTACACGATTAACGAAATATTGGTTTTTAAAATATAGAAAAAGATAAGAACCGATAACTACGAGCGTTTTTGTAGAAAGAAAAACTAACTTCAAAGTCGGATCATATTTCGATCTCATACTTTATCTATTAGATTATCGTTAATTCGTATAGAACCTCGTTATTTACAGAATATAATTCTTTTATTATATTACCCCAAAAACGTCTAATTATTTCCTAAATTAACTTTAACACTTAACTGCCACACTGAAATGACATGTTTCGCTCAGGACACGATCACGGTGGTATTTCATGATGCAAAATTTCATATAAATTAATTTATTATTTTCGATGTTCCAATAAAGATTTGTTAATTTTTCAATGTGACACTTTCTATTTCAAAGTATATTCTAATTAGTGATGATGTTCAAAATGCACTAACTGTAAATTTTCATTCAACTTTTACAATTGTTAATAATTCAAATCCTCTGATCATCACCGATGACCACCGTGTGTCGTTACAGAAGATACCGCGGCCTGTAATATATGATCAACAAAGGGAGTCAAAGTGTTAATGGTGGTAATATAATTTAAAAAATTAAAATTTTCCTAGATATGGGGTAAAATGTTTCTAGTTATGATCATTCGTAACTAAATAAAATGAATAATGAATATTCTAAAAAAAATTAAGTCACACTACACTTGTTGGACGTAATACGATCATGCGAAGGAACGTAGAAAAGAAAAATATCGAGGCCGTACGGGGGGGAATTTGGAAGAAACGGTAGTGGATTCGTAAATAATATAACATTGTTTATAATTATATGAACATAGGATGATAGGGGTGAGGAAGGGAGGGAGAGAGGGAGGGGGGTTGTCGGTAAAAACTCACCTAGAGTTGCTAGATGCGACGCTATTGTTTGAACGGGATCTTCGACTTTGTAAAGAATCCCCTCTATTCACAACACCTTTTCCAGTAATACTGAAATGCCTTAGTCTGTAATATTCTTCTTCCACTCCTGTGTTCGGCATACTAGCTACCCTGGACCTTTGCTGCGGAAGACACAAGTAATTTGGCCGACCGGACGATCGGCTACCTGGAGTTTTCACGGACTGCGAACGACTGTGATGTGGACTTCCATATCTGTTCGATGGATTCAAAAGACAAAGGTATCGAGGACAAACAGGAGTATAGGTGGGGTGAATTTTTTCAGGTAGGCAATGGAGTGGTAGGGAACAAAGAAAGGAGATTGGCTTTTAGAATAGAGAATGGATTTAAGCTTAATATTTGATTTTTATCTATTTCTTTTATTCCCTTTTACTTTCTGTTCTGTTTCTTCTTTTTTTTTATTTTATTTTATTTTATTTTATTTTCTTATGGGGAATCGGGATGGAATCAATTTACTTGATTATTTTATCTAATCTTGACAAAAAGCTTTACTGTTACCGCACCAATTTTTATATATCAATTCACAATACTGTTTCCTTTTTCTCTCAGGACTGTTTCTTTTTTTAGTCAACCTAGTGACCTATATTTTTAATCTTCTTTTCGAAAGAAAAAATGTACTAGTATTGAATTTAAAAAGGTCGTTTAAGTGGTTAAATTTTGAAATCTTTTATAAGGAATGAAATGTACCAGTGACCTAAAGAATTGGCAATAGGTTGGTAATTAATCAATCAAATAAGAGGGATGACAAAGTATTTTTCAGTTTAATTCTCCAAGTTTTTCACGGGCCATCAATACTGTATGGAAATAAAATTTCTATTTGAATATTTAATATTTAAAAATTTACATGAAACAATAAAGATTTTTGTTAAAATTAAAAATAATGGATTTCTTTCCGGTTCCCCAAATATTTTATTAATGACCGTTTAAACTTCTGTTATTGTTTTATTAGAGAATTATTAAAACTTATGTCGAATTATTATTAACGAACATTTTTGATAGTTTCTATTACCTAATCGATGGGATTAGATGTGGTTTAAAAAAATTGAGTATTTGGAGAAAGATAAATAAAGGGTTAAGTTTTGTGTTATATTTTTCGATAGAATAAATATTAAAATTTGATTAGAAATTTTGGTATTAACGTCAGTTAGAAATGCTCCATATTCGATCTTTATTCGAATAATTACTTATAATTAAAAAGTAGGATAATTTATAAAAATAATAAATAAAACTCTTTGCACTCGAGCCAACGTGTTTCGTTTCAATCATTGTATTATTAAATATATAATAATATAAAATAATACTTGTCAAACGTAATCAATTGGGATAAACCTCTTGTTGTAAATATTTATAAATTAGTTGAAATTTCGTTTAAAAAAAGAAAAAAACTATTACATTTATTAAACGTGTATACCTAAATCTTATCGATTTTATTTATAATCTTTGAAACGAAACATTAATTAAAGAATGCAAAGTGATTAAATGAAGAAAAGCAGCAAAAGGGGTATTAACGGAAGTATAAATGAATGTATTATCATAAGATAACGTAAATAAAAATAGAATAAAAACGTATAGAAGGGGACAAAAAAAAAAGAAATTAGAAATTAGAAGAATTAAAAGAAGAAAATAGGGTAGAAATGAAGACGATGGTATAAAAAACACAAGAGAACAATAAGAAAAGAAAAAGCAAGAAGAAGAAAAAGACGAACCTCATTTCGAAGTCGTGAATCTCCTCTAGGGTGAGGTTGTTCGCGACATCAAGTAAATGTTTCATATTTTCTTCTCGTCTTCTCGCTTCCGCGTCTGGGTGTAAAAGAATCGTAGCAGCTGGTGCATCCAACGAAAGGGAGGGTTGTTGTACCACTATGGTTGCCTGAGCTGGTCTATTTTTTCCACCTTGGTTTCCTCCTTTTACTTCGTTTGGATCGTATCGCATCGATTTTTCAAAAAAATCAGCAAAAAAAAAACATTCATTCGTTAGAAATTTGTGTATATGTTTGTGTATACGCGTGTGTATATATGCAGTATATATATATAATAATTAAGTTTAGCAATCACTTTTCATTTGGATTGATATTTAATTTATTGAGTCAAAATCGTCAGAATTTTGTCGCCAAGAAGGAATTCGACTGTTGTCTGAACAATTCTTCAAAGTCGATGAAAATTATTTCGAAGAAATAAAAGATTTTATGATTATATTTTAGAAATAAATATTAAATTTGTTTAAAACAGATATCGAATTCATTGCTATACCTAATAGTATTATATACACATAATACATATATGCGTGTCATATGTGAGAATAAAAAGCTGTTTTCTCGTTGTAAGAAAAGATCCGCCGGTATTATTAGAGATTTTTTTCTCTTATTTTTTTCCCTTATTACTTTTCTTTATTTTTCTTTACTTCTTTTTTTTTTCCTTTTTTATTTTAATTTTTAGTTATCTACGATTCTCTCTCTTTACTCGTATTATACATAAGCTGCTTTTTCAAACGCAAGTTAGGAGAATGGTGGACGATAAGAGAGTTCTTTGAATTTCCACGAGGTAGAAAGAATCGTAGCGGAAGTCATTTGATCTGGTTTTCTTCTCACGTTACCGGAGAATCTCCTTCTGCGAGGAGAGATGTGAAGCAAAGAATCGTGTCCTTCTAGCGGAATTGCCAAGCGCGAAATTCGAGAACCCATAGAATCCATAAGATCTATAGTCAAACGGGACATTTGTTTCACATCGTTCGACATCTAACTCGTATTATTTATTTTCATATTTTCTCTCTTTTTATTATTTTTTTTTCGTTTTTAACAAAAACATTCATTGAACGATTCTTTTTCATCGAATTGAAATAGTATCGTTAAGGTATTATCGATAGAAAATAAAAGATTTACTTTTAATTTCAAAAATAGTCACGTTTGAAACCATTATCTTATAAGATTAAGTTAAAATTTATTAGAAAATTATTCTATATTTTATATCTGGAAATTAATTGAAAGGATATTTAGAAATATATTTGTATTATACAATATATGGCACAAAGGTATTTGTATCTAAATGGTATTAACACTTTGACTGTCACCCCAGAATCATTTGTTTCGCTCAAAACGCCATGACAGTATTTTATGATGAAAGATTTCACAGAAATTAATCTTTTATTTGTCCGGTGTTCAAATAAAAATTGTTCATTGTTCAATGGTGCATTTTTTATATCAAAGTATATTCTAATTACCGGTAATTTTTTAAATATGTCAACTGTAAATTTTCATTCAACTTTTACAATTTACATAGTTCAAATCTTTCGGTCACCAATGACCAACATGGCAGTCAAAGTGTTAAAATAATGTAAAAATCTAACATTGAAAATAATGTACATTTCGAAATCATTTTTCTTGCTTAATTATGAACGACGTTTTATTTTTCTTTATTTCCTTACTTGGGTTTTTGTATTTTTATTTTGTCAATTTTTTCATTTCTCCCTGTTTCGTGCAACGACAATTCCGCCGTAACGTGTTGCGCATGGTAACATAAAAATTCTCGTGAGAGTAGATATTTTCTGAAATTATTCTCGAGAATATATTTCATTACGAGGAAAATAGAAAGAACATTGGAAAAATATTGGAAGAAGGAATAAAATATAAATCAATCTAATTTATCCCAGTTATCGTGTACAAAAGAAAAACGTTATACTTGCGAATCTTTTAACTTGTCCTTTCTGTACGAACGGTTATAAATTGAACCAAGTTATATACAGAATACTACTGACTCTAAATAATCTAAAATTCAATAAGTTTAGTTTAAAGAATTTAATTTAAAAAAAATTCCTTTATATATATAAATATATCTGTTGTTGAGTACCTCTTGGTTATATATTATATTTTAAATATTATTATTATTTTATTATTAGATGTATTAAAATTAAGTATCTCTTCATAATTTATCATTGTATTTTTACATATTAAGTACTTTTCAAAATTTACTCCTACAATTCTTTCATAATAATAAAAAAAATATTATTATGAAAGTTGTTGGGGCATAACTTGGTCTAATTGTCAATGCAATTCTATTACGAGGTACTCTTATTGTAAAAAAGAAAAAAGAAAAAGGAAAAAATTACAAATGAAGAAAAACAATATATTCTCGAGAAAATTGATTACAGAGAAAGTTCTCGTGATATTTCTTCATTTCGATTATTATTTCGATGTCCAAGAACTTCCTCCTCTTAATTGGACATCGACTGACATTTATTAGCACATCGTAGTATTGTCGCTAAGGACGAAGCGTGTCGTGTGTGTTCCGTGTATGTGTTAGTATGAAGAAATAGAAACTTGCAAGCAGTTTTTATTTAATTTCTTTTTTCTTTTCTTTTTGATTTTATTTTCTTTACGATCAACAGTAGCGTAGCTATAAATATATATATGACAGGCCTTTCGAGACGAAAAATAAATGTTACAGTTTTTTTTTTCACGTAACGTATAAAACTACGTAAGCGAAAAGCTATGAAATAGGAAAAAAAGATAAAAATAAAAAAAAAAAAAGATATCACTCGAATATCTCGTTACACGTGAAAAACAATAAAACATACAAATATAGAAAGGAATAAAAATGACTGCCTTCTCGATACTCTTGTAAAGACAATTTGTAAATGTAAAAAACAAAATTTGTCATAAGG
This sequence comes from Mischocyttarus mexicanus, assembly GCA_023678845.1. NCBI lineage: Eukaryota > Metazoa > Arthropoda > Insecta > Hymenoptera > Vespidae > Mischocyttarus > Mischocyttarus mexicanus. Next base: position 3,910,422 of record JACGTP010000002.1, on the reverse strand, counting down.
TCCATCATTATGATCTAGCTACGCTCCTGATTTTGTCACATTAAAAAGAAAAACACCAAAAGGCAGTGAGCGACAATGCCGTCTTTTTGTAAAACACACTTTCTGTAACTGGAATATAAACGGATTACATTTAAGATACACTCTCTGCTGACGAAGACAACAACAACATAACATAGACATATGAAATAATAATAATGATAATAATGATAAAAACAATAATAATAGTAATTATAATAATAATATATTATAATAATAATAGTAATTATAATAATAATATATTATAATAATAATATAATATTATAATAATAATATTGTTAATAATAACAATAAAAATAATAACAATAATAGTAATGTTGATAAAATAATAATAATATGCGTTTGTTGTGTGTCCACACTGTTATTCGCGATCAAAGAACCTGTTAAAGTTACCTTAAAGCATATCTGAATATGTTTACAATACATCGTAAAATGATCTTGGTGAACTTGTGATCACCTTGGCTAGTTTTATTTAAATAATACGCATATTATTGAACGAGTATGATAGATAGATTCACAGGATGATTATCATGAGATACTGTATTACAAAATTGATTCCGTGTATTTTGAATACCTCAGTTTACGTGTGATACTTTTTTTATGAAATCATCAGACAAAATATTTTAATCAAATAGTATCATTTACACAGGAGTTACTACAGTATCATTTAATTTCATCCAAGAAAATAGAAAATGAAAGATACATTTCTTTAAGTAAAAATAACATGACTCGATAAGATAATATAGGTGAATGTTAAATCCATTAATAATAATAATAATAATAATAATAATAATAATAATAATAATAATTCTTATATAAAAAAATTGACCTTCGCTTACTGTCTCACAACAGAATACATTCCCAAAAAAAAAAAAAGAGAATGAAACACAGAGAAGTATAAAGCATAATTCTCAGACCAGAAACTACAACTTCCCTTAACTATCCATAGTTGGAAGGTCAACAGTGAACTACCCGTAAACACTAATAATAAGTGAATGTACTTCCAAGTTATTCACGAGTTTCAGTGTGGATACACGATGTTATTTCTGTTCGCAAATATTTCTGACCAGTATGGACCTAACATAATGACGCATTATGTAATACGTATGTGTTTATGTATTTATAATTTGTATTAATACATTCTTCTTCGTATTGTTAATTGTTTTTTTTTTTATTATCATTAACGACGAATACTATTAATTCGTGGCTCATATTTATGGTTTCTTATAATTGAATTTTATCGATTTTCAGTTTAAGAAACAAAAAAATGATTGTATGATATACCATACATAGTAATCTATGTATGTATGAAAAGATCAAGAATCGTAGCTAATGGCGAGGAGGAAATACTTGGTTCGGTGAAACTGAATGATTTTTTTATACGAAAATGTCTATAGTGAGGAAGAGTGAGAGAGTGAGAAAGTGAGTGAGAGAGTGAGTGAAAGAGTGAGTGAAAGAGTGAGTGAGAGAGTGAGTGAGAGAGTGAGTGAGAAAGCGAGAGAGAGAAAGAGAAAAATAAAGTTATATATATGTGTGTGTGTGTGTATAGTGTGACCCACTTTAATATTTGGATATTATGGAATTTTAAATATGATTTCCTTGTACACTTACTTCGCGTTGGCGTATATCGAACGAAGTATTTTTTTCGTTTTTCGCTAATAATAATTTTTCTCATTTATGCTAATAATACATACTTTATCTTTAAATTTTTAAATGAATTCTTCAATTCAGTTAGGTTTACAAATAATACTTTCGTGCGGTCAAAACAATTATAATTTTAATTTTTCAATAACGAACAAACTACAAAAGGTAAAGTTTGTCAGAGTATTTTTACAACATAATAAAAAATTCATTATTGTTATACAATTATAGATAATTAGGTTAATAAAATAAATAAAATCTATATTTCTTACGCTTCTCTCTCTCTCTCTCTCTCTCTCTCTCTCCCTCTCTGATAATTACAAGAAGTATACTATTTGGTAAAAAAAAAAAAATAAAAAAAATTCAACTCTAACAATAAGTCAGTGTACATTATACAATTATATTTAAAAAATCATGGTGTCCACAAATATTAAAGTGAGTTACTGTATGCATACATATTAAATCTATGCAAGAAAAATGTTAATTCATAGTGAAATGATTGTTTATTTATTTAAAATAATCGTTATAGTAATCGTTAAATTATTGGTATACGATTCGATCACGTTAATCAAGAATATTTGTTGGATAGTATCGTATAATTCTTTATAAATAAGTTCACTCGTGTCTCTATCCCCTTACGTGTACGTATTTGTCTGTATGTATATTTGTGTAGGCGAATAATGACAGACGAATAAAATCAGGATATAATGTTCATAAACGTTTCGAAAGTGGAGGAAGAAAAATGTGAATGGTATTGTGATTCATTGACGATCAATATGCGTGAAAGAGCTGGCTATTTTACAGCAATGCGGTAACCAATTAAAAGGACAGGTCTATAAATATTTATTTTTATACGTATGTTTTTTTCGATATATATTAATATAAGTAAATGTAACAATACGTTTGAATTAATTTCGTGCTTTTTTGAAGAACGTTAACACTAGAATCACCAATGACAATTAATTACGTATTAAATCTATGATATATATATAATGTATACTATTAACATTCATCCTATTCTATTCGTAGAAACCAAGTCAATCAAAATTATTGGTTATAATATATCTCGGCAATAGTATTGGGTTATCTGAAATATTCTACGGCTTCTATGGGAAGAGTATTAAATCTATGGAATATCTATATGTATACTATTAACATATATCCTATTCGTAGAAACCAAGGCAATCAAAATTATTGGTTTTAGTTTATCTCGGTATAGTATTAGGTTATCTGAAATATTCTACGCTTTCCAAGAAAAGAGTATTAAATTTAAGGTATACCTATATGCATACTATGTATATCTTATTCGTAGAAACCAAGTCAATCAAAATTACTAATAATGGTATATCTCGGTATGGTATTGGGGTATCTGGAATAATCTACGCCTTTCATGCAGACAGATACAAATATGTAATATGAAACAATGGTGTATATTGAACATATGCTATTATATTACAGATTGATACATTGCTTATAAAAAGACTTATTTCTCTTATCAACTCAAAGTCAGGATCTTCTCATTAAATATTAGCGAAAAATGAAACCTGATATTAATGTATATAAATATGAAAAATCGCGAAACATTCCGGATTTATTGAAATCGGATAAAGTGATGTAACTTTTGAAATATATATATACACAATGCACGTAGAATTGTATAGAATTGCTAATGATAAAATTAAATGTTATAAGGGATTACAAATGACTGAATAAATGTATTTATATATTGAGAAAAAAATTAGGGGTGTCGAAGTTCGTATAATACTTATGCACATGTAGCACCTAAATATACATGTAACTTAGAAAAAAAAAAAAAAATTAGTTAAGAAATGGAAAAAGAAATCAATAAATTTAATTCTTTAGTTATTGCATCAAAAGTTATAATAAATTTTTTCTAATACGAAGGTCATAAATATTTGAATAATTTTAAAATAATATTTTTTTCTTGTATCTGTCATTTTGATTGATTTGGGATAGTTTTAGTGTTAAACATTCATCAGAAGCTTTAACGATCGCGATGTCAATGATCTTTTTAATTCGTTACTTTTCATGGAAATTTAAAAGAAAAAAAAAGAAAAAAACAAACGAATCCTCGTTACGTACCACTTTCAAATTCAAACTTCGACAAACATTATCGAGTTACCTAATATTAACTAACTTATATCAACGAAGTTAGTACTTGCTAGATTGCGTACACTTCGTTGATATAGATATGTACATAACAAAGTAAGAAACTTCGATCGTGTTCGAAGTTAGATGCGTTTGACGTGTATACGTCTCTAATTATAAACGTATTGTCACAGACATTTACTTAATTAATATTTATTCAATAAAATATTTCGATTAAAAGACATACGGTTTTCTTCCTTTTGAATGGAATGGAAAATAATGAAAGAAAAGAAAATAAAAGTCCATAAAAAAAGAAAAAAAAAGAAAAAATAAATAAATAAAACCCAGACAAATCGACAGGGACATAAAGGGGGAAAAAAGCCCAAGCGCAATTGCAATATCTTACACGCGAATCAAAAATCACGTTACCATTGAAAATTGAAAAAAGTGAGAAAGAGAAAGAGAGAGAGAGAGAGAGAGAGGAAAATTAGAAGAAAAAAATATCAAAATCAATATAAATATATTTTTAAGAAGAAGAATTGTTATTATCTTTTTTTTTCTCCTAAGTTGTCAACCCATTCATTTATTACTTCTACCATTTTTTCTTTTTTTATTCTTTCTTTCTTATTCGTCAACTNGCTGGTAGAAGATAATGTCCAAAAAATTGTAGACTGTTTTGTGTTTGTGTGTATGTTTGTGTGTGTATGTGTGTGTGTATTAGTATACCTAGTTGGCAAAACGGGAAAAAGTACTTGACCCATGAATAAAAGGTTGAAAGAAAGGGATGAGTCTCTGAAAGAAAAGAACACCAATTCATTTCCTTAGAGATCTCTTTAGACGACTTAACGACTTTACTCGTAGGGGTGGACATCGATCTTTATTTAAAGTTTCCTCACCCCATTCCTCCACTTTCCTCCCCATCCATCGCCTTCTCGTAGTTTAATTTTCTTATGCTCTAATTTTTATAAATACAACTAGGACTTATAACATCGAACACATATCTTTAATTGCTTCATAAATATCATCGAATGTTTTTTTATAAACAATACATGAGCTATGTTTTTCTATTAAAAAATATATTACCGAAGAAAAATTATTGATATTGATTAGATCTTCAAAGAAGTACTGTGAAATATTATATAATTTTTATAATTAATTGAGAAAAAACTACGAGTCAGTATTATCAGTCAATTGATCTTCTTTACTAAACATTGAAACTATCGAACCAATAAAAATGATCGATTTGTAAATTTTATTTTAATGTTACTCCTATTTATGAACCGTATCAAGGCCAAATAGATTAATTATATTTTGAGAATATTTGTTAATTTTACTATCAAAATACTTGATTGATTTCTTATTTTCTTTTTTTTTTTTATAATTGAAATTAATTTCTCCAATAATTTGGCTTAATATTACTGAATGATAAACTTTTTTATGGCCGTTAAATGATAAAAGATATGGCAAAGTATATAAGTTAATCAATTTTTCTTTACATTTCTTTTTTTTTTTTCTTTGCGAAGTTAATCAATTTAGCAAATGAGAAGCTATTTAAGAGTTCGCGTGAATAAAATTTTTTGTGATCTTTATAGCTATATTTAAGAAATAAAATTAATCTAAACTTACAATTAGATCATGTTTTTCATTAAAAAGTTTTCTTTCAAATACTAACGAACTCGATGTTTTTTTTTTGCGTAAGAAAAAAATTTGCGTGAAACGAATAATTTTCTTAAATCGTAAGAACTCTAGTTTACATGTAAAGAAAATCAATATTAAATTGTGAGATAAGGAATAATAAAAATAATATGTTCGTTGTTTCGAATCAATAGCCCAGACAGACAAATCTATATCATAACACAACAATAGCCTAGTCATTTATCTCATTTTCACTTTAATAACAATAGTCCATTTGAACAATTCTCATTGCATAGTCCATTTACAATGCTTCAGAAAGTTTCTCTTTGTATTCAATTTGTCTGTATAAAAATTTAAAAAAACCAGACATTTTGATATCCGAGTAACAAACCAATTAAGATAAAAAATACTAATAACAATTAATGAATGTTATTAAATAATGGAAAATTAAATAATAATGAAAAAAATTAAAACCCTTTATAAATTTTTTGAGGAAATGAAAAAATTTTTAATTTAATAAAAATAATTTCATTCTCTCCAAGGTAGAACAATTCTTTTAATAGAAATCATTTATTCTTTTTATTGAAAGATCTAAATATGCTCAATTGGAAATATCATTGACGTTATAACGAATCAATATAAATCTATGATAAAAATCTAAGATCTATCGAGTTAATGTAGATATCGTACGATATAAATCATCATCATACACTTGATAATAATACTCTCTTAATTATATTTCACCAATGTTATTAATAATATACGAAACAAGGAGTTATTGGTTTACTTCAAAGAAAGACAAATAGGGAGTAAACTTTGTAACAATATCAATTAAGACGACAGCGTTTTTATTTTACTTTTTTTTATATTTTTCTTACTTCGAAATGAAAAACGCGTGATAATTCGTATCGCATATTTATTTTAGACGCGAATTGAAAAATCTAATATATATATATCTAAATGTTAGATAGAATTTGGAGAAACCCTGATACGTGAAACGATAAAATTAATCGCGTTAGAAAAGCTTTGAAGTATCTTACAGGTACTAACAGCTTCAAACGTATATACACACATATATACACATACACCCTACATATATGGTGTGTATATAAACTTATTATGTATATTACATATAGTATATTATACTATAGTATATCTAAAACTATATGTATATGAACTCTTGGACTAATGAAATGGACCATATCAGATTATATCAAGAACAAGGCATCGCTTGCTTCTACAAGGAAATGTCGATTATCCGTTATCCCGTAACTCGATAGAGCTTCTAGTTCAACATAGGAAAACTTTAAATAACCCACTCTATCTAGTAGTGCAATCTTTTAAAACGAAATATCCCGATGAAAATATTCTTACCGTTAGATCATGGATTTTCTCCTCGAATTTGTTTGTTTTATCATCTATTTCTAATTACTACTTTTACTACTATTTTTTAGTTACAAAAAATTAAAATAAATTGTAAATATATGATGGTTCGGGTTCTTTTGATCTCATCGGTGAGTATAAAGTTTTTGATTTTGATTTAAATTAAAATAGGTTATATTCTAGTTTAAATAAATATATACGTTATAGTCTATTGCATATATGTTTGAAAGAATTTGTTCAAATATTAATAACATTTTTTTGAAAGTAAATATGTTTCAATAACGGATGTATTCAAATGTTTGCTTTTTAAAAATTAAATATGTTATATATATATTTTTTTCTTTTTTTAATTTAAATAAAAAGAAGTAAAGATTTAAATGAAAAAAAGGAAAGACGAAATAATGAAATTTCCTATTATTTTAATAAATTTTATCACGAGCACACGATTAAATTAGATACTTTTTTAATCCCTCAAATTGTCACGTAATTTTCATCATTTTTAAACTTATGGAACATTTTCCTTTTTTTTTTATATACATAGTATATGTATAACATTCTGGATATTTAAAAATCAAAAATTTGTACTTATAAAAGTTTATCGTAAAAGAATATCTCTGTTAATTCCACAAACTTGGAATAAAATTTTCAATTAATTAACAAAGGAAATATAGATAAATCTTGTTTAAATAAAAAAAAAATAAATAAAATGTTTTTTCTTACCTGTCGTTGATCTTCCTCGATTTCTGTTTGTAGTACCGGTCGGAGTGTCTACGTTACAAGATGGTTGACCACCAACCAAAGAAATATCCAATGGATTTGTCGTAACATTGATATGCGGCTTCTGTCCGGCACTATGCTTTGTCTCGGTGTAGTTTTTGTCGCAGGTTAATATCGTTATTGATGTATGGTTGGATTGAATCTTGACCGATCCACTTTTGTCAATATATATTTCTTTTGTTATCTGACTCGGCTGTCCAGCATCTACCGAGCCTCTCACTGGAGTACTAAATAAATTTCAATAACTTTTTACACTTCAAAGAAATTATTGTAATGATCTATTTTATATAAAAAAATATAATAATGAATAATAATAATCAACGAAACATTTATTATGTTATTTTACAATCAAATGAATTTATTATCTGATATAAAAAATCTTTTATACTTTTCAATAAATAAAGAAAATAACATTATTATAGATGAAATGTATTTGTAATTAAAATAAATTATGTTTTTTTAACTAGCTGGCGATTAAAATTATACAAGATATATAAATTTTTACGAATATAGTATACATATATGCATTTGGTATCTGAACAATTGATTAGTCTAGGCAGAAGGTAAATTCTTCATATAAAAATAAGTTAAGAATAAAAATACTAACTTTCCGATCTGATAATGAAGATCAAAAATTCAATTAAAATATACGTTCGTTCTTAATCTTTTATTAATCTCATTCTATTTTGGCCTTTTTTTATTTATACGTCGTTTCGTCTGCGTGGTTCATTAGAAGGATCTTATACCAGTTAAAACTAATTCTCTCGCAGGCAAATTACTGATATTATTTCGACAAAAGTAAACTGGAGTAACAAGCCACGAAAATCCGACTAATTGGGCCTTCGGCTTATTCTCAATCAGTATATTTGATAAAATTCTACAATATATATATATCTGTTATCTGCACATACATACATATATGCATGAAATTATATAATTCAGTTAAATCTTGGAAACTTTAGGTTTTTATCGAAATATAACTAATAATTTTTGTGAATGCACATATAAAGAATTTAATTATATACTAAAATTATTAGTTTTAGGAAATAACGATGTTATATATGAATTCATTAAGAAATGATTTATTTTCATTAAAACTAATCTTCCATTAATGGAAAAAAGAAATATATAAAATTTAGATTTATTATTATATTTTTATTAAAATATTTTCTATCGAACAGATTATAGAAATAAATGTTTATTCGAATAAGTATTAAATTCGAATAAATATTTATTCTATTGTATATTTTTTTTTAATACGACTGAATGAAATTATATTTATTGTTTTTATTTTCTATTTATTATTGGAATAAAATTATTTTCACTTTGATTAAAATATTTTTTACAATAGAAAAGAAAAATAAAATTATAATTGCAAGCATAGAAGGAATAGACAAATGTTACCTGAAAAACTCTGCAGTCCTTAAATCAGGAAGGGGTGGTGTTCTACCTCTAGCAAAAGTGAACTTAGGTTCTTGATCAGGTCCAATCATAGGTGTGGGTGGGGGTGATTCCATGTCGTCAATATCATTTATTTCAAACATAGTATCGTGTGGGATAGTGATAGTAAGATGAAGGTCAGTCGTGTTTTTCGAATAATGTTCTACGTGATTGGAATTGAGCTTTTTTGATCGACGAACAGTTTGTTGCATGCCAAAGGAATTGTTATGCGTGTCTTTCGATGTTTGTGCGACAGGTGGTGGCGACGTTTCCAGTGGTACGTCTATCAAATCGAAACTATCGTCCTGCTGTTCCCCGTCTGTTGTTGTCACCTGCAACGATCATTAATTAAATTTTATTTAAAAAAAAATAAATAAATAGAAATAAATCTTCACTGACTATTTTTCTACAAGTTGTTTTGATTTTTTTCTTTTCTTTTATTATGTTATCATTTTATTTGTTTCATGTTATATTATTATGCTATTTAAATAAGATATGAGAACGACCAATTGATAGATAACAAATATACGGTCTAGTAAGAAGATATAAATTATAGTTAACTCTAAATTATTTGTGAATTTCTACAACACGTTATAGAAGGTTATTCTGTTAATTGAAAAAATATAAAAATATAAAAAGAATAACAGAGAAAAAGAATAATATGACATAATAGGTCACAATTTATTATGACCTTATTTTATGTATAGATTAAACGAAATCATCTTGTAATAATAATTAATAATAAAACATAATATTTTTAAATATTAATATTATGAGCTATTAAAAATATTCAATTATTATCCATTTTTTAAAATGGTCAATCAATCGTGTACTACACGTATAACTTCCGCATATAATCAAGCGAAATCCTCAGGATTGATGGTTCTTCGTTTTTCGAGAAAGAACGTAGAAATTTACTACCCAAGTTTAATTAAATCAAATTGAGAGACTTGATCATGCCTTTTCTCTCTCTCTCTCTCTCAACGTGCAGATGAAGAAGAAAATTTAATTCTAGTCAGCAAAGCTCGTGGGTATCAGGAGTATTAATGAACGAACGAGATGGAAAATAACAGCTACTTTCGGAAAATTATTAATTTCTTGCTAGTAATAATACGAGGAAATTTATCCCTTTTCTCCCTCCTTCTTCTTGTTCTTTTTCTCTCTTCATCCCTCCCTTCCCATCCTTATCCCTCCTCCTATTCCTCCTGTCAACCCTGGCGTAACAGCTCTCTAATGTTATCATGGAATATTAAAAAGGTTCTTGCGGCATTCGTTTAAACTGAATTTTATAGAAGGCTCTCTTTAATCTTTCAACATTTTGATTCATACAGCTTTAAGCTGATACATTTAAGCTCTAGTAAGAGCACCGGGAATAGTCGTTATTTTGCAAACAATAAATGTCACCTTCGTTACGTTTTTAACGTTCTCCGGAGTCACTTATGTACTTTCAACGAACGCAGTAAGGTATCTCACCTTTCATTATGATCGTAACTCTCTTATACTGTTTTCTCTTTTTCTCTTTTTCTTTCACTCCTATGAGAATGAAGCGTTTGACCATACGGACAAAATAAAAGGAAAAAAGAAAATTCAGTTACGTGGAATACTCGTATCTCTTTCAGAAGAAGCCCTATTTCTTTTTCTCTTTTTTTTTTGTTTTCCTCTAAAAAGTTTTTGAAATGTAAGTGTTTTAGAATATATATGTCTTAAAATTACTATGTGCATTCACATTATTCGAAATATTTATTACGTTTTTGGAGGGTTTCTGTGTCCTGAAGTACTTTACAGTTTTTTGAAAGTACATTTTTTTTTTAACTAATTATAAATATATATATTATTGTTTGTGAAGTTTAATTTGATTTAATTAAAATTTTCAAAGGATTCTTAAAATAAAATGATCAGCAACTGTACGTAGCATTTTTACGATTTAAACATTAGTTTTTACAAAGAATATTTCAAAATTGACAATTTGGCGTAGTTAATTTTTATAAATAATATTTAATTAAAATATTAAAAAAAAAAATAAAGTAAAAAGAAAATAAAAAGAAATAACAATAATTATAAAATAATTAATATAATAGGAAATTGATAAAACAAAAAACTAAATAATAATAATAATAATAATAACAATAACAACAACAATAACAACAATAACAACAACAACAACAACAACAACAACAACAACAACAACAACAATAATAATAATAATGGTTTATAACAATTCGCTACTGATGAATGATTTAAAATTATTAACCCTCCCATTAATGATTAATTAAGAGTAAAATGAAAAAAATAAAATTGTCTCACCAGAGTGACCATAGTATTGGCGCTGTCGGTACTAGTGTTGATCGTAGTTTCAGAGGCTGTACTGGAACCCATAACTACAACCTTCGGTACCGTGTGACAGCTGCGACTTCCACCGGCGGATTTGAAGTGAAGTCTACGTAAAGCGGAAGCCGCATGCGAAAGCAAGTCCCCGTCCTTTGAGGTAGAGCTTTCTGAACCACCGTAACGCCCACCTCGCGATGGCTGTGAGTGCGACTGCGACTCTCTTGAATCATCTCTTGTATCCCATGAGCTTCCTCCTCTTTCTCCTCCATCTCCTCCACCTCCTCTTCCTCTGTTGGCCCTTCCAGAGGAACCATGATTCTCCAAACATCCCTGCGGACCGATCAGATTTTCTTTTTTTTTTTCACAATATCCTTTCTTTTCTCCCCTCTCTTTTCTCCCACTCTTTTCTCCCACTCTTTTCTCCCTCTCTTTTTTCCCTCTCTTTTCTCCACTCTCTTTCCTCTCTCTCTCTTCCTCCCTCTATCTTTATCCAAATCCAAATCTCTCTTACTATTACGTTTTTTTTAATAGTTGAAAACATTTTGAAACACTTTTGAGAATCATTAAATGTAATTGTTTAATAGAGTAAATGTCTTTGGTATTACTACGAGTTAAAGTTTACGCATACGGTATTATTTATTAATTGACTTTTATTTCATTGAAATGTACTATTATTACTTTAAAAACCGTTTTTTTTTTTTTTATTAACCCTATATGGGCAGAATTTTTGTTTTAAATGTAAACAAATTTATGTAACGAAAAATCAACAATTCTAAATCTATATGCGCAGATTAAACAAAACAAAAATTTCTTTTTAAATTATTTTTATTTATTTATTTATTTATTTTGTTATAAAAAAAGAAGATAAGATATTTTTCATTAACTATTCAATAATATGCTTTTTAAAACAGTCGTAGATTTTCTATTGCAGTAATATTCACACTTACTCTATGTAATAGTTTCTTTTTTTTACATAGGTTTTTATTTTGATTCCTTAAAATTGATATTACATTGGTTCCATATTCATTTGGTAACTATTGTTTTTCGGTTTTGTATCGGTTTCGATGTAGCTCAATACAGGACTGAAAAATAATTTTTACAAACTACGTATTGTTCGATTTGATACAGAACAGTTGCGAATTCAAAGGTTTTCTCCATATTGAGTTTGATTTTAATTTTTTAGAATCTATTATATATTAGTTGGATAGTAGTTCTATAACTTTTCGCGATATTGTATCTGTTTCATTTAAAACCAAACCGTAACAGTTATAAAGCCAATATGGAACTAAACAACATCGGTTTCAAGGAATCAAAACCGAAACTAATAATGAATGAGAATTGTTACGTCTATAACTTTTGCAACATTTTTTTCTGTATTTTTTATTATTTCATTGAAAATCGCTAGGCATGCATGCGCTATTCACAGGAAAAAATACTAGGAAAAAATACTGTTGTTTTAACTTTCATACATTTGAAAATGTTATCATCAAAGGATTTGATAAATGTTACATTTTATTAATAATTCGATTTAACAATATTAAATAATAAAAATTATTTATTGCCAATGGAATAATAAATATTACAATAATGTTTGTAAGTTAATGAAGTTTTTCTTTATATATTCTTATAAAGGAGTTAATAGATTTTGCAAACGAATAGCTCATGTAACAATTTGAATAAGTTATTTTCGAAACTGTTTGAACTTCTTTTTAGTCTTTCATGATTTCTAGCTCAATTCTAATCCTTAAGGAGGTTTACCTTTACTTTAACGATCACTATTACTACAAACGTCCGATCTTTCTAACAAGTAATCTTATCGCGAAAGGGATATTAAGACAGTGCGATGTTCTTTCGTAATTGATATTGCTGGTTATGAATTTTCTCTTTTATCGATAATCCAAGTAAAGTGATATGGAGGATTCGATATTAAAAATATACGATATATAAGTACATGAGATATTAACTTGTCCGAAAATATAGATCGATTAAGATTTTGCTAATTAAAGTGATTTTTGCGAATTTATTTTTCTAATAATTGTTAATAGAATGAAAAATATACGTAACGCACACATTTATAATCAAATTACATAGAAAATATATTTATAATATAATTCTTTTATTTCGTAATTGGCCTTTTCCTTTCTTTGGTTTATTTGACAATTTTAAAGTATAGATTTTTATTTTTTAAATATGCTTGTGCAATATTAACCAGGATTAATATTGTATTTAATATTGCCTATAGACGTACTAATGTATTTATTATATTTATACGAATTTTCATATTAATAAGTATTAAAAGTAAAATGTAGAAAATCTTATCAAATAAACAAGAACATTAAAGATTATCGTCAGAATATCGTTAAAGTATATACAAAGAGATCGAAGTAATAATTTTTATATTCCCAATTATCTAACTGTTTTTCATTAAAAAAAAAAATCCAGATTATAATTCAAAATAAAAGAATAGAAAAATAATATTGTCGTTGTTGATTTATTTTATTCAACAATACTTTAATTCCAAATTAAGTTATTGATCGTGCGTATTGGATAGTACGTGGAAAAATTTTCTATTCTTATCTGATGTATTGATTTATATCGATTTGTATCGAGGCTTGCAAGAAGAAAATAAAATTATTCACTATTGAAAAATGAGAACAAAAAAAAAAGAAAAATACGACGAAAGCATAGATAGAGAAAGAAAGAAATAGAAAAACAGAGAAGGAGAGATAAATAGAGGGAGGAGAGAGAGAGATAATTTGCCTCTGGGCAAATCGAATAAGTATCGAGATAACCGTTTACGAGGAACCCGAAATGCGATTACCTTTTCGATTAAATGTCTCGCGAGCTGGATCGAACTATGCACATGATTGGGTACCGTTATTAGCATGAAACACGACTTCTTCCTTCCATTTCTTCTTTTTTTTTTAATGAGGCGTCCCGATAAATTTGCCATCTTCGAGATTATTCGGTCCTCTCGTTACGAATGATTATTGTCGTTCAACGTTTAACGATCTACGGAAACGGGACGTTTCGTTGGTTCGGAATTATTATTCGTTTATTTATCGTTCGACGATAATAACAGTAAACACTTAATGAAAATGAAAATTATGAGCTTAAAATACTGTAAGGAATAACAATTAATACGTTAATTGTGAAATTAATTTTAACATTAATCACGATACGGTTTCGTATAGGAGATACGTATTTATTTAATTAATAAAAATACGGAGATTAAAATGCCATAATAATGAGATATTTTATATTACACACATTTTATTGATTCTATATGATGAAGTATACTTTTATTTTGTATAAAAATTATTAACAAAATTAAAAGATCAAACTATGTTTAATTAAATATGAAACAATGTGTAGCAAGCTTTCGACGATCTCTCTATTTAACATTTAATAATTATATTAATTCCTATATTATTAATTTTATATGAATTACATAATTTTCCAAGGAACAAAAAAAAAATATATATACCGTCATTATTGAAATTTATTGGAAATTATATAATTGATCATATAGATTATTTTCTGTTACAATCTGGTATTAAATTAATTTTAATGTTTCAAAATAACTTTTTAATATAACGATTATAAATTTTAATTATTTTTCCGAATGAAGAAGAAAATAAATTAATAAAACTATGAAGAATATTGTTGTATACTTTCGATACTCTGGTATAACTATTTTTCAACGTATAGAGATGAAAATAAAAAATATACAGGAATTGAAAAAGTTGATAACGTAGAAAAAATATCTATGAACAATGAATAATTATTTTCTCACGAGGAAACAAATGAAAATACTAAGGATGATTTTGCTAGCTATACAAAAGAAAAAACAGATAGAAACGTTAAAAAGGAATTTTCTTCAACAAAAGATATAAAATCGACAAGTTCCCTGAAGCATTATAAATTCGTAATAAATATCGAAAAAAAAAACTGTAAAAATTTGCAGCTTCTTTCAAAGGCCGTACAACAAATAAAATATTTCTCCTTCGAACGATACAATTTTTTTCTTCTCCTGCATTTATCTCTTGGGGGATGAAACATTGCGGAATATTTAAAGAGAAACAACCTGGGAGAGAGAGAGAGAGAGAGAGAGGGAGGGAGGAAGAGACAAAGAAAGAAAGAGAGTGAGAAAAAGAGTGAGAAAAAGAGAGAAAACCAGTCGTGATCGATTAGGCTCATCCATGCTATTACGTAATATTAGTCATTATCGGTTAAGAAAATAAACAATCTAGGTCATGCGTAATTAATACCTCTCATAAAAGCATCGAGATATGAATACATTATGAGAACATACATAGGATGTATTGCGAGTCATAGCCCGGGTCATCAACGAAATGTATGTCTCACACCACCACCCACATTCCCTCTCCCTACTTCCACCATTGAACCTGTCTTCTTTTTTTTTTCTACTACTCACCCCACTAATCCTCACCCCTCGTCGCCCCTGGCCCCTCGCCCCTCCCCTTACTCATCCTACCCTTTCTTCAAAAGTATTCGACGAATAACAAACTGTCTCTTCGCTAGAGACAGCAATCAAAAAATTGTCCTAGGTCGCTAATTTGAATGATGCCTTTTTTTATCTTTCACTCACTCATCTGTTTGCATCCCGTTTTTCTTCTTTTTCTTTCACTAACCGCTTTCCTATTTCTTTTTTTTTTTTTTCTTGTACTGTTCTACCAAGTATAAACTTTTCGCTAGATGAGGATAACTCTAGTTTTTCTTTGCTAGAACATGTTACATTGCGTTCAATGAATGACCTGACGTTCTCAAGTACGTTCTCTTGCCACGAAAAGATTGAAAAATGTATTCTCGGAACGATGTAAAGAAGAACTATGTCGAAAAAAATAAAGAGAATACGAAAGAGAGATAGATAGAGAGAGGGAGAGAAAGAGAGAGAGAGAGAGAGAGAGAGAGAGAGAGAGAGAGAGAGAGAGAAGAAAACTTTTCAAGGCATCTATCGAGAAAGATGAAAGTACCATTTGCTTAATGAGTATCCGATACTTTTCATTAATAATAATAATAGTTTTGGTCATGACTTTTCGTCTTAAATTTTGAACACGAAGAAGTTAGATTCTATAGTTCTCAGCTTTTTTTTCTTATCTTTCGAACATATCTCAAAGCGATGTGAAATAAAAAAATAAAAAAGAAAGATAAGAGAATTATTGACAGTGTAGAAAAAGGATAGGGGTTTCTGAATATTATTTGGCAAATATTGACCTTGGTAGATAGGGTGGAATATAAAATGAGTTTAAAGTTGATATTTCTGCTTATGGAATCTCAACTTGGATTTTGAATTTGCGTGTAGAATTTTATTGTTATATATATATAAACGATCATTTGCTAAACGCATTAATCATTCCGATATCCGAATATAGATGAATAGAAGAGATTGTTAAAAGCCTCGCAATTTGGTTACGTTTTTTTTTCTCGCAATTAGGATTTTACGAATAAATTTCAACGTAAAAAATGTACGCAGTTAATTCTTTATGGGTCCTTATATGACATGTAAACTCACGTACGAATATATCTAGATTATTTATTTAATCTCATTTTTGTCTTTCAAATACAGCATACGTGTGTATTATTTTACAATATTTTTTTTGTAATCGTTAAAAGATTTTATATAGCTATTATCAACTAAAACTTTAAACATTGAAGTAATTTTTATCTTTTTTTGGAAAATTGTTCATTCATTATAAATTTTCATTTAAAATACAATATATATATATATATGTATATATTAGAATACAAAATATATTTATATTTGGAAATATCAGTTTCAATGTAAATGCTTTTAGTTATTACCATTGTCTCTTATGCCATTTCAAAAGAACCAATTCCCGTATTATGCTACGATCGACGTATTGGGTATTATTTAAGAAAATATATTCGACAAGTGCTTTTAATCGTGGAAATGTTACACATAGGGAAACCAACTGACCCTGATTCGATGATTGATACGAATGGGTTTCACGACTAAAAACAGAATTCGAAATCAGAACGTAATGTCGGTGTGTAAAGGGATTATTTATATAGATACATGATGTTTCTTTAAATGTCGTTATGTTCTAACAGGAGAATTTCGATGTTTCCAAAGTGGAATATGACGGATATTTGTTTTTTATCGGTAGAATCTAAAACGAATGAATGATACAGCAAAAAGTAGTAAAAAAAACAATGACTTTATTAAATATTAGTTATTTTTATCTATTTTATAGTAACAGTAATTTGTATTTTTATAACATAAAAGAATATAAAAAGAAAATACTTCTTAATAATTATATTATTTTTTTATATCTACAATATAAAATTAAATCCGTATTACAGTAATATTATGAAGAATGAAAAGAAGAGATTCTTTAAAGAGGTTCGTTATTTTTAATATCGTTAGAAATACGAGATATAAATAATTCCTTTTTAATGATTTATATTTTGATTTTATTTTATTGTTCATCAGATATCACATCAATATAATGTAAATTATTTGTCATCATAAATTTTGATCTATCTCGAAGCTAATAGATGCGGTTATTAACAGGATATATATATTAACGCTACGAATGCGTTTAAATTAACGCAAGCGTGTTCATACCCACACACCTACCAACCGGTAATAACGCGTGTGATGCATTTATAATTACAAACCGAAGGTTGAGGTAACCGTGCGTGTAATAGTTTTCGATCTAATTACAATGTAATTTCGTCAATATATGTGGTATACGCTTTACAATTAGTAGAATCAAAATTTACCTTGCCTTAGATTGACCTTAAAGCTTAGGCTATTCGAATATTTCATATATTTATTTTACACGTATATTTTTTCTTTTACTCGTATTTCTAAACGTTTAAGAAAATATTCTTCGACGCTTTTACCTATTTGAGTAATTACTTTTCACGATTTATAAGAGTAATTTATAAGAAATGAACTTATAAAAACTAGATGTAGAGAAAAATATAAATAAAATTGAAAAAAAATAAATTTTGTATAAAAGCATTTTCCTTAAATAGAAATCAGTGCAAAATTTGTAATTTACGTTTTATAATTTCATTTGATTTATTTTGAAAAATATTTTAAACTTTTTTTTCATCCTACAAAATTTTTTTTTAACACCTTTGAAAATATACATTTTAAAATAATTACCTATGTTTAAATAAATTCGTGATAAATAAACTTTTTCTTATATTATTTTTTCTTTCTTCCAAGAACAAATCAACAAGTAATTTTTTTTTTCTAATTTCAAAAAAAATCAAAATATTTACCAGTGAAATAGCATTGTTCCGTTTAAATGTACTATCACGAATCTTTACTAAAAAAAAATTCTTTCTTAATATTAAATAATATTTTAATGAATTATGTAAAGAAAATTATCTCCCTCCCGCCTCAATCCCTACCCCACTTTTCAGAAATATTTTTCCAAGACTATGTGAAAGAGAAAGTAGTAAGTCATATGGTTGTTCATAATTTCAAAACTCGTCCACGTTCCTGCTGATCTTTTACTAATCCAATTTAATGCTCTTAACTTTGTGGAAGACTTAAGGTGTTTATAAGAAGTAAGAGTATTACGATCCTTAAGAAGAAAAAAAAAATATAAAAAGTTGAAGGAATCATTTATTACTTAAAAGACGATATTTCCACTAATTAAAAATCTCTACGTTTTATTAATATATATAATTATTCATATTAGTTTCTTAGTATTTAATCGATATTTTATCGATTCCATATTAGTTTTATGAATATTAGTCAATTTTTTATCGGTTATATAGTTCGATTTTTGTATTTTCGTATTTTCCTATTCATTTCATTGATTAATATTTTATTATTAATATAAGAGAAGAATCGGTATATGCTGAATCGAATTTTAATCGATACAGAACCTAAAAATAATAATTATGAAACCAGTATAACACCGATAAAACAACATATCAGTTATGAAACACCAGAATCGCAACCAATAACTTTAATGGATAGAACAGTTATAACATTATTTCAGTATTAGTAGATATTTCGATCAAAACCGACGTATACAAGTTTAAAAAAGTTTTTTTTTAGAACCAAATCAACCACTATGTATATGTGTTATATACAGGATGGAGATAATTTTATGTGAGCTTTTTTCATTCAGTTGACCTTTCAGTAATAGGTAGTATAAGTTTGATCATTCTATATGAATACACGAGAGAATAAAATCTAATATGTAAATACGACCTAACTCTAATTATAATATTGGGAATGATTTCAAAAATTATTCTTATTTTTATTTGTGTTTCTCTCTCTCTCTCTCTCTCTCTTTCTCTCTCCCCCCGTCCCACTCCACTCACCTCTTTAACTTTGTCTGTCTACCTATCATTTTCTCGAGGGTGAGAAGTTATCGCGAAAGTTAGGCGCGTAAAGACCAAGACTATTAAGTCAAAATATATTCTGTGCTGCTGAGCGACTAATTCCAATTAGTCGTAGGGACTTCTGTTGTCTTGCCAGTGACGTTGTTGCCCATCTAAACTAGTTACGTTTTCTCTATGTTCTAGGTTTGAACTGTCAAAACGATTGAAAAGACAATAAATGTTTACCACTACTAAGGTTTATCTAATTGTAAGTTACGATAATCGATTTATTTTAATCCCTTTCTAAGCATGGAAAAGAATTTTTCTTTATTTTCTTTCTTTATTTTTTCTCCTTCCTTTTTTTTTTCTCTTCTTTTAGATCAATTCATTCGTCGGGTCTAGTAATAATAGGATTGAAAATAGCGTGTTATGCGTGTCGATTGTTATCTGCTTCTTGAGTGAAAATAATTTATAATATCAGTAATTTTACGTAATCGATACTCTACTATTTCATATGAAAAAATAAATATAATTATTATTATTATTATTATCATTATTATATATTTATCAAATTAATATATTCTATTATATATATGTATTTTTAATTTTTGGTCATATTCACATATGTAAACAACCTGTATAGAAATTATTTCAAGTAAAAGATCATTTATTTAATATAATAACATAAATGAGTAACTGAAGGAAATAAAAATAAATATATCTTGTCCTCGTGTTCATCAAATATTTCTTTAAAAAATAAGAAAAAAGGAAAAGAAAAAGCAGAATAAAAAGATAAAAGAAAAGAACTATCTTTTAGAAACGATCGATATTGCAGTATTGTTTAATCGTTATGAAAGTTAATGAAAAGTGAAAGGTATCGAATACGTTGTATTATACACAGATACAATATTTTGAGGTTCAAGAGAATCAATGATAACAGTTATGTTTGGTTAATCAGAATATATGAATACATAACGGCATTCAACATGCCGATAATTTTACGTAATTAATTGCAGAATCATCATCAATCGCAACGATTAATCCAGCAATTGCATACAACTTTATATGGATTTTAAAAATCAAGGAAAATAATAATAATAATAATTTTATATCATTTTAATAACGTTTCGCATAAAAATATTGTTTGGAAATAAATTCGAACGTATAAGAAAATCCTTAGAAATGAGGTGCATTTTTCGAGTACGTTAGGTACCGTGCTGGTTCGTGAAAATAATGCTACTACAATTGTTTCAAGAAAATCATGTGAATTTCTTTGGAAGTAAAGTAAATTCTAGAATGAAATTATCGCCCTATCTCTATCATCCAATTTTCGTACATATACTTTTTTACATTCTCCTTCGGGCGGCTATAATCGGATTTCATTGAAATTCAATTCAGCGCGAATCCACGACGCGTTTAAATCTTCAAGCAGTAGTATCAAAATCAAATTCAATGAAGTATCGTAAACCAGGTTTACGTTGGAGTTTCTTTTCCTCGTCATTGTACCCTTTAAAAGTGATTTTTATTTTTTTTCTCTCTCTCTCTCTCTTTTTCTTCCCTTCTCTTTTCTTTTCATTTTTTTTTATTCTTTAATCTCCTTTTCGTTCTTTTTCACTTTCATCGTAATTTACTACTTTACTATATGAATTGAACCCTTCAAAAACAAATTGTCTTTGTAGTTTCCTGCCCTCTCTTGAAAATCCCAGGATAAAAATCCATGGGATAAGCTTTACCCTCGGATTAATAGTCGACCAACGACCCTGTGGGATTTCACGAATCTTCTTTTCACGAGTATTGTGCGGAATTCTTTAGTGAAACGTTCAAACGTTCGAAATTCACATGGTAATCCCTTACGGAGAAATAATCGTCATTGCGAAAGTAAATTTTTCATCTTGTAAAAAATTACCTTTTTTCTTTTTACTGTTTTCATTAACCATCGAAATTTATATTTTTTCAATCAATGTTTAAATAAATGCGTATAAGTACTTACATATGTGTACTTATGAAGGTGATCTTACATTATAGTTAGAGGTCAAAAATGTATGCAAATTTAATTTATGTTTTTTAAGCAACTCATTAGAAAATAATAAGTAATAAACGTAATATTTACTAGAAAGATATCGCTAATTTCGATTAGTTCAATAACCACGGATTCGTAAATCGATCGTAGATAAGTATAGAATGTTCTTTCTTTGTTTCGATAATATTTGATAATGTGGTTTACCTTCGACAATTCCTGCATTGTTTTTCGAGAGAAATCATCAATGTAGAAACACGATGCAAATATAATTAATGAAGCTGGAGAGCTTCGTTAGCAACGTCGATGAGTATTATTAGTCGTTATTTGTCAAGTACGCGTGTACAACTGTGTCATTGTTTTCTCTTGGCTATTGGCTACACCACATTCCATGTGCTGGATGAAACTATTGACCTATTTTATTTTTTATTTCTGACGTTTGATCTCTTAAATAAATGCAACCTGTAGTTAGTCAGTCAGTCAATCAATCAATTCGATACCTCTCCGTCGCTTTCTTTTTGATCAACGTCAACGTTTCGACATAGAATAAAATTAAACAAAAAGAAATAATGAACGTTAAAAAGAAAAAGAAAAATAAACACACAACTGCAGCAAAGCAAAAGCTGTTACTCTGGAAATCCGTTCTTTTTCTTTCTCTCTTTTTCTGGTATTTTTTTTTCCCCCTTTTTTTTATAAAACTGTTCAAGAAAAATCTTTTCGTTTTTACGAATATTCCATTTTTTGTTTTATAGTATGTACTGCATATATATTGCGAGTATTATTTTTATTACCTTATTAGGTAATAGCAGAATAGACAATTACAATTTATTTCCTATCTACGTTTCTATGAGACTCCTGTTACTCGTTTTACTGTAACATCCGTCTTAACTTCTTGCAATGTTAAAAGGATGCTAGTACACTAGCTTTAGAAGATTTTTTTATATGCAAATACATATTTTTTTGCTTCTTTCTCTCTCTCTTTTTTCCCAACTTCGACTTCCTGGTAAAAGAGACTTAAAAATGAGGAGTCATGCTGTTTTTTTCCTGCGTCCTTAATTTTCCTCTATTTCTTCTAGCATATTTAATAAGTAATGAAATCGTTAAATTTCTCTACTTCTCAATTTTTCTCTTTCATTTTTTCTTCTTTCCATAATCATAGGAGAATGCATGATTGAACAAGCAAATGCATGACGTATGTAAATAGAAAAAATTTAACCATGGCTATGTTAAAAGATGTTTTTTCCAAAATAATTTTAAAAGAAAAGTATATTTAATTTACTAGTCCGATTACAAGCATAATCGATAGCAGACTCTTGAAAATTAGTTTAATTCGCTGGTTTTGCTTAAAAACACGTTCGAAGCTCTTCTCCTCTTCCTCGTCTTCTTCTTCCTCTCATCTTCTTGCTTCATGTTGTAAGGGAAACTTCCCGAAGTGTGTATAAGCCAATATAGTTTATCGTTTCTCTACAAAATTTACCACACCACTACTAATATTATAATAAAGATTATATAATGGAGTTACTACGCTTCTGTTAAAGTAATAATGACTGGTATGATAAAGTTTAAAATATAAATATAAAGAAAAAGCAAGGGAAAGGAGAGCAGAGATATATACAAGAGAGATGTATATAAGTGTAGGTAAAAAGATCAGAAGTAAAGAAATACATGAAATTTCTGTTTGAATTGATGTTATCGATTATCAAATATCCACTTCGTTTATATTTTCTTCGCAAGATTCCTTCAAATTGTCTAATCAAATATTCTTATCAAAGCAAAAGGTTACAACCCATCGATTATAATCACGATTACTTTCCTGGATGAAATTGAACATAAACAAATAATAGATGAATATATATATACAGTGATACACGAAAGTATTAGAACGCTCGCTATCAAAATTTTCACGAATAAAAATTTACATGTCAGGTTTAGGAACTATAAATATTATTGTATGACAATTACTATAAGGCATCATATTACTGATAAGAAATACAAAGTGATTTCTAAATATTAAAAAATATATATTAATTTTTAATAACTTTTAATATTTAACGACTAAACATGTGACGAGATTTTCAAATTTTTCTAATATAATATTTTACGTGGGTATACAAAATCTATGCATTTCAAATGGAAATCATTATTTTGTTTTACATTGTTATAATTCCTTGAAAATATTCATATTCACGTATACGATACATGCATAAAATAAATGGATGTAACTCGAAAAGAAGGTCAAACAAAATACAGAATTATATGAACTTTTTTAATTTAGTTTTGCTGCACGTAGAGTAATCCTATATGTTTAATACATCCTGTATGTATCAAATATAAATAAAAAAAAAAAAATAAATATATATATATTTAAAACGTATATTTCGATAAATTTGTTGATCTTTTTGGACTAATTACTAACGAGATCATCCTATGTAATGGACGTATTAATTAAAAGGATAATTTCGACACAGATATACGTCAGGAAATAATTATATTTTTCCGATAATTAGCATTCGTCTGTCAAATATCATATTAAAAGAGATAAAACAGAGAGAAATAGCCAGGAATATAAAAATAATCATAAAAATATAATATTTTTTAACATTTTTAAATATAACATAATGCTCTGAAGTTCTGAATAGATGTTAATAAATAAATGTGTATTTTATGAAGTAAAGGCAAAAATTAATAAAAAAGTTCTATTGTTGTATTTGATTATTAAATAACTCGTTTCAAAATAAAATTTTAATATTATGTTATTACAAATGCTCTTAATATGTTATTTCTGAAAATGTTTCATTATATTTTCCATCGATTATATAACAACAATACGATTATTTTGAATTGTTCATATACTTCATATATAATACACAAATATCTACGTAATAAATAATTAATAAAACATTTCGAGTGTTTATACGTCATTATATTAAAAATCAATTATCCAATGATAAAAAAGAAAGGTGTTTGAATATTTATTCAATTTAATTTTACATGCATAAATCTTATGCACTTAGATTTTATCTAGTGAAATTTTCATGAAGGTAATTAAAACGAAAGAGAATTAGCTACCACGATATTGAGTTAAGTTAACGAGGATGAAGAAAAATTGATGAGAAGCAATGTTTACAAGTTGTCATCTATGATAACTAAATGGTTGTTGCTTAATCGTTACGATTTCTCGCAACTTAACACGAAGAGTTCTTAATTGGTTAGTTAGTAATTAATCTGGAGTTCGCAGAGCTGTTAATAGTTGCGTCTATCCTTCATTCCATTTTCCTCTTTCTCTCTGTTTGTATGTCTCTCTCTCTCTCTCTCTCTCTCTCTCTCTGTCTGTCTCTCCCCCTCTCTCTTTCTGTTTCTTTTTCCCTAGTCTTTGTCCAGGATATCTATTGTTGTGGCTTGGAGAGTTAACTTCTCACCCCTTACCCTATTGTGCTTTGTTACGTGTAGAACGTGTTTCGAGATACGAGGTAAAGCGTAAATCTACGAGTAAATTTTCAATCTTAAGTAATGCACTTGATCAAATTTTAGATTCATGTGATATTGTTCGTAAAAGTTTCTTTGTTTCTTGATTAGCATAAGTCTCAATGCGTTTTAATATAAGAACATGGAATAAATTGATTTTCTTTTTATCAAATTTTTTATTTAATTATTAGAAAATTTCATGTTTTTTCTCAAACGAATAATAATATATGCGTCTTATTTGTGAAAAATTATAAAAGAAAATATAAAGAAAAAAAGACAGAGTAATCAAATATGCAATAAAAGATTAATCATGGAATATATTTATGTTATTGTTCCTATTATTGGATAAAGTTAAAATAACATCTTGTTATCTTAAATATTTTGCAAAATACTAATGTTTCAAGATTCACATAAGATAAATTTCATGTAACATCATAATACTGTATAAAAAAAAACGATAAATGTATTAAAACGTATGAAGAGAATATTAACTTCAGACTTAAAAAATTGTACTAATTATCGATGATGGCAAATTCGTTCCGATAAGGATGTAATTAATATTTCATACGAGAAAAACAACAAAAATAAGCACGATTAATTAAAAATAATGATATTTTAACTATTTTCAATTATATTAAATATATGAAAAATAATAAAACCTAAGGTTTTTCCACCATTTACCTGAATTGTACAATTAAACGTTGTCACGTATCCATATACATACATATATGTATATCACTCGCGTACATATGCATATCATTTGCATATCAATAAAACACGCGCACGTATATGCGAAATAAATTTTATACGTATCTAATATCGTTCTTAGATCTCTTGTTGTTCGAAGAAGACTGACAACTAGTATGAAAATGAAAACTCAGTATATCTATTGAACGGTGAACACGAAGGTCAACCTGTTACAACTTCGGTAACGAAATTTTAAATAAAATAAAAACGACAACAGAAGTCGAGTGTAAACATTGGCCGAGGAGTGAGATAGGTATATGTATAAATATAAACAAAACATTAAACGGCCGGGAAATCGTTCTTTCAATAAGATTAACCTCCTCTCACCTGTTCCCTTCTTAGTCATTGTTCTTCTCAGTTCCCGACTAAACGTGTTTATACCTATTCCTGTATTTACGTATTATATATATTTTTATTCTAACTGTTATTGTAAAAATCAAATGAATAATATTATATAAAGTATGCTAATACTTTCTTCAAAAATGTGAAAAATATTTTTTAAAAGCTTTCTCAAGCGTATTCGTTGGACACGTGATAAAGTGAAATTATTTAAAATCTTTATAACAATGGATTTAACAGACCGTTTATGACATACATACGTACCCGCATACACACACACATACACACACATACACACACATACACACACGTCTATACATATATCTCGACCGATTCGCTGTGAAACAATTAAAAGTTTTCTTTAAAAATGTTCGTTCTAGTGTTAAGAATGAATAATAATCATTTCCATTTTGTTCTCGAATATTTTCTAAATGCAAATAACTCACGAGAAATATAGCTGATGAAAATATTGAAAGAAATAAAATTAAAAGAGGACATTTTCATGACTATAGATAAAGTTTTATGATTAATTTGGATTGAATCTTATGTTAAATGATACGGCTTAAATTATGATGATTTAGAGAAAAATACATTTTAGAATGGTACATGCTTGTGCCGTTGCAATTTGCGAATTCTCAAAATGTTAAGGGTTAATCATCTAATCTTAACTTGGTACTAGCTTGTCTAAACTTTTCGATCGGTGTACCAGTTGTATGTCGGTAGGCTGCTAAGGGTAGGTCAGGGACATGACTATAGTTCAATATTCGCTGGTTCATCCCTTCTATTTGTTATCACTCTCTTTGTTTCTATTTCTCATTGTTTCTTTTTCTCTTTATTCCCGTACAAGGCTACAAAATTCAAACAATTTCCATAGAAATGAATAAACATTTATCCATTTTAAATTTATTTTTTTAATTTAATTTCCAAGGTATTTTATTCATATTTCATATCAAATTCTATTTTTATTTGTTTTAAAAATATTTAATAATTATTAATAAATATATATTTAAATAGATAATTTATATGAATAAATGTCTCAACATATCTACAATTTCGGTTAGTAATATTTTTTTTTCCTTTTCTTTTTTTCCTTATTCTAGCTTAGATATTTTTACGTAGAAAATATTTTCAAGTTATCGGAATATCTGTTTTTTTTTCACCAAGAATTTAAACCGATTGAACAGTTATGATAATTCCGGAAGAATTTGAAAAAAAGGGTTATTGCATCTGTTGACGCGCCATCGGATTTCGTTTTATGGAGTGAAAATTGTTTTCAAAGTTGTTATGCAATTCGTCGAGAAACTATTCCCGTAAACTGCATTTAAATCAATTCCGTGTTATAAACTTTATCGGATTTGCTCCTGCGATGTCTAAAATAGAAATACTTTTTAATATTTTCAAGGTGTTCAACACTTATGCGAAATGTAAAGAGAAATTGATCGATTAATTGATTAAAAAGTATATTAAAAGAAATAAACCAATAAAAAAAAGAAAAATAATGAAATTTTAATATTTTAAACTAATTATGAGAAAAGGTTGCAAAAATATTATACTTCATCAGCCAAAGTGTATCAATTTTAGAATGAAAAATTACAATGTATTATTAATATAAAAATAGAAAAAAATTTGTATTAAAATCACAGTTATTATGATATCTTTTAATATTGAAAAGATGATTAATGAAATATGAGAAAATGATGAATAAAATAAAAGAAACGTTTTATGGTAAACTTAAATTGAAAATAATAAATACTATCTTAGAAATGATCATCATTTCTTGATTGATATATTAATT
Organism: Mischocyttarus mexicanus; assembly: GCA_023678845.1. Lineage (NCBI taxonomy): Eukaryota > Metazoa > Arthropoda > Insecta > Hymenoptera > Vespidae > Mischocyttarus > Mischocyttarus mexicanus. The sequence goes on along the minus strand of JACGTP010000002.1, from coordinate 3,882,370 downwards.
ATTTCATATGATGAAATAATATAAGATTTTGTATGAATATAAGATTTTTTAATTTCGATTCAGCGCAGGACAAAGTTTCATATTCTGTATTCAAAGTTTCGTATTGTTTCATACTGTCAAATTACTCATAAATTATTTTAAAAACGTTTTATAAAGAGTGATATTATTATAATTTAAAAAAGAATAATATAAATAAATATATATATTGGTTCTTTAACTTAAAATGTATTAATCTTCCACAATTTCTAATCGGAATTTCATCGAATATAACAGCTACCTACTTGAATGTCCCGACACTAATCGTTACGCTCGTAACTCGAGCCCAAGCTCGCATGTTCTCGCAAGCGTATGGCTCAGCAAAGTGCATCCAGGGCATGTCGTAATGCCTAAGTTGAAGGCAAACAACGAAAAGCGGAATGGTAACTGCATAAATAGAATGATAATAACGGTGATACGATACGGTAATAAACCATAAACACATTTAACGTTAAATATCTGTTCCATGTATATATATATTATATTCGCGTATATAATGCAACAGTATAATACGGTCAATTTAATATTAATTGCTTTTAAATGTTTATTTTGGAATTGATTTACCTATTACAACCTCAAAACGTGAATCTATGATCTGCTAATATGACTAAAAAAACAAATTAAACGTATCTCAATTTAAAATTAAACATATGTTTCTAAAATGTTTATATATACAGTGTAGGAAATAAAAGGGTGCGATATTTGAAAGGTTAATAGTACTAACGAGTAAAAAATGTCTAATTAACATGTGTCCTAAAATCAACCCTTTCGATATAAATTAAATTTTATTATTTAAAATCTTTCGATATCGTAAGCGAGTTTCTCGACAACATATTGAATATACACAGAGAAATTACAAATATCGAATCCTTATTTTTTGATCAACTTGTATACAATCGAATAATTAATTGAAGAATGGGAATAAAAAAATTATCCTTTCGTAAATTTATCTACAGGAAGTTATGTTAAAAAGACGTATAAAAATGTGTAGAATATTTTGACGATAAGGTAAATTATTCAAAAAGAAAATAAGAGAAAAGAAGATAGATAGAAAAATAGTAAAGATTTTCCTTTTGCAAGGGTCACTTTAAAACGAGGATAAAACCCCATGTGACTCGTCAAAACGATGGTTCGTTTTCATTTACATGACCTCGATGAGATTTATTATTCATTAGGATACCTTGAACTTCTTGGATATCCATTAAGGAATCTTGTTATAAGCTGTTCGATTAATCAACATGTTTCTGTATATAGAATGAGTACGATAATAATACATGGGATATTAAATAGTAAAAAATTACTATTCGAGTGCATTCTCTTTCTCCTTCTCTCTCAACAACAAAATTAACTATTTACTTGCTACATTATTAAAGTCATTATAATGCTACTATTGTAGGAACAACAACAATAACGTGCACGTTTGTTAGATCAATAAATATAATTACGAAATAAAACATTGCTAATATAATAATTGATAAATAATAAATATTATAAAATTGTTTTTTTAATTATCTTATGAGCCGGGTGTATCAAGTATTTTTAATGACAGTTCATCAATGATTCATAACTAAGGATTAAATTCAGTTACATATACTACTTGATAAATATTTGAATTTACAAAAAAACTAGTTACAATTTTTATATGAAATATTTTAACAGAATCAAAAATAAAGTTATCAAAGTGTATATTTTCCTTGAGCAGTTGTTATTCTATGATCAGCGTACGGCATAAATTATGGATAGATGCATAATAAAATATATTAAACTGGGATCACCAATAAGATTTAGATTCAATTGAACTTTCCTTTAAATTGAAACATCTACAACCGGTTCATAAAAGATTAAAAAAATCAATGATCACGTTATTGATAATGATGAAAAAATACATAAAAAAAAGGTGAAGAAAATGGAGAAGAAATTGAAGAAAAAAAAATGTTAATTAAGAATACGACACGAAAAGGTAGAAATAAGAAGGGAACCAACATTTCTTTGGATAAAAATAAAAGTATCTTTCCATTTTATATGTCGAATAAAAAGTATCGAACGTAGTAAAGCTACTCACGTGAACGTTGTGTTCGGGGGAAATGGGTAGATTCGGGGTATTTGGCAGAGAGCCCCCTGTAGGGGCGCAGTGCCGCAACCGCGCCAGGGCTGTACGAAGTCCCTCCGTCACGAAGCTCTTTTATTTATTCTCCTTTTTAAGTCTCGCCTCCGCCAAAGTCAATGACGGTTTTCAGACTTTATTCTCGCAATGACAGCAACCTCGGTGATTTCCTTTTTCCGACTTGATGTCCCTGATCCAAGTGATTTTACCCTTGTGATGACTTTTCACAAGAACCATTTCACGATCGACGAGAATTCGAACGTTCCGAGATTGTCTTATTTCGATAAAATTTACCCTTATTTCTCTTTCACTCTCTCTTTCACTCTCTCTTTCACTCACTCACTCACTCACTCACTTTCTCTCTCTCTTTCTCTCAGTTTTTCGACTTAGACCTTTCTCTTTTTCGTTTTCTCTTCTATTACAATTATTATAAAGTTGGAATAGTATGACTTTTCCTCTTCCTTTCCCTTCCTAACGTTCTTATCTATTTCACCGTGTTCCTCTCTTTGAAAGGACTAAAGAACGACGAAGATCCTTCCTCTTATGTTAGTCAAAAGGAAAGTAACTTTATCAGCCCTCTTACAATGTCCAGGGTGCCAATGGAATTATTATAAATCTCTTCTAACGGAAAGCATCCTTTTTACCTCGTTTTTATCTATTTCTCTCACTCATTCTCTCTCTCTTTCTCTCTCTCTCTCTCTCTCTTTCTCTCTCTTTCTATCTTTTTATCAGGTTTTCTTTTCTTCCGCCTAACTTTTGCCACCGACTTATTCAATTATTTTACTTCGACGAGGTACCACCGGTCGTTGAAAACGTCACCGTGAATCCCGGAACGAAGATTAAAGTGCTTTTACCGATTATGAACGATTTAGGTTAAGTATTTTACCGTTTTCTTTCCTTTTCTTCCTTTTCCTCCTTTTTTGGTTCCTCCTTCGATCTGAATTTAATACGAAAGAAAATCTGTACTTCCTTCGATTTTTATCATCAAATCGTTCGTTCAATATCACAATTTGTATATTTTTAAATATTTCTTACGTTTTTTCTTTTTTCTTTTCCTTCAATCCTTCTTCTTATTTTTCTTTTAATTCGACGTCGAGGAGATGGGCTATCGAGTCGAGCGGGTTCGCAATCTTCTGAAACAGAAAGCAGAATCCGTCGTGAGAAAATCGTATCGACGTGTCTGAGATTCCTTCGTTGTTTCCCACCCCTCCCCCTCATCCTCCTCCCTACACCCCTTATCTCACACTCTCATTCTCTCTTTCTGTCTCTCTCTCTCTCTGTAGATAGCTTGCTATCCATCTTGTCGACGCAACTTTCTAAAGTTAACTTGTCAACCCCCTTAAGAGAATTCAGCCGATGCGGTCGATCTGGCTTGTAAGCTTGTTACAAAGGCCGTCGAGGGACCGATAAAAAGAACGACAACAGAAAGATGCCCGACCGGACGTTGTCGTTATAATTATAATATCGACTTAGCTCTATCTTAAAGTTTCGTCAGTACTCGTGAGAAATAACTTATAGTGTAATAATCTTTTTTCTCTGAGTTGTATTACGACGAGTACATAATCTAGCGATTAGAGGTATTTTATCGTATTATTGAAATGAATATATAATATATATATATTAATATATATGATCAATATAAACATTTTCAGTATATATATATTATATCAAATATGATTACAAATTATTTTATTTATACAACCCGGTTAACACATTGCATATTTTAGCACGCACACGCAACACCACTGTTTACCCAACGTGCTATTTAAACAACATGCAACAACAAAGTTTAGTACAATATATATACGGGGGAGGGTAGGGGAATTGAGAGGAAAAATACTTTTACTTTAATTCACCCAATTTGTAAAATTTTTTATATATAGCTATGTACGTGTATTATAAAACATTGATTCTTTTTTATCCAAATATATTAATATTATTAATTTAATATTAATAATTTAATGAAATTATATATTTTTTTAATTATTCTTTAAGTCGTTATGATAAGGGCGTATTAACAGTAACGAACCGAGGTAGTATCTCGTAATCCGGTTTCAGCTCCGCTTGAGAGGATTTCCTTTTACGAGAATTCACTTCATTCGTACGCAACGTATTTAGGTATTATTCGAAAAAAGAAATGTTTACTACATTGAAATATCATTAGGATAATATGTTTTCTTTTTCTTCAATCTGTTTCTGTTTATTCTTTTTGTTCTCGTTGTTATTCCAATCAAATAATTTCACTTTTTGTTGAAAATGAAATTAATTTTATTAGATATTGCATTTCGGTACAAAATTCAATAATTTATATTTTTTATTACATATTTATATAGATATTTTTTACATTTGTAACAATTCTTATAAACGAGTAGAATTATAATTAATTTTTTTTTTGCTTTCTAATAAAAAGTATAAAAATTATATTTTGATAAGAATGATAAGACAAATTTTGATAAAATTGTTATAAAAATATTGAACAAATGTTGTTGCTGTTACGAATATAAAAATTGTTGTTCATATATTGATTTCAGATTTTTAAAAATTGACGTTATGTCAATTATATAACTGAATAGAATTATATCATAAATAATTGCATTCCTCCGGCTGTAACACAAATTAATAAATACAGTCTTCAATCCTTGCTTTATACGATAATCTAATATATTTGCGTATTAGTACCTTTGAATAAATAAAAGGTAAATATCATTAAGGATAGAGAATTATTAATCTTTGTTTCGTTAAATTTAAATTGCTAAAAAAAAATAAATTTTTATTCACTATTAATTTTTTTATTTTTATTCTTTTTCTTTTATTATTTTATGAAGTATTAAAATATTTAAAATGCGATTATATTTTGTTGTTTAAATATAATATGGTTCTTCTAAGTTGAAGCACTTAGTAATAATACTGCTATTCAAGTGTTACACGTAATCTAAATAAATAAACGAAAACGAAGTCATAAAACCTGTCATAAACTTTATATCGTGCTTGCTTATAATATGAAGAAAAATGTCTATTTTCTCTCTCTCTCTCTCTTTCTCTCTCTCTCTCTTTCACTTTTTTCTAAGCTTTATCTTTCTATGCGACGATGATTAAAAATTCTGAATTGCGAGAAAACAAGATTTATTTATTAAAGGAAAACAAGTAAAAGATCCAACCAATGAATTTTAAATAATAGCTTTCTTTATTGCGACAACAAAAATATGAAAAGCAAATGAAATCTGATAAAATAGGATGAAGATGAAATGAGAGAGAAGGAGAAAAAGAAAGAAAAAAAATAATCTTTTATGTTTATTATTAACAATTTTCATTTCTTACGTGTGGTTTGTTTAAAGAAAAAATATTCCTTAGTTGAAATATTCATAAGGATACCCTGTAAAATCCAACAAATTTCTAATTTTAAGTTATTAAACTGTTTTATTTATTTTTCAAGTACTAATAAAAAAAAAGATATATAAGAGAATCTCATAAAATATTAAAAAATATTCTATTTAAAAAATAATATTTTCTCGTAAAAGGGAGTAATGTTTAAAAGGATGCAGAAAAGAGGTTGCACATCTTCTCTAAAACTGTTACGTTGTTTTGGCAAGAAATATAGATTGCAACAAACTTTGTAATAACGATGATGTGCAATATGGTGTTTATGATGGTAGTTACGAGTTAATTTCACGGATCACGAAGATATAGCCTTCCTCGTCACTGAATCTAAATTTGGTAATGTCGCGTGCGAATCTAAATTCGCTGAGCTTGCAGTTATTTGATATCGAAGTTCTAAAACACAGAAAGAGAGAGAGAGAGAGAGAGAGAGAGAGAGAGAGAGAGAGAGAGAGAGAGAGAGAGAGAGATGAAATATTTACCTCGTTAACCTCATCAACAAGACGTCAGGAATGATGAAATCGACAAATTGTGACTGACGCTTGCCAATTAGAGCATTGATCAATCCTTTGTTTTGTGTAAATATATACATACATATGCATGCGTGTCTCTAATTGACTAGATTTTTTGAAAATCAATACCGAAGGGAAAGTTCACTCTTATTTTTACTGCGTCGTTGAAAAATAAAATATTATAAAATTTATGCGACGAAATAGAAAAAAAAAGATCAATATAAACATTTTCATTATATAAAGTATCGGTTATTTAATATGTTTGTAATAAATGTTTCAAGTTATGACAAACACGTCACAGTTACGGTGCAATGTACGGTGCAATGTACGGTGCTGTGTTCTTGAGAGGATATTTCTGGTATATATATATATATACGTTAAATTGTTTCAAACAGGAGTTGAAATATATGAAATTATATGGTACAGTTATTATGGAAATAACTGATTATATATAAGTAACGATTAACAAAATTATAAATACCGATAAAAATATTAATATTTAATTTTGTGACGAAATTGATATAATATTGTTTCTAAGGAAACAATAAAACTGAAACCTATATTGTATAATTGACAATTATTAGATCCATAATAATTTTGTATTATTCTTATAATTGATAAAATAATATAATAACAATTATAAATCTCTTATTTCAAATACTTAAACGATTAAATTCCCATTGGATTAGATTTGTTAGAAATAAATCATACTTTTCATCATTGTCATCCTAGAAGGAAACGATCTGGTAACTATATTTAATATTTGATTTATATAAATCATAACGTTGCGTAATGTTTCATTTTAGTACTCGTCGTGACGTAAAGAAATGTGATAGATCCCATAGACAAATAATAATTAAATAAATATATTGAGCGTATAGCTAGAAAATTGTACACAAAATAGAAAAAATACAATAATATTGATACCCAATGGTTTACTTGTCTAACAGTGTCTAAAATGGTATAAAAATTAAATATAGCCGTTGTATTTACAACAACAGACCATAATCAATTTGCGGCTCGGCACACCCAGTCATGAAATTATCTTTTATTTTTTTGTTTTCCTTAGTAACCAAAATTGACTGACAGCCACTTGACCCTCCATCTTACAACCCTTCACTTTAGAGACAAACTCGTCCTTAGAAATAGACCCATAAATCTCGTTCATGTTTAAATAGACTTATTATTCTTCCAACCCCCGATTTAGTTTATTTTATAATCATCGATTTTCTGCCAGAGCCTATGTACAAATGAAAAAGGTTGAGTACCCCTAGCATAGATATATAATATAATCCACCTATTAACAAAACCTTGTTCCCCTTTATCGTGTTATAAGACAGATATAGCATTGAGAATCTAAGTACTGTCGACTCATGGTGGCTATACTTAAAATACTTATATTCGTCTCTTATTTCTCTTTCATTAAACAAATTAATGATATTTTATTTATCATCTGCCTGTATATCTTGATTCGTTCTAACATATCCCTGGACACGCTTTTGTCTTTGATCAATAAAAATTCGATGAAAGTATAATAACCGTCTATCGATTATGTTCTATTGCTTAGATATCTATATTTATCATGTGTAAGTATTACATACAAAAGATCTTGTAAAGAATATTTATAGAAAAAATCAACGAGACCATATATTTTTTTTAAATAATTTTGTCTAATACGTTAAAAGAAAGAAAGACAAATTGACAGGAGTTTGATTTAAGGTATACGTCTCGTGTTTCTTTCTACTTTTTACGAGTTTACGCGAAGTCACGTGTGTTATATACATACATAGATATAACTTATGCGCATTATCATTAACTTGAGCTCGGTGTATTGTGTTTAATCGATGAAAGAGTATATCATCCACGTTGTATTATCAGAGACCGATCGAAGCTGAACTTTCTTTAATCAGTATAACAAAAAAATATTCTTCGTTCGACTTCCGCCTATCGATCCTTTTTCCTTTCTCCTCATTCTCTCTCTCTCTCTCTTTCTTTCTTTCTTTCTTTCTTTCATTTCTCTCTCACTCTCTCTTTCCCTCATTATCTTACGGAGAAGTCGTCATTACACGAAACTCGTTAGTACGTTTATACGAAAAAAGTTCTGCTTTAACACTCGTGCCCTGCATACAAGACTTTGTCTCTATATATAAACACTACATATGTTTGTATATAGACATCCATATATGGATTTAATATATATATATATATACATACACGGTGTTTAAAGTTTTTTCGTAGAAATATTGTGAACGTATTCTATGCTCGAAAGTAAGAAAAAAATGTTATTTAAAGACAAGATCATTTAAAGATTTATTCAAAAGTTATAACATAAATTGTAAAAAAAAAAAATTATATTGCTCAAAAATCTTTTCTTTACCGGTTATGCGAATGTTGTTTAATATCTTGAAATGTAAATTTTTGTATGGGAATTTTTTACTTGCCAAGGAAACTATTTAAAATAATAAGTTTGTGCAACTGAAATAGCTAAACTTTGATGTTAGGGTGGAACGGATTACAGATACCAGTTGTAGAAATTAATAGAAATCCAGAAGAAATTTGTCACATCATAAACAGCGTACTACCAATGTTATCAAAATTTGTATTCTCATTGGTAGGTAATATTTTTAACAGCATATTTAAATAATTTTACAATTTATGTTATAACCTTTGAATGAAGCTTTAAATGACCTATATTTATATAACATTTTTTCTTTTTTTCATATCTTCCAAGCGTAGAATACGTTCGCAAGGTACGGAAAAATCTCAGATACCCTTTATATGAATATACGTAGACTTGTGTATGAATGTGCGGAAACGTGTGCGTTTATATGAGAAGAATATCATGCGCGAGCACGAGACAAGTTTTTTTTATAAGACAAGGAGGATTAAGAAAGTAAGGAGAAGAATAAGGACAAAAGATATACGAAATGACAAGGATATGAGAAAGAGGTAAAAAAAAAGAAAGGAAAAAGAAGTAATATAACCGAACCGGAAGGTTCTTTTATTATAAAAGAAATCATGGTTAGTTTTTTTTCTTTTCTTTTTTATGATGACCATCATGGATATCCCATATAATGTAGCACGAAGAAACTTTTAAAAAGAGATTAGTGATAAAGTAGGGTAATTAGCAATGATGCATTCTGAAGGTACACTGTTAATTAAGCAACTTTCTCTATCCACCCCCCACCACCTCTCTTTTTCTTTCTTCCAGTTTTGTTCTGCATTGCGTAGTAAATGATAGATCGTACGTATATTATAAGTATAGATTTGCAAAGAAGGTAAGAAGAATGAAGATGGAATAAAAAAAAAATTTAATTCGTAATTCAATAAAATTTTAAGTAATGTGACACATATTTATAACTTGAATATTTTCGTTAGATTTTTTTTTAAATATCTAAAACATAGGAATTAATATTTGTGTCGTGGTGTACACTGTAATGATGTGTATCTAGACCAGTTTACTTATGTATATAGGTATTTGCATGATTATTATACCTTGAACGAACTCGTTATATGTAATCAAAAATTAAATAGAGATTTCAAGTGAAAATTTCTTGTCGCAGTTTTATTAATTGTCTTATGAGATTGATCTTTCTCTGGATAATGAGGTTTTAATTTGTTTATCATTCTCGTAAAGAAAACTTTACTTGAATCCTTTGAAAATCCTAATCAAACTTTCGTTCTTATTAATTGTTAAAATTTTTTGAGATAATGATATAAGTGTAAAAGTTTTTTTTTTTTATGAATATCCATGCTTGATCTCAATATAGTAATTTATGGAAATGATTTTTATGGATCATGTGTTAGTTTTTGTTAAACTAATACATAAATTCGATACTCTAAGTTTAACGAAAGTTGTAGAAAATACTAATCTAAATTAAACTAACACATACAGTGTATTTTACAAGTTAAGATATTTTGAAATTTAACAAGCTAAGTAATTGCACAATGTGACCAATTTTTCTCTAAGCATTTATTAATCAATTTTTCTTCATATATGTATTGCTTTTATTTGAAAAATTTGATTATAAAATTAATAATATCAGGATTAGTATATTTGAAATATAATATGTTTATATATAAAATTAATAGAATCTCAAATATTTAGCCCTATCGTGTAGAATAAAACGCCCTTTTATATTATTTTTTCTATACACAATGAAATTCTAATTTTTTTTTTCGTTTCCTAATAATCAAAGTTAAAACAAATTCGATTAGGAAATACATGGCGTGACAATCGTTAGGAGGAAGAGTTATCGTTCTTCGAATCTTGTCGTCGGTTTTCAAACAGATTTTTTTCTTTTTTCCGACTGCCTAGCATAACAAACGTGCAAGAATCATGGTACATAATTCTTCTTCCTTTTTTCATTTTTTTTTCTTTACGATCAGTATCTCATCGGAAACACGTCTATACAAGATTTTAAAATAAAATTGCATGAAACACGAAGAGCTTTTCTCTTCACCATAAACTGTTTACATTAGGTACATTTCGTTAACGGCATTTTTCGCATGTCGTAAAACGGTAAATGATCAGATACGATCGATAAGCTTGCAAACGGTTGCGAATTTATCATGGTTTTACATCTCGAAGTTTTTCATTTTCAACAAAGCAAAACCTACAATAACATAATTAAATTAATATTTTTTTGTTTCTGGTTGTTCTTTTGTTTATTTTCTTTTGCCAATAAAAATAAATGAAAATTTTTGTTCTCTGGATATTCCCTGGTGATTGAATATATCGTATCGATAATAATAAAAATAATTCATTTATTTTCATTCTTGTTTAAATTTCATTTCACGATCGAATTCATCTTTTAACGAATTAAACAATGATTTATTTGTTTTCATTATCGTTTTACCAATATTAATTAACAAATGTTCGCAGTAGAATTTATGTATTACATTAAACAAACATATAACATTTAAATTAATTCGATAAAAGTTTCATATCATACCTATAATCAAGCAAAGCCAAATATTTCAGGAAATACATTAATCAAAAATCAACGCGATATTATTTTTTATAGGATACGAGTATAAACGAGATTGAAGCATACAGTGAGTGTCCCTTAAAATCATATACCTAAATTTTATTGCATGAAAATTTTCAATTAAAAGTTATCACCGGTCAGGAACATCTCAAAACAAATGTATTTTAGTCTAAAATTTTAATAAAGTACATTAGAGTATTCGATATACCTTAAATGATTGTTAATTAATTGAGAAAAATGAATATTGTAATCTAGTAGCACGGAATATATAAGTTCGACGTACATTCTTTTTCGGAATTCATAGTTATTCTTGTTTATATGACTTTCCGAAGGATGCATATATATATATGCATAATGAAATGCATATATATGTATGCATAACGAAAATAATATTTGGAAAGTCATATGAATAATAAGAGATATAAATAAAATATAAGTAACAATCGATAAAAAAAAAACAAATTTCCGCGGAGGACAATTAACCAGTATAACGATGAATTTCGAAGAAGACGGTGCGTTAAATTTATAAATACATGCTTCTAAACTACAATATACATTTCCTTCGATTAATTAACAATTATTTAAAGTATATCAGAGATTTTTTAATATACTTTTTATAACAAATATAAATAAATAATTAATTATTAATAAAATTAATTTTAAAGATTTTTCTTAGAATATATTAAGTGTAGTGAATAAGAAAATCCATTATTTTTACGTTTATTTCAAGCTTAAAATAATGAATTTCTTGTTACTACATCTAATATATATATATTTTTTTTTAATAAACAAAATCCTTCAAAGCTTTTGTTCAAATTGATTGATGTACAAATACTTTTTATTCTCATTGTATATATTTACGTACGTATATACGTACCTAGCAACGGTTCGTTTGATGTTACTTGTCAACGGAAATACGATTGGAAATGTCGATAGTTTCAGAAAATACTCGGGTAATGCATTAACCTAATTCTTTTCGATATGCAGATCGTATTAACAATTGAAAAATTTTGATACCTAACCAGTAATAGGAAGAACACGGGTAAAATGAAATTTTACGCTAGTTCAAATTCTATTATACTCTTCCCATTTTTTTCTCTTGTGGTTTAAATATCACCATTTTGTTCTCTAATTTTCCATGAAAGAAATAGGTTCGTTAGTTTCCGTTCGAACCCTTTCGTCCGTCCATCTGTCAATCCGTTCGTTCATTTGTTCGTTCGTTCGCTATTAAATTATTCATCGATAGCAAATTGGAAGATCCTACGATGAAATTACGTTAACTCATATACATATTTTATACAAATTAAAGCTTTCAACGGAAGATCGGTTTCAATATGGGAAATTTGATATACGAGCAGATTGAAGGTAAAAGAATCTTTTGCGAGACGGAACGAGTTTAACTACTCGGTATAGACTGACATTTTAGTGACGTAATCTCTTTTTTATACCTTACAGTATTATTAATTTATTATTTGCAAAGGTTTAATTCGTTATTTTTTGATAATATTGTATATCAAGATAAATTAAATATTATAATATATATCGAAATTTATCGTTATACTGGTTAATTTTATATAATAATATATTCTATTTTATATTTCCAAACTTGACTGTTCAGTTAATTAAATTTAATAATACTTTTTCAGACACATCTAATTAGGTTTTATTTGTGAATCAGGAATATAATAAATATCATTATAAATAATTGAATGAGTAGTTGGAGTTGACTTGCAAAATAAGTCTTGGTAAATTCTTTTATGAATTTAAATTTTTCTTGAAAAAGAAAATAAATTGAATAGATCGAACTACTTGATAGTAAAAATGATGTCTTCTATGCTCTCATTAAGATAGGGCAAGACCTTGAAAGTGGGCTAACAAATGTGCCGGAAAATCTTCCTTGTTAGCCTCCGACCAACGAAGCATTAAAGTTGAGAGGGACGGTAAATGAAGGTGAAGGGTGTTTTTGTGTCTGTGAGAGTTTGTGAGTTTGTGAGTTTGTATATATGTATGTCGAAAAATAAAGAAGGAGAATAAAATGTTAATTTTCTACTCTGATTTTCTATTTTAATTTCTTCTTAACAATTTTTTTTTTCTTTAAATTTCTTTTTTTCTCTAAACCAATTAATTGAGAAGATTGTGTAAGATTATCAGTTTCATCTTTTAACGATGTTTATATAACTTCTATACGTTCTTTGAGAAAGTTAGTCCCTTTCAAAATGTTTTCTGACAATGAGTAACACTTTCTTGTTTTTTTTTTTTTTTTTTCTTGAGAAAGTATCAATTTAATTTTAAGTAATTTCTTTTCGATTACTAACACACTGATCCATATCAAAAGGTTTTATTTTCAGATAAAAGTAAAACAAGATTAAACATAGCTAATTAATTTCTAAAATGGGATTTAAAAAAAAAATGAGTCATTAAAGAAATTTTTTCATGTAATAATTGTAATCGACGTTTTTGAAATTTATTTGTCTAAACCTTTCGTTGAATTATAAAGAACAACTTTACAACGTTTTATTCGAATTCAATAAAAATATTTATTAAAGTTTTTAGAAAAATACCAATACACAGTTTCAATCTTTTATAATAATATTTGTCTATCCCGCAAAAGATTGCTAGAGATTAAACTAAATTGTTGATAAAGTAAGTTAAAAGTTTTATTTGTAAACCTATGAAAAATAAAATAGAATATTTGTTATTGGAGCTAAAGGAAATAATCAATAAAAGTGGATATACAATAGAACGTTTCGTATTAAACGGAAAACGATACGATATAATAAATACTATTGACATCGATGTTATTCCTAATAAAATGTTTTGTTTGTAAATCGAGATAAAATCGATCTCTTAAATATGAAGTATATAGAGTAAGGAAAAATAAAAAGAAAAAAAAGATAAAACTTTTGATTGAAACATGTGCTGCTTCTCCCCTTGTTAAAGCAGGAGGCTAAAAAATCGATTTTGAAAGCTTATCGTAAAAAGCTTTATTTTTTCTACTTTTGTAATTTTCTTTTTTTCATTCTCACTTTTTCATACATATTTTTTTATACGTGCTTTTCTTAATCTTTTTTATTCTATCAATGAACAATTGATTCATTTTGACTTCTGCTCACAAAACTACAATACGTTCATTTTTCGATCCATCTGAACGATGTGAAATTTAATAACGAAAAAATTTATTTAATTTTTTAAAACATCGCGTAAACATTTTAAGGCTAACACACTCGTGTTTCTATATTTGAAAATATTTTGTAACAGTATCAGAGAATATACTAGTATCCTAAAATTAAATATTTCCTGACATGAGTATAAGTTATTATCTCAGTGTCGTCTAATTAAATTAATACAAATGATATTATACATTTTACATCGGGTAAATTTTTAGTTAGACTCTAACGAAAATTAAGTTATAAAGAACATAGGAAAGTTAAAAGGAAAATGAATTATTTTCAAGAAAGAAAATTTGTCTACAAGATATAAATAACCAAAAAGATCTTTAAATAAAGAAGAATAAGAACAAAATGTATAAATATTCGTAACTTCAAATGTATATAAAAATATAAATATATGATATAACCCCTCTCCCTCCTTCTTCTCTTGAATATATATCTTTACATCGTAGAAAAAAAAAATGAGAAAAAATAATATGAGATGTCACTTGAGGTGACAAACGCCACGGTTTCAAAACATCGAATAATTTACGTAATTTTAAAGGGAAATTGTTGCCAGGATGAACAAATAAAAGAAACATTTCGTGTTCCATCCCATTTTCATTTTTCTCCAGTATTTATACCCTCTCTTCTACTTTTCCTTCTCTCTCTCTCTCTCTCTCTCTCTCTCTCTTTGTTTCTCATTTTTTTTCTTTCCCCTTGATAAAGAAAATAAAATACAAAAAGTACCATTTCTCTTAAAAAGCCCATCATCAATCGTTTTCTCGATAAATTACATAACCATATATATATGTATTTAGGTTAATATTTCGTTTGAAATAAAATCTCTTTTTTTGAATTCTGCGTCAGTTTAGAAGAGTTCCGGAACAAAATTAATAGAATAACGCAATCGGAAGTTTCCGCGTGTATTCTTGACACATGCAGAAGAGATTATAATTTAAATTATTAATATATTCAACATTGAAATTTTGAGGGAAAGAGTGAAAGAGTGAAATGATGAATTTAACGAGAAATATATGAAGGAAGAGAGAGACATAGACATAAACAGAACGAATTTTCTCCCTTTTTCTCATTCAGTGTGTATCATAAATTTTCATACCGACAATAAATTCAATCATGTCATAACAGATGTATCGAAATATCGTGTAGAATTTGTCATCGGAGATAAAGGGGAAAGAGGGTGTATTAAACCAAAAATAGTCCATATAAATTTATATTTAGTCATTTCCAAACACATTTAAGACATATGCTCTTAAACAATATGGATTAAATGGACTCTTTAAAAGTAATCGTCTGTGTTATGTACGGGAGTGTGTGTAAACGCTGTCTCAAAGGGTAGTATGGAGTAGAATGGTAGACGCACTACGTACAACGTCAAAACCGTTTAACATTCTATGAGTCATTCAAAGTGTCCCTCTTTGCGTTCAAGTACTGTTTAACAGAATCGAAATTCAAGAAGGTAACATTTGTCAGTATCAAAGGACACGTGTGTGATATCTCACAAGGAAAACAGAAAAAAGAGAGTGAGAGAGACAGTCGGACAGAGAGATAGAAGATAGAGAGATAGAGTCAGATAGAGAGACAGAGAGAGATAGAAACAGGAAGAAGTACTCGTGTGGATTTGTTAAATTACGTTTATTACTAGGAAGACAGTTTTTGTTTAATGTAAATTGGATGAAAATAATAAAAATATATAGATCATTAATGAGGATTTGTAAAATGGAAAACAAGCTAAACTCGTGCTCTTGATAAAACGTCTCTAATATAATCTATTGTAGAAATAATTATTAACAATCTACTTTAAACATATTATTATTATTATTATTATTATTGTAAATGAATTCAAATAAATTGTATTATACGTTATTGCTAATTAAATGAACAATACAAATGTTTTATGTCATGTATATATCTTTTTGAATAATTTAATACGAAATAATACGTTGGAATAATATTGACATGTTCTTTTTACGAAGTGTACTTAATATACACTTATGATTAAATCGTTGAAATAATTGTATAGCCAATGTTTTGTGTGTATAATATGTTAATGTGTTGTATACGTGTATATGTTACATATATAGGATTAAAGTCGTGTTCATTTATTTGTAGTTTCCTACCGGAATAGCCAGAATGCGATGATATGAAATACAGTCACGTCCATCTATACTTCTTTCAACAACTTATCGAGTATTCATGATCCGAACTAATCGTTTAACGATATTTCATGCGACTTTACTTCTTACCCCTTTGGAAAGCTAATTATCATTCTACCATCGAGCTTGAAAATCGATTGGTTTTAGAAGATTATAGTCATAAAATAAATATATATTCGTATATTTTAATTCAAATTATTCCTACATTTTTTAATTTCGTATAACCTAGCAAATTACGTTGTAATATGTATGTAAGTGTGTTTTTATAGATGTAGAAATTAATGCGGTGCAATAAATAGGTGTTTTTAAAAAGACACCGAATTAATTTCTACACTTAGAAAAATACTATCATTTATTAAATTTTCAATTGTTCTTTGATAAGGGATTTAAAATATTTTTATATACAACTAGCAATTATCAAGCATGACGTTGTAATGCCGTTATACATGACAAATATATAAATAAACATTCATTTCTTTTTATATAGAAGAATTATATAGAGAGAATTGCTTTTAAAGAAATTTTCATCTGTTTACAGGTACACAGGGCTTTTAAATGTTTTAATAAAATATCATAAATCTTATCAAATATGCTTATAAAATTTTAAAGAAATAATTGGGTATTCTGTAATTTTTAATATGTACATATATTGTAATTAGGCCTATTAGAAATTTCAGATACATCAATCAATTATTTTTTAATAGTTTTAATCGAATATAATTGATATATACATAAGTCTACTTATTATTCATTATCTAAATATGAAGAAATAAAAATAAAAATCAATCATTAGAAATAGAAAACAGCTGTTCAAAAGTAGGTTACTGTTAAGAAAAATAGGTCAACGATACAAAAGTAGGTCAGCCGTAGAAAAACATAGTAATAATCCCATACGTACTGAATGTATTGAGAGAAAGATAAGCGAAGGTAGGTATACATCCGAGTCAAACGAGCTCAGCATCGGTACTGTTTATATCTCTCGGTGAATTCTAAGAAATTCGTTATATATGAAATACACATAGAAAAACATTCCTTAACTACCGGTTTAGTTGAGCGCTCAATGTTTTGTTTACGTTCGCCTCTCTCTGTCGCTCCACGGGCGGTGACGTCAACCGAACATTGTCATTTCGTCGTTAGATTTGTATTTGACCTTCGTGTATGTTCGGTACTTTTCGACTATATTCGTAACTAATTTTCATAATAATCGTTAGTCTTCTTCGAGCGTTGGAAGGTGTAACAACGATATTATTTAATTATTCGATTTATTTCGCGTCGCGTGTGCGTGTATTCTTTCTATGCAAGTGATATGCATATGTGAGCGTGTGTGTAGAGCTTATATGAATACATGCAGTTATGGATATGGATATGCAGAATTGAATATAAGGACAAAGTATATCTAATGTAAGGTACGCTGATCATAATTTTTAATCTTTTTAACATTTGACTGCGCATGTTAGATTCAGTGTTCAACATATTATATGAATAATTTTCAATTCGTAACGTTAAAGAATTTTTTAATTGAACATAATTAACACGAATAATTTTCGCTGGATCTACATACATATATGCATTTATAGAACTGAAAGGGTTTAAAATATGATCACGTGTCAAATTTATTTTATAATAATGAATAATCAACTACATTTCGGCAAGTGACACTGCTATCTTCTTTTATTTATTTTTTTTAAATACTCAAATATTTCTTATTTTTTTTTTTATATATACAAACTCGTCTCGATTTTTTGCTGAATTGAAGAAGGCGATATACTAAGTAAACACACGCACACATTCAAGCATTCATAGTTCCTTGTTTCATATCAGATGCTCGTATTTACTCGCTCACCCTCTTTCTCTCGTTAACCTACTCTTTTTTCTGTTTTATCAATGATTATTGAAAATGTC
The DNA here is from genome assembly GCA_023678845.1 of Mischocyttarus mexicanus. Lineage (NCBI taxonomy): Eukaryota > Metazoa > Arthropoda > Insecta > Hymenoptera > Vespidae > Mischocyttarus > Mischocyttarus mexicanus. The sequence continues at coordinate 3,864,124 of JACGTP010000002.1, read as the reverse complement.
TAAAAGAATTACTTTAAAATGATTATACATTTACATAAATCTTATCAGGCGTGTGAAAAATAACTCTTCAAAATTTAATCGCAATCAAATAAAAAATAGCTTAATAGCGCATACGATAAAAACATACATACATTGATTTTTATATGCATATATAGTTTAGTTTCTAATGTAAGAGATTTATTTGCATTAATTTTGGTTATTATAAGTCAGGCTAATGCTATCATTAAATAATATAACAGGAAGATACGTAAAGAGATGGTTTAAATATTAATTCGAATAAAAGTTAAATTTATTGGCGAATTGATAAGAATATCTAATATGACTAAAAATCTCATAAATTCTATTGTCAAAATCGATTTCTATTAAAAATCTTAATATCAATATCAAATTTATATTTAGAACTTTTATTTATTTGCCGATAAGTTAGTACATCGATCGAAGTCTGTCTCGATAAATAAATAATATAATTCCGGTTTTTTGATCCATTAGAAAAAGATATGTTATATAAATAAACGAATATAAACGTGGGCAAATAGATACGAGTTTATTAATTCGTCGAGTTCGTCTCGGAACGTTGAGCGCGTTTTTCTATGCAAAAATAGTAATTTAAATAGTAAGGTATCCATGCTGAAGAATAGCTTTATACGTGACCATTGTAATTGGAAAACTCTGTGAGAGTAGATAAGTTTTAAATGCAAGTATTAGACCCTACTCTATCTATATATATGTATATGTATATATGTTCCTGACTATTGTATAAATAAATAGTACGTTCGCGAGTATATATATATATATATAAAAGCAAAGAAAATAAAAGAAAAAAAGATAACAACTACCGACGTGAATCGGATATACTTGATTGAAAAACTCGATGAATTTATCCGGGAAACAAAGTAACTTTTCTCATAAAATTTTGTCGATAAATTGTCAGATAGTTTAATCAAATTTTTTACACAACCTCTCCGACTATTCTACGATGACAAGTTCAATTTGAAATATTAAGAGATCTTCTTCTTTTCTAATGATTTGTTTACATCACTTACTCCCCCTTCCCCCTATTTGTCGAAAATGTAATAATAGAAAAAATCAAAGTGAAAAGTTTCTAATGAGCTTGCAGAATTCGTGTTAATTTTTTGCAATTAAGTAAAAGAGAATAAGAAAAAAAGATAGAGAGAAAGAAAGAATGAAAGAAAGGAGAAACTAATTAGAGCCCGTTTTCCATTCGTCCAAGTAATAGCAGGTCAAAAATTTTAATCTCGTTTTAAAAAATAGATTGTTTTAAACGGTGAAGTAAAAAATAAGAGAAAAATATTTAGAAAGGAAAAAAAAAGAAAAATATAAAATAACAATAATGATAAAGAAGAAAGAAAAGTCCAGCTATTTTCGTACAAGCGTAATATAATCTTTTATGATTATTCGTTAAAAGGGAGTTTCTTTCATGTTAAGAAAATTCGTAGCTTCATTTCCTTCCCGTCTGTTAAACGATTTTTTTTTTCCGAGCACATGAGATCCTTTCGCATAGGTCCAAGCCATCTTCCTTTGAAATATAGTATCTTTCTATTTGATGACACGACTAATGTACTTAAATTTATCGCCACGACAAAGACTAATGGGTGTAATAATGGCATTAACACCATACGTATGTTAAGTATACGTGTATCGCATGATACAGCGTATTGATTAGACCGACGACGTATGTAAAAGCTTTTGGTATTATCGATGATGATGATAATGATGATAATGATAATGATGATATTAATAATAATAATAATAATAACAACAATAATAATAATTACAGGGAAATTGGAAAAGCTTCTTCATACCTATTCATAAAAAAATATAAATATATAAACTAATAGTTGTAGGAAAAAACAAGATTATTATATGAATTCACAAGATACGAATAGTTTAAAATATGAGATTGAATTTTGATCCGCCTTTAAAATCTGCTTTTCTGTTTATACAAAAATATTTCAGTTTAATCTACTAATCAAATTTCAATTTCATCTTTTGTAAATTCATATATTACTTACAATGAGTTGAAATATATCATTCTCTCTTCTTTAATATTTGAACAAGTGATACGTAATCGCGAATTTCATAAAAGCTATACAAAAATAAATTAATCGATGATCCGGTTAGTGACTCGGATAAAGATTATGCTTACGATTTACGATGTATCGATATGAAAGAAAGAAAAATTCCAAGAATAGTAATTTAAACACGAAATTCTACGGGCCGATAAAAATTCAAGCTCACTAGTTGAAATATAACCACCTCGATAAACGTGTCACACGTCTCTTTTTTCCCACCGATCTTTTGTGGATCTTTGAATGAAATAAATGGAGGAAAAAAAAGAAAAAGAAACAGAAAGAGAGAAAGAGAGAAAGAGAGAAAGAGAGAAAGAGAGAAAGAGAGAGAGAGAGAGAAATACGATGAATGGGACACGTTTCTAACAAAGTAGGTGATTTCGATTGGAAATAACTCGAATTTGTTGCAAAAGGAAGATATACGAGTATATATAGCCTTTAAAAAGGGAATGTATTAGGTAAATTAAATACCTAAAATGATCATTCGAGGACCATTACGGCTTTAATGATAAATAAATAAAACTATCAACGTGAGATACCGATAATGTAATTTTTATTTAAATTATAATATATCTTTGTTTTTGTTGAAACAAGAAGAGTGACAAATACCGTGAGCGATTTGCGACTTGTTTCGATTCGTGTTGTCAAATGAAATTGACGGAAATCATTTGAGAATTTAATTACCACCCCTAGGGGTTTCAAGTTTTCCTCCTCTATTCCCGGAAAAGAGAAGATTGAAGCACAGCTGGTCTACCAGGCTGTTTCCGAGTACAATTCAAGCTCAATTTGATCCAATTCATGTCATATCGGAAAACGATCTTTTCGCGTATATATACCGGGTTCACGCTAGTTCACGCTACTTGTGTAAGGCTATAACTTCCAAAATATGCGTCGCCCCAAAGTATTTCGTATACAAAAGTTGCATAGTTTCAAGGGGTACATTACGATGTGCATTTATTTTTTTTTATAGGTGCAGGCGTTTCAGAAATTTGAAGGTCAAGTTTTTCTCTTACATCGAAATATGGAAGAATATCAAATTATGATTAAAAAAGTATTAAACTTTATTAGCCCTAAACCTATTAGCTAACGAGTGATTTAATTTTCCTGAAAATATTATCCACGTAATATCAACTCAAAGTTACCAATTTTATTACAAATTTTCGCAGAATAATAATGTGATAAACAAAATCTCTCTGACCTAGCAATTTAACAGGAGTTCCACACACACACACACACACACACTTTAGACGAATTTTTAAAACCGCGTTTGGTTTTGCCACTGATGAAACAATGCTTACTAATCGCTGACAGATTAACTTGAAAAATATGTACCAATGAGTACCAGAAAATCCTTACTGAATGAAAATTGTTGACTACCTACGCCAATGGAACGTTAATGCGTGGTTTGGAATATTAGACAACCAATTAATTCGGCCATATTTTATTTTGTAACGGGACAAAAATATGTTTATTTTTTTAAATGAAACTTCAACGCGTTTATTAGAAAATGTACCATTAAATATCCGTACACAAATCTAATATTAATATGATGCGCCTTCCGCATGTAATTTAAGGTTACTACTGAATAGAAAATTTCCCAATCGATGGATTGGTCATGGTGAAAAATCGCTGTGGCCTTCACGCTTACTAGACCTTACTTCTTTAAATTATTTTCTGTGTAGCATATTAAAAGATAAAGTATATCGTGAACCACTAACAACATCTGAGAATATGAAACATTCGTGAAGCATGCATTACACTCAAAGTGCGAATATGATTCAGATTTCAACTTCTTGATTAGTTAATAAATTGCATCACTGTATTAGAGTAGATTGATATCATTCCGAACACTTACGTTAGTTGCGATAAGCTGATAGGTCACTCATATTAATAAACACTATCTCGTAAACGTCGCTGTTCTGCAGAAATTTGTAATAAAGTTGTCAAAACTCTAACTAGATATTACGTGGAGAAGATTTAATTACTCTTTAGCTGTTAGATTTAGAACTAATAGAGTTTAATACTTTTTAAATCAAAACTCAATATTCTTCCATATTTCAATATACAAAATATAGTACATCATTCGAAAAACAAACTTGATCTTCAAATTTTGGAAATGTCTGCACCTATAAAAAGAAAGATAAATGCATAGCATAATGTACCCCTTTTTAAATCATGCAACTTTCGTACGCAAAATTGTTTTGAGCAATGCATATTTTGAAATTTATATAGGTACATTAGAGATTTGCGTGACCTACCTTATATATATATTCATATATTTGTTTATATGTACGAGTAATTTACTTACGCGTTATTTATTGGATAGAATAGAATAGGATAGAGACGTACGGCATTTGGGCATTCGCAAGAGCACGGCCTGTTTTCAACGTAAAGGACAATACGTTTGTTCTGATCAAATTGGACGGCTGATTCTATCTAACCCGCGAAAGCTTGGACTCATCAGTGTTATCTCACATTCAACGATCTGCAGCCAGTAAGGTTGCGGCTATTACGCATTATCTCTCACGAAGAGGTTCGCGTTCTCTGCTTGCTTACGTATGTACATATGCGTGTTTATATATATATATATGTAGGTATGTATATAGATTGAAGCACGTATATCTATATGTAAAGGACATAACCACTGTACAATCATTGTGGTCTATTTTGATGAACGAGAATTAAATTGAAAGACCAATAAAGTTCTAAGGTTCGCCCTGTAATTGTTCGAAATTCCAGTTGATTCATTGATCACATTTTCTTTAGAATCTACGTAAATATAATATTAATCAAAAATAAATCTCTATTTGGCACATCATTTTCTTATACTATTTAAAAGTTTGTTAATATTTAAACAAAAACTATCGAAGATTCTCAATCGTTCAAGATCATATAGGAGATTATTTTCTTAATGTATAATGAAAATTAAGAATGTGGTTTGAAGTAAGATCCGGACTTGTTATCATTTTTCTAAATCCTTTTACCGCAGTAATAAATAATTAATAAAATAAATATGCCAATAATAATTATAATAAATACAAAAGTAATATAGATAATTTAACACCATACAAATATGTCCTGTAATTAATTTTCCAATATTCTGTAATAAATTCTATGTATAATTATTTAATGGATCTATTATATGAATAAAAGTATAAAGGAGAATAAACAAAACTGTTATAAATTTTCTTCCGCTTTTGGAGACGATTATTACGAGAATATAACAGATATTAAATAATTATTTTAATTTCGATACATGATAATTAATATTATTCGAATAAAACAGATGTTATTATAATTCGTTTTAAATCATTATTTATCTAAAAATAAAATTATTGAATATTTGTCTTCAATAATGTTATAAATAATCGATCCACAAATTTCTTAATTAAATAAACATACGACAATAAAGAATCCAAATTTCCAAAATTAGCAACACAAGATTTACTTAGTCTATGATGGAAAATTTGACGAATTAATTTCTAAATACCGAAATAAATATAGGTTAATAATTAACCTGCAGTAAAGCGTAAACAATATCGAATGAGAACGCGGTTTAGCTTTCACGCTGTATTGTTAGAATAACGCTTCTAAACATGACTATTATCTTTTATGAATTACAGTGGCAAAGTAGCTTAACATTGTAAAATATTTAGAAATTAGATTAGCGGTGTGGATAATTTGTACAGCAAAATCTATGCAATGAACCAAGTAATTCGAAATCGAGCTATGTCGATCCAAGCCAAGCACTAACAAACAATTTCATCTCTGTCGATTATAACAATATGGCCAATAGCTTCGAGTGTTATTTGATAGCTCGAAAACTCGAAAGCTCGAAAGCTCGAATTATGTATGCTTTCATACATACACATATGTGTGTATGTATTACAAGTTAACATTGCCGCTACTATACTCTCATTGGCCAAAAAAAAAAAAACAAAAAATATAGTGAAATTTTCAATTAACTTCATTCCATCAACTAACTACCAACCCCATCCTTGTTTTTTTGAACCGTTAATAAAATTATTCTAAAATATAATATTTAAATAACATTAAACTATTTTATCTTAATCGTTATGAATGCACGAAGTTAATAAATATTCATAAATAATGGTTTTCTTTTTTTTATCATAATTTTACATTTTTTTACCAACGTTTGTTGAGTAAAAATAAATTCAAATCATTAAAAGATACCTGCGTATAAATAAAATATAAGTTGAAAGGGGTGCGCAATCGCTATGAAAATCATTTTCTTGATGTTTCTCTTGTTTGGACAAGTTCGACAAGCTCGACTTAACAAACGATTCGTATGTTCAAGCGACGACAGATCAAAAAACATCGAAGCCCAACATCGATATCACACTCGTTGACTTCTAAAAGTGGCTGTCTGACACGCGTATGTCTATGATGTGTACGTTTTCGTCGATACGATGATTTATCGGTTGCCACATAGAAACAAACAAAATAAATAAAAAAAATAAAAAGCAAGAAAATATATACCTATTTGTTTATTTGTACTTTGTAAAAAGGAGGAGAAAAAAGACATAGTAAATTATGATGAACGAAAAAGAGACAGTTAAGAAAAGATACGTGTTCCATGATGTACAGGGTATCTAAGATTTTTTTGTAGAAACGTTGTGAGCATATTCTATGCTCAAAAATATGAAAAAGAGAAAAAAAATGTTATTAATAAATATAGATCATTTAAAGTCTTATTCAAAAAGTTATAACATAAATTTTTAAATTGTTTAAATGTGCTGTTCAAAATGTTATCCGAGAATATTACTACGAGAATATTAATCTGATAACGTTGGTAGTATGCTGTTTATGTATCTATTTTTTAAAAAGTAAATATTATATATATGGCATTTGGCCAAAGATTTATTGCTTTTTTCACAAAACTTATGCATGTATGTATATAGACCAAATTCAACAAGAACGGTGTTATACTCTTATCATTGATTTGCGTTAATATTACACCCATGTATTATCCCATAAGAATACATTTACCTATACATAGACAAAGTTAACCAGTATCGAAGAGCTTTTATAAAGCGGAAAAAGAAAACGTTAACGTCAACGCGGTCAGTATCCGATAAATTAACACATGAAAGGGCTGCCACCTTGTATATCCCCTCTCTCTCTTTTCCCCACCCCTCTCTCTTTCTTCACCTCTTTTTCTTTTTCTCTTTTTTTCTCTTTCTCTCTCTCTCCTTCGCATACATTTTAAAATAAAAAAAAATGTATATTATCACCGGTATATAAATTACATATCTATTTAACATATAAATGTAATATAATTTATATTATAAATAAAAATCTTATATATATTTTTATACGGATTCGATAACTCTATGATACTGCAACCTTTTGTCATTGTTTATTGAAATTACGTCACTAAGGAAAGGAAAGTTTGACACTAAAGTCAAACTGAAGATTAGATTCATTTCATACACATGACTATCGACTTCTCTGATAATGATTATAACACAAAGCTAACCGATATTATAATCCTTGATTAGGAAACTTTGAAAAGGTAATTTTCTTTAACGTCAGAAGCCTGATCGACAACTTTTGAATATCCGACCCAATATGCGTAGGAATCGTTAATTTGTCAAAAATTAGTCCTTTTCACACTAACTTTTATCATAACACAATAAAGTAACAAGATTTTATAAGACAAAATTTGGATAATCGTCGATCTATAATATAAATATTATTGAAAGTTTTGCAGTTTTCATTTTTTAGACAAACACAAGAATGAACGTTTAAAACAATTATAAAGAGTTATAAATAATAGATAAAAATTAAAGATCGATTTATAATAAAAATTAAATTGATTTTATTTTTGTTTTAATTTCAATCTATATACAATTTAAAAAAATAATAATTCATACGCATAATTAAAATCGCATAGTAATTGATATTAGAAATTAAAATAATTGAAAATAATAATTTGTTATTACGACGTTTCTACATGATTATAAATAAATACGTCAATAATTTTTCATGGAATTACGGTAATTTTTAAATTGTGCGTAGACTATTGGAACAATAATTAGGTAATACACTTGGACACGTATCGTTGATTAATCATATTTATTATTTTGAATCATTTAGAAATTAAAAAAGTCTAAAATTTCAGAAAATTTGTACACTTTCTTTTAAGTGGAACACAATTCGTCGATATTTGTTATAAAGAACATCGAATATGTTGTAGTGACCTTTTTATCTATAAAAGATACTAAAGAAAAAACGAAATAAGAAGAAAGAAAGAGAGAGAGAGAGAAAGTTCAGCGACGCTTTAAATCGGTTTTCTGTAAGTTCCGTATCGAGTAAGTACACCCACCAGCTTTCTACTTCGATAAACTATTTTCTACTCGACTTCTTCCTTCCTTGAATAAAACCACGAACTTCCCAGAAAATTCGTTTATCTTGTTAAATATATATATATATATATATATACACAATACATATACAAAGTATCTTAAAGGTTGCTTTACCGAACTACAAATTCATAAATTTCTTTTGCATATATTTATTTGAATTGCGAAACAATACTTGATATTTTCTTCTTTTTTTTATTTGTATCGGAGCATTCGTATTGGAACACGTAATGTTATATATTATATAAGTACATATATAAGTAATATATATATATATATATATAATGTAATAATAAATAATATAATAAATATTTAATATATAATATATATCAAATATTATATATATATATTAGAAGTTTCACATCACATAAATTTTTCTTAGACACAAAAAAGGATGGGTTATAATGATAAATAATAAAAGTTAGATATCCGATCTTTTTATGGATACTACATATATATAAACTTATCTATCTAAAAATATAGAAAAAAGAAGAAAGCAAATTAATACTTTGATCGGTCTTTTCTTAAGGACTCACACAAAATTGGTAGATTGATCTTCGTGAGATCTCGTTGGATAAACTCCATCGAACTTTCTCACTGTTCGGTAATCTATAATGAGAAAGAGAAAAACAAAGAAAGAAATAGACACTTAAATTAATCAGGAGAGAGAGAGAGAGAGAGAGAGAGATAAATAGATAGATAAAAGAAGATAGATAGAGTCCGTAAGGATAGGTCTTAAGAAAAACTTTAAACGAGAATCTCATGAGATCTAATTGTCTTGAAAAGAAATGGAACGAGCCGAGTACTGAGATTGGCAGTTGACTCTGAGTCCTGTGTTGTGTGCGTGTGTGAGTGTGTGTGTACATGTGTGTGAAAGAGATGCAAAGATTTTTAGTCCCAATGTAATCGAACTTTGTCTTTATTCCTACTCGTATTCATTCTTCCTCTTTTTCCTTTATATCTTCTTTTTCTTCGTCTTCTTTCTTTTTTCTTTTTTATTACTTTTCATTCATATATCCAATGAAAGATCAAACTAAATCCGATTAATGTATTCTGTAAGTTCTAAATCGAACTACTAGTTTTATTTCGATCAAATTTCGATTTATCTTTCGATTATCTTTTTATCACATTGATTTTCTTATTCCCCGTAAATCTTCCAACTTCTTCTTCGGCTTTTTAGCAATTTACCAAGACATATTGAATCCATGATTCTATCGACACGACAAATCGACTCATGTATATTATATATATATATATATATATAGCTACATATGTATTATATAAATCGCTTAAAAGCCTATGCGGTTAAGTGCAGAAAATAAAAATTGAGAAAATTCATGTCTCTTAATAAATTGATTTTGTAATATTTGTGATTTCTTAATTTGATCAAAATAGTAAATAATATATATTTTCCAAGGGATAAGTTATACAACAAAACAAGATATGCACAGGATGTACAAATAAAAACGTAAGTATTTATTTGGACAAAATTTAACTATTTTTAAAAACTTTAAGACTTCTCTCTTTCTTTGTTTCGTCAGCTGAAATAAATAGAAATAACGAAGCTAGATGTAAATCATTTTAATAACTTTCAAAAAGAATTTTATTTATTCTATCAGAAATTGAGAAAAATCAGAAAATATTTAATAATAGATTTATTCGCATTGAATTCTAAGAAACTCATACGATGGATATTTCAATGAATTTATATTGAACGACCTTACATATCTTTACGCTTGAGTATCGTTATGATTCTTCTCCATTTTCTATACTTCTTTTCTTCTTTTTTTTTCATAAAATCAAACAAAGATCGAATGTGAAGAATTCCAAGACAAATCAGAAAGATTCTACCATTCTTATTAGATTCTTTTATTGATTCAAATTGAGATATCTCACGGATCATCCAAGATCCGTGCTTTATGAAACGGAAAATAAAAAAGAGAATAATAAAGCGATAGATAGATAGATCGTATGGAAAACGTGAAGTATAATAGAAAATTCCTTCCGCCTTATTACCTTTCATATCTCTTTTTCTTTATTTTTATTTATTTCTTTCTAAATATAAATTGATCTCTATTGACGTGAAGATAATATGAAAATTGTGAGTACTCCTACTATTCCAACCCACACCCACATCCCTTCCTTTTCTTTCTTTGTATAAGAGGTAGAGATTAATTCCATGATTTGATATTTAAATTGTTTGATCGTTAAGCATGAATGATGATTGATAACCTAAGCAATGAAATATTCAAATGTTTAACGTCCTAATAAAAACAAACAAATATATATGTATATATATGAAATTAATTAGAAAAAAAAAAAAAAACTCGTCAGTTATAATGAAACATCAACAACAGGTAATTATTGGGATAATCAATATCTGGGGACAAACGATAAACATTTCTAGCGAATTGAAATTAAATGGACTTCTTCCTCGCAATTATCTGTTAACATACGTTTTGTCTTTTTAATTTGACAAGAATTTATAGAAAATACGTAAATAGATCCTTACAAATTCTTCGTCTCTTATGTTAGTGTGCAACATAGACGAAAAATTGGAAAATAGTATTACCGACTATGAAAATTCTATTGAAGAGAGTCAATAAATGCAAACGTAGGACGATAAACACTCGACAAATATACCGTGCATATCAATTGTTTGTAATTATTTTTAATCCAACAATGAATATTTTTGAATTTTTGATTATCTGTTTAATGCTACCTACTGGTTTACTTTTATCAAAAAACCGCAAATACCGAAGTGTTCGTAATAAAATATTGCGTTGAAAAATATATCAGTTATATAACCATGAAATTATTTCAAATGGTCCAACAAGTTTTAAAATAAAATTATTAGGTAAGAAATAATTTTCTTATGTTCAATAGTATTAACAAGAATTATTGTATTTTCAGTAGAATTCAAGAAGCAAGGAAGTGTATTTTTTATATAAATGCTTCATAGAGATAAATGATAGAAGGATAAGCGGTAGAAGAAAAGGGATTAGTTCAAGATGACCTGTGATACGTTATTCATGATACTCTATTCACATAGTACTTGCATTAAGCTTATGATCGCAATTAAGTGGCTCGTTTAAATGCCAATATTACTAAAGTAAGGCTTTGAATACTGTCGGTCCTCCAAGAGAACTCATCCCAATTCATATTATTCTCCATTTCATGAAAAAATGTAGCTTATTAAAAAACTTTTCTTTTTTAAATCATATCTACGTAATCATTGTTATTATACCATTCAAATATATAAATGGAAAACTAATCCTCAACAACAATCATAATTTAAACAAAAAATAAATAATCCTTTTCTCTATCTATCTGGAGATCGAAAAATTTCTAAGAACGAGAACTGAAAATCCTAAAAGAAAAATCCTCATTTTTCGTGGGCTTTGTAAAGGGCTTTTTTTGTTTTCTTTTCTTGTTAGATTTAACTCACGGCAGAAGTAGAATACTACGTCAATTTACGTTCCCATCAGCGACGATTTGTCGATACCACTCAACGGAGATACTCCTCCAGCTCTGATTTCTTTAATTATTAACCTTATCACGCTCAATAAGAAGATAAAAAAGAAGAAGAAAATAAAGGTAAAGTAAAAATAGGACGATCGCATGCTCGCGATTTTTATATTTCGATCTCTCGACTAACAAATCTATTTTTTAAGTAGACCCATACTTTAAGAACACATATACAATTTTCATATTTTTCAATATTCATTTAATTTTTTAAGTTTCTATACGTTAATATCTCTAATTGCTAAATACCTTTTTGTTTTATAACTTCGTAACATCTTCGTGGCATAGATCGTATTAACCGAATTAATCTCTCTATTGTTATTAACTTCTAACTATCTCTTGAATAAGAGTGTATAATTATTTTAAGTTTTATGGTTTTTGTTGATTTACAAATTCGTCGATGTCAAGAAATGAGGGTATTTAAATGAATTTTCGTCTTTTCCTAGGTCCATGACATCAGTCTTTGACATTGCTTCTTATTTTATTTTAAGTCAAATTTATTACTGTAAGATAAATAAAAATGACTCTATTAGTCAAGTTATTACGAATCACTAAATGATAATTAACAAAAATTAATATAGTTCTGCTAAATGATTAATCCGATTACAAAGACGTTATTCGGAAGAGTCTTAAGATAAGAAAATGTACTACTAAACTAGGTACTAAGACGATCTTCGGAAGATTATAATTGAGTATTCTGATCGCTAGGATGGAATCTTCGGAGGAGTATTTATATAATAGAGAGTATGTCTTTCAGTGACAGCTCGAATATCGGTGAAGCGTCTTACTTTTGTCTAAGAGGTAAGCAATTAGATTTTGCTTACGATTTCGGATATTGCCGGGACACTTCTTTTCGAATTGAGGAATAACGTGCTATTCCCTAGCAACTATTTCCTAGAAACTAGTTCCCTAGTACCTCTTTGTATATCCCCCTATTATCGTCGATAGTAAAGGTTTCTATTGTCGGTGAGCTAAACCAATACCGCTGACCAGGACAACACGAGTACATAGTTTTATCGAATGCAATAACGTCGATGGGCGTGTTTTGACGTATTTTCCTGTCACAATGGATTCTTCGATTAGCTTCTGCATCAGTTCATCGTTGTTTAATTTTACGAGGAACATTATCCGTGGTTTCGGAACGTTTGATATACGTCACGGTCTGAAAACAAGCGACTCTGGATTTTCCAGGCTTCAAAGAAGTTTAACGACAAATTTTCGCAAAAATCACTGTTTTTCGTTTGATGTGATATTTTTTTTTTTTACTCTTTTTAACTTAAAATATTCACATGATATCTATTCTTTATCTATAATTATTTTTATTAGAAACTTGACGAATGAATTCCAAATTTCCGTGAACAATAAATAACATTCTGTTTGAGATGCAAATGATGATCCGAAGGTGTGAATTTACATCAACTAAATTTCTCACGAGATCATTTAAAATTTAGGAAGGTTCGAATACTTTTATTTATTTATGTGTATCAAAAAAAAAAGAGAGAGAGAGAGAGAGAGAGAGATAGTAGATAAAGGCTGACAAAACTTATAATAAGATAGGGTGTATACACTCCTACATATCGATGTAGTATATACAGTACTTAAATTGTAGTTCGTTATTCGTTGTTTGAGATTACAACACGGAAAAGTTTTCACGATGTTATTCGACCACTAGTGGTGAATACAAACTACGTAAACTTATTCTTTTTTCCACCTAAGTGATTCAACGATGAATCCACTTTTGATTCACCACGAGAAACTAAAGAATATACCAAAAGTTACATGCTCAAATTTACCATGAAAATATTAATTAATGGAACATGTATATTATTTATGCTTTCTTCTCACGATCATGGTACGAACGAATTTCAGCAAAAACGATCATGACAACGATATTTCATCTTTAAACCCTTTATAAGCAAAAATTTAATTCGCTATTATTAAAAAAAATGTATATTACTTCACACAAACTGGACATATATTAAATCTAGAAATATTAATTAAGAATTATTAATTTCATATTTCAAATAAAAGTTAGTAACTGGTGGAATAAAATTTTTACGCGTTGTCGAATTTTTTCAACGGTAGAAAATTTTCCGCCTGTCTATCTATATTAAATCCATGTCAGTATTAAATGATATTTAATATAACATTTCCTACGATGTTTAATGCAGCATTTAATATGACATAAATACCTGACGTAAATGAGAATTGATACATTATAGACAGAACATCTGTAAATTTAATTTTTCTTTTATACGAATATTTTAAAAATCTGAATGCAAATTGATTAAACATTTTTATCAGTTTATGCATTACCATAAATAATAATTCAATTATAAAAATATATATATATAAATATTGTAAAATATACTAAATTCATTTTACGTGCGATTCGTTATTTTATTAAGTAAACAATCAATATTATGTATAAAATATATTGCTTCTTAAATGACTTATCTTAAATCATATAGATACAATTGCATTATCCACTTTTTTGTGCACAAGATATCATTTTTGTATCATTTACACTAGCAACAAAAATATTATCATTGTTGATAAAATATGTTTCTACATTAACACGAACGTGTTATTAAATAAAAAATATTCTACATATATAATATATTTTTTTTATATATATATAGCATATGTGAATATGCTATAGCACATAAATCTTTTATCGTAATCCAATTTATTATTTAACAATGTAGACGAACGATCGATAAAAAAAATAAAATCAATAATTTCTAATAACTTAATTATATAAAAATTATTATAAATGAAGAAGTATAAAAAAATATTTCAAATTTCTTCAGCATTTTCTTAAATTACTTCAATAATCTCAAATATCTTATTATGTAATGTAATACTTTTCAAGAACGATAGAAAAATGTGAGTATCAACTTTGAAAGGATAAAACGATCCAATACTATCCGTCAAAAAATTCACCGATCTGATAGTACTTTAGAATATTTCCTTCGTGGGTGAAAAGATAGATAATTCAGAGAAAAACTCAAGTTTTCCGTGTTCAATCTGGTGGAAAAAGAATGTATGGGAAATTCCTATGCGATACGACGAAGGCATATCACCAGACTTTGATGTTGTTGCTTCCAAAAAGTAAAAGGCGAGCATATGCGATAGGAAAGTGTATGATTTTAAAAAATATTTGAGGAAAGAGAGAGAGAGAGGGGGGGGGAAGAAAGAGAGAAACATGATAAACAAAGTTGTTTGATAGGTTGGTCGAATGGACAAACGAAAATGTGTCAGAGTAAGAAAGAAAGCGAAGAAATAGAATGAAGAAGAAGACGAAGAGAAGAACGAAGAAAATAAGCGAAAAATAAACGGCAGAGAATATGTGCATAAAAGAGAAAGAGAGAGAGAGAGACAAAAGTTCTATAATATACAGAGCAATCGACGTAACCTACATTTCTACGAGCCAAGCTCATCGAGTCTGTAAATTTTATTCATCAACTCGTATGCCCAATTAAGTAATAAATTTCATACGTGATGAGGATCATCGCTGAAAACGGAGAATATCTTTTTATTTCTTTTTTCTAACTCTCCCCTTCTTTTTCTTCCTCTCTCTCTCTCTCTCTCTCTCTCTCTCTGTCTCTCTTTTTTAGAAATTTTTCTAAAATAATTAAATCACCACGTCTGAGATTCGACACATATCATCAGATCAAAATCAAGTAACTTTTTTGACATGTTTGGAAAATTTATTTTATAAGAAAATATTATAAATAATGATAGAGGAGGAGAGTTCCTCGAAAAAATTTTAATATAATTTTATTCTTTTATTGTTTTTGAAAAACCTTAAAAAAGTGTAACATGATCATTTAAACATAAATATAAAGAGATATAAACTCTTCAAATAAATTCTAACATCCTTGAATTGTCTCATTATTATTAATAATGATGAGAAAATAATAAAACGATAAATGACTCGTAAATACGATATGTATTCATTTCGATGAAATCGTTAAACGATTCATTTAAAACGACCTGAAGGATTTTATAAACAAACGAATCAATGATAGCAATACTGTGTAATCAAGAAGCAATTAAATTCTATATGCACCAGAAAATATTCAACGAGATTGACGTCCTCCTCTTTTTTTACCGTTCTTATCCTCTTTTGTTCTTTTTCTTCTATTCTTCCTTCGTTCCAACTTTTTTTCTCTGTCTTGGTAAGGAGTCAATCGTTATAATGATCAAACTATAGAAAAGATCGAAAATACGACTAACCGAGATCTTGTTTATTTGAGGAAACAAATCCAGTGAAAAACAAAAAGGAAACCGTGCTAGGATCGGATTGACAGGATAATCTCTAAACAATTCTTTTACCCTTATTTCCATCATCTTCATTTCCTTGTTTCTCTTCCTCTCTCTTTTTCTTTGTTTTTCTCTTACGTATTCCATTTTTCATATTATTCGATAATAAAGACGAGAATAAACAGATTATTTCTTTCGATAACTATAAATGAAAGCATATTATTAAAAATTCAAATATCTCAAGTACTCTACTGATGTGAGTTATCATTATTTTTAATGATCAGAAGACAAATTTTATCCGTCTCGTTAAATTGTCATGTTTGCATTAATATGTGGATGTATTTGAAATATCATTTTAAATAGAAAGATTTTAAATATTAGCCTTAATAAAAAAGAAATCCATTATTTTTACGTTTATCTCAATTTAAAAATGATGGATTACTTTTTGCAACAATTAATACAATGTTTTAAATACAAAAAGGGGTACACTGAAATAAATAATAGAAGAAACTATATAAAAGGTAATATTTCTTTACGAAAAATTCTTGGTATAAGGTAAATATATACTCTTATGTTAGTCAAAAGTTCGAAACTTTTTGCATGAATGTATAAAGAATAGATCCTGATCTAACATAAGATCGAATAAGTTCTAAGTATACTTATACGTGGACCGAGTATAGAAGAACAAATAACAATTTTGAGTATCTTTACAGAACGTGATATGAATTTTACTGATTTTTATGTGGAAATATTGGAACAGTGATAAAAAAAAAAAAACAAAGTAGAAGAAAAAGAAAGAGTACTCGAGAAATTATATTTACAGATTTTGTAGTAGTCCAAGGATATCGATTTATCTTTTGAAAACTTTATTTGTATCTGTAAATTGAAAGAAAAGTGGAAAGCTAACAATAAAATAAAGAATAAAATCTTTGTATTGATCGATCTGCCATTTTTCTTTTTTTTTGTTCTTTTTCTCGTTCTATGAGATAGAAAAATAATCATCCTCTTTCTTGGAACACATTGCGAATTATAATCGATTGACTGTGGAACTGTTGTTGATATTAATACTGAACTAATAAACAAATTTTATAATAATACTGTAGCAATGTTGTAAATTAATTTAAATTTTTTAATTTTAAGATGAAAATAAATATTTGATTAACATAAAATATCATACATTTGTCTAGAAATTGAATAAATATCAAGATATTCTATATTAAGTTTATTGTCTATTAAATTCAAGAAACAATATTTTAATCATTTACATTTCGAAGTTAAATTTCCTTACGTTTTTAAAAAGCAATTAAAAATCCTTTAAACTAAATGTAATTTTTTGACAATCAATTAGTTGAAAAAAAATAAAAATAAAATTAAAAAAATAATAAAATTAAATTACTTTCTGCATAGGTTACACAAATAGCTCATCAATGTACACATATCTGTTTACATAGGTACGCATATATATAATACATAAGTTTTGATCTCAATCAGAAGTTAGCGATTGAATTCCTTTTTTAAAACATATATATATCTTTATATATATATATACAAATTCCAACAAATCAACCAGACTTTGAATTCGTCGATGTGACTTATCGAAATTATTAGCTTGTCGTCATATACATGTTGTTAATAACTTTAATACTTTGATATAAGCTTCTCACTAGAGGCTTACAAATAATCGTTAGAAGTCGTTTCTACCTTCATTCGCTATACTACAATACAACTACTCATTATTTCACTTTAAAATAATAATAATAATAATAATAATAATAACGAAACTATTAAACTTAGACATTAAATTTGCCTTCAAACTATAATTAATTGTATAGTAAATAATCGATTAAAAATAGATCCAATGAATATGATCGAAACAAGGAACGAAAAAAATATTGGCAAAACAGATTGACAAAGTTAATTGAATACAAATAAATTAAGAAAAAGAAGAAAACAAAAGAATAAAAGAAAATATAATGAGATAAGCAAAGAACATATATGACAAAATCGTAATTACTCACCTTTTGCTGAAAAAAAATGTTGGACCAGTGACCCTAATGAGTGTGGATCTTAACACAACTTTCAGGTACGATGACGATTTTCTCTGCAATTTAAACATTTTTACGATATAATCAGGATAGAAAATAGAAAGAAAGTTAAAAAAAAGAATATGGATGTAGCATGCTTAAACGTGTACGTATGTATTTACGGTAGAAAAAAATTAATAAAATAAAATAGAGACATAATACAATAAACTCGTTGACCCAATTTTCGTAATAGTGTATTTTTACCAAAAATAAATGGCAAACTAATTAAACTGTCGTTATTTTTTCCATTCTTTTTTATCATATTTCTCTATATATATAATAAAATAGTAATTAATAAAACAAAAATCTTAAAAATATCTCAAATCGTTGAATTTTTATCCTCAAATATTTATGAGTTTTATATGAAGTACTTTATATTCACAATTCCTCATTCCTTCTCTGTATGTTGCAATTAATATAAATATACATAAATTTATGTATGGAAAAAAAAAAGCAAAAAGAAAAAGAAGAAGGAGAAGAAGAAGGAGAAGGAGGAAGAGGAGGAGACGAAATATGGGTTATGTACATTTCGCAACTATACCAGAAGGGCTTAAAGAGGGTGAAGTAAGATGTTGAAGTAGGAAAAGGGAGGAAAAAGTAGAAGGAAGAGGACGAGAAAACTTACAGTTGAGAAAAGTACGTTAAAGAACAGTTGGTTCTGGGGTGAAAGAGAGAGAAAGAGATACAGAAAGACACAGAATTAGAAAGAGGGTGGGAGGGAGAGAGACAAGAGGAGTAAGGGAGGAAGAAGAAAATAACGAGAAATAAAAGTAGATACTGCTATAAAAGGATGAACAGGAAGCAGGCAGCAAAAGCTTTTTACTCTTTTATTTTTCTCTCTCACTTTTCTATCCATCTATCTTTCTATCTTACTATCTCTATTTCTATCCGTATCCCTTACACACATATACACACATACAAACTTTCTTTCTTAGTAAATTCTCGAATGAGAATCATTTTTCAGGGAAAAACGTTGTCTTTGCACATGCAAGATAAGTTAAATGTATTTTCGAGCATTTACGATGGAAATTGGATGTCCGGTTAAGCTAAAAAAAAAACGAAGGAAGCATAGGAAAACGCAAATAGGGATATATATATATTACACCTAGACAATATCTCTTTATCACTATCTCTTTTGTCTTATGTTATTTCAATTTCATTTTATCCTCAAAGATACGAGGAAGTTTTTACGATAATTCAACGATACGCCAATAGGATAGTGTTAAAAGTATTCTATCATTGGTGAAAAATTGGTTTTCCATTTTTCTTCTTTATTAATGCTTATATGTATTTATTTTATACATATTTCTTCTTTTTTTTTTCTCGCATCGCATCGCATCGCATCGGTGAGTAATTGGCGTAAATAGAGAAAGTGAGAGAGATTGCGTGTAAAAAAAAAAGAAGAAATATGTATAAAATAAATACATATAAGCATTAATAAAGAAGAAAAATGGAAAACCAATTTTTCACCAATGATAGAATACTTTTAACACTATCCTATTGGCGTAAATAGAGAAAGTGAGAGAGATTGCGTGTAAAAAAAATAAAAAAAGAAATAACAGATGAGATTCTCGCGGAACGAATCATCGATCATATTATTTTTTTTGTTTTATGATTTTTTTTCTTTTCCTTTCTTTTTTTTTTTTTTGAAATTGTACGATTGCTTATATACCGGGTGAAAATTATAATCGTACAACGGGGATGAAGGTTGATAAAAAAAAAAAATTAAATGTCTTCGCAGGAATAAGATGCGATTGGTTTATCGAGGTTTTAGACTTATCGGCTTTCAACGAGGTCAATGGAGGTCCTTTCAAATACCAATCGAACAAAGTAAGCTTTAGTATGTTAACCTCTTTTATAGAACGTTGTGTATGGAAAAAATCGATAAGAGTAATTGTGTAAAATCGTTTATACAGATTTTTCTTTCTAATCTGTAAATTAAAATAACAGAAAAGAAAAGAAAAGGAAAGTGAAATGTTAAATAAAATTTTTATTACGTGCGTGTTTCCTACACATATGTACAAGAAATTCCCTTTCACGAGAAACATGATTTATTTTTCCGAGATTTTATCTACGTTTAGATATAAATGTAACGTGTATACGTTTACTACGTTTATATTAACATTAGCCTCGTGCATAAATATCTGTGCTAAATAAATATTTCATTTTCATATCTAACGCTATTTAAAACTATTGTATTTTATTATAAGTTTCTACATCATTAAAATTACTAATATTCTTCCACCTATGTAATTATACATAAAAATTATTTCAATTTATGTATATGCACTTCAAAAATTTTTCATTACATTTATTGCAATGTCCAAAGAATTTAAATTATTTATTTGTCATTTATTAACCATTATTCCCTTCTTTTCAAAGGAATGCATGTAACATATCTAGCAACTAGTCGTTTTTATTGGTATAATAAAAAAAGGCATAGATTAATTTTTTTTTTTGTAATTTCAATGTTAAAGAAATCAAAATTTTCTGTACAAATAATTATATTATATATATACAATCGTTTTTCGAAAAATTAGCAACTGTTTGTAGGCAGATATTTTGAATGATGACACATTTTAAGAACATTATTAATGGAAATGTATTTTTTGAAATATAAAACAAAATATAATAATTGTATTTCTAAATCAAAGTGAATTTTTATTTTTTATTTTATTTTCTTAGTATATATAAAACAACTTTTAAGATATTTTGAAATATTACTATAGGTACTATAATATGTATATATATATAATATTTACTTATTTTAGATGCAAAGAAAAACAAATCAAGTTTAAGCAAAATATCAATTATATAGTTTTTTTTTTAATTGAATGATGAAATTGTCGATTCTATTTGATTTAAACTTCCTCGACAATGTATTGTTCGTTCAGTCGTTAAACTATTAGATTTTAATTTAAGATACGTATGACATTAAGGAAGTTATTGCTTCGTTAAATTTGGAATAGCCAATAGTTTGTATATATATGCATCTGCACTATCGTGAACGTGAGAAATAGAAATGGAAAGAGAGAAGTAGATGGAAAGTTAAATAGAGAGAGAGAAAGAGAGAGAGAGAGGCAATAGTACGACGAAGTGGATCTAATAATTCATAGAAACTCAGATATTATCCAGCATCTAACTCCTAAATATGTTCGTATTTGCATATGTATAGAATTATTAAATAACGTACGTGTATATAACGTTGATTTATAATTCGGTTTAACACCTGCATCATAAAAAATTAATTTTCTTATATAATAGAAGATTGTATACATTATATTTATATAATTAAAAATATTATTATTGTTATTATTTTTATTATTATTGTAATTATTACAATATTTGTAAATAAGAAATTGTGGACAAAAAATATAACGAACATATTATTTTTAATTTTTTTAAATCAATACTATTTCAAGATTTACATATTACATGTGTGTGTGTGTGTGTGTGTGTGTGTGTGTGTGTGTGCCGGTAAAATTAGTCAAATAATCGAAAAAATTTATTTTATTATTTACTTTATAATTTTATATTAAAATAATTCATAATATCAATTAATATATAATTAAATGTTACAAGAATTTGAATATTTGAACTTATCGAGCATAGAAAAATCCTGATTAAAAATAAAATTAGAATTGAATAAGATCATATATATTTTATATTGTTTATTAAGAGAATATGAGAGGTGTCAGATATATTATTTATAAGAGAAAAGATACGGGATTAGCTATAAGTGTATAAATCAATTATTTAACGCATGAAGAAGAGAGGAAAGAGTTAACGAGCGTACGGAAAAAAAAACTAAAAAAACAAAAAGGAAGAAAGAATAAAAGAGAAAGAGAAAGAGAAATAGAGATAGAGATAAAGAGAGAGAATTAAAAGAGAATGAAATTAACATTCTTGTTCGATTAAAATAGCTTAAACTAAATATATCGAATTTATTAAATTAGAGACATTGTTAAGAATCTCACCCTGTGTTAATGATAGGACGAATACAATTGTGACAAAATTCTTGTTTAAAAAGCACCATGCTAAAATATAAGAAACAGAGAAAGAGAAAGAAAGAGATATATATAAAGGAATACATTGACACACCACATATACAGATATAATTTAAAAAAATAAATAAATACATCAAAGGAAGAAAAAAAAATTGTAGAAAAAAAATTAAATAGAATTGTCTTATATTTATATACATTAATTATATATAAACAGAGAGAAAAAAAAGAGAGAAAACATGTAAAAGAAACGAATACAATGACACGGAGCACGAAATTAAATAAAAATTAAAGAAATACAATAAAGAAGTATTTTCTTTGATTTTTATTGTTTTCGCGCGTAATAGTTAAGTCTACCTAAAGGTTGTTCAGCACGCAGCTACCTTCTAGCCTTCGCACCCCACGAATAACTACCGCGAAATACGAGGGAACGTTGATTTTAAAGGAAATAGAACCAGTGAGAGGGGGAAAAAGAGAGAGAGAGGGATGTATAAAGAGAATGAGAAAGAGAGGGAAAGGATAGAAGCGCTTGCGCCCTTCTTTGCGGATTCAAACTACCACCACCAGTACCCACCACTACTAACACTTTTACCACACCACTACTAACACTTTTACCACACCACTACTATCATCTTCCCTATCAAGTTAGTAGGTGGTGTTGTCTCTACTGCTGTTGCCACTGTTACTACTGCGCTGACTCTGATATTGAAGAGAAAAAAAGTAACGATGAGAAGTATTGTAAAGACGGTACGAGAGAAGGGTGAAATAGAATGAGAGAGAGAGAGAGAGGGCAGTGGGCCACTCGAAAGCATTAAGCACAAAAGCCTTTTAACTACCTGCCCATATCACAGGTCCTACCGACATCTATTTAGTTTCAATGCGATTGAGAATTTCTTTCCATCGAGTTATTTTAAATTTCTTTATATTCGTATAGAAGAAAAGATAAAAATAAGAAGAAAACATTTCGCTTAATAATTGAGTTGCTCAATTAGCCAATGCTTTTTAAAGTCCAGATAAGAAAATTTAAGAAAAATCATGTTTTTTGATACGTTGGTTTCGAAAATTTGTTGTATCCTTAATTTAATCAGGAAAGTAATGTAAAGTTCTTGTTTCCCACCTTCCCCCTACCCTTCCAAAAAAAAAACAAAAAATAGTAAAAAATAGTAAAAAACAGTAAATAATTTATTGGAATAATATAGCAGAATTTTCAAAATTTTATGAATTTTGGCTTTTATCATCAGAAAATATCAAAGAATGGATTCGATTAAATTGGCTTCCGGGTAACTCAATTATTGACGACGAAGTCATTAACGATATTTGCCAAATGTTTTTCGAATGATTGTTATTTATTGAAGTTTTATCATATCTTAGATTTCTCAATATCTAGTAAGTAAGTACTTTACTTGTTGTTCGAAGAAACCAGGAAAACGTACTTCAAACAGATATATATTTTGCCAAGGATATATCAAAGTATTTAATCTTGGTAAAATCGGGATATCAGAACCTAGGTTCGATTTACGAACGACTTAGTTTGATTTCTCCTTTTCTATACATACATATTTATACAGACATAGTTCCCATATGAATGACTTTTATCAAATAAAAAATTCATAAAACGGATAAGATTTATTCCCAATGACAGATTTTATAATAAAATGAAATGTCTCAACTATTTATATGATTATATTGTTTCTTTATTTATACATATCAACTGGATAAATAAAAATATAGGAGAAATAAATAACGTATTATAATGGGTAAGGTAAAAAAGTTCTGAGCGTTCTTATCGTCGAAATAAAGAAAAAAAACATTCAGAACTTCTTACTAAATCTAATAATATATTATTTAAAACAGTGCAAATGAATAAACGGTAAGAAATAAATTGTAAATGATTTTTTGGTTGTTTTTTCAGTAGAATAGTGCTTCAAGCTATGTAAAATAGAAATATGAATATATTTATATATATTTTTTTTTTTAAATGGAAAAATATCTAACGATATGTTGAAAGAGTTTCAAATAATACGCAAAATTTAGATGTAAAGTCAACAATTCTATTTTATTGAACACACACACACACACACACATATATAATGGCAAACAAATCTATTGCGAAGAATCAGTGTTTACTGTTAACTTTATATGGATTTAATTTTTATTTAGTTTTATTATTTTATATTTATTTAATGCATTTATTATTCACAAAAGTTTATTTGTCGATGTTTTTACCAATATGATGTTTTGCTCTTCAACGTAGGAATATTAAAACAAACAAATATATCAAAAATATACATGATTTTCGTATATAAATGAAATTATCTCTATTTCCGTTATTTGTTCTAGAAAATGGTATATTATATCAAAGTATAGAAGAAATTTGAATTTTCTTATTTTCTTCTTCTTTAAATAAGAGAAAAAAGAAAAACTGGACTCTCGGTATATATTTTTCCAATATCTTCTTCCAATATCTATGATTATTACTAACTTATGACTTAAGGTCGTACAATTCATTTAGTTGGAATTAAACTTATTGCGAACAAGATCAATCCTTTTTTTTAAATATATTTTTTTCTTTATTGTCTTTTATTCCTTTTCTGTTTTCTTCTGTTCCCAGTTTATTTTTCTCTCTTTCTTTCTAGATTATAAAAATGCCTAGATTTTCTTCTAGGTCATCGGTAGAAACGAGAAAGACTTTAACGTTACCTTTTAAGTTTACCGATACTTTCAAACTTATCGAAAATTTAAGTATATGTTTGATATAATGTGTGTTTTTGTGTGTGTTTGTGTGTATGTATGTATCAATGTGTCTCATGTCAGATTCTTATAGTAGTATTATTCTTGTCTTGTCTACCATAAAGATAGGTCATAATGAAAATAAATAATGAATCGTGATTGTTAAAATATACTGTACAATTATACTTTGTATTTGTTTCCTTATCTTTATTTTGATTTTTGCATCTTCCTATGAAACGTCGATGTCAGAAACATTTTCATCATCCGTTAATTAAAGGCACTGAATTGGGGTACTTGCTTTACTTAAACAGAGACCATTACATTATAGAATAATTTTAAAATAAATAAAATAATTAAGCTTGGTTTATACAAATTTCAATTGAAAATATATATTTACTTTTTGAACAATGGGGAATTTGCTTATTGTCATAATCAAATACGTTCTTGCGTTTTGCAGAGAATTATATTTTGATTGCATTTCGTTCACAGATACTTCCATAAATAATAATTCCACCTCCCTTTGGTCTTTCTGTATTTTATGAAAACATTTTTTTATTCGACCTGATTCGAGTAAAATGTTTTATAAACCTAGTTTTACATTTATTTTATTTTTCTTATTAAAATAAAATAAATTGAACTGAATTTTATCCATCGTAAAACTTAATCCATATGATTGAAATTGCTTTGATGTCTATAAATATTCGTTTTTATGTAATAGTCTGTTGTAAGATGTATTTTATATAATTCGAAAATAAAATTTATATCGAATAAAATATCTTTTGTTCTTTAACTGTTTATAATTTTCAAAATACAAAAAGAGTTCCTCTAATAATTTAAATTGACTTTAATGCTTTTCCTAAAAATAAAATCAAATGCAAATAATATTGAAAAGAAGTCAATCGTATCGAATATTGAAACTATGAAATATTTTTTCTTTCCATTCGATTTATTATAATTTGATTATTTATTTATGTAAGCAGAGATAAAGAATAAGAAGAACTATCCAATGGATTTAACATTGGAAGGTTACAGAGGCAAAGAGAGAGAGAACGAATGTTAAAAAAAGAAAGAAAAATATATTGCATATTTAACAATTTAATTGTTTAAACTTTAAATTATTCGTTTATGGCAAACATTTAACTTTTCCACTTGTGGGATTTAAATAATTTGTTATTAATGTTAAATGTCATTCTTTGTTTTGTTCCTATCCTATCTATATATCTTTTATTATATTTATAAAAATTAATAATCGACGATAATCTTTTGTTTACATTTATATTGTAATAAGATTAATATAAAAATATATTTAAGTGGTCCCAATTACACGGATAATCATGTATAAACTAAATTTCATCGAAATTTTCTAATAAAACAAAATTACAACATTATTTTTTAAATGCATTAACAGATATATTCTTTCCGTATAACTATTTAGACAAGCTTAAGTTTCGATTAAAATGCTCTTATACGTGAATGTTTGTGTATGTACATATATGCATATCTAATCTAATCTTATCTCAATATTGTTTCCATTTATTTTTTTCTTCAAAACCCTTAAACACGAAACGATAAAGAGAAAATACAAAATACAAAAATTAAAATAAAAAATTACTTCGAATATGAAATAAGTTTATTTCATCTTTTGTATCCAAACTTTCCAAAACGGTTTCAAATGATTTTAAACTTTCTAATTCATGAGAAAATAAAATTTTCCGCAATAATGTAATAATATTTTTTCATTTAAAAAAAAAAATCGTGTTTCTTAAAAAAATGCATTTTAACATATTTATTTTAATTTTAATTTTTTTATTTTCATACAAAATTAGCTCATTTTCTCGTTGATAGTACCATCAGTAGTTTGCATAACGGTAACCAACGAAGTTTTTAGCCAGCTCGACATTTTTATTGTCCGATAAATAAGACATTTTTCAAGGTTTTTATTTTTTTTTTTCGTACAATTTAGAAGACTCGCGTTCGCGTACCTCAGCCGCTAAAAAGTTTAAGCTTTACAACCGATACTGTGTGTGTTCATTTCTTTTAACCAGTGATCGTTGCCGTTGAAGGAGAATGCGTCTAGGAGGCTGAGCTTGGCAAGCTTAAAGGGAAAGAAAAAAAAGTTATTGGATACTAGGCGAATGGAGGTTGCAGTAGGTCGCCGATATTTTCCGATAATACGAGCCAGAATCTTCGATGATGCATACATACTACTATTATATAGCTATCTATACATATATACATACGTATGTACGTGCATGTCAGAACTCTTTGACAAATTTTTAACCTGCTTTCTCTCCTTTGACTTATTTTCTTCTTCGAAATATTATGTATTTACGTTGATCGTCATTCTCTTTGAAATACGTTAATTTAAATATTAAAAATTGACGATAAATTTCTTCGTCCTTAATAATTATATCGATTTTTTTAAGCAACATTAAAATGTTAGTAGGAAACGAATAACGCAATACCACCTGGAAAAATTTCTTTTCTTCTCTTTCAACGATTATTTTTCTCTAATATTTTGTCCTCTCTCTCTCTCTCTCTATCTCTCTCTCTCTCTCTCTCTCTCTCTCTCTCTCTCTCTCTCTCTCTCTCTCTCTTTCCCCCTCTCCTTCTTCTTATCTCTTTTTCTGTCTCTTTAAATATTCAACCCAACAAACCGTGCATTTGTTTAACAAACATTTTCGAAACGAGGAACAATTAGGAATCGACTCGATCACATTTGCGTTCAAATAATGTCGTTAACGTTAACCCACGTACGTTTAATGAATAATTGAACGAAAACAAATACTAATACGTAGAGAATAAGACAAATAAAGATAAAGAGAGAGAAGAGAAATATAATGTATAATATGCACTATACATAGCTGAGCGTCATCATATGAGAGACTATATCATCTTATTATTCAGTTTTCTATCTTCCAAAATATTGAAGAATATCGAATTTTGAGTAAAAGACTAATAACCTATATTAAACCTAACAGCAAACAAATAATTTTACTTTATTTTTTGAAAATTTTAACAATATCAAGTTTGAGTTACCAACCTTATCACAGATTTCCGTAGGACAAAGATGTTTACGTGACAGTGTTTATCAAAACGAAAACGTCTATCATGACCCATAATCTTTTATCATATTCGTGATCCAATAATGAAGTTAGCTCCGGTGCTTATGCGTAATTACCAGGCGGATAAGAGCAGAATAGCGAAAAAGTTAACAAGTATTTAGTTTACAATGAGTACCGTAAAATTGTAATAAAAGTTAAAGTTATCTATGCCGAAATGTATCCTGAATGAAATCAGCCATCTCGAGGTATATATGAGAGAAAATGTGTGAATCGCCTTCAATGAACTTTGTTTTTCTTTAAATAGCACATACTATATTTTTTATATTAAATTCTGAATAAAAAAGTATTGGCCTTTATTAGTCTTAAATTTAATATGTGTAGAATTCATGAAAAAACAAAAATTGAACCTCGAATCTTTGACTGCTCTTTACCTCTGAGCTAACAAGGGCCTCTGTCGATCTTCTCTCACGCGAACACTATTTAAAATGTATATTAACGGGAAAATAAGATTTCTGATAATTATTTCTATTTTTGTAAACAATTTTTCGCGAAAATTTTGGTCGAAAATTCAAATTTTTTTTTACAAAGAAATGTTTTCTACATAACTCTATTACTCATAATTAAAAATGCAAGCGCTTTATTAGAAATTCCATGAAGATAATATTGGATATTGTTGGGAAATGGGAATAGTAGCTCACAAGTTTATAGAAAATAAGAAACACACTTTTATATTATTTTATTATATCAGAGCTGAGGCAGAGACGTCTTTACGCTAGCAAGGTTCTTAAGGAAGAGAGCTAAAAGAAAGAAATGCAACTGCGTCCAAGCGCCTATGTAAATAAAGATTAGGCGGCTGTATGTTTACACAGTTCGATTATAATCTCATATAGGGATTCTAGAAAGTGCTAGAATAAGTTTTGAATACGAGAGAACCTTAACGTTCAATCCAACAGATATTTCTATTATATATAGTTTCCTTTGTAAAATTAATAGAATGTAAAAAATGTGATCAATTAATGTAAAAGTCGAAGCTACCAATTGTACTTTTCGGATTGCGTGGTTTCTTAATAAATCGATATTATGTGTTTGATAGAAAAAGAAAAAGAGACAGCGAGAAAGATAGAAGCATAGTGAGCTCGAATTTGTAAAGAAAATTAAACTCCTGGATTTTCACTTTGAAGCAATAAAAGAATATGAAAAAATGTATTCTACCTAATTGTGTAACAATTGGATTCATGTGCTTTATTAAAAATTCCATGAGGGGAATACTGGACATTTCTATTCTATATAGATTTCTTTATATACACAGGATTCGTGAAAAAAGAAGTATGCCATAGAGATACGTGATCCTACAATAGCAAACAAATAATTAACCTTTTGATTTCTTGAAAACTTTCTTTACGTAATATCAATATTTTATTGGTGATCGACTAACAAGACAAAAATACGTTTACTTTTTAAGTGAAACTTTAACACGTTTATTAGAAAATGTACCACTAAATATCCATACACACATTTTCGTCAAGTTTTTCTCTTACATCGAAATATGGAAGAATATCAAATTATGATTAAAAAAGTATTAAACTTTATTAGCCCTAAATCTATTAGCTAACGAGTGATTTAATTTTCATGAAAATATTATCCACGTAATATCAACTCAAAGTTACCAATTTTATTACAAATTTTCGCAGAATAATAATGTGATAAACAAAATCTCTCTGACCTAGCAATTTAACAGGAGTTCCACACACACACACCCACTTTAGATGGATTTTTAAAACCGCGTTCGGTTTTGCCAATGATGAAACAATGCTTACTAATCGCTGACAGATTAACTTGAAAAATATGTGCCAATGAGTACCAGAAAATCCTTACTGAATGAGAATTGTTGACTACCTACGCCAATGGAACGTTAATGCGTGGTTTGGAATATTAGACAACCAATTAATTCGGCCATATTTTATTTTGTAACGGGACAAAAATATGTTTATTTTTTTAAATGAAACTTTAACGCGTTTATTAGAAAATGTACCATTAAATATCCGTACACAAATCTTATACTAATATGATGCGCCTTCCGCATGTAATTTAAGGCTACTACTGGATAGAAAATTTCCCAATCGATGGATTGGTCATGGTGAAAAATCGATGTGGCCTTTACGCTAACCAGACCTTACTTCTTTAAATTATTTTCTGTGTAGCATATTAAAAGATAAAGTGTATCGTGAATCACCAACAACACCTGAAAATATGAAATACCGTATTCGTGAAACATGTATTACATTCAGCGTAAATACAAATGATTAAGAAAAAATATATATAATGATTGAAAAAAAAATGATTAAGAATGCAGTTTCTTGATTAATTAATAGATTGTATTACTGTATTAACTTCGATGAATATCATTTCAAACATTTACGTTAATTACGATAAGCTACTAGATCATTTATATTAATGAATATTGTTACATAGACATCGCTGTCCTGCGGAAATTTGTAATAGGATCAAATCTTCAACTTGATTTTATGAGAAGAAGATTATATATATATATAATAATGTTTACTCCTTGTTCTTAAATAAACTGTAGAGAATAAATATGTTTATAAATTATCCAAAAATACAAATAGAATTCAAGCCTTCATATTTTCAACGGTTTCTACAGTTCATTTGAATTGCATCTTGAATTAGTTAATCAAAATCAAAATTATAATCACACGTGCGTGTATTTATTTACTTAAATGCATATTAATTAAACAAATCCATTGAATCAATTAATTTGAATTCAATCATCCCACAATTTAATACATAAAGATCTACATCATAATTTAAAATAAATTCTTCTCGAAGGATTATCTATTACCTAATTAATTATGTTTCACAATCAGTTATTGAACAACCATATGTTATGTTGAAATCAAAAATATAATAATATAAAGCATGAAAATTTATTTCCAATAAATCAATAAAATTAGAAATCTTGTTAACGTTCTAATCGATATGGGCCTAGATACGAATATTATTTTCTTATGTCTTTTCTTTCGGGAAATAGAACGTACATCCGCAAATAAGGAAGGTGAACTAAAAAATGCATTTCTACTTTTCTTTTCCATTCTTCGTCATGATAAAACCGAACGAACAGACGAACGAACGTGATCAATCAGCACACATTAAATGAATGTCATGCTCGTGCGAACGAACAAGTGGAAAAACGAGAATACGACTAGTCAAAGCGAATTATAACGTGCAAATGACGATCTTGTTTAACTCGCCTTTTCCTTTTCTATTTCTATTATAAATAAAATTTTGATAACTTGTACTACAACTTTGTCGAATTTTTTATTTGAAATTTTGCAAATTTATCTGAATATGATAATAATATGAAATTATTTAGAAAAAACAATATATAATATATATATACATATATATGTATATGCATGAAAGATATAAATATAAAGAAGCGAGTAAATATATAATTGTTCTCCTATAAACGATTTATTTAATCCGATAACAATGATGTCAATAATAATAATATATTATTATTATTATTATTATAAATATGGAATGTTAATAATCTTCATACAAATATTATTGCAACGAAACACAATATACACTCTTGGTACCACTTATTTATTATATTATTGAAACACAAAATGCATACATACAGCCTGAATCAAAGTTATATTAAGCGTTGTATAACACACTTGAATAATATAAGCGTCTTTGCTATGGTGTCGTATGTTATGATCGATATCGATAAATTTTACAATAAAAAATATATTATTAAAATATATGCATACTAGGTTATTAAGATGGATTAAATTTATCACGTAATGCATGTTTCATTTGTATTATTTAATTCTACATATGATAGTATTATAAAATTATTTACAAAGAGAAAAAAAAAACAATGGTGAGGTAAAAAGTTCTGAGCGTTTTTTGTTAGATTGCTTGAGTAAGCCATATCTTACGATGCATACGTTGCATCTTGTCATCCTATACTGCGACTTAACCACTTGCGCTGGAAAGACGTACCACGCACGTCGTAATGCTTTTGTTGCAGAAACAAAAACGATGTAGTATATACGTCGTAATGCTCTAATTCTTGCTTTATTCTGTAAGAAAATGAATGTAGTAGAAAGCAAGAAATTTTCCTTTTCGAAGTTTCGATTAGATGTGGCAGAGCAACTATTACAAACTGTATGTATTCCCGATTATAAAAAACGTGGAACGATGTCTGCTGGAAGCAAACCCGATCATTTAGAGGAAAAGCAATGTGGACATTTCCCATGAAAAATTCTATCCACAAATGGCAAAAAAAATCCACAGCGAAGGTGTAGAGTGTGTACCAAACACAAAAAACGAAGTGAAACTATATGGGAATGTAAAAAATGCCTCGTACCATTACATGCTCCAGACTGTTTATGAGTGATACCACACTTTGCATGATTATTAACAAACAAATTTAATATTTATATTTGTGTAATATTATTATCAATCGATGCTCTCTATATTCCCTTTAAAAAACTATTAAAAGTCATACGTCGAAAATAAATTAGTTTAGAAAATATAAATCTTCTTCCGATTTTTCTCAGACATCGAACACTGCGTGACGCTTTCCAGCGAATTACACTGGACCATTCTGGTATACGGTGAATTCGGTGAATTTCTTGCCAGTGCAAGTGGTTAAAGGTTTTATTTTTAGAAGAAATAACTACGTTTATATATTATAGTTATACAATAATAATCGTTTTATACGATTTGTATTATTTCGAATGAAAATTTGAGAAAACTGTATTGAAATTACGACCATCTAAGAAAGATAAAGAGAGAGAGAGAGAGAGTGAGAGTTACGTAATTCCAGAACGCAATAGCTTTATTCAAACCAGCAAGCTGATCAATGATAAGCTCAGTGTACGAGCGAGAAGAAATGTTACCTTCCTCCGGAAGCAACGTTATCGTTAAAACCAACTGTGAATCTTGGAAATGGGAGCATAAACGATCATCATTCCAATCGATTTTACAAATTTATTGGCTATCTGAATTACTCACCCTGTCTCTCTCTCTCTCTCCCACTCCTCCTCCTTTCATAACATCCTTCTCTTTTATTAAATGAATTAAAGTAAATAAAGACTTCTTTCTTTTTCTTCTATTTCTTTCACCATGTAAACGAATAAACTACTACTACTGCTACTACTACCATTAGTACTGCTACTACTACTATTAGTACTGCTACTACTACTACTATTCTATCGAGCTTAGTGAGAATCCGCGGAACGACTGCGCAAGCAGGTAAGTGCAGCTTCAACAACGAGGTAGTGCCATTCACCTCGGCCAACCTTTGTCCTACATTGATGTTTTCAATCTTCTGCCCCATTTCAAAATTCGTCTTTCGATAGTAAAAAGGAATAAATATTACTGTGTGAAAAACTGCCAGAAATAGATGGTACCGTTGCCAAAAAATAAGAAAATAAAGAAAATAAAGAGACTCAAGAGATAAAAAGACTTATTTGCTGATCTTTATGTTTCTTTCTTAAGTACCATGAATAATAATAATAATAATAATAATATTAATAATAAACTTTTTTATATTTCAACTAATACTCTAATGACTGATTGAATCTAACTGCGATTAAAAAGGGGCCGTATGATATTCTTTAAAATCGGTTTAAAAAAAAAAACAAAAAAACAAACTTAACTTAATAAACTTACAGAAATTGTATGGTCCCTTCGACTTTTACATCATAGATTTCATTGAGGATCAATACAGAACAGCAATCAGTAAAGTGAATGCACCTAAACGATCACTGTGAAAGTATTACTCGGCGAAACAAATGTACAACATACATATCTATCTATATATATTATAAAATATATAACATATAAATATATATGTAATAGAAAATAATTAATAAGAATATAAATTATTATTCCAATTTCGTATAAACCACTGTAAAATTGATTATATTTTCAATGAATTGTTGTTATAATCAAAGAAAGATCGCAGAGTATCGATTGGCATTTAACCCTAGCGGAGGATCGAACTGGAAGAGTCTAAATTCGGTATGATCTCGAAAAATGAATTTTCTCTTTCTATTTCAAAGGACACACATATTCACACACATAAACACACACATATACACACATTTTTTTCCTTATCGCCCTTTTTCACTTTTTCATTACAAAAATTAATATTTCAAAGGAAAAATAATTAAATTATTATTTCTACATATTCCGTCGAATTAATTAACAATAAATGACGTCAACCATGCGTTCTTTGAAATACGCTTATTAAAATCATCCTACTCACCTAGAAAAAAGACACCATGAAGTTGACCTCGAGCGCGGGTTGATTGACCCCCATGCAACAACACTGCACTATTGATTGAAAGTCCACGTGGGTTCTTTGCACATATTTAATGGTTAAACGTAATAAATTAAAAAATGTCAATTAAATTTTATTTCGGATTAATACCTATTCTCATTCTTCTCATTCTTCTTCTTCTTCTTTTTCTTCTACTACTGTACAGGTATTACTTAAGAAAGATGTTTCTACCTCTGTCTCTATTCGTTTGCTTGTACAGTGATCTTAAGTGTCCTCGAACAAACCTTTATCGTGTATGACATAGCTCACGTGTGCCGCCAAGCTCACCACCGCGAAAATTTCACAAACCAAAGTTGAGATAAGTCATAGAACACGAGTTACGTAGAAAAATTCACCACCCATCTAACTACCCTCGTAGATGGCGTCAAAATCATCTCCCTTTCTCTTTCTCTCTTGTTGGCGAAACTATTTACACAAATTTTGAACAATGATATATTATATAAGTCCCCCAGAAGCCAATGCGGTTAAGTCCATTTTTAGATATTTTATAATATTTGTAAATTATAATAAAATAAATAATATTCTTTTTTTTTTTGAAAAAAGTTATTTCAAGGATTTACTCGTTCCATTATTTTTCTTTTTCTATTATTTTATACTGGCAAAAAATGAAAGTATTCAAGTATTTAAGATGCTGCCATTGTACCAATAAATATTGACGTTTACATTTGCACATCCTGTACCGTATCTTGTTTTGTTGCAGAGCCTACTATTTGAAAAAAAAACAAAAAAAAACAAAAATGCATTATATACTTTATTGATTAAATTAAGAAACCAAATTTATTAAAGAACATTAATTTTCTCCTATTATTGTCTTCCGGATTTAATCGCATTGGTTTTTGAATGATTCATATAAAACTACTGAATACATATAAAAACGATGACGTTATAAAATTGAAATATATGAGAAATTAATGACACCATATTAGAATAATAATATTAAACTTACCAACGATTTTTGTATAATATTAGTTTATACCTTAATCGGTTAAATGTCATAAATGATCTTTAATATCAAGTTATATTTCTTACAATTGAATAAAAGATACATAATAATCAATTTGATATTGGTTTAAATAATAAGTATTAAATAAGAGATAATTTATGGATAATAATAAAAATATATTTAAAAATTTAAATTCTAAATTTGAAACCTGTTATTTAATCGGCTGTAAAAAAGAAAAAAAAAGATTAATCGATCAACTACTACTACGTTCGATTAGATTAGTCCAAACTATTATTTTTAAATCCCACATGATATTTCTTTAACTTTTTCTTCTTTTATTTTTTGTCTCGCACCGGAAGGGGGATGGAAAATATAAAAAGGAAATGAATGAATTTAGCACAACGTATCGGATATACAAAAAGTCTCTTTTTATATGTATATATATTTCGTATTCAAAATATAATAAACATTACACATAATGCTAGTTTATTTACCATCGAGTCGGCATTGTCTGACACTTTACAGAAATATTATATCGTTATTATCAAAATAAACTAGCACTCGGAAAAGGCAGATATGAGATCGAAAATATAAAAAGCTATTCGTTCAATTAGATTTTTAACGCTTCGTTAACGAGCGACGTATGTGTGTACGTAAAGGCAATGAGTTTTTTTTTTTTTTTTTCTTTCATGGACGAACGCGTCGAGATAGCCTTTGAGTGTAATATTGAAATGAACGTATGAGAAATGATATTAAAAATATTACGCAATAAACAAATAATAAGTTCTTATATTCTTAATACACTTATATCAAGGAATCATCGTGATAGTTCTTTTATCTTCTTTTTCTATAATGAATTTCTTATACGAATTTTTTTTTTTCTTCCCTCTTATTTTTTCATC
Source organism: Mischocyttarus mexicanus (assembly GCA_023678845.1). Lineage (NCBI taxonomy): Eukaryota > Metazoa > Arthropoda > Insecta > Hymenoptera > Vespidae > Mischocyttarus > Mischocyttarus mexicanus. The sequence goes on along the minus strand of JACGTP010000002.1, from coordinate 3,827,744 downwards.
ATTTAAGCACGTACACAATATTTATAAGGACACATGTCTCGATCGCATAATTCATACGATTATTAGATCGAAAATAATAATTAGGTTCGTAAGCAGAGTGATCAATTATACATATATTGTTCATAAATCTTCCTTCTTCTCCTCATTTCTTTTTTCATCCCCGTAAATCCTTATTAATACATCGAAATAACGTTTTTATTTTTATTTTATTTTTTTGTTTTCCTTTCTAGACTAAAGTGGCAAGAAAAGCAACACTCAAACGGTCTTAAATACTAATATTTATAATAATATAATCATCACAGTGATAAACGAAAAATATATATATATATATATATATATATTTCTTGTACACAGCATTATTTTTACGGTTAGTAAATCGAGTTAATCACTTCTTTTATATATATATATATAATTTATATATATATATATAGAGAGAGAGTGTCTTTAGTGGCACTTTACGTAGATCTTTACACTTATTTTTTTTTTTCTTTGTTCCATAAAAAATCTCAACTATTTTATCACGCCTTTCATTAATAGATTATCTCTTATTTTCTAGGAATATTTATTAGTTTTTTTATTTTACTCAACGTCTATGTATCCGGAATTCATTTTATTTATTTATTTAGTTAACTAATCAACTAGCTGCTGACACTGTTACTGCGTTTCTTTCAATGTAATAAAAATTAGATTCTCGTACGATTGGCAGTAAAATAGTTTTCGAATCTGGCAATGTAATTAGTTTTATAGACATATTTATTTAAATATATATAGAAATAGACGAATATTTTCACGATCATAATTCGTAGGACATGCGATGTAAATGAGCGAATGACAAAATGAAACACTTACTACATTTTAATATAGGTATAGATATATGAATAAATAAATGAATTATAATAATTAATATAAGGCAAAATACGACTATTATTTTTATTAATCGTCTTTAGGTCAAGCTCGTTGGTTCTATCAAATCATACTATTAAAACGAAGCAACTGAAATCGGAGAAAATACAAAAAAATAAATTGTTGCTATTATTTACGTGAATATCTTTAATTAACAATTATAGCCACTGATCAAAATAGGCAAGCTCTCGATACTTCGTCCAGTATGTATAAAAATAAAGATTTGTCTTGTTATACTCGATGTTTGATGATTTACAAACGGACATCTCTTTCATTCGTTTACAAAATTATTTCATTTTGTTTTGTTTTATTTTATTTTGTTGTTGTTTTACTTTTTCTTGAATTCCGGAATACAGCACATTAATTTTATAAAATATTTAATATATATTTTTATGTGTGCTGGTAATTACGATAATGGGCTAAATAAAATAAATTATACAAATTTATTTTATGATTTATTTTATAATATAATTTTTAATATCAAATAAATCATAAAATTTATTTCTTCAATTTATTTCTTCATAATCTACTATCATAATTATCGGCACAATTATACAATATATAATATATACAGTAAAAAAACGTTTCCTAGCTTTCGTCAGCGTCACTGCGTTTGACTGTACGTTTGGATGTAATAAATATTAACATTGTGTTTTATATGTGTGTATATATATTATTATATATATTTATATCATTATAATTATAGTTATAATTATAATTATTATTTTTATTATTTTTATTATTATTATTATTATTATTATTATTATTATTATTATATATAATATTATATATTTATTTTATAATTGATGTAGATTTTGTTTAATAATATTATCATATACGCAAATTCATTCTTATGCATTCACGCAAACGTACGTTTCACAACGAATAAATTACCTGGTGTATTTCCACTTATTTCTTATTTTTATTTTTTTGTTTTTTTTTTGTTTTTTTCTTCTTATTCTTTCATAAGACAATATAGTTATCTTTATAGAGATTATATCTAATTTCAGAATTTATAACTGTATACCAAAAAAAGAGTGATCATTGTAAATTACAATTGAAGATAATTAAAAAGAAAATTGATGCTATATAGCTAATAGTGCTATATAGGAATAAAATATTAGATATAATATAAACAATATCATATCTAACAAAAATGAATGAAACACATAAAGTCGTTTAAAACGATCAAAGATTCGTTGTTAAAAATGATTTTTGTTCTAGGATCGTTTTCATACATCTACATCCACTAACCTTAAGTAAAAGACAAAGTATTCTATTTCAAAAGTTAAATATAAATCTTGTATTTTCCTAGAGACCATTTTTCCTCTTGGTCATTGTCCATTCAATTCTATTTAATAGAAACTTATTAATTATCGGGAAAAGACAGATACTTTTAATTTTAAGAATATCTTAAATCGACAATCATGTTCACAGGACGCGCCCAAAGCCACGTATACTTTTCTTTTTATTTTTTTTTTCCTTACTTCATTAGCCTAAACGAATTCGAGAGCTGTAAACTTTTTACTCCCTAAAAACAGTCTTTATATATACAATATTTAAATTATTATATACAGATTTACACACATACGTATGTATAACTAACTAAAAGATAAAAACTGTTCATTCGCTATTACATTAAATCAGCTTATTGTGTTAATTAGTAATAATATATAATTACACATTACTTCATTTTCATTTGAGTATAAAACAAATGAAGTTAATGTAGATTACATGTACCCTGGTTTTATTTACAATATAGCTCGATTATTATTAATAATTTACATCAATTTTTTTAAATCTATTACTTTAAAACTGGTTTTATTCAAAGACTGTTGCTAATAATCTATAGCTGTTATAAGAAACTAAATATATTTTTTTTCTGTTAAAAGATATATATATATATATATTTATTTAATTTGAAAATCTTCCAACGATGCAACATTGGTATAATAAAGATTGTTTATGAAAAAAGAAAAATATATGTACTGTAACTAACAATTTACGAGTCAACTTGAAATAAAACAAAAATTAGTAAATTTAATGTAATAATAATAATAATAAATATATCAGAATCTTATCTTGCCTATTTTGAATCTTTGTGCCTGAACTGTTTTTCATTTAATTATAAGATGAAATATTTGGAATGTTGTTATAGAATTACTTTTTTTTCGAAAAAATTTCATTATCAACTTGTACTCTATTCCAGTATAAAAGAAAGATATATTTTTTTTTTAGCACAATATAATATTGGCACGTATTGCCCGTTCCTAGTAGTTCTTGAAATGAAATTAAACGAAAAAAAAATATTGCTATGATATATTACACATATACATACGTAACAACAATTTGTGCTAAACTAAAGATCAACCTATAATCTGATTTGATGTTGCAAGTATTGAAACACTCGACATTTGTCACCTTGTAATCTTTGAAGTTATCGTTGCAAAGATACTAACAAATTATTTCATAAAATATTGGCCATGCTAGTATAAACAGTATAAACGTTATAGATGTTATCGATAACTCACAAGCTATTCTATCAGAATATACTTCCCTTTAATATGTATAGAAAAATAAAATACTTTAATAACAAGTCTTTGAACAGTGAGAGAGAAATTAATTTTTTTTAATAATTAACCATGCAACAGCCTTTGAACGTATAAGAGAGTTTTATATGACTGCTTTGCTCCCCCACCCCCTTCCCCCTAGCATTATAATTTATTTATAGTCCTTCCTTAGTTGTATCTTGTTCATTCTGTACTATTAAAAACTAACAATTTTTTTTAAAAGTTTAAAATATAACTTCTCAATTATTGATGTTTCTCAATCCCTTTGTTATAATAATATTACGATAATAATATTAATAATAATAATAAAAGTAATAATAAAAATAAAAAATTACAATAATACTAATACTAATATTAATAATTATACTAATACTAATCCTAATAGTAATGATAATAATAATAATAATAAAAATAATAAAAATATTAGATGCACAAATAAGTTCTCGGCTTAAGAATTAAAACGATTACATTAAATATTTGGACTAAAATATTTTCCCACCAGTTATGGAATTATATAATACCAATTTATAAGATTATATTGCCGGATCAAAAGTTTAACATAATTTAAAAATATTCATCGTGAACACAGTTAACATAATAAGCTTCAATAAAACCTATATTGGGTACTGTATACTTTTCGCGTTGGAGTTGAAAAAAAATATTTCTGAGGCTAAAGATATGATATGTCAAGCATTATGGAGAGGTGTCATATCCATTAGCACTTTAAAGAATTAGGAGCTTTTTACTGCATTAATAGTTATCCAACAAACATATTTTCATTCTGCTAAAAATGCAATGATCATTTTAAAAAGTTGCAAGAAATAAAAAAAAATACATTGTCGACTTTATCGATTAAAAACTGCCATCATTTTACCGTCAGGAGATTCGCCATTTGTCCGAGAATTATATAGAAACAAAAGAGATTACTTTCCTGATTAACATTGTATCTTCATTTCGAGTAAATGAATAATTATTTTCATTTAAGAAGACCGATAACTTATTTATTTGTACACCTTATAGTAATAATGTTATATCGACTATTCGGTTTGTTAGTAGCTGCTGCTGTTAATAACAGCTTATATAATTTCAGTACTAAACAATATCTACAGGCATTTCATGCCGAATCATCTAAACAATATCGTGTACGTCGTAGTCAATATTGTAACGATAATCGTACTACTACTTAACGAGAAAGTAGGTGCTATACACGAAGCTGCTTTTATTAGATCTTCACAGACACCTGCAATAAGAAATATAATGTTATACATATGATATATGTAATATATTAAAATATATTAAATATATATCATATTTTAATAATAACCTTGGCTGGAGAGTCTGTACGTCCATTCGTTAGTTTCATTTCTTTGACAAAAGCGTGTTGGCTTTGAAAGCCACAATTCTTGTTCTTGCTGTAACAATCTACCCCTATCTTGAACTTTTTCTGTATTTATTCCAGACCGCATTGAGAAACAATACGTTTGTCCTAGGCCGACTGCAAGTTCAGTACTTTTTTGTGATATTATAGTATACCATATTCCTTTTTCTTCCCAACTACCGTGACACAAATATGCTGAAAAATGAAATATACATATTTATATTTTCATAATTTTAAAATAAAATATATAATTATATATATATATATATTTATTTTTTTAATTAAACTCACATATTTCTTCACGTTCACAAGTATTTCCAATTATCATTTCATTTTTATCGGAAGAACTACATCCTATTTGAATATCCGTACTCCTACACTCCTCGTCTTCAGTGTCTTCTTGCCACGTCCTTCTTTTTGCCGTTTTCGAAAATTTCTCACTACGACGCTGTCGTATGGGAATAGCTGAGAATACGTTTGAAGGGGCAAAATCCATAATAGAGTACCGACCGGGATGTGAACACTTTCTTTGATGTAGAAAAGAAGCTGAGGAAAACCAGACAGGATATGTATTTTAAATTAAAATTTATTTTTAGACGTTATTTCTTTTCTTTTTTCTTTTTTTTTTTCTATGTCACTTACTTATTAGAGTCGTATAAGGCATATTTGAAGGATCCCACAGGGAGCAAACTTCGTCCGGCATAATTGCCTTTTCAGCTGAAATCAAATTAAACAATCAGATATTGTGTACTAAATAATGACGTAATAATACTTATAGTTGTAAAAAAAGTGAGAAATACCGACCAGATTGTTGTATTTCAATAATATGCCCATCTCTTTTATGGAATATCATACACACGTAACCGATGTCACTAAAATCAATAATGTCATACGTCAAATAATGGATTCTAAAGAAGAAATCTTTACTGCTTGCTTACCATCCGTTGGTCACATGGGCGATCACCTTCACTTTTTGACCCTGCATGTTATCGTTTGGATGCATCTTCTCTAAATTATGACAGACAATTTTTTCCTCGTGGAAAGCTTCTCGGTCGGTCTCTTGTGCCTTTACTTTGAGCGTTGCATTCTTGTTTGTAAAATGATAAATTTTAGTGCCATCCAATGAATGCCAATCGTGATGTAGCGTGACCCACGATGGATACTTGCACTTGCTGTGCTCTTTGTCAACTGTTGACAAGTGATAAATTGTTAATATCTATGTCAAATATTTGTTAATATAAGTTGGAAATATATTTTTTTTTCTTATCTCTGTCATATGTTAAAGACCTTTAGTAAGTTTTATAGTGAGCGAAGCCTCGGATACAGTTGTCAAACCATTGCAAGTGGGTTCTCCGGAATGAGCAAGCATGTACATTATTTTTCCATGATGATATTTCTCTTCGTACAAAAAGCATCTATGAGAGGGTGAGGGAGAGGAGAAGGAAGAAGAAAAAGTTTATTAATTGCACCGATTTGTACAATGTATTAGATTGACCAATAATTCTATAAGATTTTTGCCGTTTTTGTTTTTTGAATAAGCAGCATGAGCTTTATATTGGCCAACCTAATTGATTAATTCACACGATTTGTTTTTTAATTAATGAGAGAAAATAATTTTGACTGATAAAAATAACGAGATTATACCTAAATGTTACTTCGGTAGTAACAGCATTTCTTCCCTTTAGCGTACCCACTAAATATTTATTCCGTCCACCGTCGTTCCACACGGCCAAGCACTGCAGCTCTTCCGCTGTAAATTATTATAAATTATCGTATAATTCAAAATTAAAAAAAGAAAAATAAAAGTATGCATTTATTAATCATACAGTTTTTAAAAGAAGTTACCGGATAAATAACGAAATATTCTGGGTAATGTGATTAATCACATTAACGGTTTAACGAGTCAATTATTATTGTCGTCTAATCGTTAAAGATTAAGAATAAACTTATTTCTCTAATTAACCAGAGGGTATATATTGTGTTGATATCTGTTTTAATCTGTGTATAATCATAGTAGACGATCATTAATCTAACAAGGAGAATTTACGTAATTCATGTCAAGATTTCGTTTATAATTGGTCCCAACTTATAAACCTTGATTAGTACAATATTATGCCAAATTAGTAGACTCCATCTCTCAAGTCTAGACAATAGGGTAAGAACCATACTCCCATTGATAATCCTTTTATTTTCCTAAATATAATTATATCCCGATTCCTACTTCAAATATCGTAACTCCATTCATCCTGCATCCCTTCCCGCACTCGTCACTCGTCATTACTGTCACAATTCTTTAGGTCATTCCCTGGTAAAGGCTTAACAGCCTGACCAAAAACAGACCAAAAAACACGTCACAGGACGTAACGATACGAAAAAAAAGAAAGAACAAATTTTGGTCAAATAGAAACGGGCAAAAGAGAAATCGACATTTTTTTTTTCAATATATAAAATTAATTTGAATAATTTTAAATTATTTATACAAAAATAGTTAATACGCTTTGACTGCCACGTTGGGGTCATTGGTGACCGGAGCGTTTGAACTACTTACAATTGTAAAAATTGAATAAAAATTTACAGTTAGTGCATTTCGTACGCTATCGTCAATTAGAATATACCTTGGATATAATAAATGCCCCCATTGAACGATTAACACTAATTTTTATTGGAACATTATTAATGAAAAAATCAATTTCAATGAAATCTTGCATCGTAAAATATTACCGTCCCGTTTTGAGCGAAACACGTGATTTCGGTGTAACCGATCAAAGCGTTAAGAGATTGATCAGAAATAGGATAGGAATAAAAACTTACTGTTACTTTCGGTTCCATGGATGTCGGGACAGGCCTGATATTTAAGAAGAAGTTTACTCTCGTCCGTGCATCGTTCGGCCAAACTTATGGGTACCACGCATTCACCATATCCTCGATTATACGAAAATGTGAATGGAGGCCCGCTGAATGGGCAGGGTATCGGTTTAGAGTTTATCCGAAACATAGAATATAAAATATCGTCCGAGCCGATCATCGAGCACATGCTTTCCAGATCCATTGGTTCCGTATTGCAAAATCCTAAAAAGATTAATAAAAACTTCTTTTATATCCCCCTTTATTATTTTCAATTTAATAATTTTTCTTTCGCTTCTCCGTTCGATAAAATAAAATAAAAAAAATAAAAAATAAAAAATAAATAATATAAAATAAAAACAGAGACGGAGGTAAGTATCCACGAAGGTACAATACGAATATTCGGAGTGAGTGTTCGATGAAGTAGAGTCGGCGCAAAAGAAAAAGAATATATATATATAAAAAAAAAAAAAAAAAGCAAAAAGAAAAAGAAAATATTCAATAACACTCCCCAAATCTTTATATAAGCGTACGATGAATAGCAAATCATTTAATAGACCACGCTCACAGTGAATTAAACTCTAGCGTAATTCACCATACGGCATCAAACCTTTCATCTACTATTGGCAACGGCAAATGCCAAGGATGTGGTCCAACACAATGGACGTCAGATTTAGTTACGCTATGCTCATCAACCTCGGAATTGTGGAGTATAAGCGTGTGCGTATAAGTCTCTATTTGTATACGTGCATTTGTATGTGTTGGCGGTGAAGGATGTATATACGTGTGTTTTTAAGAATATTTGTCGGAAAAAAAGGGGAGAAGAAAAAGAGAGACAAACTGAGAGAAGTAGAGATTTTATGTGCGCATGTGTAGAATAAAAAGAGAGAGAAAGGGAGAGAGAGTTATGGGGAAAAGAAAGACAGACTACTGTGCACTGTTTCGCTTCCCCGAGGTCGCAGTTCTCGTTTATGTTGCTTCCTAAAAACTATTGTCCTAATGCAGAAACCAACTCGTGGGAAAAATTTGTATCTCTTGCACGAAGGGAATGAGCAATAACCAATTTGTAAGAACACTTTGAAAATTATAGGATGACACAATTGGCAGGATAATGAAGAATAAATAATTACGTAAAAATAATTCGATTAAAAAGAAAATATGAAAGATAAACAATAAAAACGATAACTTTAAATAATGTATACCGTATATATAACCAGTAAGATAAAAATATATTATTTTATACATGCAATATAATTATAATTTACGTTTTATGATTTCTTGGCATGGTTTCAATTTAGGTTAATAAGTATATATATATAACAAATTAGATAGATTTTTTTCTGCTAAAGTTTGTAAAAAAAAAAGGTTTAAATCTAGGAGAAGAAAAAATATATTATCGATTTACCTTCGCGAAATTGAATGACGTTTTCGTGCCTGGCAGTGATGATCATACAATGGTAACATTTTTCACCGCTGTAACGGAAATTAGTTGATATAAATAATTAAATTAGTCGTCGTGTTAACATTTTCGCTACCAATCATTCTCAAATGCCATTTTTATTTGAGTACCTCATACAATCTTGAAATGTTTATGACTGATTGTCAGAGAGTATTGCAGATTTCTATTATTTAATAGAAATAGGTGTGTTGTTTAAAATTTCACCTCAATTAATAATAAGAAGTTTCAAATGTTACTCATTGTCAGTTCTAATTTTATTATATATTTAATAAGTTATGCATATATGTATAATTATTTGTTAAGGATCTGTAAGGTTTTGATAACTATTGATACTTATTTCATAATTTTCAATTATGAAATAATACATTTGTAATTGTAACTTTAATCGATCATTTCGATTTGGAACTCACAATTTTTAACATTAAATTAATTATTATAAGATTCAAAATCTTGTGTTTGTTATTTTCCTTTACTTTCTATTGTATATCAATAATAAATGAATAAATTCTAATTGGTTTAAAAAGTGAAATGAAAAGAAAAGAAATGACATTGAATTTAGAATTTTAATCTAAAATAAGAAGAAAAAAAGAAACAACTCTATCATTTGATCGGTCATAATAAGTTGAGCTTTAAAATTATTTAATTACAGTAGCGAAAGTGTTCATTTTATTAATCAAGTTCGAGTTATCTTTATATTATTAAACAATAAATTGAATTTATATTGATAATAATACAAAAAAAAGAAAAAATAAAAAGCATAAAGAAGATATTATTCTGTATACTCACAACGTAATAAATTTGTCTTTTCTTCTTTCTACACATTTTCTTTCGCCTAGCATCGTTGTATTTATGATAATGGGTACCTGTGTTCCGTATTGATACCATTCTCCCGCCCAACTCGTTGGAAACTCGCAAGAAGCTGAAAAAGAGAGAGAGAAAGATATACATACATATATACATACATACATGGAAAGAGAGAAGGTTAAACGCATCCGTTAAAATCGATCTATTGTGACAATTACGTTTCGTTAACTGCTACTCTATAAATACCCATACACGTATTCACACACACACACACACACACACATATATATATATATATATATATATACAAACAGTCTCTGAAAAGCCAATGCGGTTAAGTCAATTTTATCGTATTTCCGAAATTTTTGTAAATATTGAATAAAATAAACAATATACTTTTTAAATTATTAAAGTATTTACTCGTTGCTTGGTATTTCCCATCTTTTTCAGCTCTTACAAAAGGTTAGAGTCCTAAAGTTTTTAAATATAGTTAGTCAAATAAATACTATTTGAACAATACTAATTATTTATACACTTATACATATCTTTTATGTTGCAGAGCTTACCTTCAGAAAAGGTAGTGTAATGGTACCCCTTTAAAAAGAAAGACTTTATTTACGATTGGAACAAATTCAAAAATCGATCTATTCAAAAACGTGAATTTTTGCAATTTTTGTTTTCTAGATTTTACAGCATTGGCTGTAAGCGTTTTACTCTATAGCGATAACTGCTACTAATTTCTATTATGGGATTAGTTATTTAAAATGCGCTTATAATCGTTAGAATAGGAAGAGCTAAAAACTGAAAATTTCGATAAATGAAAGGATCGACTGATAATTAATTCCCATGGGTAATACGTCAAGCATAAATTCAAAAAGAGAGAAAGTAAATGAGTGCATAGATGTAGTATTACCTGTTTATTACATTCATAATACTCCTTTTATCTACGTCGACGAATTATGCATTTAATTGCTTTAATAATCCTGTGACTTAACTCTAACGAGCATGGCCAATTAACAAAATATCTCGATAATCGTCTAATAATATATAAAACCCCGTGTGAAAATCAAAAAATGAAATACGTACTTCATTTTAACTTGTAATCATTAAGAAATTTAAATATACTTTTCTGTTCACTTATTGAGGCAAAATATCAAATCAATTTATATTTTTGTGTACGTGAGAATGGCTTTTCTTATAGAAAAAAGAAAAAAAATACCGTCATATAAACTGAATATACTTATATTAATAATTGTTTCTCGCACAATAATTTCGCAAAAAAAAAAAAAAACTAAAAATTGTATTTAAAGATAACGCAAACACGTTCCTCAAATATTAGCGTTCGACAACAACGGTACGATATTCAGCACGAATCATGCTTCCCATTTTCGTAAAGCCCTTGAAAAATTATTTTTAATTGGACTAAAAAAAAGTTCCACTTCAAAGGGAAAGGCTCTTTCCAAGCTTAAATTATAATAAATGCACGACGCGCATGTTAACGTAAAAAAGCAAAGTATTAATCCCCTCAAAAAAAAAAAAAGGAAGATTCCTGATGGATAAGTTGAAAAGAGAATGGTAAGTGCAATTGTAATGCATGTAAGATAAGTAACCTACCCTTGATATCCTCGTATGTTAAACGCGATAGACAAAGAAAACTAACAATAAGTGTAAGAGGAGGAAGAGGAAAATACGCCATGTATGTACCTACTTGAAAGTTGCGTTATAAAAGAAAAGAAGAAAAAAAAAGAGACTAGAAAAAAGAAAGTAAAGGCGTCGTAGTAGAAATGATAGAAACGGTAAGAGAGAAAAAGAGAGAAAGAAAATTTCGAGAGAAGAATCCGAAGGTAAACCGGAATACTCGACGGGGCATAAACGAGTACAATACCCATGGAAGTATACACCACCACCGTGGAAGAAGTAGTAATAAGAAGAAAAGGAACAACAACAAAAAAAAAAAAGAAAAAAGGACACGAGAATAATGGAAGAAAAGGAAAAGGAATGGTAGGAAACAAAATGGTCTACCGTTTCTCTTGCAATGTCATGCGATCGGAAGTAAAAGGGAATACTAAATCCCCTTAAACCCCAGCTACTACTTTTGATTTTACGAATTGAACAAATATTCCTTTGACGTTTCCGATCATCCCCGCTGATTAGGATACGACAGATGACCAAAATTTATTAGCTTTCTTTTCTTCTTTTAGAAATCATTGAAAATACTTGAATATATATACGTAAAGTGTGGGTTCCAGTGGTAATTTGAAATTGATTGATTGATATTTTATTTCTTTATTCATCTTTTTTCTTTTTTTTTTCTTCTTTTCAAGTAATTCACCAGAGGGATACCTACTAAAGAATTTACCACAAGATGTGGGTTTCAGTGACTCGAAATTAATTGGTTGCTTTTCTTGTTTCAAAGAATTCGTGAAATATTTCTTCAAAAGCCAATACAACGTTGTGGAGCTTCCAATATGACTTGGAATTGTTAAAAAATATTTTTTAAATTATTTACATATTTTTTGTCTTTTTGGATAAAATTTTTATTATTATTATTTTTTTTTTTATTTTTTTTAAATATTACTATACCATATAATCTGGTGGTAGGATAGATAATCTATAATTTTTTGTATTTTTTAAACAATCGTTCAAATGAATGTAATTGACACTAAATTATATCGAGATGTTATATGTAACTATTTGTACCGTAAACAATCAATTAACAAATGATCTTTAAAAATAACAGACAAAATTTAACAATCAAATTCAGATAATAGTCTAATTTATTTCTGGCTTATTATATAGAACATAAATAAATAAACCAAATTTCGAGTTAATAATAAAGATAATAATTTTAATGTTAATTATACCAAGTAACAAATAAAATCCATTTTATGATTAACTTTATATAACATAATTCATTAAAATATATGGTAAAATATGAAAATCAATGTTTACCATTTGTCAATATAATAAACTGCACAATTATCGTTGAATTAAATGAAAAGAGAGAAGGAAATATAACATTGAACGAATAAATATGAATTTTAAATAAAAGGTCGTTTATCTGATCGTTACGTTTATCGTTAAATTGATAAAACGAAATCAATGGTTATTATTATATTTATTTATCAAGGAAAAATCGTTGCTAGTACCCCGCCGATTTCCTTGGGGCCGATTTCACGAGAGAAAACCCAGTTTGAAAGTCTTCGTACAGACGAAATGAGGTTAGAGGGGTGGTCGTGGAAAAGCGAACTAGACAGAAAGAAAGAGAACAAAAAAAGTGAAAAAAAAAAAAAAAAAAGAAAAAAAAAAGGGACGAGAATGAGAATGAGAATAGTAGTCCTGCTGCTCGGTCGTTTTCACGTCGCTTCGTCGTCTCATCCGTACGGGCCGTACACTATTTTTAGCTGTGCCCGTAATTAATGCCCCGGTGTGTGGCACTGGCTTATTTCCTCGCTGTCATCTAATATTTTCAGAGATTAACTCTGTTTGCCGGTGCGCCGCTCGTTGGCTGAATTAACCGGCTGATTTATTTGTTTTTCATCTTGCGCTAGACTCTCCTCCCTTGAATTCACCCTCTGACCAAAACACCCCCAACCCCCTACTCCCAACCCCCTACTCCCACCCCCTACTCCCAACCCCCAACACCCAACCTCCTCCTCTAGTAACATTATATCCATTACCCGATCGAAGGAAAATCACGAGATATTTTTCATTTTATTTTACAATGACGTCTAATAGCCTATCTGTTTCCACCATTATTTCTTCTTATTTTTCTTTTTTTCTTCTCTTTTATCTCCAATCGGCAATAATGATGTTAATCTTGAAGCCACCGTTCTACTACGACCGGTATAATTAATTATTGTTATTATTATTATTATTATTATTATTTAATTTGTAGTTCGTTTTAAAGATATCTGCTCCCTCATTTATTTCTTTTAAATATAATATTTCATTTGATTTGATTTGATTTTTTTTCCCCCAACATTTTTTCGTGAAATACTTATAAAAAGTTGAATAATGAGAAACTTGCAGAAATAAATGGAATATTAAATAAATAACTGTAGATAAGGAAGAAGGAGTAACAAATGGGAATACTCCATGTACTTCGAGATGTTCTTGATAAAAAAAAAATCAAAGATATTGTCTTGTTTGTTTTAATTTTAATAAACAGCGTAGAACATATTATTTTGACATTTGCGACCGTAAACCAGATCTAAATATGATCCATTTTCTTTTTTTATTATCACACGAAAGAGGAATATAAATAATTGAATTTCGTATTGAAATGTAAAATAATTAAACAAATAGTTTTGTATTTTGAAGAAATCACAGGCCGAAAATCATTTTGAAACTAACATCTGTGGAAAAAATGACAAATATAAAAATAACAATAAAATATGAATAAATTTCATTTTAGTACTCCTATTCTGTGTTAACTCAACTATTTATAAATATTTTTACAAATAAAAAATTATCTCATGAAAAAAAAGCATGCAGCATCTTTCTTAATCACTTTGAAATTAAGAAAGTTTGTTAAAAGTTGGTTAAAAGTAACTGTGTAATATTTTTGAAGTGATAAGGATTTTTCTTTTTTCTTTTTTTTTTTTTTTTAGAAAAAGGAAAGCTTTGGACCTTCGTTTAAATAAATAAATATTCAAATATAAAATTAAAAGATTGGTATAGCGTCTCGCGAATAGGATAACGAATGGAATTGATTTTTCGTCAAAAAATCTAATGTAATCTGATCCCGATGACAGTATTCCGTAAACGTATTTTTTTAGTTTTTTTTTGTAAAACGAGCACTACAGATTTGATAACAATTGCATAAGTTAAAACGGGAATGACAGTAGGATATGTCAAAGTTTTTCTCTTACTCCTGGTGTTACTTTTTTTCAGTTTTAAAAATCTGGTGCTAACAGAGGAATCAAATGGATTCCACGCTTATTTTAATATTCGGGAAACTTTTAATCGTACTTAAACGTCAACCTAGCGGTACGTACTTTTCGGACTCTATTCTAAATATAATATGGACGTTTGGAATGACGGTCGAGTTTAACGAAACAAACCCTCCAAAATAAGCAACTAAATAATGGAACAACGTAATTGACTTCGACGTCGAAAAAGGAATTTCCTTTTTTATTTTATCTACGCGCACAAATATACAAATACAGATACACATGAATGCACATAGAAAATGTATATACATATATATACAAGAATATAATTAATTAAGACTCTAAATAATGGAATATTCAAATATTCGATTGATGAAAATATAATTAATTTCATTAAAAATAGGTGTGTGAATTTTGATCAATTAATCGTCCGTATTTATAAGAAATTTATTTTAATCCAAAATCAAATGTTACGGATAAAGACAAGTAATTTAGAGTTTCATTAAAAAATCATTGTAATTCAAATGGTTTAACAGTTCTTTAATAAGAATAAAAGACAAATGATTTATATTTGTTCTTATTTCATTATATACAAATGCATATTTAATATTAACTCTACTTTTATAAATCGAAACGAATTTACCAAATTCAATTTTATTGGCATGATATAAAATATCAAATAATAATAAAATTATTAATGATACAATAATATGATTTTATTTAATAATTTGAAATATTAATTGTCTCTGTTTATATTTCCGTGAATCCGAATAATGTATTCGTATTGTTAATATTTGCAATATTAACGATCAGATGATATTCGAATATTATAAAATACGAATGTTATCTTTCATCCCTATCATATAGAATTGTTTGATTAAAAAAAAAAAAAAACGAAAATATGATAGATACTTTCTATCTTAAAAAAGTCGTGCACGTTCAAGATCTGTTCGCTGACAGACCGTACGACGTCCTATCGCGACGAAGATGAAGACCATACACGAATAAATAGTCGTATTTATAGTCTTACGATGAATATAAATCTCGTAAGAGAAATCCTTCTAATACTTTTCTCTATTTCAAAAGTAACGTCCAAGTACTCTCGATTTTATGTACCGTCATACCGCGTGTTATTGCATTTACAAATATTCGATTAGCAATATTTAACATTAATTTGTAATTTAATTGATAGTACAAAACTAAAAAACAGACAATTTTGGGTTGTTAAAGCCAGTAATTAAAAATCAATAATTAAGAATGAACTTCAAACGATATTTAAGATAAAATAAATTAAAATTGAAACAATATTTGAAAATGAATATAAAACCTGATATTAGATTAATATTTTAATAGATGGTAATACTAAAAGCATGCTTATAGTCAATTATTAAGAAGGAACTTTAAATAGAATTAAATCTTTCAAATTAAATTAACGGTTATAAACTAATAATCGAGTGAAATATACTTTTATGTAAATAATAGCGATCAAATATTATCTTTTTAAATAATATAAGAGAGATATTGAGTATTTATGAAATGAAATGAATAATTTTTATTGCATTAGTTAATTAATCTGGTGGTAATAATGACAATTGATTAAGACAAGAACTAAAACAAAAGTAATAATAATTTTATAATTAAATTTATAATATATAAATAATTGTAAATATAAGATTATGTTTATATTGAATAATATAAAATAACGATAGAAATATATATTTCAAAGTTGTTATTAATTTTGTATTGTTAGCATATAAACGATATATGATGGTATCACATATCCAAAGCTTCCTTATATTTACATCAAATCCAAACTCTCCGCAAACATTGAACCACATCTAATTCAGGGGATGTTTCTTTGGAATACCGAAAACGTGTCATCGGTATTCACAATCGGAATACCGAAGGGTACTTTCTAAAACTTTCTAAAACCATAAAAGAACGTGTTAAAACCTAAGTTTATACCTAAGGACCACACGCTATAAGATAGAACCCCAAACAGCACCACCTCTTGTGCTAGGAATTCCAAAATTCTCTCTTTTCATCCTTTCAACCTTTTCATAATATTATATAAGGAGATAACTCTTGTACTCACTCGAAATCATTCTTGTATTTTCCGACCTCCTACCATGCGTAATAATTCTTAACAAAATTTAGATTTTATTAGAAAAATCCCATTTATTTTTTCAAATATTTTCTATCTTAAGATATATTACAACTTTGATGAAAAGAATATTATTCGAAATAAGTATTCTTGAAAATTGAAAACGGCTATTAACATATACTTTTTCTTTTTTTAATTTCATTTGTTAACTCTTTAGTTATATAATACAATTCTTAATCTAGAATAATAATCTAATATTGACAAGGTAATAATTTAAACAAAGTACAATATTCTTCGTTAATAATTTGAATAATAAATTGTAGAAATTAAACGATCGAATATTTATGAAAATGATCTTCCTTCGTGTAATCAAAAATAAATAATCAATTCGCGTATATAAAATTTCTTTTGACGATTTACTTTCGTAAAAGAGAATTCCTAATGCGTTGTTCAAAAGGAAGAACGTATTTAAGAAATGGTATTTATCATTAAAAGAGAAAACTAAATGAAGAAGGAGGGTTGGTTCTCGTCCACGAGAAGGTTTATTAAAACTACAATTTGAGACTCGTCTGGAAAGTGGTCTCCAAAAACGAGTCATTCTTAAAACGTTCGTTCATTCGTTCATTCGTTACGTCAACCTCGTCTTCGTCCACGTCCTCGTCGTCTCGAGCAAATCGTTTTTTAATCATGCTAGACTTGATTTATCGAAAAGCACTTTAAATTAATTTCGATACTCCTTCCTTACTTCCTTACTTCCTTCCTTCCTTCTTTCCTTTCTTCCTACTATCCGTTGGATGGGGAATTAATTTTTCTTATTCGAAAGAAAACTCGAGATTGTCGCAACAGTAATTCCGACAGCACGGCGACGGATATGTCGACCTTTTAACGTCCATGAAAAATGTTAAAAAATTATAACTTTGCAGAAGATTGAAAAATGTTATTTTAAACGGAAAACAACGATGGTGGTAATCCAGTTTCTTTCTCCCTCCCGCTAAATTCTACCCACCATCTCGTTACGAACGATGGAAAAAAAAAGCAACCAAATTCCAATTTCGAGATTCTATTTGTTATTTCTCTCTTCCCCGTAATTATTCATAACGAAGAAAAGAAGAAAAAAAAAAAAAGAATGAAAAGAAATGTAAAGAACAACAAATGTTCATTCTCCAGGTTCCAGCTTTATTTTTCTCAACGAGATACTTCCTCTTTTCACCCTTAAACTCCTATAAGAAGAAAAAGTAGTAAGGAATAAGGAAAATTTCGGTTTGCCCGATCGTGCCAATAAAAAAGAATTATTCTTCCTATCCTCTTGGGGGAGGAAGAGGGGGAGGGAAAGGGCAAGAAAACGACAGAGGTAATGGCGTAATTTAAGACGGTGTTTGACTAAACTTCGTCCTAAAATATTCACGAGAGGATCCCGCACTTGGTGCTAAGAAGAGAAAGAGAGAGAGAAAGAAAAAGTGAGGAAAATCAACCGAAAGAAAAAAAGGATATAGACATACATACAGAGAGAGAGAAAGAGAGAGAAAGAGAGAAAGAGAGAGAGAGAGAGAGAGAAAAGAAGGAAGGGAACATCGATGCGTTTACACTTCCTTCGAGTTCTTTCTATTAGGGTAACTCCCCCTAATGAAAGTGCTTCGTTCGAAGCTACGTAGAGACGTTCAACTTAGACCGAAGCTAAGGGATTTTCATTGCTAGAAAAAAAGAATGAAAGAAAAAGAAGAGAGAAAGAAGGTTATTCTTACTTTAACATTGCGAAGTAAGTACACATATATACAGCTTGCGGCGTTTTTCCGCATGCGGTAGACATCGTATTGCAAAAAAAAAAAATGAAGGAAGGAAAGAGAGAGAAGGGTGAAAATGTAAGAGTGTAAGAGAAAGAGAGAGATAGGTGTAAGGGATAGGACGATGGGTTTGAGCGTAAAGGGGTGGGGTAGGGGTAAGGGAGGTGGAGGGAGGTTGGAGGATAGCCGATCGCTCCAGCTTGGTCGCAGGTGCCGCACGACTTTCATGCTGACAATAATGGAACGAGCGTACCCACGCAGCCGGGAACGAGCGTTTTATTGGGAGAATTAAGAGCCTTATCGTGGCTTACACTTTAATTAAGAGGCCCGGGTGATTACAAAATTGCTATTGGCGGTCGTCCTAGAATGTGCATCGCGGTTATCAACGTGGGAGTAGAATTAAGGAGGACGAATACGACGAGACAAGTAACACGTCTCTTCTCTGAGATTTCTTCCTCTTCCGCTTCTTCTTCTTTTTTTTCTTTTCTTATTTCTCTCTCTCTGTCCTTCTCTCTCATTATATTCTTTCTCGGAGTTCTGGGTGCGCGGCATGCGATCAATTTGTCATGGATTATCGTTCGTGGATTAGCTAAGCTCAGAAAACCGTAGAGAAACGAACAAACGGGATTTTCGGAAAAACTCGCTGCCAGAAGTGTCCTTCCTCTTTTCTTTTTAGATTTTAAAATAAAATATTCGTGCTTTTTCTTTCTTTCTTTCTATCGAGTTTCGTTTAGTGATAGTAGTAAGTAATTAGATATGAAAAAAAATATATGTAGACTATTTTTCGTTAAAGATAATATACTTTACGAGAAAAAGAAAAGGAAAATTATATTTATTCATGATAAACGATTTTATTCGTAATTCTAAGAATAATGTCAAAATGTTAGTATTAAATATAGAATTTATATAAAATGATTTTTCATTTACAAATATATAGAAATATGTATTCTTTCAATTTAAATGAATCAATCGTTAGATGTTGATTTTGTCTTCTGTATATGGAGAAAAATCGTGCAAACAGAGTTTGATTTTACGAAGAAAAATAAACATGATGAAAAAAACAGATATGAGTTAAAAAAGCATTGAAAATACACATAGAGTAATAAAAAGTTAAAAATATGTATTCCGTGTTGGAATCTTTTCTAATAAATGAAATGAAAGTTTACTAAAAGAGAAAAAAAAAGAAACAATATCTATTTGATCAAATGTAAAAAAAATTATCGCTTAAGTAGGAGTACGATTTAACCCATAAAAAAAAGGTAAAAAACAATAGAAAAATTCGCTTATTGAGAGTATCGTATAAATGAAATAACGTATGTTTATTTAAAGAGAATAAATATTATATAAAATATCCATCAAAAAGCTTTAATCTCGAACGGATTAAAAGTAAATACCATCCATTCCGTTTATTCGTATACACGTGCAATGTATTTTTTTTGATTTATTAGTTTACGATGAATTTTATTCCCATCATGTTACGAAGCAATATAAACGATTAAGTTTCAATTAATTTATTTTAATTAAAATCACGACGAAGTAAAATAAAAATCTATCCATTGATACGAAAATTCTCTTATTTCTTCTCCGAAGCGATATTTTAGTTATTATGAATCATGTCAACGAAAGGCGATACATTCTTCTTTATCATTGTATCGTTATCGAAAAATAAATAGGTGATTCGATAACAGCGTGAGTCTGTTGATAGAAGAAACCAACTTCGTCGGCTCGAATTCGCGATATTCAACGTAAACGTATTTATTATACATAGAGATAAAATTTACGACAAGAGATACCGTCATCGTGTCATCAACTATCTCTTTCAATCCTATTTCGATTTCTTTAATAAAATTAATAATAATATTAAATATTTATATTATATAATATAAATATAAATTTATATATATAGATAATATAATAATTTATTTAATACTTTATTATTATTATTATATTTAATAATATACATAACATTGTTTTGGCCAATCTAGTCAGTGGTGTTAAGATCGCGGGGAAGGGGAGGTAGGATGAAGTGATTTTAAATTCGGATAAGTGAAATACAAATCAGGGAAATTTAAAACAGCGTACACAATGTTCCTAACAAGTTTCGGTCGATCTTTAAAATAGGCTTAAGTGGGGTGTGTTTAGAGCACTGGGATGATAGGATAGCGGTGACCAAAACTCTATGGGCATTCTATACAATACCTGCAGTAATTCACCGTAACATATATAATATTTAAATAATATAAATAATACCTACACGCAAATATTCATTATTATTATTCTTCTTCTTATTATTATTATTATAGTAAAAAATATTTTATATTGAACAAAATCCTATTGTGGCAAAATAAAACGAGAAAGAGAGAGAGAAAGAAGAAAGAGAGAAATTGAAACAAAAAAGGAAATCAAAATATTTAAAAAAATATGAACCAATGGACACGTAGAGTCATGATGATGATGATGATGATGACAACGATGATGATTGCGAACGGTGGACCGCAAACGTCGGATAAGGTAACCAAGAATCGTGAAGAGGATGACGTTCGGAAATGCGATCAACCCTGCGTGTTATTCTATTCCACGATTCATGAACACGACAATTCATTCCTCTTTCTCTTTTTCTTTTCCTTTCTAGCCTTATACAGTGATACCTTTCTCTTTATTTTCTTCTCTTTCCCACTTATGCGACCGATCGCGAGACTATACGACGACAACGACCTATCTCGTTCTCGTTCTCGGTCTTGGTCTTGCTTTCCCTATCCACCCCCCCCTCTAACTCCCCCTCGTTTACTCTCTCTCTCTTTTTCTCTTTCCACTCGTGTCAGCACCTAGATGTAAATCGAACCCTCGTATATCAGATGCGAAATGCTGACACCGCTCGTGTGCTACCAAAGAAGAGGGGAAAAGAGTAAGGGCGAGAGAAAGACCGGATAAGAACCGTTCGAGTGTGTTGACCTATGAGAGCCGACAATTTTTTCGTCGTCGACATGATCCTTGAATCTCTCTCTTTCTTTCTTTCTTTCTTTCTTTCTTTCTTTCTTTTTCCTCTACCCTATCTTTTTTTACACTTTCTTTTTTTTCTAAATCGTATACCATACTTTCACAATTTTTTTTTGATAAAAGCGATTCTCTTCTTCGTAAGATTTTTTTTTACCCCTATGTCCTCTTTCTTCTTTCTTTAACTTCATTTTATTCTTCATTTAAGCACTTCCCTTTTATATTTATTTTTTATATCTCTGAAAAAAAATTCGTAATAAAAGTGTTTTCTATTTTCACCAGTTATACCCTTACCCTCTCCTTAATAATGAACGATTTAAAAAAAAAAAAAGAAAAAGAGAATTAGGAATAAGATATCTAAAGAAAAAAATCGTTAAATTTGATGAAAATATTATTACTTGAAATAAGTATAAACAGAAATTTAATAGATAAATATAAAAATTCCTTTTTTTTCTTCAAAGGAAATAGTATTTTAATATATTACATCTATATATGTATCGTATGTATACACAAAGATATTTTTGAGCAAATAATTTTCCTCTTAAAAGCTTTGATCATTTTTCGAGATCGAAAATGCCTTTGGGAGACTACTCTCTCGTCTGAATAGAGAATGCAGAAGCA
Source organism: Mischocyttarus mexicanus (assembly GCA_023678845.1). Taxonomy (NCBI): domain Eukaryota; kingdom Metazoa; phylum Arthropoda; class Insecta; order Hymenoptera; family Vespidae; genus Mischocyttarus; species Mischocyttarus mexicanus. The sequence continues at coordinate 3,805,391 of JACGTP010000002.1, read as the reverse complement.
GAACGGAACATGAAGTAACGGATAGCTTGGGGAAAATCACAAAGATGAAGAGGAAAATAGGAAGTTGAACTACGAGAAAGTAAGCTAGCAAGCAACCAAGGAAGGAAAGAAGGATGGTAAAAACGATAAGGCAGAAGGACGTCGACGAGACAAACCATGACAGGTCATGTACGTTGAAATTAGTTCCAAGATACTTTAAGATTGCGAGAAATGGATGTGTATATACCTACTGAACTAAGAAATATAAAAAGAAATAATAACACAGAGAGACATGCATAGGGATAGAAAACTATAATATAACGTATTAGATATATATTATCTACAGATGGGTAGCGGACTAAAATATAAGTATGAACAGGTTTGGATCGTTATATACACTCATGTACCTATAGACAACATAAAGTTAATTTAATTGTCAAGTTTAAGGCTCACACTCCTAGAGCAGCTTGAACGTGAGCTTACGCAAAACTATCTGCTTCTTCTAAAGGATTGACACCTGACCCCATTAACTGGCTGCACTTTAATACCACACATGTCATTTCTCTCCCTCTCTCTCTCTCTCTCTCTCTCTCTCTCTCTCTCACTCACTCTTTCTTATGTTCTTTCTTAATTTTCTTTTTTTGCTTCTTCCTTTTTCTTCGTCACTTCCAACTGCTGCTAGTGCTTGTGCTGTTGTTGCAGCTGCAGCTGCAACAGCAGTAGAACACAGCATACAGCAAAAGTAACGAGGGTTCTAGTTCGAGGAGGAATCCGGTCGTAGCCGTTCTTCGTAAAAATGTAAAAATACGTGTATGGGTATGAGCATGAACGCACGCACATTTACATCGTCTTATCGTAACTGAGTAAGGTAAGGTAAACTTTGATGATAACGTGAGTTCGTTCTTTGGTGTAATATAAATTAAAATGTCTTTATAATAAAACGTTCAAAAGGATTCCTTTACCTGCTTCGTTGTATTGTAGATAGAAACATATGAAGATAAAATAATAAAATAACCGATGCTCAGGCTTACTTATAAGATATTTTTAATTTTGGTTTCAAATATAAATAAGAACTCTGGTGTTATAGATTCTAATATTGGAATTAACCCTCTTTTTCATATTTGTACTCTTCTAAAAGATTATTTTTGTAATCTTTAAAGGATTCTCAATCACTCAATAATAACTTTGTTACAAAAATTATAAACTCTCATCGAATACAAATGTCAAATAATCGTTCAACCGATCTTTACTTCCACGAGAATTATTTTCGTTGTAGAAAAGATCGATCGATGCTCGAACGATCTGAAAAGCAATTAAAAATGAAATTCCAATGATGATTTATGTATTTACTTTTTCAAACGAGGCAATAGAAAACAAACACTCGTAAAGTACCGATTCGAAACGATAGTCCATAGTTTTGTTTGAAACGTTATAAAAAACATTTAAAAATATCTATGGTAATATGTATATATATTACTTTTAAAATATATAATTCAATTAAGGATGAAAACCCTACGTCTTTCACGAAATTACTAGATATTTTAAGGAAAGCATATAAGAAGAATTTTATTATACATTTAAATTTAATTGTTTTAGGAAATAACTAGGAAAAATATGAGGCGAGTAGTTTAAGTATAAGATTGAATATTGATCCAGATAAAATTTAGTTGTTATCGGTTATAATCTGTAGAATTTTTCGAATAATTGTTTTAGAGTTTATTTGATTATTTCAGGAATTAAGAAATATAAAATTTTAATAATAACATATGTATATATTTAAAATATTAAAATTTCATTCTCCAAATTTGATATTTAATTTGCATACACGTACACATACATACTTGAAATATTAAAGTTTCATTTTTCGACGAGATCATTTCGAAAACTAACTCTCCAACGAGAAACACACTTAAATAATACAAAAATCATCGACCGACTAATGTTCTCATTAAAAAGTATAATACAAACAATCTGACCTTTCTAGGAAAATATTATTTCCACGAAAGAAATGAACTATAAATAGAGATCGAATGTTTAAAAAAAGACAGTAACGTTGGAACAATGATCAAAGCAACATCCCTTATCTATTATCAATCAATTAGGTATAAAGAATTTTATAAAAGTAATTATGATACAGTACATTTTAACTAAAAATACTACAGATATAAATATTTATCTTATTAATATGTTTCATAGATATATGGATATACATGAAATATTTAAGATACTATTCGATTTAATATACCAAGATGTCGAGATTTCAGAAAAGCTACTTTCTCACGATCGACGAACTCGAAAACGGGCACTTGACGGCCGTGTAAAGCACGCACCATGTGAGCGGTTTTTACATTTGCGAGAGAGGTAAAATGCGAAATATACGAGATAAGAGGAGCGTGGCAATGCGAAGTGAAGCGTATCGAAGAGGGGAAAGTTCGAGTGCACGAGTGAATACATAGGTACCATATATACATATAACCTACCGTACTAGTAGGTATGTTTTTCGCGATTTTAATGTTACGCGCATGTACCGAAATAAGTAACGCCAGGAGACTCGTATAACTTGGCATAAATCTCAGACATTGTACTATCGTTTTAACCTGTGTTTCTATATAACTATATACATATATACTTTAGAAGTATATGTTTTGTATATATGTGACCGAGTTTTAAACATTATTCATACACATACACATGACAGAAAGACATAGAAAGAGAACTCGACGAGTACTCGTTCCGAGAAACGTATGATTGGATGAACTATAAATTATAATAGATTTCGTACTACAAAATGTTACCCATGTGATACGGGCGAGCTCGTAATAATGTTCCTAAACTCTCGTTCCTTTACAATACACATATATATTTGTATTATACATACATAAATAAATATTATGCAGAAACGAGAAAATATCAGAGAAGTTAAAACCACTATCGATTCCTTTGAAATTCTTTTAATCATTATTTTCGTTCGATGAATCACAAATTCAGCTTTATATATATGTTGTATAGAAAAACGAAAGGTGTAAAAGTTGCGATATGTTTCTTCCTACCACGAGAGTATACTCAAATATATATTTCTTTTGATAAGGAAAAAAAAAAGAATAAATCACAGGTACTTAACGATTGAGATGACTCATCCAGAAAAGTCACGAACTCTAGTAGGTTCTTTAAAAATAATCATACAAATAAGGGTGCTCAATAAAACCAAAAGAGATTCGATTGGATAATTATATTCAAAGTTAGTGATCAATCAAAATTGGATTGATATTGTAATGATTTGTAATTCGTTTTAACGATCCTTGATAACTAAGATACATACGAAGCGAAAACCGATACCGTAAATTATATTAATTAATACCCATGCAATAACAAAACCAAATTGTAACAAATGTAAAAAAAAAACTTCATTTGCGAAATTACAAATGTTCGAACATACAAAATATAATTTTAGCCCCTCACGAAAAAAAAAGAAAAAACAATTTATATATATTATACTTTATAAAGTATATTAATATTAGTATTTGATGTCATAAAATGCAAACATATCTTTCTGAGATTTTCAAATATTGAAATACCTTTAATTATAACTTTTTCGTTTATTTCACTACTAATTTTATCTTCTATTGTTAGATTTTTTTTCATGCTGTCTAGGGAGAGAAGGATTGTAAAAATTTAATTAAAAAGAAAATTAAGGTCCTTTTCTCGCTGTACTTTTAATCTAATTCAATTTAGAGATAATTTTAGTAAAATTAAAAAATAATAAATGTAAAAAGTTTGACTCCCTTTTCGAATTCGATCACCTCCCCCTGTCCCGCGTTACGGGCTCTCATGGTAAAGCGGTCCGAACCACCCACCCTTCCTGGACTGGCGTCAATATAATTTTAATGGGGGGAAAAAAAACGATTTGTAATATTATTTTATATTTGTAGAATATTATTAGTACTACTATTATTATTATTATTATTATTATTATTTTCTTGTATTTTTTAAAACAATATCGCAAGAACAAGGTGTCGATGATGTTTTACATACTTTTAAAAGGCTCATTTAAGGAAAGTCGTAGAAAGGCAGAAATGTATGTATGTTGGTTGGCGTGCGAACGAACATTTTCGTCATCTTGGGACGATCAATCATCCTAATCAGTGGCAAGTGGTGAGTTTTCACGGTCCGCGGAGAGTTCTGCTCCGAAACGGAAGCTAAGAAAGAAAAGCTTTTTGCTGCTAGCAGATGTCGCACTCTGGAATGGAAGACGTGCGACAAGTTAAAATACGATCGAAGAGCACGTGTCTAAGGAGAGGCAGGCCATGCTTCCCTAGTAAGAGAAGAGAAGAAAGAAAGAAGAAAAAAAAATACTAGACACGTTGACCGAATCCAAGAAGGATTTCGTGTTAAAAAGAGAACGAGAGAGTAAGAGTGTCATCGCGTTTTTACTCATCTTTACTCATTTTTACTCATATATATATTATTGAATTTAATAAAATACAATTTATAAAAGAAAATTATTAATAATATCATTCTTCCTATTATTTTAATTATCTTCAATTATTTAAATATCATACCAATCAAGATTTTTGAATAAAATAAGAAATGCAATAGAAAATATCAAATATCATTCTATAATTTAATTGGCTTCAATTACTAAATACCAATTAAGATGTTTGTATAGTTTCGTTCATAGATTAATTTATCGATCATTATAATCATAATAAACATGAAGAAGAAAAATATTGAATATCGTTATTTTCTACTTTATCGTTCTCTAATTACTAAAATGCGTATTATGCCAATTATGTATTGTGAACATTTCAATAGAGGAAGTTAATCTTCTTCGGTATTAAATTTCTTGGATACACTTTGAATAAATAAAATATATAAAATATGTACAACAGAAAAATAATCTTTAACATTCTATTTCTAATTTATTTTTATCAAGTTAATAACGTGTCGTACCAATTAAGATTTTTGTACATTTTGCAGATAACACAGATGAATTTATTTATCATTAATATGTTATTAATAAACAATGTATGAATGAAATTTAAATATAAAAAAAAAATATTTTCTCTACAATTAATTAATTCGATAAACTATTAATAAAATAAAATACGTAACGTAAAGAAAATATCGAATATTCGTCTACATAATTTTTCTTAAATTACATTAATTTAACCAACACAATTAGAAATTAGATCGCTTTATAATATGTTAAGATACCACATCGTATTGAACCGATAATAACGTGAGGGAGAACAGAAAAAAAGAACGGATTAAAAAAAATGAAAAAGAGAAAAGGTAAATAAGGTTTTCTTTTCCTTGGGTCTCCTCTTTCAGAGTTTACCTTTAAACATTTATTATAAACCGGTCAAAAACGGGAAGTATATTTAGTACAATTTTACGAGAAGGATTTGAGGTACTAGCTGAAAACTTTATATTTCCATTTATGCCAGTTAACGAGTCTGCAAGCCCGAACATTTACGGTTTTGCCGTCATCCACGATAACGACCTGCGGAAAAGCAGTCTGCTCTCTCTCTCTTTCTCCCAATATTTCTCTCTTTCATCCTTTCTCTCTTTATCTCTCGTCAAGCTTCGTCAATAAAATGCCTAATGTCATATTTTTGGCACCGAGAGGAAGTATCTCGTGAGCGAGACTGGACAGCTCGCAATTGGATCCAATATCGCCATTATTACGTGACTGTCCCCTTCCTCCCCAAAACCCCTCCCACCTTTTTCCTCCTTTTTCCGACGACTCCGGAAAAATAAGGTTCGAACGAGTCGTAAAAAGCTTGATAGCAAGTTGACTCTCTCGTTGACTCTCTCGTTTTCTCTCTCTTTCTCTCTCTCTTTCAGTTATCCATACACTATTTGCTGTTTTCCGACTATTCTTGTACCAACTGTGTAATAATATTCTATTTGACCGCGGACATCTCCTCTTAATGATCTATGCGGGGCATTAATTTCTTTGAGAAATTCTTACGATTGTGATCGTAATAAAATTCCGATCGATGAATTTAAAAGAATGATAAACGTAAATATAGAAATACATCTTTCCCGTTTGCTCCCTCCCCTCTAATGATTTTATTTAAATATATTTTTGTAATTTTTATGCACTATTTTTATGCAATCTTCTCTTTTCATTTGTCCTGTTACATAGTTACGATAAGCCTAATCTATGCTAATCTATAAGGCTAATCTATATCTATGCAATTAATTTAATTTATTTAAGAAGTGATTAAATAAAGTAGATGTCTCTCTGTTGTATAATATCGGTATCACATTTTTCTAGATATTTTTTATTTTATTTGTTTATTACGTAATTACTATCTTATCATTTGTTCCATTGGTTCTATATAATAAAATCGATCTATCTTTGTCAATCATACTCAAATTGCGACCCAGTATAAATTTATTTATTTTCTTTTTCTTTCTCATTTTGAGAATAACCAAAATTGACTGACAATCAGTCACCGACGAGACCGATCACCCCTATAAATACAATGTTTAAATGCATTTATTGTTTTCAAACCCCTAATCACCTTTTTTCTAATCGATTTTCAATCGGCGCCAATGTAAGACTCACTTAATATAAAAAATGGATGTATGAGACCCGCGAAAGAAAAAAGTTGAATATACCTGATCTATATAATTAATGAACACTAAATTTACAGACATTTCTGAATACCTATTTCTACGGAGACCTGTTAAGTTGACGGATGAAGAAAAATACATCAAGGAAAATTAAAAAAATGATAGAACTCAGGTGGAAATAGTTTTGAGATATATATTCGTATATTTAAATGAATAAAAGCAAGTAAAAATTTCTGGAAAATGGATAATAATAATTTATGTTATTTTTCATATGAAATCTGAACTCGTCCAATTAACCTGTCTGGTTATCCTAATATTCTATTTAAGTAAAGGCGTCTCTCTGTCCCAATTCGATATAAAATATATAATAACAAAGACGTGTTTTAATTATAAAATAATGAACTATAATTTCCATATCCAAAAAAAAATATTTCTGTGTTATTTTTTATCAGTCTGTTAACAATTTAAAAATGAAAATATCTATTTAATTTTAAAATATACGAATATAATTTATCTACCTGTCTATCTCTATTGCTCATCTTATTTCTTTTTTTTAATAATATGAAAAATTAATTATACTTGGAATTAAAATGAATATATAATTCCATTTGATACTTAGCATCTCGTATTAATTTAGAAATGAACATGGATGAAGGTGAAATAGTCGAGATTTAAGTTGGTTTCATCCTCTCGTATTTGAACTCAGCGTTTGTAAGGAAAAGAATAAAGAGGATAGAAGAAGAGAGAAGAGAAGAGAAGAAAATACACGTGACAGAGAGAGAGAGAGAGATGTAGGAGCCGTTGGTGTATGATATTAACATGGAAGGCATTTAACGTCGGATTTCGTAAATAACGAGAGTCATTTCTAGCTTGGAAATACGATAACATGCTAGTTGAAAATTCGCGATGTGCTTTGAAATTTCACAAAAGATACTAACATATAATAACAATATTTTCTTTTGTTTACAAAGCAGGTACGAGTACTCCAATAATCTGGATTTTATGATTTTATTTTTTATCATAAAGTTTTTATCTATCGTCTACTTCTTATTTCATACAAAAACGGAACATTCATTCTACATATATACATACATACATACATACATACATAGATACATAGAAAACATAGATTCGTGTCACCGTAATATTTTATAAAATAATTAAATGAACTTGTAAAAACAAGCTGAAAAGCGAACGTTCATAATTAATAAAATTAAAAATGTAAAATTCCTTTTCGTGTCGATTTCGACTTTATGTAAGACAATTGATCAGTAATTCTAATTGATTTTTCTTCGATACTATTTGCGTTTTGTGTGTTGATTATAAAGATTTTACAATATAAAAATAATAAAAGGTAATAACTATAATATGGAGTTATAAAAATGTTTAATATATTTTTTTTCTAATTTGTTTTCATGAATACCAACTCTCATGAATACCAATTCAGGGTGTATATGTTGAACTGATAAAACATAAAAAATATTAAATCCCAACCATTCCGTTGGTAATGTTAAACAAAATAAAAAAAAAATCTATTCATATCATCATTTTCGAAATAATGAAGAGATTATAAATAAAAGCTCTTTATATATATAATCCTTCGCATATTATATATATTTAATATAAAATATTTTTCCTTGATAACGTGAACAAAAAAAAAAGTATAAAAATAATAAAGAAAAATCTACTTTTAGCTTATTTTCAATATAATGAATAGGGATCATAAATAGGAGCTCGTAATATTAGGTTGTCAAGTATATAATGGAGCAAATTTCAATTCAATTATGTGCATTTTTTGCTCTATTTCATACTTGACAACCTAACAGATACTATATGGATATATATAATAATAAAAATCGATTCGATGAATATATACAGCTCTTGTCAAGAAAAGGGCAAAGCATCATTTCAAAGTCATCATCCACGTTCGTTAACGCGTTAACGAGTTTTTCTACTTCCTGCGTGTTCACAACACGCGGCCGAGTGCGGTTCGAGTTCTCGAAAACCCCTCGAACACGGCATATGACGCGTGAAAGCTTCACGTCGGTTAACGTTTAAAGAAAACGAAAAGGGAATAGTACTATAGAAAGAGAAAGAGGAAGAGAAAGAAGACGAGGAGGAGAAGGAGGAACTCTTGCTTGATAGTACGAGTACCGGTGTGGTGTAGTCCGAGATAAATGACATTTCTGCGACGAAAGCTGCATGTCTAAAATCGTCGTCGTCGTCGTCGTCGTCCTCCTCCTACTCCTCCTTCTTCTTCGTCTTCTTCGTCTTCTTCGTTGTAGTCGTGTCGTACTTGTCATCTATACCCATCTCTCTTTCTCTCTATTTCAGAATCCCCCTACTTTCTCCCTCTCTCTCTTTTTCTCTCGTAAGCACGCAAGCCAGTCACTACCACTAAACTTCTTACAAATACTCACGTGGACCTTTTTACAAGACCCTCTTTCTCTTTCTAGTTCTCTTTCGTTCTCTTTCTTTCTCTCTGTCTTTCTCATCTTTCTTAAATATTCTCTCACTCTCTCCTCCATTTCCTTCACGAGTAATCCGTTTGTCTCCGTGTTGGTTATTTCTGGCGGATTCTGATGTCCGTACGCCATTACGTCGCGTACGCCTACGCAATATTTAGCCGAATCGCTCTTCACCGAGGGTTGTTGGACTGTACTTTTTGGATAAGAATAAAAAAGAAGAAAATAAGAAAAAGAGAGAAAGAGACAGAGAGGTTAGGGGGAGAGGGAAAGAGTAATAAAAGACATTGACATCTTACTTTTCTCTCATACATTAGATAAATTATACAAACAAATGGATAGAGATGTCATCTAAAAGATGTCATCGAATCTAAATTGAAGAAACAATAAATCTCCATTTATTTTTTCCATTGTTTTCTCCGTAAAATAAAGTTAAGAAGGATGATCTTTACTATATGACGATTACGTTAAGCTTTATAGAAATTCTGAATAGTATCATGAGCTTCTTTATTCTGTATTGTTTTATGATCTGAAATTTATTTTTTAATAACTTAATTCGCAAGAGAGCAAAAAAAAAGAAAAGGACTGTTCAGTGAGTAAGTGGTGAGGGAGTAGGAGATAATTGAGGGATAGAGGAAAAAATGAGAAAAAAGATACACGATGTTCGTAAAAATAAGAGAGAACTCGAGAAGTACGCGGACGACAATGAAGGACAGGTTAGTTTTCAAACGAAAAAACATACAATTCGTTCTTTCACCTTTTATCTTTTATCTTTTATTTGGAATCGTGGAAACTAGTTTTTCACAAAAGGCGCGAAAAACGAATGAAAAATGTCTTTCTTTCTCGCAATTCGAATTTCTTCCTTCCCTTTCGTCTCTCTCTCTCTCTCTCTTTCTCTCTTTCTCTCTCTCTCCCTCTTTATTTTTTTCTACTCTATGCTTTTCGAAGGATCGCGTGACACGACAGATTGCAAGCAGACGAAATAGCACGCGTTCGAAAAGTATTCCGGCGCCATGCGTGCAACGAGAGTCTTCCTCGCTCGTTCATTCAAAAAATGAACAAAAAAAAAAAATAAAAAAAAAAGATTCTAATAAAAACGGAAAGATAAGAAAAATAAGAATAAGAATAAGAATAAGAAGAAAAAGAAGAAGAAGAAGAAGGTTATCTAAATCGGTTAACTGAAATAAGCGCGATGCCAAACTTTGGTGTCACGTCGAGTGAAATACCGTACCGTAAAACGTACGAAATGTCAAGATTCTTCGCCAAAATTTCAAAAACGTATCTTTTATCTTTCTTTTTTTTTCATTATTATTATTATTTTCATTCCATAAAATACTAAATTTTAATACAAACTTATTTAAATTGATAATAATATTTTTTGATACATCGATAAATAATAACATAAAAAAATGTTTTTAACATAACGTTTTATCGATATAAAAATATTTGCATCGTCTCTCTTCCTTTCGCTCTCTACTTTGCTCTCTCTCTCTTTCTCTCTATCTCTCGTTCATTTATTAGACCAATACTAATAATTACTTTTCGTGCAGATACATATGCACAAGTCCTTGTGAATATTCATATTCGACGAATGTTCATGCCGTAGAATATAATAATATATTTACGTCGATGAAAATGGCAATATTTTTCATCAACCCAGTCCAGTAAATACATAGAGGAGAATAACAACTAGTATTTCATTGGACACAAGCCCCCGCGGTCAACTAAAAAACGATTACAATGAGAGAACGTGATCGAGCTATCAATAGCGTGTGTGCGTGGTTGGTACGATATTGACCCTCGATTCGTCGCGCATACTCTTCCGAACCCTAACTACACACACACACATACACACACATACACACACATACACACATGCGCGTACACTAATATACATGGATAGGTTCGTTTCATACGCAATTAAAGCGTATACTAGCTTTATTTACCACTCTCTTTACGCCTCGATGAAAGATGAGTTCCGACTAAAATCCGTGAAACGAGCCTTTCCCTTTTCTCTCTTACCTCTCTCTCTCTCTCTCTTAGTAACTACACCGTATGTGATCTCGGTATCTCTCTTCTCTTTTTCTTTTAAAATACCTATCCCGATCGAACGGGATTTTAGAGGGAAGTAGACAAAAAAAAAATAAGTCTTCTCGGATGATTCCACCCTATCGTAGACACGTTCGGGATAAGAAAAGGAAAAGGAAAAAAAAGTGGCCGGGATTTGTGTGTTACCGCTACTACGGCTGAAAATAATCTTGACGACGAGATGCAAGAACATCCGAAGGGTGTTCTGAATTTTTTAAACCGTTAGTAACAATATATTTAACGTGATCAATTATATTGGCGCGAATAACGTGGGAAAATTACATTACAATGTAAACATTAATATTTTCATTTAAAATGTTTTCCCTTCACGCGGATACGTCAATTTTCACGAATTAATTTAATAACTCGTACGTGTAAATTACGTAAAACAATAAATCGACAAGGCGTGAAAAATAAATATTAAAAAGCAAAGAAACATAAAATACATGTTTTTTTGAACAAACAAATATATAACGTGTGAAAAAAAATATATATATATAAAAATATGTATTAGATTAAAAAATTTATATTCCATCATCGATGGCGAATAAAGTCAAATGAAGGCACCAAACCGTACAAATTTTCATAGTCCTGAAACTCGAGAGTTAGGAAAAAAACGAATAAAAAGAAGAAAAGTAATCGAAAAATTCGTACCATAACGCATTATTCTAAATTAATTTGACAAGAAATATTATATAAGATCTCACGCGGTAGCTTAATCCGCTACTGCCCGTCATATATGGTTCACCCAGTATTATACATGCCCGTGTGGGTGATGCACGTGCGGAGATGCAAGGGAATAGAAAAAAAAAAATAAAATAAAAGGAAATAAAAGAGAAAAAAGCGTCTGTGGAAAGACGATGGTGGATGGTCTCGTGCTCGTAAGAGGAATCGACTACTAAACGGGAATAGATGAGGGACGGTGAGACGAGAAGGATGAAACAACAGGGTGAAGAGAGAGAGAAAGAGAGAAAGAAGTGTACTGACTGGTGGCAGGAATGCGTTAATGGGCTAAAAGAGAGAAAGAGAAGGAGAATAAAAAAGAAATAAAACCTACGTACGACGTCCAGATGGCGAGTCGTTTTCGCGAAGATGCATTTTCTCAACCAGAATGCAAGAAGCAAGCTCGTTGATATAAGCTCGAATTGCGCGCAACGTTGCGGAACGATATGAAGGCATCCACGTGCACCTAACAAGTATTTAAGATTTCTTGATATGTCTTTCTTAAGATTATTCTAACATTGATGAAGTTTTTTCTTTAAATTTATTTACGAGAGAATGGAAAACATATTGAATTAATTCAATGAAATTTTATATATATAATTATGTATTTCTATTTTAAATTATATTTTATTGCGATTGTAATTATTGGTATACTAAAGGCATCTAAATTGGAACAAATCAATGAATATTTAATTATTTTATTAGAAGTTTTTTTGAAATTTTTTTTAAACTATAGAGAACAGTTCTAAACTATTTGAAAGAAAACAAGGTATTATAATGGTACGATAATTTTTTTTTGTAAAAGTATTGAACCAATGATTATTGTTTTTTTTTTTCAATGGAAATATATTTTCATTATTACTTTAGGTTGATTGATCTTGAAATTTTCTTTCAATAAAAGAATAAGTACGGATATACTCCTGGTACTCTACGCTGTATATTAATTATACGTATACCTATGATATAAAAGAAGAGACAGACAAAAGAGAGAAAATATTAAATAGAAATTTAATAAGCTCATTGATATGAAAAGTTTTAAGAAAGGATATGAATTATATTAAAATGCTTTCATCTTCTCAAGGAGGCGTCTAGAAATTTAGATCTCGGTATAAAATTCCTTAGTAAGGACGATGGTATGCGCGCGAACATTCGTTCGCACGAGCAGGACGCTGGTGTATTACATTATATACATAAATACAAATACATATATATATATATATAAGTACAGGTTACCCTCCTCTTACACAGTAGTTAGATTCCTAGAAAATTCCGTGTTGTGTGAAATCGTGTTGTATGAGACCGAGAGCCAGTACAAAAACGGGAAGTTACACTGTATCTTTAAGATGGCATGTGCAAAGAAAGGTTTTAGCAATTACGAATCGTGTTAGGTCGAAACCGTGTTATAAGATGGCGTGTTGTATGAGGGCTACCTATATATCAATACACAATGAACGTTCATGTAAAAGAAGAAAGCTCGTCAGGATCGTCCAGCTGGTTTCTTTATAATCTGCTGAAGAGGTTTGTCGCAAAGACTGCGTACTGGTGTATTATAAGAACTTCTTCAAAAGGGGAAGAAGAAGGTATTGTAGAAAGAAAAAAAATAAATAAAAGTAAGCAAACAAGGATGTCTAGTGATAAAATAGTATTAGTTGTAGTTATAGTTATATACTAGTAGTTGTGATTGAACTCGCCAATACGTTACTACGATCAATAGAACTGGACAGATAGTTGCGTAGAATTGATGGCATATTTCGTCTAACGAAATGATGACACGTCGACCACCGGCTACGAGCAACTAACTCTCGAGACTTGTTGCTTTACTACTACCGAGTAAAAGAGATTATCTTTCTTTCTTTCTTTCTTTCTTTCTTTCTTTCACTTTCTCTTTCTCTCTCTACATACATATATGTGTGTGTATATATATACATAGGTAATATACGTAACGTGTATGGAAGCATACTGTTAAGTAACGTATGCCAGACTTCGTATACGTTTCTTCTCTTTCTAAGTGATGTGAGAAAATAACGAGGTCTTGTGACCTGTCAACACTATCTCAAGAGATAATATACTCGTATATGAATATATAAATATACGTACAATAGCTAGGGGAAGTAGTTAGATTTAACAAGTAAATTCGATAACTTTTTAACAAAATTAATATTTATTTATAAAATAATAATACATATAATATATGTTATACTTTGAAATAGTTTCAATTTATTTTTGTATTACATTGTTCGATCTTTCGTACATCTACCCGGACCATTCATAAACGAAAATAAAATGCCCATTTTGATCTAATGAATTTAATATTGAGGTACTGAATTTACTGTTATATAACTCAAACATTAACCTGATAAATCAGTGTGTGTATAAATAGGTAAATAATTATTTTAAGAATTTTCAGTAACTCGATTACGAATTCGATAATTTTGTTTTAATTTAAAATATTTTCCATTAATTTTTTATCATATTGTTTAATCTTTCATACATCTACCCGGACCATTCATCGATTAAAATAAAATGCCCATTTTGATGCAATGAATTGAATATCGAGGCGCTGAATTAACTTGTATAGCCCAGATATTAATCTGATAAATCTGTATAAATAGGTAGAAGATAATTTTAAGAATTTTCAGTAACTTCGATACAAATTCGACGATTCTTCTATGTACATATATTTCATCGTCGGTGTAAATAGAGGGCTAACGGAATGAAAATTTTATTTTATGTGATAAAAGATTCTACCATTCTATCCTCAAGGCTACTACGATAGTTACGATATGACTCGTATAAACGAAATATTTTTACGCCTAGAGCAATGTTTGCCCGAAGGAATCGAGGGTTGCAAAACCTTCCTCTTGCTTTTTCTTCTTATTTCCTTCTATTTCCACATCCAAACCATCATCTACCTTTCTTCCTATTTCTCTTTACTATAGCGATCTTTCGCGAAAATACTTTAGGAACGAAGAGAAATGAAAGAAAAAAAAAAGAAACGCGAGTGACCCTGGGAGTGCTGGCCGCGTGTATTGTCAAGGGACCAAAGGGAGAAAGAGGACCAAAGGACATCCAAACCAATAGAACGAGGGATGCTGGCCTCTCAGCACGCTTCTAGAATCACTAATGTCAGCAATATCCTGTACACGTAGGCAAACACATATATAGAAGAAATGGATGCGAAGTATTGCCCATTGCTCGTAAAGAACTCGAATACGTATAGGTATATGTATTCGCTTTCTCTATCTATCTTCTCTCACGAGAAGAGAATATATATGTATATACAGTCAAACCTTGAATTGCAAGTAACTTGGTTTACGAATGTTCCACAAAACGAACGACAAATTTTGATTCGATGAACGACCGGTGTATTGCAATATAAGCAATACGAACACGCTTGGCAAACGAGACAAGTATATGTTTATATTTTATATCATTTTTTTAATGCAAATATTTTATATAATTAGTAATTATGGAACGAATCATCCAATTTTTCACTATATATATTTCTTATGACGAAATTCGTTTTGATATACGAGTGCTTCGAATTACGAGCACATTTTTTTTCTTTTTAACGAATTATCCTTGCAAATCGAGATTCCACTCTGTGTGTATATATATAAAGTATATGTTTTCAAGCCCTCGACAAAACTGTTTGGAACTTGCAATAAATATAACGATTTTAACGTGGGTAGAATTCATTGCAGATTGACACGTTATTAAAATATGAACGAGTTTACTCTGGACATTTATAAATGATATTGAAAATAAATCTCTATCATTTTGTCTCCTCGATTTTTATTTTATTTACATTTTTAATTACGAACGATATAATATAAACCAAGCCTGACATTTCGGCAACGATCTAATAACGATTTTTTTTTTATTTCATTAAATTTCGATGATCATTTTTTAAACTTTAATTCATTTTTCCTTGTAGGGTGTAAAACGTCCGAATCGTTAAAAGGATTAATCTTACTCGATAATTCGTTCAAAAATAAGATTAAACGTGTACGTAAATTAACAATAGAATTGTTCACGAGTATTAGGTTCGTACATGCAAAGAATAATACGAACGTGTGAGGTAATTAAATTATTATTATTATTATTATTACTACTATTATTTTTACAATTTTAAAATAAAGCATAATTGTAGTAAATCAACTCTCTCTCTTTTACTGATTATTTTTCTACAATGAATCCCATAGAGATCAGTGAGCTCGAAGCTGGATAACACACCCATTCGACCTTCCGCTTTTCTTGGTGATCGAGGGGAAAACTCGACAACGGGCGCACCAAGCAACGATGGGGTTGGTGGATGCATCGAACGAAATTTCCGAGCGAACGAATTCGACGAAAACAATTCTCTCAGCTGCGAGAAATAGAGAGAGAGAGAGAGAGAGAGAGAGAGAGAGATGGATGAAACTAAGCTCAGAAGCGCATGCTCGAACGAAGCAACGTTCCGAAATTTATTGCCACCCACTCGAGCCAATCAAACCGAGATTCTTGCACGGATAATCGAATCATGCATATATTTGCATACGTTTCGTTGACAATTTCGTTTGCTTCGATGTACCACGCCCGAGAGAGAGAGAGAAAGATAGAGATAGAGATAGAGACAGTAAGAAAGAAAGAAAGATAGTTATTCCGTAATCGTGTGCATGTGTATTACTCACAGATTGATACTATATATATACATATACATATATACACAGAAACAGGGTTATTTTTCTATAGGGTTCCTACATTTCACTGTTATATACCCACGTATATAACGTATGTGTTGCATACGTATATCGACGAGGATGTAGATTGTAAACAGAAGAAACGAAAGTGACTCACCGTTCGCTAGGGGTAGTTCAGCCAGTGGCAGTAGTAGTAGAACTAGTAACGACGAAGATGACGAAGACGGGGTGAATCTCCCTTTCCGACGCGGGAACGTCAATCCCTGCATCCTGAAACAGCAAACACACAAATTTATATATATACCTACAGTTATATAATATATAAATGTATATATATACATATATTACAGACATATTCATCGAAGTGGTCGTATATTCGCGTAATAGGCGCAGTAGAACGATGTTATTTTCAACATGGCTTTGCCGCGAGCATGATCTATTATATAATATATATATATATATAGGTACACATACGTATTTGATTGCAAACGATGTCCAAGAGGGTATAAACGAAGAATCGAAAATATTTCGACGCACGTGTACGTTTAAGAGAAAGAATGAAGGAGGGAGGGAGAAAGAGAGAGAGGATCTAGCAAAAGGGAATAAATAGAAAAAGAAAGAAAGAGAGAGAGAGAAAATCTACGCCCGAATCCATTGGTTGTAATGAAAAATCGCTCCCTTCTTGAGCCCAACCAACGATTGACCGTGAATTAAGGCTTTTGTACTTTCGATTAGTAGCATAGAAAGATCGTCTACCACGAAACATGCGATACCATCTTTTCAATGTCCATGACAACATACAACAACTATAGCCACGATGAGACCATCTTTTATCTCTCTCACTCTCTCTCTTTCTCTCCCTCCCTCTCTGTATTTCTTTTTTTCTTTCTTTCTTTCTTTCTTTCTTTATCTCTCTCCCCTTTTTCAAGATGAGAGTAGAAAGGATATCGTCTAGTTGCTATCATCAGAATTGTTTGGTCAGACTTGAAGAACATTTCAAGTCCTTCCTACTGTTATTTCGAAAGCCAAGTTATTATCAATAAAATATGAATAAACTTCTATATCAACTATTCTATACGAATTGAACATATAGAATAGGATTGACATTAAAGGAATAAAAAAATGTCTGGACATATACGATTGAAGGAAATACAAACGGAAATCCAATATACGATTTCTTTTCTTATTTTTCAATAAACGAGAAAATCTTTTTACAATAGATATTATTTACCGAACTTCTTCTCCAACTCGCACACGCATAGTCGAAAATACTTGGAGGAGTCAATAAAGTTTTCATTATTCTATGCACTTCTCTATCTCCCATTATGTTAATATAGTTTTATTCGTGTATTGTGTATTAAAATCTATACAGGTCTGATTATTTCGCATCGAAATTAGTATCGAAGACAGGCACTCATTCTTTAAGTGACAGTGTCATTGTTCAGTTCAATTATCTTTTAAAAGTTATTGTTAATAATAAATAAACATTTTTGGTATTGTGTAAATCATAAAAACTTGTTATTTCCTTAACAGTTTGATTAATTTTTATCAAAGTTCAAGAAAATTTATTAATATCTTTATATTAACGCAAACTAAAGCCCTTAAATATCTCAAAATGAGACAAATTAAATTTGTCATTTAAAAAAAAAAAAATCGGCACAGATTATTACTATAATTACAATTATAGTTTAAAGAAAATAAAAATCAAAATATTTTTTATTAAGAATCTCGAATGTTTTCAATTCTTTTGGTATAACGACTTTTATGAAACCATGGACCTTTACGTACATTGTTTTCTATCGTGTTACACTTAGACGAGTTTTCATTTTATACAATAAACGTAATTTTTTCTCTTTTTCTCTCTTTGTGCGTGCAGTTTCAATATTTGCCGTACGTTGACCGCAAATTACTCGCTTTTATATCCACAATAGTCCGAGTAAAAAGTTGTGTTAGCCATTATGGATAATACACATGGGAACAAATACGAAGTGAATAGTCTCATTATATCTTTTTCTCGCTTTCGCACACACGTATGTGTACTTTATACATTATTTACATATTCATATATGTAGGGCATGAAGAATGTCATCATTGATTATAGATCATCTTGATAATTATAATCGATAACATGAAAATAGATTTGCTTAAAAGTCAAAAAAAAAAAAAAGAAAAAAAAGAAAAAGGAAAAAGTTCATTAAATTAATTAATTATCTCGTGTTGAGTATCTCGTCTTATTGTTAGATTGA
This sequence comes from Mischocyttarus mexicanus, assembly GCA_023678845.1. Taxonomy (NCBI): domain Eukaryota; kingdom Metazoa; phylum Arthropoda; class Insecta; order Hymenoptera; family Vespidae; genus Mischocyttarus; species Mischocyttarus mexicanus. The sequence goes on along the minus strand of JACGTP010000002.1, from coordinate 3,786,623 downwards.
ATATTATTCCATCGCCATTAGACATTTATTCATCTACTACTAGATTCTTCCATCTTGCTATTATATGCATAAGTAAATTGAACTGTGACAAATCTATCTTCGGTAATTTAATATGACTTCTTGTTACCGCGGATTGTCTCAAAGGTGACAACTGTTTTAATAATTGCTCGATCTGCACCATAAACGCGTTATCGAAGATTTCGAGTTCCACGTCGTGGTCAGACATCATATCGTCAATTGCTTAGAATTTTTCTTGAATAATTTCGAATTCGTTAAACTTTATAAACATCTTCTTGCGATGATACTTGAGTTGATTTTTATCATTACTAGTTTCTGTTCATTTGTCCACCTTTGGCTTCGGTAATTACGACCTTTATCTGACCTCACGTAATTTTTTATTCTTTCAATTGTTAAACTACATATACACATGACGAGACAGTAATAGTATCAATAAAGAAAAGGAAAGGAAAGGCTATAGAAGGAACTGAGAACCAACTTGTCACCGATGTTGATACCTTTCGACACAACAGATTTAATTATTGATGCTGTGTAGTCTGATACTGATCTACGCTTCTGTACGCGTTGCCCCTATCCTTCTCTTTTATACTACGTGATTGACAATCCTTGTTGTGTCCCGATAATAATGTCCTGCTATTATCTCTTATTAATTGATGTCTGCCACCGATTTCGGTTAATACGCAACATGTCACACCTATGTAACGCCGTTGCTGTGAACTCCCTATTGTAATTATAAGCTTGTTATTCACAAGGCGTTAACTAATTACCACTGCTTCATTGATAAATCTTCTCGATTCACTTCGCGACCGATCACACCCGTAATTATTGACACCTTTCGCGATGTGTGTTCATAAAATCCGGCTCTAGAAGGACCATAAAAATGTATGTACGTACGGTCATGAAATAGCCTTCACTTTACGTACTGTGCACGCACACGTTTACGTGCCTTTAAGGGTGGAAAGAGGTCATATAGGAAAGACACGAGTTCAATTATTAATGATTGAACATGTATTATGTTATTCTGTTACAATGAAGATCAGCGTGGCGTTCGGTTTCTGTTAAGAGTCTAAAGATCTTCAAATATAACTTCATTAAAGACGGTCGAATACTTTTGTACTCGAAACCTATTAGAGTTCGTGGCTAAAAAAACTACGTGGAGCCATCGTAGACATTAAAAATGTAAATTAGCCCTTTTCGACATGTTTAGAAACAAATAAGTGCGCCGACGACGATCGAATAATTTCGTGTTCTTACAGAATTACAAACGGCGATCGTATCCGACACGTCGATAGCCGCGAGTCACGCTACAAAACGATAAAAAGAGTTCAGTTCATAAGTGGGACGGACCACGTATGCCCGGTAATACCTGAATGGCTGGTTCGCTAACATGCGACACATTGCATACACAGATGTACCCTATAGGTATGCTTTTATATGCGTATATACTATGTATAGATCTATAAATGCGTGTATATATATATATATATATATGTCTCTTCAAACATAAGAGAATGGAACAATAAAAAAAAATAAAAAAAATAAAACGAAGTATTAAGAACGAAGGATATTCTTTCAAAAGGATTTCACTCCATTGTTTCTAATAATAAGAACTTAATTATTCATACGCAATAAGTACAATTCTATGTTAGGATTATCCAACTCGCGAATCGTTGGGGTCTTCATAAAACCAAAACGAAATTGTAAATTTCTTTAAAACACATGGTGATTAATTATTTATTATATTTTCTTTGCTTTATTTAATCATTCATAGACAAAGGTGGATTTTATTAACGCCGTCGTGGGTGGGTTTTTTCAATGTTATTATTATTAGAAAAGAAAGAAAAAAAAAATCTGAAAAAATATACTATTACTCTTAAGGATTCTTAAAATATTGTCTAATAGTTTATTTTGGTTATTTACAATTATAATTTAAAATAAAAATAGATATATTCAAATACACCATGTGTAATTAAAATAAAAACATATACGTATGACATAAAGAAAAATTTTGTTCTTCAAATGTGATAAAAAAAAACTAAAAGATTCCGAAATCTCTAACCTATGTATATCTATCTATATATCTATCTACGCACAAACTTTAGTTTAAAAAACAAAAAAGTAAGTATAAAAGTGTCCGCATGATAGAAACAACAAACACAAAATAGGCAAACGTACGTGCATTAATTTAACAAGCAATATGTAACCCGAGCGTCGATATATAAATTTGCAAAAAAAAGAAGAAAAGAAAAAAAGAATAAACAGTGAAACATCCGAGAAAACACAAATATTTCCTATAACAGATGTATTCGATATTTTGTAGAGTATTTTGGTGAACAATTCGAAAAGGGTTGAAACTCCCGCACGCATTGGTTGAATCTATCGTTTTATTTGTATTTCTATTTTTTTCTTCTTTTTATCTACCATTCGCTCTCTTTTATGTCGTTAAAATTCATCGAAAGCAAATAGAAGCATAACGTATATGACAATATAGGTATATATATATATTTACGAGATCTGCAACTCTAACTTTTTTATGATAAATATCGAGATTCGTTACTGATGTTGAAATTTTTGGAGTGATACCTATTAAATAAAATACAAGTAACAATTTATTTTTATTGAAAATGAAAATGAAAAAAAAAATATCTCCCATATTGAGTATCGCCAATTTCCTTCAATCTATTTCAATAGAAGATATAATAAAAATTGAATGATTTTATATAAAATAAAATATAATATACTCATTTATGTGAATCTAACTATTCAACGATTTAAAACATATATAAATGAACATCAAAGTGATTCGATGATATTATTATAAATCCATAAATTATATATATATATTCGAAATTACAATTTACACATTGTTGGCCAGCTATTTTCTACAAAATTATATCCTATTAAATACGGTTGAATTAATGCGTTCTGTAATAATTACATTAATGACTGGATTACACCAATAAAAATTCTGGAAAATTGGTAATATTAAAATAGAAGTAAATACTAACAAATGAATTTATAATAATAATGAAATAATAATAATTAAGTAGATTGGCTTAAATGTGCAAACACAAAAATACTCGTGATCGGTCTCAGTAATATATAAAAATGATCATGAGAATTTAGAAATCTGATTAAAAAATTCAAAATAAGACATTTACAATTCAGTCTAAAGGACGAATGGATTTATGCACGAAAATAATTCGAAGGATTTTTATTATGTCACCATATACGAAAGTATACATATAGAATGAAAGAGAAGAAAAAGGGAGAATGGTATCTTTGTTGACGGGTTCTGCTACTCGCGCGAATCAATAACCAATCTGAAACTTTTGCGGAATGTAACACGATGGTAAAGCAAATTGCTGAGTGGCCCGAATGAAATAATCTTTGACGTTTCCATTAGACTTATTGCGAGAATTTAAATGGTCGACTTTATCATCCTCGCTTGGCAATAATGCTGATGTATCGTAATTATTTATATAGAGAATACACATATACACATATATAGGTGTATAATACTACATATTTAATCTTCCAACAAATTTCTTTAATTTCTTTTTTTTTCATACTTTAATATTTATCCTTTATCTATCACGATAAAATTCTACATGGTTAGAATAAAAATGTGATGAAAAATGATCAGCTAAGTGGACCGCTTTGAAAAATATTAATCGTATTTTAGTAAAATTATATTTCTCTAACGCAATAAAATATTCTCTTTGAAAATATTAATAAAAATCAATTTGGAGATTGAATAATATCCTAAAATAACATTTCTTTGTAGAAGAGAATTTAAAAGCTTTGGATTACGAGCAAATATCAATTATTTCCAATTTTGCAGTGAAAACGTATTCGAATGATACTGTGATTGCTCACTAATATATATATATATATATATATATATATATTTATTATTTATAAAACACAAACACATATACGTTTACGTGAAGGTTCTATTTTGGACTGCATTGACGAGTTCATTATCACTCGGAATGAGTAAATTCGTTAAATGGTTAAAAGAGGAACGAACGTGTGTATAAGCATGAAGTACCGTTTAGACACGACTCATTTCGAACAAACGTGATAAACTCCTGGCCCCGACATATGCTGTTAGGTTATCGAAACGATTTATTCGTCGATCGTACGTATAGTTTTTCTCTTTATCAGTTTGACTTTTATTTTTTCCTTTTTTTTTACTATTACCTCTTCCTCAAAAATATCTATTTAACGTATCAGAAGAAAAAAAAGAAGAAGACCACCGTGGACTTTCCAACGAACGAGCAAACTAACTTCATTCTTCGATAAAAATGTCGCTTCCGAGTAATACCACGAATGTATATGTAGTATATATGTATGTATCTACACGTACCTACGTCAACGGAAAGGAGAAAGAAAAATAAGGACATAAAGTATAGGTCGGTAAAACGTATTTTACGATTTTTACCTTTCAAAAGAATCTTTTCGAGAGCAATAAAAAAAAAGGAACACGCCTTTAAAAGTTTCTATGGAATTTCACTCAAAATTGTCAGAAAATTGACAATCCAAAGGAACAAGGAGATAAAGTATTTAGATTCATCGACAAATTTCAAAATATTCATTCATTGTCTTGATATCATCAATCTCTTATCTTTTAACGTTCCATTTAAGAACTTAAGAAGGAATGAGTTACTTTATATTGAACTTTATCACATCTCATATGCGTACCTTAGTTGTCCAAATAGAATGTTTATATATGTAAATCTATATCATCATCATTTTGATATTTTCTTTCAATTAATCTCTTCTAGAAGAAATTATCTTCAACGTTAGTTATAATCTTTATTATGTATTATATCCGTACCTCGATAATTGTATTTTCTTTTTTTGTATCAATGGATTAATCTCGTAAAGTTAATAAAATTAAAATTAAGTTATTATTTTTTTCCTTGCCTTACAAATACAAACACACATACACGCGCGCGCGAATAAAGAGAGTCTACTTGATAATTCCGTACAACAAGACACTAATAGAACACGAAAGTATATTTAAATGTATATATTTACACTAGGTGCACGAAACGAAGGGATGGTTTTTGAGTTAGGAAGATTTTCACGTAATGAAAGGAACGTCTATCTATATGGTCGTACAAGTTCTCTTGCTTGATCGGACTCAAAACTACATGTACATCCGGCCTATGCACTGTCCACGTATGTACCTACTGCCTTCTGCCACGTGAATGGAAGGGACGAGAGATGCATTATTTATCATAGTACACGTGTACGACTCTGCTTCGTTAAGTACCGTGCCGGTGTTTCTTTAAGTTTTGTTTATGACCATGCTAGAGACAGCACTTTCTCTCTTCCTCTTTTTCTCTTTTTTTCTTTCTTTTTTTTTTTTTCTACATTCCTGTTTCTATTTTCCTCTTCCTATGCGTTGATTAAACGAACCTACATATGTAAATGCCAACAATGTATTTACCCTACGTATATCCATTTATTCTAAAATTTAATTTTGAAAATATTCGAAATAGAATAATGTTTTTCAAATGGTATATTTTGTTTTTACCCATTTAATTTTATATTTCGATGTTTCGTTGATGATTTATTTGGAATTTATCTAATGGAAAGAATCATTTTGGTCCAAAATTTGAAACTTTTTTTTTCTCGAAAAAGGATTTTTCATAATTTTTCTAATAAGCAAAAAAAATTGATTGCACTGGGATTTTTACACGTTACTCTGTAGATCTTTTAGATATAATTAAAACTAACGTTATAGTAATAATTATATAATATTACCAATTTTTAAAATGTAGCAAATTTGAATATAGTCAGTCATTTTGTAAATTAATATAATTTTTTTTTAAGCAATAGCTCCAATTATATACAAGTTTTTTCAGATCAATAAATCCATAGGTAGTATCACTCATACGAGTTTTTCAGAGACGTCATAATGGGGGCAATTTTTACTTGAAGTAAAACAAAACAAACTTACATTTTATCAATAAAAAAAGTAATATTAGATTACAAAAAAAATTTTAAACCGATATTAATTTTCATTGAAAAATAAAATTCACGAAAGTATTCTTACTTTAACATCACTTGATCTGATTAATAATCTGTTAAATAATCAAACTTTTATTGTGTATGTCAATTATCTATCTATCATTATTTGCTAAAGATAAGATAAGATAAAGTGAAATAGAATATATGCTAATATTTCTAATAACACGGCTAGAATGAAATATATTTATTAACAAAATAATTGAATAAGTTATTTATGATCTTACGTTAATTCAAAATGTATGAAATGAAAACGAAAAGAGATGTTAGAAATGAGAAACAATTCTACGATCATCTACGACGATCATTGGTTATGAGGTTTATGATATTAAGAGAATTGTATCTATCTGGCTTCCGGTACCTTTCAATCTTAATTCTAACAAATGAGGCGTACCATTCGCCGTCAATGCATACGTGTGTATGCACGTGTGTGTTCTGTGTGTGTTGCGATTTATTCCCAACCAGTTCATACAGAAATGCATACAAATGCATTGTATTCTTATCTAATCGAACAACGATAAATTAGTCATAAAATAAATTATAAGTAGAGACGATAGAGATAATAATAGCATATATGTAACGTACTAACAATAAGTGGGCGAGTATATTTATATAACGTGTAATCGAACGAACTTGAATAAATACGGTAAGGAGAAAAATTTCATGATAAGTACAGTAGGACGACGGATCAACGATTATATAAATAACAAGATATAATGTTTAATTTAATAGTAGAATTCATTATATAATAAATTTATATTTTTCATTATTAAAAAAAAAGATATTAACTAAAACTATTCCAATAGAAATTGAAAAGCTAATGATTTAATTAAATAGGAAATTAAAACAATATTTTAACAAAGTTTTTTATAAAATAAGAAGAATGTGAACATATAAAGAGGTAACAATAAATACATCTAAACTAATAAAAAAAAGAAAAAATACTCGATCGATGGGTGTTTTACTTAAAAGATTAATTAATTTTTATATTACGTATATTATATAAGTTAGAGATACTCCGAATCGAAATTAAATACAAGTTTCTTTTCGAACCCGTTAATTGGGTTTCATAATAAATTGATTAAATAAGTTTGTACAATAAATATATCCGATAAAAAAAAACAAGAAACACATATATATATGCGAAAATATATTATTTAAATAATATATATATATTGTAAAATATAAATATTAATTAAATATTCAAAATCAACTTGTGTGACAAATGAAAATGTAAGAAAATTAATTGTTCACAGTTTACATATTTGAAACAATCTATTTAAGCGTAATTATTGGTCATTGTAAAATTTATGAAAAAACGATGAACCAAGTAGAATATAAAAAATGTTTATCGAATCTATCTAATATTTGGTAAAATCAAATATTTAACAGTAAGTTATCGTAGATAAAAATGACAATTAATTTTTATTGAGAAAACAAATAAAATAAAATAAAATAAAATAAAATAAAATAAAATGATTCAATTTATACGAAAAATGTAATCCAAATAAACAAACAATGTGAATGGATTGTGAAAAAGAGTAATAGAAATTCAAATGAAAAATGTCGATCCTCCTTTCGGTTGATCACAGTCGAGTGAGTTCATTCAAAGATTCTTAACTCGTTGTTGTCCGGTAAAGCTTCGTGTTCAACGCCGAGTAAGTTTCTCTTATGTTAAATCTCCATAGTGATCATTAAGCTAGTCGTGTATCTTAATGAAGCGACAAGAAGCTTCATACGAATGAGACACCCACGCGGAATCACGACACGTAACGCCTTTATCGTCGAAAAACTCGATTAACTTCGCGCACATCGCTGAAGCTTGCATAGAACACGCAAAAGTATTATTCTAACTAACAGCGTAGAGGAATTTATTTCGATAGGGGTTTAACTATAAAGCGTAGAATGTATACTGCATATTTTAGATAAAAAGAGAGATAAATGTACATATATATATATACCGAGTAGCTTCAATAACTTTACACTTCACATACACCTATATACTTGTTATATAAAATTTAATACCAACATTTCTCCACTCAAAGTTATGGTATTTTAACTACTTTAACTATGTTAAACGATAGAAATACTAAATCAGTCAAAATCGTTGGATAAAAAATTACTCGACTTCATTATTTTATAATTTATAAACTTTTTATTACTATGAAAAATTTAAATTTTTTAAATTTAATTTACTATATATGAAAAACAATCAATCATTCTATTAGAAATATTATAAAAATATCATTAATTGTCACATCGGATAGTGGACAATATTTTTTCTAAAGATCATAATTTTACGAGTTCTTGAAATTATCTATATTATTTTGAATAAATAAAAAACATTGTTACAGTCAACAAATGATAAACTCTTGATATATTGTTTTTAATTTCTAGAGATTCATCGAAATGTAACAAATCTTATCTTTATGTTGATTAAAGTTAGACAAAACATCAATGGTTTAAAGTGAATTGTACATTCATAATTATATTTATATTATAAATGCATCTATCCTTCGAGATAATATAACTTCGTTCTTTACATTTTTTTTTTTTTCATAAAATCCAAAATAACAAGATATTTGAGATAGTAACAGTTATTGGACTACTTGGTAAATCGACCCCTCATTTTTCCTAAGTGGTTTTCTTTTTCTCACGATTAATTGAAATATGGTATATATTATTATCGTTTTTCAACCAATGAGTCGAATTATATTTTTAATTAGCCGCGAAAGGTAATTAAGGTAATTAATTGATAAGAAATATCTAAAAAGTTATCGTAGAACGTTTAAACAAGTTCTCAAGGATGCTGCGGTAACAGTCATGTCTTTAAAATAATATAATGTAAACAGTGATTAAGGTTTACAAAGTTATTCAAAATTGTATAATTATTATAAATACGTGAGGAAAAATGATAAATAAATGTATTGACCATATCCAATTATGGGAAATATTTTTTTATAAAGATAATCTTTTTTATAACTTTTTAAGATTATCGGTAAATTCTGAAATAAAACTCTCCATTTTTTTTGTGTATGACTTGATTCCTCATAACAACAAAAGGGTTGAGAAATGCTACTTTGAAAGATGTAATAATTTTAAAGAAACAAATCTCGGTCTTCTAATGATTGCAGACTCTTTTAAGATTTCTCAAATTTTCCCTGATTACCTCTTGTATTTTTTCTCTCTCTCTCTTTCTTATTTTCTTCATTTTTGACACAAACGACACTCATGATATTATCGAGTTTCCTATAGGAGCATATTTGCCAAGTACAGATTCACTAGATTGGTATATAACCATAAAAACACGCTGGTGCATTGTCCTCTCTAATTGGTTTGAGACGCTCGGAAATTGATTATTATGCTTTTTGTTACAGCCCAGAGTGATTCCTTTATCAAATAAAAAATAAAAAAGTATCAGCGTTAGCTCGTAAATTGACAATTTTCTCTTCAATATCTACGTACACTTGTACCTACAACAATAGAATGCTTTACTTTGGTATTACAATGATACGGAAAGTGTCAGGTGTTGAACAAGCTGTAGTCTATTAGTGTTTTAAAAAATTCCCCATAAAACCGTTGCTTGCAATCGATAAACGTGAACGCGTTTTACAAGCAATCACGTTCTTTTCTTAAATATTTACCTATACGAATATAATTTAAATAACAATTACGACTAATTTCTACGATATACTCTATGTATTCATTAAATCAAACTAATCGACCCCTCATTTTTAAATAACAAAGAAAATAAAAACAATGTTACCGGCAATAAAAAAAAAATATTATTATAGAGAACTTTATTTGGTTCAATGAAGGACTGACGTACGCCTACGATATAAATAATTGTTATGAATCAAAGGCATATATGTCACGTACTTATGTGACATACACGTCGATATTTATCGAATATGCATTACGTAAATGACACAAATGGCTTTTGTCCAGCTTGTTATTGTCTTCTTCTATACAATTAACGTAACCTTGTTAAACGTTTTCTCCATAACAATTAGTTTTTTATTTTAACTTCTTTTTTTTGCATAGCATAACTCAAATAAAATAATATACCAATGATTATAAATCTACATTAAATAGAATTCATTTTTCTGTGAGTTTTATCAAGATATAATTAAAAACATCAAAGTATTTTAAAAATTTGTGAAACAGAAAGAGAGAATTTCGAGAATCAAACAAAACCATATCAAATATAATATTTCATGCATCTATATAATACCTGTATGCATCTACGTCCTCTTCTATGATGTATTTACATACGCTACATATTACTGTAAACACATTTATCGTATGTTCATAAACGATTCTCTCTATTACGAGCAAATAACAGAATTCCTTGCGGTAAATTACGAATCGTTGGCTGACTAAATGTAAAAAAATTCATAATTAAAACTGTAGCCGGATTGAGGTATCCACCGAGAATTAGAAATACCATAAAAACTAGCATGTACTTCTCTAATAACCATAAAGTATGATTAAATATTAATAAACCTTTGTAAGAAAAACGAAATTACTTTCTAAATTAATATTGTATAATATAAATAAATATAATATAAATAATATATGTAATGTAAATAATATCATTATACTTATACAACCAATTTTTAAATAAGCAAATTTATTATTATCTAATAATAATAATAAATAAATGAAGAAACATAATTTTTACATATAACACTTGTCACGTATCATTTAAAAAAATATAATAATTCTATTTATAAATTAATAAACACCAATATCTTAATTGTACAAGAAAATATAACTTTCGTTAAAAATCGATTATTTTTTAATAGAGTTATATATATGAATAAGTATAAATAAATGGTCGATAGGTTTAGCGTTTAATTCATTGCATGTCGAAATAAAGAAACGTTAACTTGTCGTAGATAAAGATCAGTCTAATGATCGAAATTAGAAAGAAACCGAATTAGTCTGGGGGAAAAAGAAAAAAGAAAACAAAAAGAAAAAGAAGAAACATCTTCGGATATTCTGGCTCACAATCAGTAAAATTTCGAACGTTTTTCTAACGACTACTTTCCAAGATAGGCAGGTAGAGATCTTAACAGCCGACTTTGTGCTTCTTCGAGCGCATCGGGTAATATTCCAAACACCTGCCCCTTAATTATAAATGTAAATTGTTTTAATTGGATAATTACGCGCGTTACGTTAATATTATGATAAAAACCGGTATATATACTTTTTGTATTACACTTATCACAGAATCATATCAATAAATAAATAAATTTATTGATATAATTATACAATTCTTTATCCTTAATTTTAATGTTTTCTCATAATTAAACATTGAAATAAAAACTCAACTTTATACTGTACAATTATAAAAGAGGTATAAGTAATAATAAATATAAGAATTTATTTAATTTGATATTTTCAAAATCTTTCTATGATTTTTCTGATTTTTAAATACTATAATAAAATAACTACTCAGGTTATGAAAATAAAATAATAATCGTTATTTAAGGAAATCAGAAAAATATCATTGAAATTAATTAGATAATTCTTAACGTTGTATTATCGATTGATAAATTATATATGATTTCTTTTTAAAGAAAATTCATATTTAATCGATACTAAATCTACCATTATTCATGTAATCGTTTATGTAATCGATCATTTATGTTAGCATAACCAATTATACAACATTCGGTCTTTAATAAAAGACTATATTATTTTAATGATACAAATTGTTTTATTAAAATAATATAGACTAAAGACTGGCAGTATAGAATATAGGCTAGATAAAAAGGTGTTTGTTAATATACATAGAGAAAATAAATGAAATATATATATATGTATAAATAAAATAATAAGTTAAAATAATAATTAATATTAAAATAATAAATTATCTGTAAATCAAATGAAAAAGAAAATAAAACCCCGATCAAATGAAATCGATGGTGCATACGTAGTTACGTTTCGTGATAATTCATCTGCAAATTGCAATATAAGAGAAGCCGAAAAAGACAAAGAGAAAACAGAATAAGTCGCCCCATAAGCGTCCCCTCGTGGACGATCCCAGAGAGGTCGGAGTGAAGGGGCGCGAAATTCGCAACCCTCTTCCCTCCGAGAGTAGCCTTGAATGGTTCGAAAATTCAAACGAAAAAAAGGAAATAGGAAAGCCGCACGCACATGGTCTTGAATACTCGAGTGACTACTGATGGTCACGCTTGCGAGCGGAAATTCATCGATTTATTGGCACGCACATATGTGAGTACATATAAGCATACATATATGTGTGTGTTTTCTCCTTCTCTCTCTCTCTCTCTCTTTGAACAAGGAAAGAATAGAAAAAGAGAGAGAGAGAAGGAGAAAGAAAGAGTTTGGTGTATAATATTCAAACACAAAGAGGAACTAACCTTCACGCTCTTCAAATCGATCACCGGTTGCCGAAGAAAACGCGTCTTTGGGAAAACAATCACATAATGCACTGGACACTGATTACACGAGAACACTGGTTCCTTGCTTTTTCCTTTTTCCTCTTTCAATATTTCTGTCTATCTACCTCTTTCTTTATTTCTTTTCTTCTTACAAACTTTCTGGCCTTTCTAACGTTACTTATACTTTTCTCGTAGTTGTAGTACAAGAAGCAACCGAAGGGAAGGGTTGTGGTATGTGGTAAGTAGTGGTTACCACCGAAGGAAAAATGCCAGGGTCGGTTCAACGACGATGAACAACAAGCAGCAAGGACGAGAAGAGAAAATCGTCCCTACTCAGTTCTTTCACTTCTGTTTTCTCGATCTCACGACCTTTTTCTTTCCTCCCTTCTCTTTCTCTCTTTCTTTAGCCCTTCCAACTACTACTGGTAGAAGGAAAACAATAAAACTGCACGTCGGAGTGTCGAGGAGCTTGCCTATGTCTCTCTCTCTCTCACTCGCTCCCTTTCTCTCTTTTAAAACCGACCTTATAGTCCCTTCCTCTGAATTTTTCTCTTCCTCGTTAATGCAGTTCTCGAACGCACCTGTCAAACGCGCAAAGGCGTAAAAACGAGGGATCCGCGTTAGGACAAGAAAAAAAAAACAAAACAAAAATCTTGGAGGAGCGTTATTAGTTAAGAGTACACTTTTTCTCTGATCATAATACAGAGCCGTGTTGGATAGTAATAAACCGGCTTTCCTATATCTTATATATTTTTCATGGAAAAAAAAAGGTTATAATAGTGAGAAAAATAAGTATACTTAATGGTTGTGATATATCACTAATTTCCGGAGAAGAAAGATGGAAGTAATGATTTATAAGGAATAGGGGGGAAAAAAAAAATGGGGAAAAAATAATCCGACCGAGAAGTCGTCTTCTATTTTCAAACGTGGAACGATTACAATGGCGGCGTCCGATCGAGAGAAACGCCACGAGAACTCGTTTCAGCAACGGATTCCAAGCACACAAACAACATATAATACAGGGAACCGGCTTCTAAGCGCACCACCAGTGTAGTATCAAGAGAGAAGATGCCACGGGTATTATATATCGCCACGCGCGTACTCGCCTATGACGTATCGTCGTCCTCGTCCTCGTCCTCGTCCTCTTCGACTTCGTCTTCGTCGTCTTCGTCGTCGTCGTCTTTCACTTGATCTTTCGCAAATATCTCTCTCTTTCACCCTTTCTTTTTCTATTTCTCTCTCACTCTGTTCACCCTCACTTATATTTCTTTCCCCTCTTGCTCTCTTATTTTACTCTTTTCGCTACCACTTTTTCTCTTTCTTTCTTTCTTTCTTTCTCTCACCCTCTATCTATCTATTTATCTCCCACCACAGCAAAGTAACTACTACCTATCTGTCTGTTGTCTGTCTCTCTTTTTCCTTCTCTATGTTTCTCAATCTCCTTCTCTTTCTCTCTTCACCGACCGTAAGCGTGATCTTCCTCCCTCCCTTTTTCGTTCTCTCTCTCTCTCCCTACACAATCTCTCTTTCTCCCTCTATTTATCTTCTCGCTTTCGAGCACTCGCGGTGGCGGCTCTACGAGGACTACGACGACGTTCAGCAAACGATGAAGGTAGAAGGCAACTCGAACGTTTCTACGAAGCCACCAGAGCCGCCGCGAACCATGGCCGTCGCTGCTGCCGCCGAATGAAAAGCAACGACTTCGGGAGCGAAGAGAGTGGTGGGGGTAGAACAGAAGTATCTACTACTACTACCTACTACCACTACTCCACCACCACTCACGAGGACTATAGAGCAAAGCGATGGTGGGAAAAACGTTGGGTACACGCGGAGAAACCGAATGAGAGTTAGATGCCATGAGGATGGGAAGGGGTAGGGGGTAGAAGGGCGTCGCTCGATCGCTCGTGGAAAAGGCCAAGAGAACGTGTTCGGGCGTTTCCGGAACCCTTCGACTCTCCTTCCCTCATACTTTGATTTGCCAAATGAGCTTGTGGTGGGAGACACACCGACAAGTTTCAGGGACACCCGCCGTCACCGCGGAAAAACGAAGCCCAAGGTTGAAAGCCACTTTTTCTCTCTCTCTCTCTCTCTCTCTCTCTCTCTTTCTCTCTCTTTCTTCTCTCCTTTCCTTTCTCGTTCACTCCCAATTCTTTTTCTCTCTCTTTCTCTGTCTTATGAAGAACTCGTTGAACGAAGAAAATACCTGCGAGGTCGAGCTACAGCCGAGAGTGCATCTAAAGCAAAAGAGATGAAATCGGACGGATGCTGTGCTGCTGTTGCTGCTGGTTTGTGCCTTTTGTTAGCTAACTAAGGAAACCAGAGAAATTCATGAGATTCTTGATAGCGGTGCGTAATACGGCGATTCGGTCGTCGCATTTGGACGATGTATACAAGATTCGAATTACTTTGATTCTTTTCTTTTCTTTTCTTTTCTTGTTGATTCTTTTTTTTTTTTATTCTTGTAAAATATGTGGTCGTTCAAATTTCAAAAATGTTTTCTTCGATTAAGATAAACACTTGGTTTTATTTTTATGATAAAATTTTGTATTATTTAATAGTATGTGTTGCATTAGGTATATTCTATTTAATGTATTTGATTATATATACAAGTAAAAATACAAATAATCGTTACATTTTGTTATTAATTCGTAATATATTTATTACATACATTACGTATATATATAAGTATTCTAGATCAATGAAAAAATAAGATATAGTAATTTTTATAATAAACATATTGACTCGACCTTTTAATCGATTACGAAAGAAATATATTCTCTGTAATCATCGATGTCTCGCATATATCTCTCCTTCTTTCCTTTCATACACGGGCATTTTGCAACGTGCAGTACCTTTCTGCATACGTTTTGCACAAGCTCCATATGACCAAAAACTACCAAAACACAAAACTACGAAAAAAGGAAAGAAAAAAAAAAAAGAAAAAAAATCTGTAAAATGATAGGAGCAACATTGGAAACAACTGTGCATGTGAACCGTGATCGTTTTCAATTTGCTCCGATATATCGCAGTATCGATAAAATACTATCGATTAACATTGTACTGTTCTCCTCGTTCTTTCTTTTTCTCTTTTATCGGAAATTGGTGCAGGGTGTATAGTCTGTTAAATGAACAGAGGTGTGGCCTCAAACATGAGACCAATGTCTGCGTGTGTGTGTATATTTTCAGGGGAGTAACCTCGTGAGTAAACGTTCTGTATTTTGCAAAACGATTGCAGCACGATCTATCGGCAGGTTGTATTAATAACTAAGTAAAGATACACGCTCGATCGGTCTTCAACAAGCGAATCTCTACTAATCTTTTTTTATTTTTATTTTTTTAAATAATGATTTTTTAAATAAATTCTAATATTTCAAATGAAATTTTCTTATTGTTTTTATTATGAATTATTGTGACAATTTTATTTTAAATTCAATTTCGATTATTTTATCCACATTCGACAGGATTAAAAAAACGTTCCACTCAATCATATCTTAATAATATAAACTAAAGGAAAAACTGAACTAAAAAGAAATTCTCAATATAGAAAATATTAATGAAACGCGTGGGAGAAAGAAAAAAACGGAAGGACGATAGAAGAATCGTTGTTGACTAGGACGAGGACGAGAACGAGAACGAGTGAAGTATCGTTCGTTTGGAATTCTATTCTGTTTCCCCGTATTCCACCCCAGTCTTTATCATCTTGTATTTCCCTCTGTATAATTACACGTTGCGACGACGATAAACGTTATTATTTCAAAAGCGTAGGCAAGAACCTATCGGAATGTGACATTCGTCCATTATTCAACGAGACGATGAACGACGACACAGAGAAGAGGATAAAAGAGTGCATGGGCGAGCAAACGGGCGGGGGTGTATGTGTGATGTAGAAAGCCAAGGAAAGAGACCAATATTCTCGGCTTTTATCGTTAGTCAGTTACAAGGACGACTAATATTCCGTAGTCTAGACGACTAGGCCGAGTTCCCGCAGTTTTGCATCCCTCTACTTTTCTATTTCTCTCTTTCTCTCACTCCCGCTCCCTCTCTTTCGTTTTAAAGCTGTATATTTATCGGAAAACGTATCGAGGCCACGCGAAGCGAAGCTCCTGGAGCGCAGGTCCGTCTTTGACGGGACACAACCCCCTGAAACATCCCCTTCTTACCTTCGAGACACCGCAACTAGAACCGCTGGCGGTAGCTCGAGGGATTGTAGGTGAGTTTAACGGTGTGGTTCAACCTACCCGCGATCGTGGATTCCTTCCTTCGCCGAAATTCCATTGTGTTCTCTTTCTCTCTCTCCATCTATCTCCCTTCCCCCTCCCATTCGTCATCCCTTCTCCTATTTATCTCTATCTTTTCTTAACGCACACACGACGAAAGCAAGGATGCTTGTGACCGTCGCGGCAATGCAACGGCACATCCTGTGTGTTTCCTAAGCGACCGACGACTTCACAGAATATAGTGACTCGAAGATTTCATTGTGAGATAACTCGTATAACACACAATCATACACATACATAATATATATATGTATATATATATATACACAAGTAAACATAGAAATGGAACAGAACAACAGCAGCAATTACCCCGTTCGTGATCGATAATGAAGCGTGAGACAACGAGCATCCTGTTTAAGAGAGCCGGATTTGCGTACTTCAGCATCGATTTCGTACTTCGATTCTCAAGATATTGTTCAATCTCATCCAGGATACCATGCTAGAGTGCTGAATTGACTAAAAGAAAAAGAGAGATAGAGATATACAGAGAGAGAGAGAGAGAGAGAGAGAGAGAGAGAGAGGAAAGAAAATATGTGAAAAACCATGAAAGGAGGGCAGAACGGTACGAAGCACACGTGCGTACGACTCATTTCTTCTCTTTTTTACTTTTTCGTTATTTTCTTTCGTTATTCGCGTTCTATTAAACAATATCATCCTTGGTTAGATGCAATTAATTGATAGATAATCCTTTTCAAATTTTTCCGAATTCGAATGATCGTCTAAGGTTACCCAATTTAATACCCCCATTGTATACGTATACCTAACGATTTTTAATTAGCGGTAACGTTAATAACATATCTACTTATACCTCCTAATACATATCTACATGGCATACGCACTTATCGAATTATTTTCTAATCGAAATTTGTACTCGGGAAATTTAATCGTACGCTCTCGATCCGCAGCACGCAAATGTTACAGCAAACCGAATAAATTTGCATGGCTATGAATATATAAGAACGCGTGTCCTTCTTATTCTATTTCTATTTTTCTCTTTTTACTCACATATACAAACCTACTACACATATACCGATAGAAATCAATATTTCCGGCCGATATGGAAACAGGATCGAGTTCTATGAGGTTTTTTCAATTGGCACAACCCTGATTCGAAGAGTTCATTCATTCTATCTTTGAGAAATCCTTAATATTAACGTCGAAGGAATAAACGTTCTTCATAATGTCCTTCTTCGGCTGGAAAAAAGGCGGTAGCGATACTTCCGATAACACTGGGAGAAATTTACAGGATGGCCTCTTTCAAATAGCCTCTCAAGCTTGCCACATTCTCGTACAGGTAAGTTCACCCGATGCACGATCGATCTATCTATGTATATATACACATGTGTACGTAAGCATATTTGATTATGATTTTATCTTCTTTTTGAATTTATATATCATTCCGAGCTAAACAAGATCAAACTCTTTAACACGTTTACTGCTACGTCGGTCATAAATAAATGAAATTTGTTTCTTCGCTGGGTTCACGTTGATAACCATCAGTTACCGGAATGCTTCAAACGTTTTTATAATTAAAATTAAATAAATATTGACAATTACAAAAATTTCAATATCATAGCTAATTAGACAATATTATGAATTAAAAATTATATATTATATTACAAATAATTAAATACAATGTATTGTTTTACTCTCTCCATCTCTCTCTTGTGATTCTCTGACAATGAGAGTATTCATGCAACTCTGGCGTGGTAGTCAACGTATTTAAAGGGGCTTTTTGTTTTTTCTTTCGAAAAATTCGATTTTTCAAGGACTTCATTTTTGTGTAGTATATATATATAATTAGTGTAAAAACACTGAACTGATTCTTAACATAGGGTAAGTCCTAAAGTCAATTATTAATTAGCATGATTATATAAACATTGTTGAACAACAACAAAATTTTAAACGTGTTTTTCTCGAAACTACGTTTTTCTACTTGGTTGCAACTATCTTGGAAAAACTATTCAACCAATTAAGCTGAAATTTTAAGAGATTATTCAGCACATATGTAGTTCTAGCCCGTGATAGAATTATGACAATTCAACTATTTTTAACATTTTTTGAAAGAATTTTAGTTGAAAAAAAAAATGCAAAAATTCAAAAGTCCGCAACTTCTTTTTTTGTTCGATCAAATTAATTAATTCTACTACCGGGTATAGACGTTGACATATATATGAATATTCCGTTAGAATTTTTTCTTTCAAATGATCTTAACTGAAGATATCGTGTAAATAAGATTTTAAAGGACTTCTCTTCTAGCCGCCATTTTGTCCTTATAAATAAACAAAACCAAACAATAAAAAATTTTTTATATTCTTTAATATATAGGAATCATTATACGAAAGTTTTGATCGACTATTTTATTTATCGACTATTTAATTATGGCTAATAAAATCAGAAAGCTCCTTTAAGCATTGACTCTCTTCCTAACTGGGTTTAAATTTCCCGCTCACGCATGAGTTCAAAGATGGCACATTTGTATCGCCAGCTAAACGACACTTACTGTTAGCTCTTTGTTTATCTTTTACTTTTATACGGGAAAAAAAAGTCGTCCATCAGTCTACATACTTATTTTAGTTCTTTATTTGTGTTTATTATCTTGTGATTAAAATTATTCCCAGAGAGAATACATTTTATTTTCGTTACAATGACAATTATCTTCGTAAGTATTCGATTTGGGAGCACAGTGGTTCTGATAGTCAACTTGCTTTTATTCATGCATCGAGTCATTGAACTACGAGAGCTACGTATTCTCTCCTTCCCCCCTGGCCACCTCTCTCTCTCTCTCTCTCTCTCTTTCTGTTAATAAAGTGTAAGCGTTAATGCATGAAGTAATTGCACGTTATTTAATTAAATCTAAAATAAAAAAAACTTATCGACGCTATGATTGATGTATGCGCGTGTGTCGATGACGAGAGAACGAGAGCTTGATAGAAATGTTAAATGCTTCGATATACGTAACGTATAGTATCTTTGCAAGGTCAACGATACACACATATATACTTATTTATGATCACGACCGTACATGACTCACGTGCAACTGATAAAATGACTCTAACAGAGAGACATTTACTTATTGTTAGTCTTTCTTCCCGTGCGTGTGTGTGTATGTGTGTGTATATGTATTTGTCGTAATTCAACCCAAAAATAATGACTATATCTACGAAATGAAGAGAAAAAATGTTAAAAGAAAAAAAAGAAAATACAGAACTCCATAAATCTTTCCCAATCAAAACTTTCTCATTCATAAATAATTTGTACGTTTAAAATATATCTCTATTGACAAATTCTTAACTGTATATACCTTTATGTATGTCTTTTAGGTAAACAATACGCACAACGTTTCTTACGGAGGCGGAAGCAACAATGTAACAAACGTTGCATATTCGAAATATTCGGCCGCGGGTGGATCGACCACACTATCGACATCCTCCACTTCGGCACGAGGAACGTCTTCAGGCAAACCGTATCCGAAATATGCCGAACCACAGACGAAGGACCAAGACGTTGTGGTTTTGTTACCGCATAGGAAAAGCAGGACACCCAGAGTCAAACAGAAATTATCGGTATGATAAATATCTTATATATTTTTTTTTTTATTAAGAAATCCGATCCGAAATTCGTATAGAAAATATCGACACTAAACGAGAAGCTATAATAATTACCTTTCAACACGGATTTCGAGAGAAATCCTTTGTGCTCTTTAAATGATTAAACATTATTATAGGTTTGTCTATATATACCGACATATATTCATACTATCGAATAATTCGTAATAATTGGAAACAAATCGAACCCTTAAGAAATCCTATCGTTATGTAATTTACTCCGAAGACCCTTAATCAAGACTTATTAACTACAGTCTTGTAAATTGTAACTTGGTTACGTATACACGTTTATTATCTAAATCTCTACAGAGAATAATTCGTTTAGTACTATAATTTCTCTTCATCTCTCTCCTTCTCTCTCTCTCTCTCTTTCTTTCTCTTTTTCTTTTCCGATATTGCCCTAAATATTTCTCGTGTCACGCACCCACCACCATTCGACTAATCCTATAAAAATCACCCCCTCGAAAGATTATTGACAAATTTCAGACGACGGTCTCGCCCATCGATTCTTTCTTTCTTCCTACCTTTCTTGTTTTCTTTTGCTTCAAAGTTTTCGAGAAGAAGGGCCAGAATTTCTATCAGAGACAGAGAAAGAGAGAAGTGTCGGAGTTGCGTGCTATTCGTCGACATCATTCATTGTTAAATAATCGATTCGACCCTGGGGCACATGTCTTTCCTTTTTTTCCAAATATAAGCGAACACACGCACACAAATTTACTCTCTCTCTCCCTCTCTCTTTTTCTATCTCTAAGAAGGTGCATGCTTGAGAGCAATGAGAGTGGTGAAAGTCCGAAAAACCCCATGAGACCAGGAACTATAGTGGGAGGGGATGGAAGGTAGCGTTAGAAACGTAGAATTACGGGGATCCAAGCATTATTACATCGAGCTTCATCAACACGAACAGTTCAATGCGTTCTTAGAACAGTATAATCTGATGTATCAAAACCAATTCCCGTGGCACTGACGACGACTATGACTACGACGACGACGAGTACGACAACGACGACGATGAGATAGTGTCGGTGAAGCATGGTTAAACTTCATACCAGTTTCGTGATTATAATACCATATGCAATGAGGAATCCGTTATTGCCGTTATTACATGTCGTACGCTCCTCCTTCGGCACGATTAGTATTCCCTTAAGCGTGCTTCCCCCTTTTCCACCCTTACAACCCGGTACACAAGAAATAATAGAATTTGAAGAGAAACTCTATGGAGAAAACTAACATGAAAAATAAACAAAAAATCTAAAGGCAAAGTTTTCTTTTTCGTACAACTGTCTATCAACCCTTCCGATCAGAATGATGATGATGATGATGTCAAAGATACGAGATACATGTAGATGTACATGTCGATTCTTTCTCGAGCACGAGTTAGCAAAATTGGAAAATGATTTATGGAAAGGTAGAAAGTGCTTTTTTGCATTTTCTCCCGTTCACCCTATCCGTCGCCTTTAGTTTCCTATTTCGTATTCACGTCCATCCAAAGGGGAGGAGGGTAGTGTATCTACCTAATGCCACCGGCATAAAGAAATAAATTGACGTTTATGTACTATCGATATTTATAGTTTAAAGTAATATATGTTCCGGACGATAAAATTTTCTCCTCAAGAGGCAGCTACTCTTTCTCACTTTCTTTCTATTTCCTTTTGAAGATAAAGAAGAAGAAATAACTTGGCACGATATTTTCGCGACATACAAGAGTTACTATTAGATTGGTTCGAGCTCAAATTTGTGTAATACTTTTTAATACCGTATGACAAAATATACGATATATATATATATGTGGCAAATATATATACCGTGTTGTATGAGATCCATAGCCAGTACAAAAAGGGGAGTTACACTGTATCTTTAAGACGGCATGCCTCGGTGCAGCTGTAAAAGTACAGTGCTGTACAAACGTTTTAGCAATTTTCTTATCGTGTTAGAGTGAAACCGTGTTATAAAATGCTGTGTTGTAGGAGGGCTACCTGTATATCACACGATATTGTGATACCAATATTATCGCGTGTTTAAAACGCATCATTCGTATTTCTCGCAAAAGGCAACCTTGAAAAAAGAATGACTGCATCATTTTCTTTGGAATAACATGGATATTGTTTCTTCGTGAACGATTAATCATCTGTCCGTATCGATTCGAATCGATTCTTGTTGGACGTCTCGCGGGACGTACGAACATATCAACATACGTTTGATTATTCTGAATCTCCTGAGCATCAATTCACAATTAAAAAGAAAAAAAAATATATATATATATATATATATATTAAGATTGAAAAAAGAAATAAGAAATTAGAAAAAAAAATTACAAGGAAAAATATATCAAAGAGATCGCGTGTTCTTTCGTTGTAACCGAAATGAGAAAAAGAGAAACGTATAATAATTTCTATTCCTTATACATGTTTACGCGGACTCGGGAATCGAGTTGAGACTATTTTATTACTTCCAGACATTTTTATTACTCACGGACCTTCCGAAACAACTTTAACCCCATCGTCCCAACCGAAACGATCACGTTATAGATCTATACGTATTTACTTACATATATTTCTTCTTATACGTATGTAATAGCAGATAGATATTATTACGTTAAGGCTAGCAATTTTTCAATGCCTCGTTTTGTATAATTTTAAAAGTATGTATATACACACACCCGCCACTATTGTATATTACGTCTAGTACGTTACTACCTTTTACAATATTTTTAACGTTCAAAGGAAAAACAATCTCAAAATTGACGGCACAGCGAAAATCAATTTTAACTAAAGTAGTTAAAAGGTTCGTGTACAACGTTAAAAAGCTTCCACCCTTGTAGTAATTGCATGAACAAAAAAAAGTCGTAATAGAATTTTAAGATAGATCAAAGAGAACATTTTCGTGTTTCGTCGCATATGTGCAACGAAAAAAAAGAAAAAAGAAGAGATATGGAAAAAATCTAATTGTCAGGGAATTTCTCAAGTGAATTAAGACACATTAGGATAAGAAGAATTTTGATTTTAAAAGACGGGTATTTTCTCTTTTCGATGTTGGCCGGGCCAAGGCTTTCGTTTCGTGACAAAATATATTAAAATAGATCGATAAGGTTGCTGAAGCTCCGCCGCGATGTAGCAGAAAGCTTCATCAAATATGCATCAGCCTCGAAAACTGACATTTGAACGTGGTGCCAGGTGCCGCGTTGCCACGTTTTCCTTTAGACCGCGAAAGAACATCGTCGATAACGTCGAAAAACTTTACTTACTTTTTTCCTCTTTTTCTCTCTACTTCTCTCCTTCTTATCCCAAATTCACTACCAACAATTTTTCTTATGAATTTCGAAAGAAATTATATCCTCGACCATCGACCTACTTTTACAAATATTTTCTTCCTTCAAATATTTTCTATTATCGATAAAGAAACGGATCTCGAAATAAATGATTTAATGATTATTTTTATCAAATAATAGATATTGATATTAATGAATAATAAAAATAATCAATAAAAAAAAAAAAAGGAAAAGAAACATAATCAACTTTATTTAATCTGAATAATAACCCATACTCAAATATATAAATTTATTGAGAAATATTATTTATTGTTTGACAAGTATCGATTATAAATATTATAGTTTATTATTAATAATTAATAATACGATTAAAAACATTATGAGTCGATAAATTTAAAAGTAATCGGACAAAAAAAAATAATAAGCAGTAATTCAGTGACCTAGTTTGTGTAAGAATCAAACAAGTAATGGGGCGAGGCAATGCATTGTTCTCAAAGACAAAAATTTCATGTCACCCATTGGTGACGAAGACCAGTAGATGACGAAATTGGAACACCCTTTTTTATCTTTTTCAATACTATCGTCTAAGAAAAGAAAGAATGAGATAGAAGAAGAGAAAAAGAGAAAGAAAGAGAGAGAGAGAGAGAGAGTGCAAACGTTTTCTTTTACCACGAAGCTCTCATTCATACATCACTCATCCTTTCGTTCGTTTATCTGCCTCAGACAGACTTCCTAGTCGGTCGTTCTATCGACTCTACTCCTTTTTGCAGTCATTTTTACTAAACTGCCTTACGCAATACGTTCGCACAAAACGATAACCACATTGTCGTGCGCGCATTGTACCGTGGAAAAATAAACTCACGCTCTAACCGAAACGTTCTGATTATTGAAAAAAAAGGGAAGGGAAAAAAAATTACTAACTAAATGTCATCTCTTGTCTATTTTTAATTTGTATGAAAGCAAAAACGTCATATACGTATGTAATTTGATTTTCGATAAGAAGGTATATTGCGCAAGAAGATATATTAAAAGTAACAAATAGCAGAAATGTCAACATTTTTGACATTTTTGATATCCATAAAGTAAAATAACAAAAATTATATTAGTTACATTTCTTTTATTTTCCTTTATGATTTTCCTCTTAACTTGATTTGGAAAAAAATGATTACCATTTAGGTAAATATGTTGTTTACAAGAAAGATAAAATGTCTTGGATAATTGTAATGGAAGTAACAAAAAGTAAAGATTTATACGATCCTTTTACTCTTATATTATTTTATCTTATTTTTCTTGTTCTCCTTATTGTCACACGCGTACCATCATATTCGTAATTTGATTTTGCGAAAGGTTTCCTTTAAAGTTCATTGTACAATTTAAAAGTATATATTATATTACGTTGCATACATACGTTATTACATCGACACATTTTCTAAAACGGATAAATTTAGCGTCGTGTAATGAGAGATAGTCCAGTCAATTTAGCATTTTGAGAGGATGTTGCTCCGACCTAACAGCAAAAAATTTTAAATGATCCAGAATGTGGTCTACATTAAGATGTGTATTGTGCGTATTCCAAGAAATGTGTGCTTTTTGCATAAAAAATCCGAAAAAATCGTGTTTTTCCGTAAATCTTGACTTCTCCGCTCAGTCAGTAAGACTTCGGCAATCATTTTGTATATGAAGTTAAAGTAATTGTTTTTTAATATTTAATAGGAAACTTCTCGGAATACGCATAATGCAGAATGTAGACCACATTCCGGATCATTTACAATTTTTTGCTGTTAGGTCGGAGCAACATCCATTTTGAGCTCCAAATCCCGCTAGATTTACTGGACTAATTGTAAGATTCGATTAGTAAGTTATCAGAGCATTCTTCTTCTATTTTTTTTCTTTTTTTTCCTCATAACAAAACCTCGCCATCTGTCATTAAAATCATTTGCTCCATTGACATGCATTTTCCTCCTTCAATTAATCACCTCATTATTGTCGCACACACACTCGCGCACATCACCATGCTATTACGATAACGTGATTAGTGAAAATATCGAAAAATCTACGCTCGAAACGATCAACGTTCGAACGTTGTAAAATGTAAAATATAATATAATAACGATAAATAATATCGATAAAATATTGAAAATGTTTATGTAACCACTTATCTACACCGATATACTCTTTTATATGGAATTGTCGAAACGAATTTAGTTAATGAAAATCCTTTCTACAAACGAATTTTGTTTTATTGTTAGACGGTCTCGGAAAATGCAAGATTGGACGTTAATTCGTCGACAGGCGATGACGAATTAGAGTTATGGGACCAATCTGGATTCATGTTGCGAAACGACGTAGACGATCCTCTCACTAATGCAAAGTGAGTAAAACTAAAAAATACAACAAAATGAGATTATTAGATGAATCTCTCCCTTTTTTTTAATAATAATAATATATATATATGTTTTGTAATTCAGAAATTATGCATTTCCGAACCTACGTTGATATAAAAAATGTCTTATTCTTTGCGAATGAATAATCTATTCTTTAAGTTTTTACGCGCATATTTTTACACCCTATTATTTCTCATTTTTTATTCATATATCCAATTGTAATATTATTATTATGTCATTATTATTAATAAAGGTGGGGTGCGCAAGGATGGTGCAGACCAAGTTGCATACCGATAACGGTGATCTTGATACTCATCGTTCTCGTCGTATTGTTACCCCTTCTTGATCATGCCACGGATAAATTAGTATTAAATTCTACGAGCATCGATCCCGAACTAACTTGTATGGATAGCTGTAGTATATCTCTCGTCGAATCTATACCGATTGGATTGAATTATAGCAATAATTCGGTGTTACACGAGACTACCTATGACTCTTGGATGAACCTAATCGCAATGGCCGAAAACACGATAGAGATAGCGTCCTTGTATTGGACTATGAGAAGACAGGACGTTTATCCGGATGACAGTGCGAAAGAGGCAAGTGCCAATGAATGATTTATGTATTAATTTTATATATGTTACATGCATGATTCATCATTTATAACATTAGAAAATGTTCAATGATTTCAGGGCGAGACCGTATTTAAAGCACTCATTGAAGCAGGACGGGACAGAAAAATTTCATTAAAGATAGCACAGAACATGCCTTCTCATTCGTATCCGAACATCGATACTGAAATATTGACGAATAAAGCACACGCACAAGTAAGCACTTTGATTCTATAGATTTGTTTTATTGTTCATTGAAGAACGATTGCTATTGAAGCATTACAAATCGGTTTAACGAACACTCCAATAAATTTCTATTACTTCGTTGTCTTCCTGTGTCGTTTCTATGCCTAACGAGAACACCACTATGCGGGTGTGTAATCTAATTTTACGTTTACTTATTACCCACTTTCTCTACTTCGCCATGATTTACTTAAAAACCGATACCACGTGTAGCATCTCAGTAGAGTGAACTTTAAACTTTTGTTTTGCATTGCTTTATTTCTTTACGTTATCTAATAAAAGTAAAACTAGGATCGTACAAATATCTTTATTTTTTCAGGTAAGAAGTTTGAATTTTGCTGGCATCTTAGGTGGTGGTGTACTTCATACAAAATTGTGGCTGATAGATAGACAACATGTATATGTTGGTTCAGCTAACATGGATTGGCGATCTCTTACACAAGTTAAAGAACTGGGATTGGTCGCTTTAAATTGTTCCTGTTTGGCGACTGATTATGCCAAAATTTTCGATGTAAAGTCATTTATAAATAACAAACTAATATTATTGTTATTTTATTATAGACGATGTTTAAAAATATGACTTCCATTGTTTAGATTTACTGGCAACTGGGAAAAGATGGTAGATTACCACCAACGTGGCCGGACTCCGTCAATACGAAAATAAATATCGATAATCCTATGAATTTTAGCTTAATGGGCAATAAATACAAAACGTATATTGCTGTAAGTATTACACTCTATTATTAAAGTACAAATGAATTCTATACGAACTTGTATAAATAATGATAAGATATTCTTTTTCAGAGTTCACCACCTCCATTTTCGCCTACTGGTAGAAGCAACGACATAGATGCCATTTTACATTGCATAAAAAAAGCGGAGAAATTCATTTACATATCCGTAATGGATTATTTTCCCTTGGTTATTTATACTCCCAGAATAAAGTAAGTATTTTTTTATAAACATTGGAGATTTATAAAAATATAAGAAATGGTCTTTTATTTTCCTTCTTTTGCTTTTTTTCATTTTCTCAGATATTGGCCAGTAATTGACAATGCTTTGAGAGCAGCTGCTATCGATCGTAAAGTCACGATCAAACTGTTAATATCATTGTGGAAACATTCAAGAGCATCTGAAAATTACTTTCTTAAATCATTAGAAATATTGACGAATAGTTACAAAAATGTCAACATTGAAATAGTGAGTATTTTTATACTATAATAATTATTTTAATATTTTATTTTTAAAAACTGTGGTATAACAAATAAAATTTGCTTCAATATTTATAGAAACGGTTTATAGTCCCAACTTCTAAAGAATTGGACAATATACCGTTTTCAAGAGTTAATCATAACAAATATATGGTTACGGATATTTCTGCATACATAGGCACCAGTAATTGGTCTGGTGACTACTTTATAAACACAGCAGGTACATTTTTTTTAATTACATTTGTAACTATTTATTTGTACTTATTTATCATTATTACTAATTATTTTATAGGAATTGGGACAGTTTTTGAAGATGTTGGCTATAAAAATCATGAAAGTATAAGGCAACAACTGGAAAATATTTTTAATCGAGATTGGAATTCAAACTATTCATTTGATTTAAATAATACCGATCAAGTTCCACAAAAACGAAAAATCCCAATTGGAAATAGTTATCTATTATCGTCTCATATTTACCATATGCCTGCATAATCATAACAAGTGACAATTCGTAAAAAAAAGAAAAAAAGAAATAAGATATTAATAAAAAAGAAAAAAAACCGATATAACTTTTCTTCTATAGATATGATATATTTCTCTTTTCCTGCATAGTATATGTAAAAGAATGTCTAATTAAAAAAAAAGAAGGATATACTTTCTTCATAAAAGTTAATCAAATATTGAAGATTGAGAAAGGTCTGGTTTTAAACTAATTAAACTGTACTGAACAATTTCTAAACGCACATCATATAAAAAAAAAAAAAAGAAAAATATCCTGTTGAAAGTATACTAACCGTGGCTTCTTCCATTTAATTATTTCATTATATTTTTATACCTATATGAGCTTATACGTGATGAATTAAATCCTAAATCAAAATAATGTTCTCTATTTGCAATATTACCTGTAATATTTAGCAGATATAAAATATATGTAATATATACGTATATAAAATTATCTTTATTTTGATTAAAGGCTATAAATTCTATATAAATATAAATTCTATATTTCATATATTCTATTACTAATTTTAAATAACACAAGATCACTGACTACTATCAAACTTATAGATGAAAAGCGCAACTATTTCTTATTAAAGCACAATTATTTCTAAAAAGAAGAAGACTTGTTAAATGTTAAATATTACAAATTTTCTACACAGTATTATAATCAATGAAATAATGCAAAAAATGTGTCTGTGCCTTGCTTTAAGTGTCCTTTCATAAACATTCATACAGCCAAAATTAAAAAACTTATACACGTACACACACATACATACATGATTCATATATAAAACTTGCCGAACAGTTATCTATATATTTTCTATGAAGCATACACACATATATGATTAATACTAACTAAATTAATACCAATATAAGATCTTACAAAATTTGTTATTTCCTATTTCATCATTCAAATGTGAGTCCTATTTAATTGTAATTATGAATAAGGTGCATTTGTATATAAATTCCCATACGTTCTTGTGAAAGTAAATCCACATTTTTATGAATAACATAAGATGTAAGATAATTGCACAAAATACAAAATGTTTAAAATGTGAGTCTTCGTATAAAAAAGTTACAATTATGTATATCATCGGACTACTAAATACTTCTTCTATGTCATTTCGATTAAATAAACTTGTATATAATATATCTTGTACATAAAGTCAATGAATTGACAATGAAATATTTGAATCATTCTAGATTCCATGATTATAATTATAAAACATATATCTAATAATATAATATGTTAAAGTATATGCTGCATACACAGAATGTTATATGATTGTTACAAGTTTATTATCTCCAGAATATATATAAGTATGTATGTTCATTTAGAAATGTGCATGTGTACAAGATATATATATAATGATAATTATAATTGTTATAAATCATATTGAGAATAATATGTAATAATTCTTTACATTTGTTGAATCAAAATCGTCAATTTTGCAATAAATGCATAATGACTTGTCAAAAATTGCGAATAAAAAAATAATTTAAAAAAAAAATGTACCAAATCAAAAAAGTATTAAATGATTGTAAAAGATAGTAAAAATAATTTGTGAAGTTATATACCCATTATATACTTACTTGTTTTACTTATATTATATATTGACAGCCATAACATAAATCTTTAAATAAAACTTTGCAATACACACGTTACTGATAATACACTGAATTGTTATTTTTTTAAATCCATATTTATGTAATCCTTGATTTATATGTTTCATTTGTCACTGTTCAACAAGTAATCACGTGACAATCCGTTATCGCGATTGGTTAATTTTTCTAACCGTTCTCAAGATTGTATTAAACCCATGCAGTTCCATGATTACAGTCTTTATGTTATTAAATCGTTAAACAAAATATCTTGGCTAATGTGATGTTATTTTCCAAGCGTATTTTCGTATATACATAAATTAAATGTGGTAAAAAAATGTATGTATTAAATTATGTTTAATTATATGAAAATAACAACAGAAAATATATTAATGCTTATCAAACAATTAGTTGATAAACAAAATAAAAGTATACAGTTATCGTATTTTATCGATAGAATGATATATACAAAGTGCAGCCAAATTTTGAACTATCTATACATATTAATATTTATTACATGAAAGATATAACCTAAATATTTAATACTGCATAGTTGAATGTTTTATTATTGTGTTTACAAATTTATGTTAATTTTTCATCTTCATTGTGGAATTAATACGTATTTCATTCATAAATGATTTAGGTATACTATAATATGTTATTATAAAATTATTAAAATTTAATAAAATCGTATTTAAAAATACTTTATCTTATAGAAGTGAATAAAATGGAAAGTACACAGGATCCTGATATTTCAACTGATTTAGAGACAACTGGATTTGATTTGTCCGCTGGAAAAACATGGATTTATCCAGAGAATTATCCTATTCGAAAATATCAATATAATATTGTTAAAAAAGCTTTATTCTTTAATACTCTAGTATGTCTACCAACTGGTAAGATAATTCTTTAATTTTATTTTATAAAAATAATTTCTATAAATGCATCTACAAATAGAAGTACAATAGATCGTACAATAGAAGATTAAGAAGTATGTTATTATTATATACATTTTGTTATTAGGGTTGGGAAAAACGTTTATTGCTGCTGTGGTAATGTATAATTTTTGGAGATGGTATCCACGCGGAAAAATTGTTTTCCTTGCACCAACAAAGCCCTTAGTTGCTCAACAGATTGATGCTTGTTATAATATGATGGGCATTCCAAGTATAGAAAGTATTGAACTCACAGGTATCTATTAAAACCTTAACGGAGTAACTCATTTGCTACATCAATTAACTCGACAAAACAAAAAGTAAAAAAAATTATTGTATTTATTATTGAACAGTAACCGTTGTTAGTCTCATCTAAAAAGATTAAATATAATTATATTAAGGAAATTTATTTTAAATATAAAAATTTAAGTATCAGTCAAGTGTTTGATAATGAAATTTAATAACATTCTCAAAGTAGAGTTAATCGGTTTGGCTTGCAAATCTATTATTATTTTTTTTAATGTTTCAATTAATATAATAGATTTTCTCTTTTTTTAATAGGCAATGTAAATCATAAAGCACGGGAAACAGCTTGGTTTAAGAAAAGAGTATTTTTTGCTACACCTCAAGTATTTCATAACGATCTTGAAAATAATATTATTCCTAGTGAATTAGTTAAATGTGTTGTGATAGATGAAGCGCATAAAGCATTGGGTAAACATTCATATTGCGAGGTACCTGATTTTTTAATTTCCTAACAATAAGAAAAATTAATGTTTTATTTTATTTGATTATAATATTTCTAGTGTATCCGTATATTGAGCCAAAAAAATCGATACTTTAGAGTACTAGCACTTTCTGCAACACCGGGAAATAAAATCGCTAATGTTCATCAGGTATACTTTAAAAATACTTTTTTAAATTATTAATAAAACCATTTCCCTAAACTTTACTGTATTATAGGTTGTGCAAAGTTTATGCATTTCGCATATAGAATTAAGAGATGAAACATCTCCAGATATAATGCCGTATGTTAATCAAAGAAAGACAGATATTATTTTAGTTCCTCTTGGTGATGAATTAGAAAAGTTTAAAGACAAATATATTAATATAATGGATCATCATGTAAAATTTCTCATTAACTGCAATGTTATTCGCGGACAAACTGCAAATATTTCTAAAGGCAAGGTAAGTTCAATTATATATAATAATAGTTCAGTTATATTTCTTATGATATTTTAATATATATATATTTTTTTTTATAACTAGATTTTTATGATACTAAGGGAATTTCAGAAGACTCCAAATCAATCAGGAAATAATAATCAAATTAAAAAAGCATTAAATATTTTGCTTACCATGTATCATGCTTATGAATTAATGATTCGGCATGGACTTCGTGCCTTTTATAAATTTTATCAAAGTAAGTATCTATATAATACGAATTTATATGGCACTACTAATTATATATTTAATATGTTTAATGTTTTTTTTATAAGATCATTCTGATAAATTTTGGATGAATAGTGAAATTCAACTACAAGAGTTAATCACAGAAGTTCAAACTTATTTGGGACCATTTCCTGATCCTCAACTATTTATTAATGGAAATATTCCTGAAGTTTGTATTTCAATGTACCATATGTCTTAATATTTTATTAACTATTTGATTCATCATATTAATGCTTAAATATTGTTTCTGTATATTTAGATTCCAAATAATCTTGTATTTGGACATAATAAGTTTTTAAAATTAAAAGAATTATTATTGCATCATTTCAAAATGGCAAATTCTTCTGGAAAAGATACAAGAGCTATAGTCTTTGTAGAGGTTTGTATATATATATATATATGTGTAAATTTTATATAAATACATATATTTTTACACTAATATTTGTTTCAAGAATAATTTTTTTAATTTTAAGCGTAGTATAGAGACATTGTCAGTGAGGTATACATTTTATTGTTACAAGCAAGACCCTTGATAAGACCTCAAATGTTTGTCGGTAGAAGTGAACAAAAACAGAAAAGTCAATTAAAGGCGATAGAAGATTTCAGACAAAATTTTGTGAATGTACTTATTTCTACCAGTATAGGTATATATTATAATACGATCAATTTTTGTATATTTTAATAAAATTAGTAATAACAATTAATGACTGTTTCTGTAGGTGAAGAAGGATTAGATGTTGGAGAAGTAGATTTGATAATATGCTTTGATGTATCACAAAAAAATCCTACTCGTCTTGTACAAAGAATGGGAAGGACTGGACGAAAACGAGATGGTCATATAATAGTTCTTGTTACAAATGGTAAAGAACACGAGGTACGTACTATTATTTTCTTGTTTTTTCAAATTTATTTCTATTATACAATTTCTAAATTTATATATATGCACTAATTATAAATTTATAGGCTTTAAGATCTACAATGGCAAGAAGAGAATCTTTAAACAGTAAAATTCTTAATACAAGCGATATTTGTTCCTCCTTATATCAGGAAAATCCTCGCATGATACCAGAGGTATTTAACCCAGAATGTCGTAAACTGCATATACATATAAAACCAAAAACTCCTGTGAAAAAAGATACTAAATCTAAGAAGATAGATAATAAAAAGTCTAATGAAACATCTACAAAAAAGGCAAAAACTGCTAAACAATGTAAGTATTTTGATTTAATGATAATTTACCTCACACATGAATTATATATCATTAATAATAATTAAAAATACGCTCGGGAATTTTTTTAGCTTCTATTGATGAAATAAAAAATACGAATCAGCCTTCATTGTCTAAATTTCTCGTAAAAAAAAAATTTGGCGAGCAGCCTATTAATGATAATGATTATAGTAATGACGATGATGATTTTGTAAAAATTGTAAAGCCTACTATAATAGAAACTACTATCTTGAATAATAAAATTAATTTAATAAAACCATCAAATATTAAATTACTAACTTGTGATAATGAAGCAGTTGACTTTTTAACGTTGTGCGCTATGAAGAAATCAGAAGAGGAAATGAAATCGAAAAAACCTAAAATGGATACCACTTATGTGTCTTTAACTGAATCAATAACAAATTTTGTTGATTTTAGTATACCTAGTTTAGATATACTTGATGATTTGGCTGATTATTTAAGTAATATTAAAATAGATTTATCATTACCAAAAGAACCTTTTCAAAATGATTGTGACGATGATGACGACAACTTTTGGTCTAATAATCGATATAATACTGTGAGTCCAGTAAATATAGCCATAAATGAATGTACTAATGTTAGTAAATCCAAGTTCGAAGATTTACTTAATGAAAGTACCGATTCTGATGATATCGCAGATGATGAAAACAATATAAATAATCAGGATACTAACGTTAATGTTGTAGAACATAGCACATCTGGAACTGTAATAAATGAAAAGTGTAGTGAACAAAGTGATCATTTTAATCCTCCGAATACAAATAGTTATGTACCAATGGATGCCGAAGTTAGTTTTTTTGAAGATATATTAAATGATTCATTTGAGTCTATTGAAAATGATTTTAATACCGATAATGCTGAAAATAATAAATTAAAAATGTCGGACTCAAACAATGACTCTTCCAAAATAATAAATAATAAAATACAAGAAAAAACAAATAATTCAACGTTAGAAAAAATGTTAGTTAATGAACAACCTAAGGAAAAACGCTCGAAGCATTGTGAAAGTATGTATTCCATAACTCAAGCTGTTAATAAAATAGCACAAATAAATTCCAAAGACAATGTACAGCCTATGCTTGCGGAAGTAAAAGATATACCGCAATATGTAGCACAAACTTCTGAATGTGCATCGACTAGTAATAAATTGCTCATACAAAGTAATGTACAAATGAGTGACTATGAATCTGAAGATGATATATTCGCATCTGAGTTAGAAGAAGATTTGGAAATTAATGTTCCAGACAATGAATCAACAAACAATACAAATCCGAAAAATGAAACTTTACCAAACTCAGAACAAAGTATTGACAAAAAATTAAAATGTATAGGAGATAACCACTTTGAAATTGATGATTTTGAATGGAACAATGACTTTGAAATATCGTCTGTTTCAGTTGCAAATTCAAAGTATTTTAACTTAAATTCTACTAACGCTAATGAAAAAAATACTGATGCTGTAGTATCATCTTTCGCGAATGATAGTATGGAAGATGATACTGGTAGCAGTGAATGGATATCATTCCAGAAAAAATCCAAATCAGAAGAACGTGAAAAAAATAATTCTATGAAAATAGCAAAAAAATTATCTACTATAAGGCATTCTTTCTCTAATTCTATTTCCGTGGACGATCAAAATGATTCTGAAAATGATTTTGTTATAAATACAAATGATATAGAAAAATTAAATCAATTGGAAACTAATTATTTCTCAGAACAGAAAAGTCAAAACTATGATACGTCTATTCCAAGTAGCAGCTATTCTAAAGATAAGACCTTAAAAAAATTTAAAACACAAGGAATGACATTAAACAAATTAAGTTCTTTTAAAGCTTCAGATAAATATTTAAAATCACAGAATTTTAATAAAACAAGTCAGAGCACTCAATCAAGATATATGAAATCTGCAAGGGATTCCTCTTACAAGAACAAATCAATAAGTCAGAAGAGTAAAGTGAGAAATCAATGCGAATATATTGATTATGAGGCAGCAGTAGATAATAATGATGAAAATTCCAGTGAAAGTTCTGGTGCAGACGAGGATTTAACAAATTTTATTAGTTACACTCAACACGCACAAGATGAAAGTATACATGCTTTATATCTACAAGCCAGTAAAAGTCCTATCAAAAAATCTGGTGCTTTCGTTTTTAAAGAACCACAAGTACCTACAGAAATAATAGATATATATTCTCAACCTTGTTTGGAGGCCAATGAAACGTACCTCGAGGTTAATATAAATATTTTATACTTCAAGTTAGGTATATATGTAATATTTAATTGTAGATTAATTAATACAAAATTTATTTTATTTAGGATTCCTTTTGCGTAAATAATGATGATCAAGATGACGATATCGATAAGAGTAAACATGTTCATGGATATTCTATATTGGAAGCAGCAGAGGAAATACTAAAGAATAGAAAGAGGAAACGAAATAAATCTGATAGATCAGAAAATAGTGTATGGAAAAATAGAAAAAAAAGAAAAAATAATAAAATAATAAATAATTCTTCGAGTAATAGTAGTGATGATGAAACTGAGAAATTACGAGCAGAGATTCAGAATGAGTCGATGATGTTGAAAGGTTTACATCCATAAAATTTTGTATTGTATTATACACATAGGGTAGAAAGTTAAAAATATTATTATATATACAAAATTATAAAAGATAGAAATCAATCTTAATTATCAAACGACACTTTATTTCTCCTAATTTCAGATACTTTTAATTTTACATTCAATATTATTTTTTTATTGTTATTTCTTTTTTTATGGAAATATTTATAAATAGCAAAGCAATGTTCTATAATAAAATTTATATTAAATGAGAAGATTGGTTCTCATTTAAAATATTATATCGTATATTACAGAGATGTGAAAATTTGTTGTTGAAGAAAAAAATGTTTCTCCTATTATTGTTATTTCCGATTATCTTTACTAAACTATTCTTACTCTACGGTTATTAAATTTTATACATAATTTAGATGAATAATACATTTACAAAAGATTTATTTTTATAACTAAATATAGTTCTAAATCATGACATGTCAATATAGTTAGAATGAATAAATATTGAAAAATTTGTATATGATAAGAGCGAGAAGATGCTAAGTAAATACAAAAGAAAGAATAGGTGGGAATAAGGAACAATTAGTTCTGTGCAAGCCAACTTTGCATATTTTGTCTATAGAATTTAAATATTATTTTACTATTTTCGATACCACGGTCATTGGAAATATACTGTTATTTGATGATCGAAAGCAATTAAGTGTGAAAGATATTTTCGTGTAACACGTGTCTTCTAATCAAATAGTATACATAGAAATAATAAATATATTAGGTCTACCGGAAAGTTCTGTCCGTAATTTGTATTTGGTTTTATTCCAAAATCGGACAGAACTTTCCGGTAGACCTAATATATATGTATGTATATTTTTGTATTATTTATATATCGTAATAAGAAGTTTTATTATTTTCTCAAGAAATAT
Source organism: Mischocyttarus mexicanus (assembly GCA_023678845.1). Taxonomy (NCBI): domain Eukaryota; kingdom Metazoa; phylum Arthropoda; class Insecta; order Hymenoptera; family Vespidae; genus Mischocyttarus; species Mischocyttarus mexicanus. Next base: position 3,749,321 of record JACGTP010000002.1, on the reverse strand, counting down.
AAGTATCTTATTTATTTTTTATTCCCTTTGGAAAGTTCATGGACAATTCTCGAGAAGTTAGTTTAAACAAAAAATTAGCAATTCTCTTAGAAGACTGGATAAGATTAAAAAATTTTAGACGAACAGATATACTTTATCAGGTGAAAGCGTTGTCTATCGGTAACAAGGGGATGAATTATCAGGAAAAAAGAAATGACGTATGAAATATATATGCATAGATAAGAAAAGAAAGAAGAGAGAGTGTTAGGAATAATTGGATGACTAAACGAAAACATAAACAATTTCATTAAAGTTGACAATAGTAATAATAGAAAATAATAATAAATAATCAGTTGAATCAATTTACGAACATGTATGTATTTGATAATGTCAGGTGAAGTCAATTATTTTTATCCTTGTAATTTTAACGTTATTGGTGCCATTTATTTAAAATACATTTTTGTATAATGTATATATCACAATATAGGAAATATTAGAATTATTTTTCAAAGAATAACAAGCATCTTATTTATTTCTCATTCCCGTTGAAAATTTCAAGCAAAATTCCAGAAGTTGGTCGTAACAGAAAATATGTAGTATTTTTAGAAAACTGGATAAGATTAAGAAACTTTAGGCGTCTAGGTATGCATTATCAGATTAAAGTGCTGTCCCTTTAATAACAAGAGGATGAATTATTAAGGAAAGAAAAAAGATATGTACAAAAATGCCCCTAGAAATTCTACCTGCACTATATAAGGAGAAGCTAGGACAAATTTTTGTCATTTGCTAAACTACGTTAAACGGACCAGGAACGTTTGGAAAAGCTCGTAAATTTCAATTATTATAGGATCTACTAGAATGAACGTAAGAATATCGTTAATACTTCATTATATTTTATTTTAAATCGTAATTGTATATATTCAATTTTTAGGCTCCCGCTAAATAACACTATTGATTTACATTAAAAAATGATCCGATAAAAAAAAAAATTAAGATGTTTCGTGCTTTAATAATATCTACATTGATTTGCTTGGGATTGGCGAATTCGATTGTAAAACGTAACAGTAGCTTTCAATCAATCCAGGAACCACAACAGCAATCCCAACAATCGCCGATCGCTCAGAATCAAAATAATAATCAATTGCAAATGAATTCATATTTGCAAGAAAGTCTATTACCATCGAGACAATATTTATATCCAAGTTATCCAGATTATTCAAATAATAGAGATAAAATTCAATCGAGAGTAGACGAATATCAAGTTCCGATATCACCCCAAGAAAAGCATGATTGGTCTTTTGGATTCCCACAGAACTTGATTCCTTTGGCTACTAGCCTTATATTATATGGATCTGAATTTTGGTCCGTTTTAGCATACTTCGCGCTTGCTCTCGTTGTCGTTGGTATCATTAATATATTAATGTGCACTTTTACTAATATCTGTGTCATTAATTTATCAGATCTTCCTCTGTACAATTCTCGGGTAAGTAGAAGGAATTTTAATTTTTCTAACATACATTCTAAATTAAAAATTAAAACATCTATGTGTGCGTGCTAATTATTTTATCTCCGTTATGTTTAACAGATAAAAGAACAAGTTACGGATTTGGCAAGAACATACATTACACCCGAAAGTTTAAATGCAGCTACTGTGTATATTCTGAACGCTTATGACAAGTACCATACTTTGCAACGAAGGAAACGCGAGAAATAAAAATAAGAAATAACAAAAAATATCAATAAAAACCAATGGAATTAGTTATATTATTATGTGTTATAGTTGTAGTCATCAGATATTCTAATTAATGCATGCTACTATAGGAAAAATACAATTGTAATAATTATCATAGCAAATAAAAGGATATTGTCATATCTTTATTCCATCGAGTTTCTCGCACCTTATTCCGTAGAAGAACCTTCTTCTATTCGTTATTTCAAGAACCTTTTCTATTTTGTTAAATTATATGTCATCTTATTAAACCAATATCAATTTCACGAATCATTGTGGTCAAAGATACTGTATCAATGAATTTAAGAAGAATTTTGATCTAATCTCTATACGAGAAATTTATAACGTTTGACGTCAAAGGATTTTACGAGGATCTCGTGAAAAACTATAGAAATAAATCGTAGAGATTTATGTTGAATCAAAATTTGCTTTCTATTCTTAGTTAATCTTATCTCGTACACTATTAAGAAATCATTAAAAATAAACATTATAAACATTCTTTTGAAAGACAGGATTATTTTAACGTGAGTCACATAAGCTGCTTGTTTCTAACAATCGATTTCGTTCTTTCTTCTCCCCACTATATTTCTTCTTCGATCTCTGTCTCTTTTTCTCTTATATTCTCTTTAAGTTTTATACAGCAACAGATGCTCAACCGGTTTTACTCTTTAGCGAACTCGTATTCGCTTCACTTGTACATTGTACCAGTCGTGAAGGATCATCGATCGCATCTACATACACATTCAAATTTCTCTGATAAACAAATCCATTCTATATTAACGTTACTTATCGAAGAGACATCATGAAGCCTGTCGAAATTTTAGGTAAGAATTATAATATTCATTTTAAATTGATTTTTAAAGTCCGATTGATCCCATTTATTTGTAAATTATTCTATTTAACAGTTATATTTTGTGTTAAAAATAAATCATTAGGTTTTCCATCGATCATGCACAGTTATTTCTTAACGAGAGAATATATAATTTGAATATATTTATGTCGATCTGAATTAGGATGACATGTAATTAAACGGAACATCGTGTAATTGATATAAACGTATTTAAAATTTATTCGTACATTTAAATATTACTTTTGAAATATTCATTTACCGATAATATAACATGAAACGTAATAAATCGCATGATTGATAGACGTGTCTACGATAATCGTATAAAATGCTATTAAATAGCGTTGAATTCAAATTAAACATAAGATTTTTCTTTCAATTATTATTGACAATAAGTACAAATTTCAATGTCAGTATTAATTGATGCACAGCAAATACGATAATTATATTTGATTATTTTCAAGTCATATATAATCTCCAAGGTTAAAAGTTGTTTCGGTATTCAAGACGTGTTTCAGTTTTTCGGCGATATTTTCTACATTTCGTTTGAGAATCGAAATTTCGATGTTTCTGACATTGTTTGAATAAATTTTATAAATGTTGTATATCTTTACTTTTCTCTTTCTTTGTTTCTATTTCTTGTTAAAAACTGATAATTTTTAACAAGAATTCTGTTTTTCCTCTTTCCCATAATGTTTTTAGGGGGAGAGTGAGTCTCGGCTAATTAAGAGATACTAATTACAGGTTGCACCTTATTTTTATGGAGTCTCGTGTTCGTTTCTACGACAAATAGCGTTGCTATACAAAGACAACAACAAAATTTAAACGTTACCAATGTGTCGATGAGAACCAATGCTTCCACATATGACGACGATGGCGAAGATTTCGTTCCTTATCTGGGAGAACGTTTCAACGTCTTTGACTGGATACTTTTTAGAGTGAATAATATTCTACACATTGTTATACAAATTAAATTACACATAATACAAATCACATAGAAATAAAAAATTTGATTTAATTTAATTTAATTTAATTTAATTTTTTATTTTATTTTATTTTATTTTATCAATATATTTTTATTTACCAGACAATGGAAAAGAAGCATGAAGGAAATATATTAATATCACCAATATCTGTAAAATTGGCATTAGTTTTGCTCTACGAAGGAGCTCAGGATCAAACAGCGCACGAATTAGCTGGAGTCATGCAATTACCAGTCAGCAGACCGGCAATTCGTGATAAGTTTACTGAAATCCTCCAATCGTTAAAGGTAAATGCATAATATTTAATCTTTAATCTCTCTCTCTCTCTCTCTCTCTCTCTCTCTCTCTCTCTCTCTCTCTTTCTCTCTCTTTTTCTTTTTTTCTTTCCTTCTTTTTTCCCTATGAACATATCGATTATATGCTACCGAGAATACATTGATCGTTCTCTAAAACTAGATAGACAGGATATTTATCTTTTTCTTCGACGTTATCAGATTTTCAAATGATAGCTATTAAAATAACCAATGGAAATATCCTTTTCATATACACGTTTGCAGATGATGTGTCCTCAATACGAACTGAATTTTGGTACTCGTCTTTACATAGATAATTCTATCATGACAAGACAACGTTATGCTGCCATCATCGACACGTTTTATGGGGCTAATCTTATTAGTGCTAATTTCTCAGACACTCAGTTAATTTCCGAGAACATTAATGATTGGGTCAAAAATGTGACGCACGGAAATATTGATAAATTGATTGAAGATGGTAATTATCGTGAAGAATAATCAGAGATATCTTGAATAAACTAAAAACCATTAGTGATTTAAACATAAAGATATTTTATTTTTTCTCTATTTTTCGTAGAAACAAGTTTGAAGAACTCGGTGATGTTAGTAGTCAATGCACTCTTTTTCAAAGGCATTTGGAGGCGGCAATTCTTTAAAACTGAAAATATTCATAAAGGGAAATTTTATATAAGCGAAAACAATATTGTAGAAGTACCGTTTATGACTACGAACAATCGATTCTTTTACTCGGAATCTTTGGAATTGAATGCTAAAATTTTACGACTACCGTATGACGTAAGTCCTTATCAACGTTACAATAAATCTTATTAACTGCCATAAGAGTCATTGGTTATCAGCAATTGGCTTGGTTAATTTTTATTAACGAGCCCGCGAATACCGTTATATTTGTCCTCAAAATATTATGATAAATGTTAACCTGTTTTATTGATTCACACAGAATTCCTATGACGGTCAATCTGTAAATAAATGTTTACTTTTCTAATAAAAAAAATCTTATCTTGAACGTGGGTATTCGAATGATTGTTTAATTAGTTAAACAATTTCTAATGAACAGGTTGTCATCGATCAAATTTGTAATTCTTAATCTTATTTATTATTTGATTTTATCTCCAGGGTCACAAGTTTGCTTTATATTTGATATTACCATTTAATATAAACGGAATAGATCAGCTGATTAAGGAAATTAATCCTTTTATATTAACGAAACAAGCATGGCTTATGCAAGACACACCAATTGAAGTTACTATTCCTAAATTTAAATTCGACTTTACAAGTCATTTGGAATCTGTTCTTCGTGAGGTATGTACAAATAAATATTCTAAAAATTCGTTAAAATAATTTATTGATTGTTTCCAATTTTTTTAAAAATCTTTTTTTCTCATTTCTTTTGATATATTACAGTTAGGTATTCGAGATATATTCGATGATACGGCCACTCTGACGGGTATAACAAAGACAAAACATGAATCCAAGCGCCTCATCGTTAAGGATGTCCTGCAAAAAACTGGTATTGAAGTGAATGAAAATGGAACATCCGCTTACGCAGCTACCGGTAAGTTTATTGTAAACAAATATTATTGTAGTAATGTAGTAGGAAGTAAATATATATATAAATACATAGAAAAGTATATGTTATGTTATTTTACGTTCGAATGATTATGATTCTCATAAGATGTCACTTTAATTGCTATATAATTTATTAATTAATCCTACGTAATTTAATTATATTTTACTTGTTTTTTTATATACGAAAAAGATTGTAATATATGTATATATATATATATAAATTATTATTCTTATTTGTTTACATATATTATTTTATTCTTACAGCTGTACACATTGGTAATAAAGTTGGCGATCAAACCTTCCACGCGAATCATCCATTCGTTTTTTACATCGAAGACGAAACGACGGGCACTATTCTTTACATCGGAAAAGTTTCGGATCCTTTGCAACGAGAAGGAAGTACTGATAACGTAAAAGTCAATGTTGCATCACGTCTCGATGAGAAAACACAAATCACTCTACCATCTACTTCCGGTAAAAGCTTATAAAATTAGGATTTGATAAATGGTGGATGGCGTAGGGCGATATACTAACATTTTTCTGTCTCTAAAATCTAAACGAATGTTGTATTCTTTAGTATATGATGTAATTTGGTTATGGGTTATTTATTTTTTATTAACACTTCGATCATTGTTCGATATCTCGTTGAGTTAAAATTCTTCGAAGATTTAACTTATGCATTAAATCGAGTAAATGGTTGAATTAATAACACTAATTTGTCTAAATTAATTAAATAAATTAAATTAATGCGAATGTAAATATCGGGTATAGTAATTAATTCGGTACTTTTTAAACAAATTTACTATTGATTTATAAAATAATCATAGATATGCATGATCTTCATTATATTAAATAACTTTAATCCATCTTAAAAATGACGATTTTGATGGAATGAATTTAATATCACAGAACCGAATTAATTGCTATACATTATTAATAAAGGGTTTTGTAACAATAATCATGAAACGTAACAATAGTACTCTGTAGAGGCTATAATTTTGAGGTGAACTAGTAAGACGTAAAGAAGTAGATATTTAGGTAAGTATATAAATGCTTATATGTAACAAGTACATATATTAGGTCATTAAATACGAAACGTCCAATTATTCCGAATACTTTCAGTTCAAAATCGAACATTTCATACTTGATGACCTAATAATATTTACTCTATTATGTAATATAAGTATATATGTTACTTACAATTAGTAACAAATTGTTTAAATTATATTTTCTTAAGTTATAGAAAAAGTTTATTTTAAATTCGAGAATTAATAAAAAATTTGCTATTATATTCATCTGAATAAGAAGAAATATTGTACCAAAGAGTTATGATTATAATAAAATTATAATAAAATAGCGCATAGGTAAACGAAACAAAGAGAATCGAGTTGAATATAATTTAAAACTAAAATTCGTGTATTATATGAGATATTAAATCTTAATACCTTTGTAATTTTAACTTGGAAATATAATAACAGAGATATATTCTTTTTTGTGGATTTTTTCTAAATATCTTTTTTTTTTTTCTATCTTTCGACAATTCTTTACTTATTACGTTCACAGAAAAATGATAATACTCATGTGAATAATATTATACGTATGTATATGTGGGATATGCATGCGATACAAATGTAGGAATGAGTGAGAATATAGTGATTGAGGTGTGAGGGGGAATAAATGAAGTTTTGAACGAAAGTGTAGACATTAACAATAAATGAAATGGATAAACAATTAAGGATGACTGAATATTTGAAAAACATCGGGAAAAAAATGCATGCATATGAGTAACAAGATACACGTGACAAAATCAGGGTGAATGCTTTATAAACAATCAAAATGTCAATCTATAAAATTAGTTATACTATAGTGTCCGAATATTTTTTGGAGTCACTGTATACGTACATACTGGTCAAAAAACCGGTCGATGAAGCAGCTAAGATTTCACTTTGCTGTGAGGCAAAGAAAATAGACGACCGGTAATTTATTTCTTTTATTTATTCTAAATGATATTTTTTAAAGTTTTGTACGGTGATGAAAAATAAACATTATTATTAAAGCTATTGTTAAAAAAATGCGATAAACAAAAATAAATAATTAATGTATTTGAGCATACATTCTGAACAAATGAAATTTTGACAATGCATGAAACATTCAGGTAAAAACAATTTTATAGATGTGAGTATCCTCTGGGCCGTTCCGATGACGTAACATTATGGAAATTCCAAACTCATATATACGTTCAAACTGTTTAAACGTGTTATCCGTTCCTACACATATATAAATTTCAATAGATACGTCGAACTCTGAACGTTCCTTTATATTTACATGTGTATATACAAGGTGTCCAAAAAGATTGAGACCAAATTTGTACTACATATTACTGATGTATAAGATCATATATAGATGAAATAAGTTCATATAAACTTATGTCCGAAAATACTTTATTGACAAGATACATGATTTTAAAAATATTTATGATTTATTGTAGCAGTTATAAGAAATATTCAAAAATTCCACCCTCCACAAGAATACAAGTTTCCATTCATAGATGTATAATTATTTCCGAATTCTATATAAACTCTATTGGAAATAATAGTAAATGCCTATGAAATACCATTCCTAAGTTTATATTTTGTTTAAAACATATTTTTATAAACTAACTCTTTTATGTGACCCTATAAATAAAAGTCCAAAGGTATTAAGTCATGTTACTTAAGTTCTTACTTAAGGTCAACTGAATCATTGACATTGTTGTACGGTTCTGTACAACGAATTGTAACACAAATTTTGCTCGTAAATCTATAAATTCTTATATTTTGTCATCTTCGGACACAGAAACACAAAATAAGTTTATATGAACTTTTATTATTTATTTGATTTCAGTAATACGTAGTAAAAGTTAGATCCTAAACTTTTTAAACATCCTGTATATAGATGAGTTGTTCTATAAAACAAATGACATCAATTGTTTATGAGATAACAAATCAGGAAAAGGAAAAATTACTTGAAACATCGGTATGATACTTCCTATTTGTCATATTCTGCGTCAGAATTTTTATCGATTTTTACAAACGATTTTTTTATCTTATTCTCTCTTTATCGAACTAATGATATATACGTTATAAATGATGATTTTATTTTGAATATCATTTAAAAAATACAAATAAGTCTCTGTTATTACGTATATAATAAAATAATAATAATAATAATAAAAGAAAGAATGCGATATAGATTAATGGAAAGAACGCGAGGGATTCATTGATAATTGTAATTTGATCCACGTTTACGTTGAATTATAAATTCAATAAACTTTGCTTTCAAAAGTGGGGACCATGTGATTCACAGAGCAAGTAGTCAAACATTAAATCAAAAAAATATTTTCATTCATCGTCGGTTTTTGCACTGAACGTAACACAATATTAGTCGATCTGTAAAGTCACACGGTATCATTTGATAATAACAGTGAAAGACTCACAGAGACATCCAAGTGTGTGGTTTACATAACGGATTATTCCTCTAGTGTTAACTGTATATTATCGAAATATGTGGAAACTAGTATCATTGTTGTTCGTTATCCACGTTTTCTTTTTGAAAGGTACATATATACGTATATACATATATAATAGGAATTTATTTAAAAACAATCACGCACATATTTACACATATACATACACATTTAGAATTTAAGAAAAGTTTATAAGATTCGAAAACGCAATTCTCATGCGGATAAGTTAGAAAATATATCATTTAGGTACATTGAGCAACTTTAAAATTGAACTTAGTTGCTGTATTATCTGAGATTCATTTATCAAGTATATAAATAGCTACGCTCGGTTGTATCTCTTATTGTAATATTTTTATGAAAATATAATCAATATTGTTAAAAAATTCGAAATAATGATGATGATAATAATAATAATATAAAATATAATATCGATTATCATTTATTTCAAACTAACGAATACTAAAAATGTTTTTTATTAATCTATCAAAGAAAATAATTTGTTTCGTTTAACATTTCTTATAACATATAATTAATAGTTTCTTTTTTTTTTTTCTTTCATTTATAGATGTGTCATCAATACCCACTGCTGAGGAACGATATAATTTTTTCAATATCGACTTGTTGCAGGTAAAAACAAACTCGAGAGAAATAGAATGCTATTGATTGTATTTATGTTATAACTCATTGATGAAATATTTTATTTCTAGGCATTAATGAAAGAAAACGAAGGAAATGTAATAGTATCGCCTATAAATGTCAAGTTAGCTTTAACAATTCTTGCTGAAGGTGCAATGGGACAAACTCGTCAAGAAATACATAGTGCACTGAGATTAACTGAAAATATGTACCAAATCAGGACTATTTCTCAGCGTGCTCTTACTACCTTGAAAGTATGTTTTTACGTTGATTCGTAATTCCTTGAATAATTAAATTAGTAACAAGTCTTCTGAAAAAAGATATATGTGGATATTTGTGTATATCTATGCATGCGTATATTTACAAGATTTTTCTTTTTATAGAGCGTAAAAAATGGTACGGAAATAGATGGAGCAACTCGATTATGGGCTAGAAATGGTTTACCAATAACTCACAGTTACAGTGTTGTTATGAGAGAATTTTATGATGCAGATATTCAATCTCTTGACTTTAGTAAAAGATATATTGCTGAACAAGTGATCAATGACTGGGTACGCGTTGCAACACGTAATAACATTCAATCCATTTTAGATCCTGGTTAGTAGAAATTTGATTCAAAACTGTGATCTATTTATATTGTTTAATATAATATTTATATAATTATCTTTTTATTCCAGGCAGTCTTAGTGCAGATACAAGTTTAATTTTGACAACAGCATTATATTTTAAAGGACAGTGGCAGTTATCGTTTAACAAAGAAGCAGGATTCAATGATTGTTTTAACGTTCCTAAAATTGGTTGTCAAAATACTAATTTTATGGCTAACATAGCTAAATATCGTTATGGAAATATTGCGTCCTTGAATGCGGATGTCGTAGAATTACCATATACTGTACGAAACAATATTATTCTTCACAGTTTGACTTATGATAAAAATGAATGAATCTACGCATAGGGAGGATAATGTACAATTTTTATTTTTTAGGATGGAAAGACTGTTATGTTAATTTTACTTCCTACTAATAAGGAACTGGATCCAAATCTTACACTTTTGTCAAAGGATTTATCTTATGTATCTATGTCTGCGTTACTAGCAAACCTTTATTTAACAGAAGTTAATGTGATAATTCCCAAGTTTTCTATAGAAAATAAACTTGATCTTAAATCTACACTAATATCTGTGAGTATCACTATTATATAAGTTATTTATTTGCCAAATTGATTAACTCCACGAAGCAAGAAGTAGAATAAATAAATAAAGTCGTATATACTGTTATATTATTTATAATTTATCGATCATAAAAATTCTTATTGTTTGTCAATGTTAAACCAAGTTGTGAAAAAATTTTATTTGAAATATAAGAAGTTAAGGATCAATTAAGTGTGTGTGTGTGTGTGCTTCAACATTAAAATTAAAAACAATTATTAAAATGGAGTTAATAGCATCAATCTGTGAACAATTCATATCTTTTAATTATAATGTTATTCTTTTATTTAAAAAAAAAAATTTCTTTTTAGCTGGGAATTCGTAGCATATTTGATATGAGCGCAGACTTTTCCAATATTGTAAAGGACACTGTTTTACAAGTTAAAAGTATTATACAAAATGCTAAAATAGAAGTTAATGAAGAAGGAACTGTTGCATCTGCAGTAACAGGTAATATAACTCTGTCAAAAAAAAATGTTAATCGTTACCCTTGTTACGAATATAATTTGTTAAATGGTAAACAAAAAAAATTAAAATGATTAAATATATTTATAGGATTAACAATTGTGCCGCTAATGGGATCAAGTGTGGAAATATTCAGAGCCAATCGTCCATTTCTTTTTGCTATAGTAGACTTGCAAACAAATGCAACTCTTTTTGCTGGTCGTTACATAAATCCTAATTTAAGTAATCAAACTATTATTTAGTAAAGAATATAATGTACTTTCAAATATATACATATTTTTTTTTTTATTAAAGACTACATTTCATATTTACTATTTCATGTACACTAATATTTAATATTTCATTTTTTAAATAAAATTTATTAAAAATAATATGTTTCTTTTTTTTTTCAAATTAGCAAATGAAAAAATAAAATCATAATTAGCTTCGCGTATAATGGGGCCATAAAAATGATCATTAAATATTGTTTGCTTAATGCAAAACAAAATTAGAAACAAAATGCTTCAGTTATTATTGACCACTTGTTTTTTTTTTATTTACATTCTCATAGAGAAAACAAATATCTATTAAATATACAACTAGTGTATACAAATGTCTAATCAATCCATTCAGTTTTCTTCATACTTGTGTTTGATGTCTTTCCATAGTTTCTATAATTAAAAAAATATATAAATTTACTTTCTGTTAGTATATTTCTATTATGTAATAAAAATTTCATAATAGTCACTTAAATTAAATATTCCCTTAACAGGTTATTTTTCAATCTGCCTGTATCACTAAATTACATAATTCTACTTGACCGTTATCAGAATTCATTTCTTATTTTTTTTTTTTCACAACTTAATAAGACAGTTTACCTTATTGTCAAATGCAAGATATCAAACTAAGGTTATCAATGATGTTAACGACTTGTTTTAGAGAACCTAACTGCTAATATTTAAACCAATATGAACATTAATTTATAATTTCTACTCACTCCTTTGTTGATTGCTTCAAACAATTTGTCGCTGGCTAAATCGAAAGCTCGTTCGAAGATGAAAGTTCCGCCTATTATAGTAATAGCATACATAGATGATCTTTTAAGGAAAATGTTGTACAACGTCGTACGAATGCCTGCCATTGTTTTTGTTTTTTTATGTTATGTTAAATTAACAGCAAGAATATCTATCAAAATTATTATGGGTAACTGCTCTAGTGTTCTCGTTACAGTACTCTCTGTTTATAAAGATTTAAAGATGGCAAACTCGTACATAGAATTTGATTTTAATTTAAACCACGGATAATATAAAGCATAGAATGTACGAAAGATAAAAATTGTTCAATTTCTCTTGGTAATTTTATTTTACTTTACCAATAGTAGGTAACAAGCTCATGATATAATAGTCGATAAAGTAGAATTCTACTCGAGAAAATTGTTTTACTTACTGATCTTATAATTTATTTAAACTTTAAAAATTATCAATCCTGCTTTTATAAATGAGTTTTATGAATCATATTTTATATCTGTTATTTGTTATTCAATACTCTGGCTAATTAATAAAATAATCAATAATAAATAATTTGTCAGAGATGTTTGATCGATAAAAAATAATTTTACAAATGTATTTTATTATAAAACAGATTTAATAATATTGAAGAAATACAAAACACGAAGAACAATTAGTTATACTCGAATATTAAATATGATATATTTGTATAACTACTAGAATGTTTTAGCATTGTCATGAGCTAAGGTATCCGTGGTAACCATTGATGTACAGTAGATTATTATTGCTTCATCAAACCGTTCACATTGTTCAGAGAGCAAAAGGAAAAAATTAATTATTTATTAAATGTTCTTTCGACGGATATTTAAAGAAAAAATGAGCGATAATCGATCTATAAAAAGAATTGTTATATTAATTGATATGTTATGTTAATTTGTGAAAAAGAAGTAAATGCGGAAGAAAATCGGGGAAGATTTACGAAGAAGAAGAAAAAGAAAGAAGAAACGATTATATCGAATGAAAAGGAAGAGTAAATTAATAGTAACATTGTACATATATGTTACCGCTAAAACGTGAAATCCATTAATTCATGAAATAACCAGCTAAAAGCCATGAAATAACTATACTGACTTGTTAAAGTGTGAAAGAAAGCAGAATAACATACTTTAACTAATTGTAAGTAATATAAGAATTCACGAGAGGCGAGTAGTTAAAGTATGAAATTGAAATTTAATTCGTAGATTAGATCCGATAGAACAACACACGACTAACAGAACATTAAAAGCTTTTAAAGTACAAGAACAGATAAAAACGGATAACTACGAGCATTATTGTAGAAAGAAAAACAAATTTTAAAGACGAGTGAAATGAAAATTTCTACTTTAACTTACTCGGCTCTCGGTGGATTCTTATTTTGCCAGGTTATTTCATAAAACAACTAGTTTAAGTGTGTAATACAATTTTTTCTTTACTTTCCTTAAAATACCTAGTTATTTTATCCAAGATCTAGGTTTATCACGAATTAGCTAAATTACATACTTTAACGATAACATATATATACAGGAGTAGTCGACATCAAGGAAACACATGGATACTAATTACAGAGCGAATATCGCCAAGTGGCTACCCTTTCCTGGAGTTGCCCTCGAGAACTGGCTGGCAAACTCTTCCGTATTAAACGCGAGGATGAGCAAACTCGCGGAACGTATAGCCTTAATCATTGAGGATTTTACGGAAGCTTGTGATTTTGAGGTAGGAAACTATTGCTTTTAATTACTACAATCGTACCACTTCATTTACATCTCTCTTATCATTCCTTACTACTGTTGGTTTTACATTGTTTGGTTGGTTTGTGAATTTCTAAGATAATAAGTTAATCAAATTTGATTAAGAATTATAATGTGATTGCAGGTATTCGAAGATATCATTAACAATCTCGAGGATATAGTCAAAAGTTATCAATCATTGTGGAACGATATGATAGAGACATCACATCCGATATACAAGTACAAAATGCAACATTTCTCTATAATTTTGAAACAAAAACTCAACGTAGTTGCAAAGTTCACGCGTAATCTTATAACCGACATAGTCGATTCGAAAAGCGACGAGATACTTAAAATTATTTTTAAATTGGTAAACGCATATAATAAAATGCTCGACTTGGATCACGTTATCTCGGATTCGTCGGTCAACGTTTTTTGCAATGATTGTCCATCTTTGTTAGAACCTTTGAAAAAGTTTTCCGTAACTAAAATATTACAAGTAAGAAGTTCCACTGTCACGACCATTAATAATTTTAGATATTACAAATACTTTAATAATCGTAGATATTGGCGAAAAATCGTGCGGAGGAAACGTGTCACGAGTTAATAGACTGTCTATTAGCAAATTACGAGCCACACATAAAAGAGGACGTTACATTAACGCCCACGGACATTGACGTTTCTGAAAATTCCAGCATCGAAATATATAGGTCGATTGGTTCAAATTTAATTACTTTGAACGATTTAATGTTATTCTTTATATTCAGTTGATGGTAATTAGAAAATTAATAATATTTGATCGTAACATCTTTTTAGAGCACTCACGAGACACTTGACGCCACCAATTATAAACGATTCCTCGACGTTTCAACAAACACAAGCATCGAATCTCGAGAGTATTCAAGCACTTGTAAATACTCAGAATGAACAAGTTCTCAGACTTCTTAGTATCGTCCAAGATATTTCACCGCAGTTGCTTGGTTCCGATGCTTTGAAGATCACCGAAGGTAAGATCCTTCTTTGATTTTTTTTTAAGAAGTAAATCTTCTGTAATGAAATTTAACGCGAATAAAAGAACAACTTTAGAAACCTTTTCATTGAAAATAGAAAGTTGATTTTAATAAAGAAAATTTCTCGTAATAATATTAATTACCTTACACGTTAAAAGAAGCCCTTAGGTGAAATGAGTTTATTTTTTAATTAAGAATTCAAAAAAAGATGCATGATTATTTTATATGGTATACATCCACTTAATACAAATTGATTAACTATCTTGTTTAGTTGAATAGTGAATCTATTTCAGTATAACTTGTAATAATTAACATATTTATGATCACTGGTTCAAAGAAAAAATTATATGCCAAAATTTGATGCGTTTTATAATGGCTATATCAAATGAATTATAAAAATATTCTAGGGAAAATTGGTAATATTAGAATTTAAATGAAGCTATTTAAAATATGCAAAAATCTAATGCTTTTCATTGTGAATATAATAATAATTGAATTGAAATATTAACAATTCTTCAAAATTGGTAATAGCAAAAGTTCATAATTTTAAAGCTATCAAATACAATATATAATATTGCAATAACGACTTCACACAATTATCTATTTTAATAATAAATTCGTATAACAATAAATTCTATTTTAATAATAAATCGTGTTTGCACGAGCAAACACGAGTACATTCAAGATTGGTCAAAAACTTGTTTAAATAAAATTGATTTTTAATGAAATATAATTTTTTCGAATTGTTTATAGGAGAAAAGAGACTGAAAGGCAGTGCAATAAAAAAAGTAAAAAATTATTACCAAGAGGTAGCTTGGGCAGCTCTTTCCGGGATGTTGGATCACGTTGTTCTTTGGTGGTCACCGGAAGCTTTGGCTTCTCATCACAGTCATGGTGCTGAACACTTGAAAAACTGGTTGAGACAATTCATTCAAAAAAATGCGGGTGAGGCACGTAATCACTTTGTGGAATATATAACATGTTCGAAATCAAAGAGTTCGAATAATTCGATAATGATATTTTAGTTCCGCTGAGTGTGAGACCTGCTTTACAAAACTTATGCGATGCTCTCAGTTATCATGTTACCGTTACATCTTGGGACCAATTATTTCGATTAGCGTATACGTCTGCTTTTGAATGCCAATCAAGACCTTCTACTTCTGAGGTAGGTCTTAACTTTTTCCTATTTTTTATTACTTATTTTTTTTTATAACTTTTTTCTCTTTAAAATTAATTTTAATTATAATAGTTTTATCTTATTTGTTTTTATGTAAAGTGTAATCTTCCCTTATTTTATTATATTCAATGTATCACATGGATATAAAATTTGTTTTATTCTGAGAAGATACTCTGCAAAATGTTTTTTTCCAATAAAGTTTATATCAATTTAAAAGTTTAATAATCTTAAAATTCTGTATATATGAATTAAAAAATTTTGTATTATAAGTAAATATTGATTGTTTTAAATTGGTAGTAGGGATATGAATATTCCTGGGATTTATTATATTTGTATATATATATATAAACATATTTGTTTCATTTATATTTTTTTTTATTTATTTTGATGTAATTTTACCTAAATTCGTTAAATGTATTATGGATGTAAAATGAATATGTATACCAGTCTATCTTTCTTTCTCTTTTTATTTTTCTTTCTTTTTTTCTTCTTTAATAATATACTTCTCGTAGTAAGGTATAGAATTTAAATTTCAAATATCTTGACCATCGTGTCGGATTTAATTATAACCCTTTTAACGATCTCCCTTTTATCCGTTTTCTAGGGCACGGACACGGGTCAAATGTTCACCGAGCTTTTCCAATTACTGGTAACGCTGAGCAACGAGTGCGAGGTTGGAGGTGAATGGGTGATCGGCGCGCCGTTAATGGAATTGCCGATTTCGGAACAGATCGTCGTCCTTCACAGACTCGATCACTCGGTCCACACTGCTAGGCTCTGGGTTATGCAAGAATCTAAGATGATAGCTCACACTTGGGATTTGGATGTCTTATTTTTAATGGTCAAGGGCGATGTCGTCAATTCTCTCGAAGAATTATCCTATCTCAAGGTCAAAATTATTATCAGCATCTCTATGCGATTTTATTTAATATAATTGTTCAAAGCTTTGACAGTGTTTGTGCATCAATAATATATTTTCATTGTTATATATTTTTATTGTTTCTATATTAGCATCAATACTTTCTTTTTTCTTCTTTTTCTCGAACAAGTTGTTTCTTATTATTTATCATCAATGCATATTTTTGTACAAATAATTTTCTTTTCTTTTTTATTCTAGATTCGTGAATAAATATATTTTTTGTAACTATTTTTTTCAAAGTGTAGCGTGAGTATCAGTAGTACTTTTGCATTTACATTAGCATGATATAAGACTGAGCATTGAATGAAAAGAATATTTATATTGATTATATGTTTGATATTGTAAAGGTTTGTATAAATTTAAGAGAAAGATTTATCAATGAAAACATATATCATTAAAATAACATTACTGTGAATACTGTCGAAGAAATCTTTTTCAGTTATGTCAAGTATAATCCCTATTTATAGTTATAAACACATATCGATCTCTTTTATTCTTACCATTAAAAAGTATTTATTGAGTATACTTACTCTGTTTCTGAAATCAGATTCAATTGTTGAATCGAAACATTATCGATTGTAGCTCGCTGATCATTCGAGTGCACTTTCGAAGGAATCCGTTAGCGTTCAAGTGCTCGTTTGCGTCAAAATGAGAGCTAAAATCGTTTCCGAGGTAAACACCAACGTACAGTTGTTGCAGGTAATACCATGATTTATATAAAGTTTATTTTTCAAATAAAATTTATATTGAACAATTTATAATACTTAGCACACACACACACACACACATAATAAGTAATTATATTTAAAGTGTTACAAGGCTGTCTTTATTGAAATAATGATATATGATTACTTACATAATAGTTTTTTTTTAAATTAATTGAACTAAAACGACAGATATTATAATCGATGGCTAATTATTGTCAAGTTTAATTCTTTGCAAAATATCTAAATTGTTAATTTCAATGATCCTAAAGAAAATCTAGGTTTCGAATATTTTAAACGGTCTCTATATTTTTTATTTACGTATTATATATTCACGAATCGACAGGATACACCAGCAAAGTGCACAGACATTCTCGCCAAGATTTGTCGTGTGGTTAGCCTTGCGAATTTACACATGTGTTTCCCACGATCAAATTACTGGAGGAATAGCAGCAATGTAGCACCTGTAGCAGCAAGTTTTTACGTTGAAACTTATTTTGGTAATAAATTGATTTATTGAGTGCATATACATATCTTAACAACAACAAATCTCAATAAATGTTTGGCAAGGACGTTTGTTTTAGAAAAGGTGTTGTTACCGGTTCTTGAAGTTATCGAGGATCCTGATACTTCTAATATGATCTTGAAAATAATGTGCGAGGCCTGGCTTGATTACATCTATTTACATCGTATCAAGTTCAGGTAAATTCGATCGGGAGGGTATGAATAACGAATGAAATCCGTTAAGTTTTATTTATTTTTATTATTTTTTTTTTCAGCGAACATGGTGCTTTTCAATTACTCACAGATTTTGCTTACGTCTCTACATGGGTAACAGGATGCCCGATAATTTCGCAAAATGTGAGAAATCATTTGTTGAAGAATGAAGTGTTACGCCGTTGCGAGGGTGTAGGACGACTTCTTCTTAGGCATCCAGGAGAAGCGATTGCTATGCACAAACGACTTGGTAAGTGTATTTTGCACCTTCGGAGAACAATCGGGGACTTCAAAGTCGACGTCTTTGTTGAGAATTCAAAGAGAGAGAGAGATGGTGAGAGGATGAGATAGAGAGAGATAGTAGCACTCGAGAAAGCATTTCTCAAGTGGCTAGAAAGTAATTAGTCTTCGTCATCTCCATTCACTCTCTCTTTCACGCAACAAGTACAAAAGTATGTTCGGTGCTTCAGCTCGTAGGACAAATGATAGCGGATCACCGGAATCACCCGGTCTCGAGCGGATGCCAGCGGAAATGTATGTCCCGAATCAGGAACAATGGCTCGAGCTTCGGGCTCCGAAGCGATACAACTTTTGCTGTACCGAATAAGTGAAATAAATTTCAACCAGTAGTATTCGGACTATCTTCTTTCAATTAATTTTTTCTTTGTTTGTTTATTTATCCTTCGTTGCCTTTTTTCTTCTATGAAAGGACCGGATCGTTTGACACTTAACCATTCTTGCAAATAATTTTTATCGAATGTTAAAAAAACCGTTCATATATATGATCGATTTATTTTCTCGAATAATTTTATGATGGATTTATTGACAAATTAATAATTTTATATTATCATAGTATGATTTGCAAAGCTACGTGATTTATATTACTTACTTGTATTGCTGTTGAAGCCTACAAAATTACAGAAGCCTTTTTGCGTATGGACGACGTATCGTCTTACCCGCTGCGAGTCAATATAATAATCCAATTCTTACCGATCATTGACCTTACCAGACTTCGAACCATGTGTATATATACTATATGTATATTTTGTTATATTTTTAAACTTAAACATTATTACTTTTTATTTTTTTTATTGATCTGCGAATATTATTCTTTTTTCTATTTTTGAAATTTATGCCAACGTAAGGTCGAATATAAATATGTAGATTCAGGTATACGAACAAAAACTGTATACATTTACAAATTCATATAACGAAAAACGAAGAAATTAATAAGATATAAACAAATAGTAGTCAACTTTTACTCTTAAAATATAATTAAGCATGTTCAATATTAATATTTTTATGACAATCAAAGTGCTCACGTTTCTTTTCACAAATGTGTAATATTTACAGTTGATTGAGATAAAAGAATACTAAAAAAAAATGTTTTTCTTTTTTAAATAACTTTAAAAATATCAATATATATATATATTAAACGTACTATGAATAAATAAATAAAAAAACAAAATAATATTATTGATTATACATGTGTAATTTTTTTTTTATCTATTTATAACAGTTTGACAACAAACAATGATTATTTTATTTTATATTGTTTCCTAGATTAATTATCATTAGTATTCTATTGAAATCATCACAGATTATGTTTCATTTCGTATTTGAATTGAGCTCGCATTGGTTTATACCACAAAATAAAAATCCATCGAGCCGACTCATGTTACATTCTCGATTCCTCTATTCATGATTGGTTTTATGTAACATAACCAGTTCGTCATATTTTTATCGATGCAAATTTATACATAAAACATGTATACAATTACTGTAGTATCTCGTTGAATCGTTCTAAGTTATCACCCTATTACTCAGTTTCTATTTTCTTACGAAGATTTGAGTTTTTTTGATTTTTCTTTTTCTTTTTTAATTGACTACGTTTAAATCTAATTATAAATATCAACAAGATATTTTCTTAGAAAATTATTTACGATCATTGACATTATATTATTATAAAATGTTTCATTTAATTGTTTGGTTTAAAAAAAAAAGAACAAAATAATTTTATTTTAATAGATTCTTTACTAGTAATATCATTTAATTATTAATCAAATTAATATTTTTTTTATGAATAAATGAATTTTTACCACTTAAGAAGAAAAAGAAAAAATTGGTCATATGAGCCGTTTATTTTGAAAGTGGCCTAAGACCATTTTCTTTTCTTTTTTTTTCATCAATTGCTTTATTGATAGATAACTGGAAGTTGTACATGTAAACACGGCTGGCTAACTAAAAATAATTGACAAATGGATTTAGGCAACTTTCAAAATAAACGGCTCATATATAAATGCATCGTTGGTTCGGCTACCCCTCTTGAAACCCTATTTTTCTCCTATAGGATAGTACGATCTTGTGGTAAGGTGAACCGGGTTGGGAGAAGAGTCGACGAGAGACAAGGGAGAGAGAGTGTTGTTAGTGATCGAGTGTTAGCATAACCATCGCCATCGTCGCAGTCTTTTCTTTTATCGGTCGACGTATTTAAAATCAAGTTAAAATATTTCCTCGAATTTAACCTCGTTCTCGAATAATTCAATTTAACTTTTGCATTATTTCTATTGTTCTCCATTATCATTTTCCAATCAATATTCTTCCTTGTTTTTCCTTGTTATCTCGTAAAAACGTGTGTGCGTGCGCGTGCGCACACACACATAGTGAAGTATGCGTGTAACAGAAAGAACTTCATTGATCAGACCAACCGATTCGCCAAATCATGTTGAGTTTTCGAGTTTATTGAGGACGAGGAAAACTCAAATTCGAAACTTTCAATGTTGCATCTGTGCCAGTCTCATGTAAGTCTAATATTTATGTAATGTATGGGGGAGAGGGAGAGAGAGAGGGAGAGAAAGAAGGAAAAGAAGTGAAGGTTGTAAAGAAAAGTAACATTTTTTAGGTATGGTACTGATAATTATGACAGTGAATTAAATGAACAAATTTATAATATATAAATGAATGTAATATAAAATAATTGATAAAAGAAATGTTTTCAATTGTTTTTGGTATTTAATCAAATATCATAATTACGGGCATAGATATTACATCGTTTTAAACGTAAAACTAGATAATTCAGTATCGGTTTAGTACTGTTAGATATCAGCTTATTAACGAGGCGAAACACATTTTCTTCTCATGGATACCTACTCTCGACGAAGCCGAGAACGTTTTCGAAAATTACACGTTACGACCGCTTTTCCGTCCGTTAAATCGCTAATATTCGTATTACGGATACTAAACGATAATCCTCGTAATGCGTTGCTTTATGTTACGATCATTAACTTCTAGATGATCTGTTTACGGGCTTTTAATTTGATTTATGAGATGGCATGCTTGAATTCTCTCAACACTTTGGGAATGCACCGGGTCGAGGAGAGTATACGCTTTCATAATTAAATACCTTTACTTAATTACACGACAATGTAATGTAGGAAGTAGATAGGTTTGCTACTATTACTACTACTACTACTACTATCAACCTATCTACGGTTGGCAAAAGCGAGAGATACGAGAAAAAAATTTCGAACGATTCTTCGATTTTTCTTGAGGAAAAACGGGAACAGGAACAGGAAACAGGAACAAGCTGTGGAATTGGATGGAAGGTATCCATTCTATCGTTAATTATTTCGATTCTTCTATCTCTTATTTTCTTTACATTTCTTTTTTCTTCTCATTGTAGTACCATGTATATTCTCGTTATCCTTCGTTCACAATACCTGTTCGTTACACAAGTTCGTTATGCGAATTTACGAGAAGTATGTGCGTGCGCTTACGCTTCTACAAAAAGTAATAATATTATATAAAAATACGTCTTATATCTGTGATGTTATTGATTGTTCATTTTTATAGAGAAAAATGAGTCTTTGTGATTTTCAAACGATCTCATAATCGCTGCGTAACGTGTGCTACGCATTTGAATAAAAAGAACTTATATCTACGTTTCGTAAGTAGCAACTACTTACGTAAATTCTTAACTCACTTCGAGGCGTATCGATATGCCAATACGTTTTAGTTTACCTGTTGCCGCGTTAACGTGCGGAAGGAAAGATGTCCGCGTCGGAGAAGATTCCTTTGGCCCATGCCGAGGAACCTCAATCATATTACGTGCACGACACCTACCAATTTCATTCACGTAGGAGGAGAACGGAATTACAATTACAATACCTTACCCTCATCATTGCAATGTGAGTTCAATTGATCAAATATCTTTATCGTACGATTTCACAATTTATTCTTTATATATTTGAGAACTCTAATCAAATATAATGATCAATGCAATATGAAGAAAACAAAAAACATACTTCGTTTGTGAATTGTGAACATTTGAAATATAATATTTTCGAGAGATCGTTGTAGTCCAAAAATTCGATGATTTACGATTGTTCATTTGGAATCGGAAGGGTTTGTTGCATTCAGATAATAATAATTAATCGAGCGAAGAACCGGTAAATAATCGAGATATTTGATTTAAAATACATGCGTGATAATTAAAGCACGAATGTAATACACGACATTGCGTTTATTACATTCCGTTAATATATTGGTATCCCATGTATCAAATTTGTTGCATATCAACGTCCACGTTTCATTGTCCGGAAAATAGATGATATAATTCTAAAATGGCGTAGATTCTATGCGGCTTAAATTGACACACGAATATACGGTAATAATATATAATATTATATTCAATGGATATCCCGGCATAGTATTTTAAGCGTAGGTTGATTCGCGTTACGTGACGTCGACCTTGATTACACGAGTAATCGAACAGCGAACAGTCGCTACGACGTTTGATCTTTCTTTCCTCCCTATCTCCTTCCTTCTCTCCTCTAACTTTCTTACTCACTCTAATCCCCTCTCTCGTTCTCTGTTAATTGCAATTAAGCGTACTTCAACACTTCGAGTTCTGATCAATTTACATAACGTAAGGATAACGTCGTCCTTAGTTATTGATTATATAACGACAACGTTCTACTGAATTTAATTGGAACAAACTCGAAGACTAAGTACTCTCGATTAGACTCGAATTGAAAAAATTCGTAATTACAGAATAAATTTCGTTATCTCAATAGGTTTTTTTTTTTAACATAGTGTATAAGAACGAGAGAAAAAGAGAGTGAGCTATTAATTGTAAGAATATTTGTCTTATCCGATTTCGTGCACCCGGTGTAGAAAATAAAAGAAAACAAGAGGGTGAGGAAAACATAATTAGAGTATAAGAGTTATTAGGAATAATAACTATTTTTCGTTCAATTATTCGATCATTGATTTATCGTGTGTCAAATTTTTTCAGAGCAATATTCACGATAGCATTGGTCGTGACGGTCAGTTACTCTGTGAGTCACAGTAATCAATCAGGAAATGGAACATCTAATGTGACATCGAGTACGGACTCATCGGAAACAAACGATGGTGTTAGTTTAAAATTGAGTCTTACTACGGGATCCTATTCGTACACTTTAATCAGTACTACAGATGCGAATAATCTCGTTTATGGAGCAGATGGTAACGTTAAATTTTCAACAACGCAGAACTTAACTGATACTGAGTTGAAGGAAGCTCTTTTGGCTGGTCAACTGGCTATACAATTGAGACTTTCTGCTGATACTGCGGCATTGGCTTCGCCTTTACCATCCCCATCGCCAGAATCAAGACATCGATGGGCAGTCAGCACGAATGTTAACGTCGGTGGTTTAGCCTTGGCCGCCATTGGTGAAATAGCCGCTACAAAGAGGATCGAAAACGCGAGATCGGTTTTAGGCAAACCTTCAGCTTTTGGTTACCTTTTCGATGGTGGCTGGGCACCTAAAGATGTCTGCAGAGAATTTTCCATAATGAATTGTACTGTCGGCAAATATAGAAATTTCGACGGCACCTGTAATCGCCCTAAGCAACAAGGCTCGGCTTTGATGCCATTTAGAAGACTCATACCAGCAGATTATGCTAACGGAATCGATTCGCCTCGAAAAGCACGTTCCGGAAATGAGTTACCTTCAGCAAGAGAGGTCAGTTTAAAGGTTCACAAACCCTCGCCCAGTTCGAATCCTTCGTTCACTGTGATGCTCGCCGTGTTCGGTCAATTTCTCGATCATGATATCACCGCCACGGCTATCAGTCAGGGCGTTAACGGTAGTTCCATCTCCTGCTGCCCACCTTCCGTTGGTCATCCAGAATGTTTTCCCGTTTCTGTGGGTTCGGGTGATCCCATTTACGATGTCACCGAAAAAACTTGTATGGAATTCGTTAGATCTGCACCAGCTCCTCAATGTAAAATTGGACCGAGGGAACAACTTAATCAGGTGAAATTATTTAATTTCTTATTGTTTTATTCGCTGATCTCGAATAAGTTGTGTAAAATAGTAAATCGTTCTACTTTTAGGTGACCGCTTTTATCGATGGCTCAGCGATATATGGAACGGATTCGCATGTCGCTCATAGTTTGCGAGAGTTCTCAGGTGGACGATTGAAGATGCAAATGACGTCAGATAACAGAACACTTCTACCACCTAGTTTAAATCCCAATGACGGATGTAACAGAGAGGAAGAACGTTTAAGAGGACGTTATTGTTTTCTCGCAGGAGATCCAAGAGCGAATGAGAATCTACATTTGACGACTATGCATTTAATCTGGGCAAGACAACATAATAAAATTGCTGAAGGATTGGCCAAAGTCAATCCGATTTGGTCGGACGAACAGATCTATCAGGAAGCTCGTCGTATAATTGGCGCCCAACTTCAGCATATTGCCTATGAAGAATTTCTTCCAATTATATTAGGCGAACATGAAACTAATCTTCAAAATTTAAGACCATTGACTTCAGGTTATAGGGAATGGAACGAAAGTTCTGACGATTCGATCAACGATCCAACTATAGCTAATAGCTTTGCTGCAGCAGCTTTTAGATTTGCTCATACTCTTTTGCCTGGTTTGATGATGATGACGGACATTCAAAAAGGCACTTCATCTTACATTGAACTTCACAGAATGCTTTTCAATCCGTATAGTCTATATTCGAGCGATGGTATTGGTAATTCAGTAATTTCTGCTACTAATAATGCTATTCAAAGGACTTCGATTCACGTCACATCGCAATTAACGAGACATCTTTTCGAGGATCCGATTAACAACGTTTCACTACCTTGCGGTCTCGATCTCGTATCGTTGAATATTCAACGTGGAAGGGATCACGGACTACCTGGTTATACTAAATGGAGAGAATATTGTAATTTAGGAAAACCCGATTCGTTTAGTGATCTGATCGATTATATGGATCCTGAAGCCCTCGATGCGATATCAAAGCTATACGAATCCGTTTACGATATTGATCTATATACTGGTGCATTGGCGGAAATACCAAAAACTGATGGAATCGTTGGACCTACTTTCACGTGTTTAATTGCTGATCAGTTCGTTAGATTACAGAAAGGAGATCGATATTGGTACGAGGTGCCAGGTCAATCGCATTCCTTTACGGAAGGTAAAATATTGCTTTAATATATTCATATATTATATTAGATATATATATATATATATATATATATCTATTGTACATTTTAATATTATTGATTTCAGAACAATTGCAAGAATTACGTAAAAGTTCCCTAGCGAGAATATTGTGCGACTGTTCTGACCAAATAACGCAAATTCAATCAAAAGTGATGCGATCGATTGATATCCATAATCCAATGATGTTATGCGAAGACTTACCGAAAATGTCTCTTGAGCCTTGGAAGGAAAATCGCCCAAAAGTACCGATGCTAAAAGCAACTCCGTTCGCTGTAGACTGGTTAAATTTTAAGAAAACTTTAAACGATACAATTGAAGAAATAGTGACATATATTAACAATACTAAAACCAATCTACCACCGGCTAGTCCCGGTTGGCTTGACTTTCGCAATGAACTGAATAACACATTTGCGGAGATAAAGAACCAGCTTAAAGATTTACATCCAAAAAAGAAACCAGTGGAAATGGCACCTTACGAAGATGGGAGTTTTATTTTACGAGGTCCCCCTGAAACAGCTATGCTCATCGATTGGATAAATTTCAAAAGCGAAATCGTGAAGACATTGAACGATACCATTGGAGGATTTGGAAGTATTCCACCGATTACTACCGACTGGATCGGTTTGAAAACGAAGATCAAGAATGAAACGGCCAACTTGGTATCTGAAATAATTTCTGCAAAGGCGGATATCTTTTCTAAATTTCTATTGAAAAATAAAACGACTGAGATGGCGATAGGTAATGAAGGTATCGCGGCCATTTTTGATTGGAAAAATTTCAAAGGCAACATAATTAATTCTCTTGACGATGCTTTAACGAATATTGCTTCTAATATGCCTGGACCTAGCGACCCAGCTTGGGCTACTTTCGGAGAGGATATTAAAGCTCGTTTCAATACTCTTCATGATAAGATAATTGCCGACAAATCGATTGTGCCAACAGAGTTAGCTGAAGAACCAGGAGATCCGACATTCGACTGGGTGTCCATTAAAAAGGATATCCTGAATACGGTATCGAATACTGTGCAAAATATAGAAGCATACATGCCACCACCTGATGATCCCGTAGCGTGGTTAGCTTACAGAGATAAGATTATGAAAACTTTTGCCAAGTTTAACAGTAAATTTTCTGCAAACAACAAAACTATTTTAAAAAACCCATTCACTTATGCAAAAGTGCCATTTGAAGATGCAGCTATCAATAATCCAGGTAAATTAAAAGGAAATCCTATGACACTGCAACTCGTTAATTTAACAAACGATTGGTTAGATTTTCGAAATAAAATAAACGCTTCTGTCGCACAAGCAATCGTAGATATTAAAAGCAAAAACAAAACGATGATAGATCCGGTTGGTTGGATTATTTTTGGCAACTCTTTCAAAAACAAATTTGCGGAATTAAAAGATGAAATTGTTGGTATCAAAAGCAAATGGATTGATTTATTCAGCATGGATGGAAACAGTATCGTTAAGTCACCTCTGCTTAATTTCAAACAAACCACAAAGGTTGGAAAAGCTTCGTTTATTAATAACATTACGGTTAAAGATGCTCCTTTTACAAAGCCAACGTTCTGGCCACCAACGATCATACCAGAACCTGATTGGGTCACTTTTAAAAATCAAATTAACCAGTCGATAATGAATTTTTTTAACACCGTTGATGCAGCGAACGCTGGTTGGGCTAATATCGGTGACATGTATACGAAATCAATTAACGATTTGAAAAATGAGATTGTTGCATTGAAAACATTAATTTTGACAAATATTACTAATTCTACACCTGCCGCTGATTGGAGTAAATTCCACGCGCAATTGAATACTACTGTGAATGATTTCGTCAAAAATCTAAGGAATCAAACACAGGCTAATCTTATTGAGATAATGAAGATATTGTTCGACGCCAAAAATAAATTCTCTACTCTTGATCCACCGACTTTGCCTTTGGCCACTGAAATGGAGAACTGGGCTTCGTATTTTGTCGATCTTAATAAAACTGTCGATAACGCTTTGAAGAATATTGGTGGTTTGAAGCGTCCCATGGCGATAGTCGAAGCAGGCGAGCCCATCACGTCATCATCTAATATCATTGAAGTTTCGAGTTTCATTAGTTGCCTAAGTTTCGCTACTGTCTCTGTCCTATTGAATCTTACCTCGTTTAAACTAGTATGTAGAATATAGATTGCAAGTTAAAATAGAGAGAGAGAGAGAGAGAGAGAGAGAGAGAGAGAGAGAGAGAGAGAAATGTAAGGAGAGAGATATGAATATTTACTAGCTTTTAACACGGTTATTTCGATTGTCGATATTTTTTATTATTCTTATAAACTAACAACAAATAATCTAATGGACGTTTTAAATAAGATGTTGAAGAAAAGAATAAATTTTTTATACTGTAAAAAGTTACCATTGAAGAAATTTTCTTTAATATTATTAACATAATTAATGAAACTTTTAAATCGAGTTAAATTATACGCTTAGACTGAGAAGAAGTGCGGTACCACGTGTCACCCATAAATCTGTTTCTTCCGGTTGAGTTTTTAAATCAACCGCAACAACAAAAGCAGGACGACTTTGATCGCCGGATCTTTGAGGGTAATAATATGTCGGACAAGTGTAGAGTCCTAACAGAAATAAAGTATATAATATATATATATATAGAGAGAGATTATATTAATTTTAATATAATATATAAGATCGAAAGAAAAGGGTCAAATAAGAAATCGTAGATTATTGTATACCTTTAGTTTTTTTCTTTAGACGTTCGGTTGGTTTAAAGTGTATCACGGGCATGTCGTAAACAAGCTGCATTGGTGCTGGTTCAACGAGCATCGCATTTTTCTTGTCCCATCCTGCTCCCTCCAAGAACATTGATCGCACGTACACTCCATCCTGTCATAATAAAGTTACTTTTTTTATTTTCTTTTTTTATTTATTATTTTGTTCCTTTTTTTTTTTAAATATCTTTTCAGTGATTCATTCGTGCGCTCGTAATATTAAAAATTGCATGTAGTACATATATCAAATATTTGGAGAAAAGAGAAACGGCAATCAATTTACCGTTGCCTCGATGGCATACGATATAGTTATCGATTAATGACGGAATCGTACTATTTGATATACGGAAACGTTCAATCAAATAGAAACAACGAGGCTGACGTTGAACAAAATAAATTGTTTCGTTATTTTCTTTTCATTTTTTTTTTTCATTTTGATTTTTTTTTTTTTAAATTTCCCCCTTGCGTTTTTTCATCCCTATGTATACGTGCGTTGATCATTTTATGCTCGATAGACATCGTTGCGTAGTGAACGAAAATTAAATCAATTTAAGCGCGTTCGATGATAGCAATGATAAAACAGTATAAAATGGACGTATAAAAATGCCCGTTATTGTTTGATTTTTTTTTCTCTCACTAGTCGTTGATTGCTATCAAAATCGATCTATGTATATATTTGTTTTTATATAAAGAGAAAAGTATCAAATGTTAATAAATGAACAATCGAACTGTCATTATTTAGTTATCCCATTGTTATCATAATTTACCGTAGGTGACTCGATGATGGTAGAGTCATCGACCGTTTGAACTACAAATTCCCAGGATAATGAATCGATTGATATATCCCACATTCTTGCCGAAGTTTGTAATACGGCTGTGAGGAAACCTGTTGGAAACGTGTACGCGGCTAGCCAGAAGAGCACAGGCGGATGCGTGGTCTCAGCCCAAGAAGCGAAATGCTCAATGCGGCTGATCAAATCTCTGGTCCAAGCACCGAGAAGCTTCAAGGATGGATAAGCGGTCAGCCAAAGTGAAGGAACTCTTCCTTCGTACATGCACGTAAAAATCTCTTCTAAGTCTGACGACATCAAGACCAAACCACGTATACCACGTTGCAACTCTTTCAAGCTGTTACGGATTTTCGTTAAGAGTATGTTGTAACGACCTATCTCTTGAAGAAGTATTACATCGAGAGGTTTTTTGCTCGGACCTATTAATCGATCGATTGTTCCGTAATCTATGTTTTCTGGTACTTTCGAGAGGACGTCTATAGTTAATTGCATCACCTTTAACATAATATCGATGATTAATCGATAAAGATTATTTGCATTTCATTTTTATTTTACCGTTAATTATGACGTCAAAGCATTTTTTACATTTATTTTATATCGTTCACACACACAAATGCAACTTGTGTTACAAGCTTCTCCAAATTGTCGTTAATTGATACGTCACCTTTGCCCGTATATGTATATCATTCGCAACTATAATTTGAACATTTATTTAATAATATAAATAATTTTATTTATATATATAAAACAAATCATTAAAATTCATTAACGAACGTTTTTAATCCATTGTCATAATTATCGGCGTATAAGTAGAATAAAGATTTTATTAAGTCAAACCTTGTCTTCTTTATTCGCTTCCTCTTCGGTGCTAATCGTTTGAATCTGAAGACTCATTAAAGTTGTGCACATATTTCTTGTTTCCATGATAAGACTGGTTATGTCTGCGTTAGGATGTTGTCCAAATGCTTCTGGTCTATCGACGGTTGGTAACATCATTACGAAATCGCGATAAGATTCCAAGGAACCGTCTCGTGGTATGTAATATGTTGGCAATGATGACAAACGATAATAAGGGGTGGTCAAAACTTCGTCAGTGAAATATTGGTGGACGTATGTCATCAACAACCGGCGATCCCAGTCATCGGTTACGTGACCCCCCGTAACAAACACCCGCAATAAGATATTTCAAAGATTCCCATGGTGTGTCTGGATATTCGTCCAAATAAACTTGAAGAAGATTCTCTGATACCTGTATGATTTAATACACAGTATATTACTCGGGGTTTTTTTTTTAAATATTGTTTGCCAGTTTTTTTTCTTACTCCTTTCTAAATTACCTCAAAGTCGGAATCGTTGAAGCTGTAAATGACGTTCCACCCGAGTTGCTGGAACTTTTTACGTTCTAAGAGAATCGAATGAAAGTAGACAAGAACAAAGAGTAACTTCTTGTACTTAGATTTTGCTTGGCACATGTCGAATTGAGTCTCCGTGACGAGGCTATACAGTCTTTTCATATTGGCTTTCAATCCTTTAGGTGGCTCCGTCGTCATTTTTATCCCAGCTTGAAGGATTGATATAGGAAAGTCAGGAGTTGGACTCGAGCTAAGCCATAATCTGTAAAAGGATCAATACTCTCTCCTTTATCGATTCACCCATAGCTTTATTTCGATACTGTAGTTAGGAAATACCTGAAGTTTGGATTCAAAGCTTTGTTACTGACAAGGGTCTCGACAATCTTGTCCAATTTCGGCATCCAACTGAGCGATAAGTGGCAATTCGCTAGGAAAATCCATAATCCATCTTTTGCTCCAACATGTATCATTCTGAAGATGAAAGATAAAACATTATAAAATTAACAAATATATACGGTAAAAACAATAACAAACTTTGTTGCTATAGGTGCCTGTCCTTGACCCAAGGATAGGCTTAAAAATTTGTCAGTCATTTTTTGACTTTCTGCGAGTTGCATTAAAACGCTCGTGGGATCCACACCGGGTGAAAGAACAAAAATCAACGGTGTATGAGCAACGGAATCATCCAGGACTGATTTTAAATCGAGTACCGGTGGTTCGACGAATCTTTGATCTATATTTCGTACGATAAAGTTTACGATCGCTGATGACATTCTATCTGGTCGACAGCTACGTACAATCATCATCTTTTGAAATAGCGTACAACCTTCTTCTAAATCGCTAATGAGAGGAATATTTTCCGGTTCCGTACTGATATACCTAATTATGAAAAGTTGAAAAAAAAAATTTGATGAAGTATATAAAAGAGAAGTAAAGAATATTATCAAATTAATAGGAAGTGAACCAATTGTGCCAATCCCGCGGGTATTGTTCGAATGATGAAATCAAACCGTGAAATCCTGGAAGCTTGTCTAATTCCGTTATATTGTCCCAAGTTTCTGGAGGCAACCAACGTACAGGGTTGTCCGGTTGATTCTCTCGATCCAGGACTATTCCACCTCTAAGAAGAAACGTATATTCCCCAGGGACTATCTTTCCTTCAGCGTCTAATATTTTAATGCACATATCGAAAGAAAATAGTAGTTTGTGGTGTTCAAATAATCCTCGACAGGTATTTCTGTTGGCACACGCGCAAACACAGATCGAAATAAAAGTAAAAGGTATCTTTTTCTACGTATAATCATTATTAAGTATAATTTTAGTTACCTGTATACAGAGTAAGTATGATAATCATTAAGACTTTCAATTCTTTCATTAAGTTTTATGCTTTTCGCACTTTTGTCGATGGATAGCATAAATAGGGCGATGTATGCGTCTAGAGAAAACTGATACATCGGATCGATTAAACTCATATCCGTGAGAACGAAGAAAAGAATCGAAGCACGTTGAGAACAAGGTCGATAACCTTCCCTTGCTGTGTCTATCTCTCGTTCGGTTTCTTCTGACGTCACTAAAGATTCAGCAATGGATATTGATGTAGCTTTAGACGTTTGCAGAGTATTGAGAAGGTCCAGGTCGTCGAGTAGGTTAGGTCCGGCCTCGCTCAGAAGACTACAAAAAGGATATCGCACGTTCCAGTCATCGAGAATTCCAGACATGATTCTCCTAATCGACACTCAGGGAGCGTTTACGAGGGGGATTCGTTTAAGATAAGATCTTTAGAACGTTTCGTTATTCAACTTGCTTGCCTCCTATCGATTATATCAACGATAATAGTCTGAGATTTTCACGCAACCAAATATCTTTATAATCATTTTCTTAATCTTTTTTCTTCTTTTCGTTAAAATTTAAAATTGACGAAATAAATTCATAAAAATAAAATAGCATTACACGTCTTTCTATTACTATCACTACTCAGATCACTATAGTATCTAATATTATTATTATATTTATTACTGCTAAATCTCTAGGAATTCCTTCAACAAATAGATTCTTTTTATTTCCGCCTACACTTCTCCTTTCTTTTTTCCATTTCCTAAAAACTCTCTAAAAATATTCCACCATTTCCTTAATTTTCCTTTTTTTTTATAATCCACAACCCCGAATAATTTTCGATTTCAGCCTAACTATATCATTCTATAATCTATTCTCGATTTAAAAATATTTCTTTAATTACTATTTACTAACTTAACAAAATAAACTATGTATTTGTATGTTAGGATAAAGTATACTTTATCTTAACATACAAAGTTACTGAGCTATTTATTATATCTTAGACGAACTCATATTGCGTCTTGTTTACTCTTGACACCGGCATGCAAAAACGAAAGAAAAAGTAACAAAAGTTAAATGAAAGTTCTAGAGAAAGAAGAAAAATATAAACAAAAGATCTTGTTAAAAGGTAAAGTCTGTTAGGCAAGTTGTAGCATATAAAACAACAGAAAGAAAGAGAGAGAGAGAGAAATCATAACAAAATAAGGGTTATAAGAAGACATGAGAAATGTGAGCAAAAGGAATGATAAAAATGTAGGAAAACAATTCGACGAATGGAAGATCTCACTAGAGAATTCTATCTTCTAGTTCCTTTAACGTCCGTTTGCCGGATGCGATCGTGAGGACGAGGCTGTCCTTTTGTTCTTCAAGTTGCGGCTTCTCTTTCCTGACCACTATTCCCAAGAGTTGTGCCTCTAATCCTGCAAGTATGGCAAAGGTGTGGTAAGGGGAAATGTCCGAGTCGTTGTTCTCACTCACTCATATCAACGAGTCACTCTCTCTCTCTTTCTCTCTCTCTCTCTTCCTTCCTCTAACTCTTCATACACAGCTTTCATGCACACACGCGCACAAGTATTTACTCAGGCTCTCGATCTCTCTATTTCGGTGGTGTACACTAAGATAATTAGTTACCCTGTTCCTTAATGGCGAAGTTGCATAACGTTGTTTTAGTGGATATCTCCGGAGCGTAATGGGGGTTCGAAAGTTTCGTCGTGATGAACAGTCGAAATTTAGCATTGTAAGTGATCATCTTATCGTTAAACTTAATCATCACTTGATCACCTGTGTCGCGTATATAAACGTAGTCGTGATTACATTCATACATAAATACGTATTGTATTATATAAACGCGTATATATATCGATAGGTATAGCGAAACGCGTATATATTTCCTGCATTCCACAGAGAAAAATGAGGACAAAAGCGCTTGGAGTATTGTAACGGTCGAATTAATTTCTATCGTATTGAGCGTAACGTGATAGAAAATATCAAGTTGCGAATCAATCGTTTGATAGGTAAAACAATAAAGAGTTCGTAGGAGAGAGATAACAATAATGAGTGAAGTGAAGAGCTTTGGCGTTTACCAGATTTGATAAAAGCTTTTTCCAGAATCGGATTCAGGGCTGGATCGAGAGTTTCCCCAACGTTTTCGAGCAAAACCGGCCAGCCAAACTGGAGCGCTTGTTCCAAAACTCTCATAAAGTCCACTTGGCCAAAATCGATTACTCGCAGAGACTGCAATAACATTTGGTAGAGTTAGGGCGAAAAGTCACGTCCTTCGTACGAACGGCTGCCTCGCGGTCTTTGTGAACACATGGTAAAGCGCGAAACTTTTCTTGAAAAACTCGAGACGGTGAATTAGAAAAAATGGGTGAAAGAGAGAAAGTATTTGTCTGTCTGTTCGTTCATCCATTCGTCTACTCGATATAGAAAGACTTTTCGGGGAATAAGAAGAAAATGATAAAGGAGAAAATGGGGTACGTACATTCTTCACTTCCATGTTCTTGATCCATTTCATCGCTTGACATTGCGGATCGATTACAAGTGGCCATCTAGTGCCTCTCGTCACGATGATGCCGTTCTCGGTACTAAACCCATCTGAAGGTAATCCTTGAATGTTCCACTCTCTGATCGTCGTGGGATCAGTTAGAAATTCCTTCACGTCGAGTCTAGGCGACATCGGGATTTCCTTCTCGCTTACCTTCGCGCGTTTCAATCATGCCCCGTTGTAATTTGAATAATCTCCGTGTAATTTAATTTGTAACGAGTCGCGAGCTTTAACCGTGTAACCGGAGTTATAAGAGAATCTTAGTACTCGATGCCTCACCTCTTTCATCCAAATCGCGAATAGTTCCTCTCTGTAATTCGACACGAAAGGTCCCAAATAAGACACGAATGCCATGGATATTAAACAGTCACCGGGTAACCAATCGAAAAACTCTCTCAGCGAGTCTACTGTTTCCAACCATCGAATTCTCTCTCCTGATAGACCTTCGACTAACATGGCAGCGCGATCTAATTTCACCCTCAACGAGTTGGCCTGTCAATAGAAGAATATACTTACATTAGTGTAAAATCTAAGCCGTGTCATAAGAAATAAAATTAAAATGATAACAAAAGAAGATGATAGATTTTCCGTCTATATCTATATAGGAAGAGGAAGAGAACGAGAGATAGATAGACAGACATAGATCCAGAGGATTCTCTTGCCATTTTGATTAAATCCTCCTTTTCTTTCATCTTCGCGTCGTACATTTCCTGCAACCTTTCAAGCTCTTCCTGTATCTTTTGCAGTTGCGCCGTAGCCTCCGCTAAAGCAGTTTCCTTTTGCCGCAGAGATTCCAAGGCGGCTTCGAGTTTTTCTCTTTTTGGTGCTACGATCCTAAAGAGAGAATGATTTTATAGGATTATCTCTACGCGAGGTATCAATCCCTAGTTCTTTTCTTTATCTAGTCTATCTTATGTACGTATGAATGTATTACAGTAAGATAGATCGATATATGAATATTATACCTATAGAGCTTCCCGTATTTTTCCATGGCTATGACCCACATGCAGAGTGACTTGGCAGCTACCGACACAACACCTACTTTCACAGGATCAAATTCCGGATTGGTCGTATACCTTGTTATTGCTCTCAATATTCTATCCGATATATGATCCTTGTCAAAATCGCGAAGCTAAAAATGAAAACAGATAATATATCGTGATCATTGTTCGAAAAGGTTGTATATATATATGAAAAGAGAAAGTAAAGAAACGATTCGATACGGTGTTAATGAAGTTCACGTCTCCCAACTGACGCTTGGATTCTGCCCAGCTTGGTTCAGCATTCTTTAGAATCATAACCGCTTCCATTACCATCTCAACCTTCGGTGGTGGTCGAGCAAAGGACTTTATTTCCGCCAGATCCCTTTTGTTCAACGCTTCCAAAGCCTGAAAAAGTAAATAATAATTATATCTTTAGCGCATGTCAATTAATAAAACATGTTCTCGTAATTCCAATTTCTACAGCTAACATAGGCAACCTATTCAAAGGCATTTCGGAATATGTTTACATAATCTCGGACTATAGAATTTTGATTCACGCACTCTCATGCATCTATGTATTTTAATCCCTTTCATATACGTACACTATATGCGTTTTACTGCAACGTATCGGGCTTATGTAATCGAATCCTATCTAATGAGTCATATTACCATGAAATTGTACGAAGTAATAAATGAGAAAAGGATACTCGCTTTTATAGCTTCGTTTAAAGCTGGCTCAACAGTGGCCAAATCGGCACGAGCTATTTCTTCGAGCTTCTTGCATTCTTTTTGCTCTTCACCGATTCGAAGGGATCTGGCGGTTATCATTTTTTGTGCCTCATCGGCGTCACGGCGTTGATTCACTTAAAAATAATGTACC
The DNA here is from genome assembly GCA_023678845.1 of Mischocyttarus mexicanus. Classification (NCBI taxonomy): domain Eukaryota; kingdom Metazoa; phylum Arthropoda; class Insecta; order Hymenoptera; family Vespidae; genus Mischocyttarus; species Mischocyttarus mexicanus. Next base: position 3,712,645 of record JACGTP010000002.1, on the reverse strand, counting down.
ATCTCGAATAAATATTAAGGATAGAAAAATCAAAATTGGATTTTTAATTCTATCAGCATCTGATTATTTTATATAGTTTCTGCTTGCGTGTATTTATTACAATAAAAAGGATCAACAATATCAATCGAATATTACCTATAGTTACCAAAAATTCCTCGCATTCTCTAGTAGATTTTTGGACCTGTTCTTGCGTAACTTCCAACTCGGCGGCCATTTCATTGACCTTCACCTGAGTATCATCGATTTTAAAGACGCCACCGCGAAGTTTATCCGCCTGATTAGTTAACTCCTTTCTCTTTTCAATCAACATCCTATGTGGAATAAAGAAACCATAGAATCGAAGAGAAATTCATGTTTCGTAACACACACACATCTGGGTGTATTTTCAAATTTAATCTCACTCTTTGTAACCAAAGACCAATTCAAGAAAGTTCGTAGGCGTGACGTAATTATATCGTTTTATTTCGTTCACCATACGAATGGAAAATTGGGAGACAGTACCGTGGATCAAAGCAAACGTTGATGCGATACCATCCCGCATTCGTTCTTGCAACGGCGGAAGTGGAATAGCTGTCGCGGATTGTCTTGGTTCCTGTGTCATAATGAAACGTCCTATTATACTTTCAGGACTTTCTATCGTATTTAATATTGTAACCAGGTAAAAAAAGAAAATGAGAAAACAAGGAAGAAAGTTAATAAAGAGGAAGTAGGGAGTTTGTGACTATTAATAAGGAAGGTCATAAAGAAGGTTTTCGATATCGAAGGCACCCGATAAGAAAACGACGATGGTAGATGCGACGTGCCAAAGCATCGTATCGTTCACGAATGAGAGAAACTATAAAGGGGAAAATAATCGGATTCTACGAAATGGTTGCGGAAACTCTCGCTACTGGCGATGAGAAGCAAGAGAAAGCTAGCTACAGTAGATAGGAGGGTGAAAGGCAAGAGGGCAGACAGAGGAGGAGAAAGCAAGGGGCGGCGATTTCCAGAATCGAATCTAGTCGAGTCGAATCGATCGGCTGGAAAAAGAGGAAAGAAGGAAGAAAAGGGATGAGGAGAAAGAGGAAGAAGTGAATGAGAAGAAGGTGGAGTGCGGGCGGAACTCGCGAGACCTACCACTTTATTTTCGCCGGTGATAGTGAGCGTCAGATTGAGATTCATGAGGAACTTGTTGCCAACTTCGAGAAGAGCTTCCCTCGGCCATTCCAGAAACCAATCGATGGTCGTGCAATTGATCAGGGATGGGTATTGCCGTAATCTGTTCCTGAAGGCATCCCCGATCGGACTCATGCACAATATCATGTGCATATTGGCGCGAACCCTTTCGATCAGGAAGGAATAGATCGATTCCGTTGATGGAATTATGCCGGCTTTTCTAGCGTCTTTCGTTAAACGGATTTTTATCTACAAGTAAGACGATTTATATATGAGTTTATTATCTAGATAACTTATTGACAATTTTCACAATGATATCGTTCTATAGAAATTTAAGTGAACGAATAATCGGTCAGTCGCTGGTTAATAAAAAAAGTGCTCTTATTCTCTGCCATCATGCATTATATTTTCAAGAGAAAAGAAAATTCTTTTTAATGATCAGGATTATGTAGTGGTACCAGGATTTTACAACTATTATATGGATCGCATGGAAACTCACGTCTTCCATTTCGTCGTTTTTGTATAGATTAGCTATTTCACCGGTGCTCAGCATATTGTTAACGATCTCAAGAAACTGCTCTTCCGCTACTTGAGTATCGTTGAAAAGGAAGCTAGTCGGCTTGTTTTCAACCCCTGCTATCGAGTAAAGCTTCTTCAAGTCCTCACGGAATTCGATCACTTTGTATTGCTTCGTAACGGAGATTTGATAGGTGGTCAGCTCGCACATGTAGCTTGCAATACGGGATAACGACTGTCTACCACTACCACCTATTCCGACTAGCAGCATGTTACCTCGGGGCTACACAAAACGATTGTCTTTGCATTTCACAAATCAATTAGATGATGAAACATGAATTTAATAATAATGGAAACTCGAAGATCGAGTATTTCCATTTAGCTATTCATTTAGAATAGTTTCTCAGAACATAAGCGTTTTACGAGATGAAACATTTACTCTTAAGTCTACTTAGAGTCATTATGAACTTCCGACATTAGAAATTAGCGTAGAAAGCAGACAGTTTTCCTTGGAATTTCCATTTAGTTTCATATTCATCGATCATCGTTGAAAGGAAATCATATGTCTTACGACGTATTTATTAAAGATCTCTCATAATATAATTCTGTTAGTCATACTATCGTACACGTGTGCTAGCATAACATTATATAATAATAATAATAATAATAATAATAAATCAATACAACTAACAGATTAAAAAGTTATTAATTTGGTCAATTAAAATACTGAAGTTATGTGGATAATCAAATTATTTGATTAACAATCAAAAGATTTGTAAGGGTATTTCATGATTTTTTCAACTTTGTATATAAAAAAGAAAATATTATATCGTCATGTCGCGTTTGAGGAAATCATCTACTTTTTTCGGTTAGAAAAAAAAGAAGGTAGTATGAAATGGTCTTGATGATATTATATCATACCTGGTACTCACGAATCACTGACCTGAGATATTACACGGATAATGCGGCATATATGCTCGACCGCATCCTGGAAAAGAACGAGATCGAGGCGTACTACACCAGTAGAAGCATTATATTCGTCCATTTGTTCCTCTATATGGCGTCTTACGGCGGCAATATCCACGAGATCCTCGTATATGTTCCAGGCATTCATAAAGTTACCTAAGCTCGTGTATTTTTTTTAGACAGAATTTTTATAGCTTCATCGTTGCGTACGTATTATGACTCTAATTATGTATTACACTAGCATATGCCGTGCTCTTTTATCTTTTTTTCGCGTACGATTAATTTTTTGTACTGAATGTCAAAGGCTTAATTCTACAGAGTATGAAGGTTGCTTACCGAAAAGAGGAATTTTTTTATTTGGGCATACGTTTGCCATTGTCATCTCGAAATATTTTCCAAGCTGCTCACTTATCTGTCCCAGAAACCACTCTATGTCTCTGAACAAAATTATTAGAGTTAGTATTAATAATATAGAGTTTATTTATAAAAATATAAATAATATAAGTATTGTTAGTAAATTAACAATATTTTTTGTTAAATTTTTGTTTACCTCTCGTCAATGAAACGATCGCAGAAAACACGAAAAGTTTCGTGAAGCCATAAACGTAAGAAGGTCTGAGCCGAATATTGATAATCCTTGTGACTTCGGAGCAAACCTTGGAATATCTATTAGAATAAATAAAATCTGACTTTTTGTTTTTATTATTTTTGTATTCATTTATTTTATACTGGAAAATATTACCTTAGATATATCACGCAAATTGAAAAGATAATGCATTTTTGTGGGCGTTGGTAACATCTTTAAGACAACGTGATTATACAAAGTTATTGTAGCAAGTGTTACTCCATCCGCTGAGGATGACAAATTAAATTAAATTCATTATCCCCGTGATAAGGAGAATTAATATTATAATTTACCAATTCCTTTTACTTCCGCGTGAAAGTCAGCAAGTTGTTGATTAAGCATCGTCCCGAATATTCTAACGATTTGTTTCTCGCTGGGAAACGTCATGTTGATGATGTTAAATCTCGTTAATAGACGATTTGATATAACATTACGACCTCCTCCAGGTGGACCCATAGCTGCCATTAGTTGCATCCTTTGTATATATTTTTTCTTTTGATTACGTTTATCGTACCTATTGTCAAAATTATCAACAGTTACTTATTAAAATTCGATAAAAGTATTTATTAATATTCAATTCGGGTTATTCAAATTTCGCTGATAAATTTTTGAAATGTAGTAAGAGTTCGTGGTTTAAAGAAAAACTACGTTCCATTGCTTTTCTACGAACTCTTTGATTTACCACCTCTCGAAGTCGATCGACGAATAGATCAGCTTCCCTGTAGACTTTGGTGAAACTTTTTGATTTACCAGAATCCATAGTCGATCCACTGACGGATCAGCTCCAATGGTGGTTGTGCTCCGTACGTCTCTTTCATCGGCATGTTAAAGTCGTCCATAAAAGTTATCATCGTTTTATTGCCGAGGGGAACGTAAACCGCTTTCGTGCGTTTCTCCAGTCTGCTCTCAATGGCTTCCTATATGTATAGGAAACCCATTGTTGAATGTACCTTTTCATTGTTTCCGACGTCTATGAAAAGTCTTTCGATATCATTGAATAATCATTCAAATTACCTGTACGTTGTTTGATGTTGTTTGAGCAGACATATTTATCACGAGTAGTCCATACTTGATATTATCCAATGATTCTAATGCAGATCGTGCAATTGAGCTTTTACCAGTGCCTACTGGGCCAACCAGTAGAACAGGATAACCGTTGATTAACAGATTGCTCACGATATAATCGTAGCGAACAGTGTCTACTGTTGGTACAATTATCTTGTAAAATGGTGTCCTAAAGATGAAAAAATCCTTACTTTCTTTCTCTCCTCGTTAAAGGAAAAAGGAAATAAGAAAAAGAAAAAGAGAAATAAAATAAAATGTTCGATTCGTTAGAGAAAGAAAGAGATCGTTTAGAGTAGATTTAAAGCCTTTGTCCTTACCCAGGTTGGAACTTCCAGTTCTGTGATAATTTCTCTTCCCAGGAGACGAAGCTACGCTGACGCACGTCTACGTAATATTCGTAGACCGTGTCTCTCAAGGGAAAGGATCCTTCTATTTCTCTCATAAAATTGTCCACCTTTTGACGGCTATCTTCATTAACGGAGCCGCACAATGACCATACCGTGCTGCAATACCGATTATAGGGAAATTTATTCCTTCGAATGAATCATATCGTAGTTAAACGTTCCACGTGTAAACCGATCATCCGTGATCAATAGCGGAAGAGGGATTCGTTCGTAATCCGACGTACGTTTGGCAATTCGAGAGGAAATTACAATTAATGGGGCGAGAGAAAGCTGTAAATCCAAAATGGATAGTATCCAAAAAGCCGAGAAGTATACGTAAGTATAGTTTTATTATTGCGATTGCATCGTCAATAGAGAATGAGAAAGAAAAAGAAAAAGGAAGGTGCAATCTGGGTGAATGCGGAATTTCGTTTAGATGCAAGAGGAATCACGAAATTTATGGAAGAAACTAGAATCGGGCGTGAGCAAGGGTGGAATTGATATTTTAGAGATAGAACAGGTCGGAAAGTACCAGAAAAGAAACCAGATCCTACAAATGGTGGAGAACGCTTCTTCGTCGTTGCCAAGTTCGACGCTGGTCTTAGGTATGGCGAGTACATCCAGGAGCTTACAAAGGGACTGAACTGAATTTAATTCGGGAACTGGCACGAGTTCCTCGCACTTCTGACGCTTAAATTCCAACGTTGGGTCGACAAAACGTTCGAACAGTTCCTTCATCTAAGATAAGTTCATTTAAATGATCTCGATGTAAATTTTCTGTGGTTTATTATTCTCGGTTCTTTTCTTTTTATTATATTATATTATTTATTTATTTATTTTACAAGATAAACCATTAATACAGAAAAGAAAATACAATTATGGAGGTAAGGACATAATACAGAATATAGATTATAACAAACGTTGAAGATAATTTCTTATAGAAGAAATTGATTGAAAAAAAATATCCAAATGATCATGATGATATAGATTTATAAAATATCCAAATGATGATGATATAGATTTAATCAGAGAAGTAATATTTCACCTGTTCAACGAAGCCAACTTTCTCCTTGTGATTTTGTAACCACGATTTAACGAGAGGACGCCAACCAAGATCCTTGTAATCGTTGTAGACCATACCAGCTCTGGAAACGGTGGCAGGAGATGCTACACCGAGATCTTCAACCTCAAACAACAAGGACACTTGTTCCGGCATCGTGATCCGTTCGTTATTGATCAGTGTCAAGATCTATGTATGTATGTATGTACGTATATATGTACGTATGTATACCATATATGTATGCCATGCATATACGAGCTGAGGAATATTTCACCGATAGGTGAGGTAAACGATATTTAACGTACGAGCAGATAATAATTTAGTTTGGAATAAACCAAGGAAGACCTACTTTGTTATCGTCCATGACACTGTTCATGTTTTCGATCCAAACGGCATCGACAGGCCCATCAAAGAGAATCCACTTTTCATCGAGCGACTCACCTGTAAAGATAACAAAGAAATGAACTTTTAAACAAAAAAAAAACTTAGAGAAGATGTTTCTCAATATTTCTTATCAATTTTTTTGTTATTTTTGTGTTTCCTTTTATTTTATGTTCTTCGCTTAATCGTCGTTACTGTATTTATTTTAATCATTAAACAATTGGTATTAATTTTATGATAATTATAATAACGGCATAACGTAGAAGTTATTTTCTTTGTTAGAAGTACAATTCTAGAAAAGATAAAAGCATTTTACTGGAGCAGGTCTTCCGCATGATCGACGATATTACTCCATCAAGCCACTCTCCGGTCGAGAGATTGTATTCGCCATAGAGCTCGCTGAGGTTCAGTGCTTTAGGATTAATTGGATAGACATGAACAGAGCTATAACCCGCTTTTCCATCGTTCTTCATTTCACTTATCGTATTTTGTAATATTCTCCATATGACCGTCTTTGCTGTATTTGATTCACCGACAATCATAGTAGAGTGTCTCGAATTTTTCGTCTCGTAAAGTTGAATCACCTTAGTGATTATCGATCGTATCGGCTGAGGAAGGCGGTCGTAGGTTATTAATTAAAAATAACGAGAATAATAATAAAATCAAATATGAATAAGAGATAATATTTTATCGCACGAAGAAATTACTTGTAGCTTTAACTTGATAGCCTCTTTAGTAATATAATCGATGATTTCCTCGTAATCTACGGTCGGCACGTCGACGGTTGGAAATAGATCGGTGGTGATTCCAAGGAATAGAGGCAGATCGTCTGACGTAAGTTTAGCCACGTTCATGTCTTTCATTGCAAGAATGATCACCTGCATTTCGATGAGATTTTACTTTATCGGATCGTTCGATATCATACCGAAACGACCTCGTAAATTATATGAAATGAAAAGGATCGCTAATATATACATATATATATCGATTAATAACGTATCATTGGAATTTTTATTTTCAATTATTATTTTTCTAATTCGTTTACTCGCCTCATCGTCGGCTAAATCCGGATAAAGACGTTTCTTCCAACCGGCGTATCGAGTTAAAGTAACTATACCTCTTAATCCGAAATCATAGTGATGCTGTTTACTCAGTTGTTGTTGTGCCAAGGTATACAAGGTGAAGACCTAGAAAATACTTTTCAAATTACGAAGCGTTCAACAACTTTGATAGCGAATTAATCCGAAAGGAAAAGCCCGATCGATAATAACTTTTCGAGCAAGAACACGAGTTTCCTGGAATCCTTCTCCGAATAAATTGATTTCTGCGATCATACTACTGTCCGGTATCATCATAGAGATCGGTCTGAACATGGATTTCAAATTATCCGGAAGTTCGGTGCGACCAGCATACCCAGGATTCATCGTGATGAAGATACCACAGGTATGGATTAATGTTATCTCTTTGCTTTCGAAAACGAATTTCTTGAGTTTCTGAGAGAGTGCGGTTAGTATCGATAGTATTTGTTGTGCTACTACGGACAATACTTCGATATTGATTCTATAAAATGGGAGAATCCGTCGAAAAGATTTCATAAGTTATAAAGCTCTTATATTAGAATTTAATTCAAGTTATTTTATTAACCTGTTAAATTCATCAAAACAACCCCAAGCACCTGTCTGAGCCAAACCCGAAAACATTCTTCCCATACTCTTATAATCGAGCCCTTCGGAACAATTCTGCACGATCACGTTAAATCCCAATGCCTTCCCGAGATCCTTAACTGTTTCAGTTTTCCCTGTTCCAGCTGGGCCCTTAGGGCTTCCGCCTCGATACAAATGAAGCGCTGTCGTTAGAGTAATGTAACATCTGCCAATGAACAGAGGGAATAACATTCTAGAAAGCTTACCGAAAAGTAATAAATATAATGGAAAAAATCAATGAACTGTATCTTATCGTGACGTTGAAGAAACAAGATTAGAATGTTGAATAAACTAAGATTTAGAAAGATGATACTGATACTGAAAATAATACCGACGGACTGTGAGTTAAAGAAATTGTAAAAATACAACAAATCTCTTTGAAAATAAGAAAAAAGAAAAAAATAAATGAAGAAAAAGTAACAAATTGAGGAGAATAAAATTAAAAAAATGTAATGTCTTAAATCGAGCATATCGTACTTTTAAAAAAATTCCCTCACTTTTTCCTTTTAGTTTATTTATCTACATACGCATCATTCTTTCTCCTTCTCTCTTTCTTCCACTCGAATGTATTTTCTTGAAAAAAAGGAGGTGCAATAGTAGAATGAATCGATTTATTCGAATTTGTATACTTCAGTGCACTTTGCGATTTAATCCGTCTAGGAAAACAATGAAAAAAAAAGAGGAAGGAAGAAAGAGATAAAGAAAGTAAAGGGGTTGTGTTTAGTGAGGGGTATAAAAGGGGGGGAATGATTGCACTGCGTGCCACAAAGAAGAGAATTCAATATAATAACTCGACAATGTGTAGCAATGGTTGCGTTAGTAGTATTAATAGTAGTTATAGTTATGGTAGTGATAGTGGTGGTGATGGTGGTGGCGACGGAGGGTGCGTTCTTGGCATCCTTCTTTATCTCAAGACAAATTTTTCTCTATAAGGGAAGAAAAAGAAAGTAAGCGTCGAATCGGCCAGCTCCTGTCTATAAATTAGAAACCAGCGTTGCGGGTGGTACCCTTTTATCGCGATTAAATCGATACCGCGTTAAGTATCGTCGTAGATTACGTTTCTGTCTCTTTAGTTTCCTTCTTTGCCGTTCTTCTTCATGCTTTACGTTCTTTTTACTCGTATTTTGTAAACTTTTTTATCTTCTTCACACGCTACTACTATTATCTCTCTATGATCATTATTAATTTTATATATATATTATATTTTATTAATTATATTTATTATTATTATTATTATTATTATTATTATTATTATTATTCGAATATTTTCAAAAGTCTATCCTCAGTTTGTGTTAATTATTATCATCATTTTCATCTTCAAAATGATTCTTTTACCTCAGATCTTTTCTAATTGATTTAATTTAATTTTAAAATAATAAAATAATATCTTAGAATAAGAATTTTTAATTGAAGTAATATCCATTTTCTTGGAGATCGATCAATAGTTTTATCACAAGACATTCCGACTTTCCTAAATATTCGTATAATTTATTTAAATTAGCCTTAAAAATAACTTACAACTAAAACTTTAATTAATTAATTAATCAATTGATTATTAATTTTTAACATACCGATCAGTTAATGGCGTTATTACGAGACGGCCCGAATTTCCTAGATACTCGTATCCATATGTAAAGTAAGTATTAGTTTGTCGTACAATGCAGTTTTCTATGTCTTTTTCCCAATAGAACCTAAGTTGTGATAACCATTCGAAGGCGGCGACGTCTTTGCAATCTGAAAGAAAACGAAGAGCTTTTCGAGCGTTTTCGTTTGAAATACGAAATGTAAACGATGCTCTTTCTAAGTTGATGTTGTGTATATAAAATGTTTTATTATTTGTGTTAAAACTTGAAATTTTTCTTATTTTCTTTCTTTCTTTCTATTTACTTGTTGTTAATGGTTTTTCTTTTCTATAAACTTCATCATATGAATGAGCTTTTCATGGTACGTTGACAAACAAGAGCATGGAAAATAGGAGTAATTTCGTATTTATAAATGGAAAATGTAAATTTTTTTATGGTCGTACACTCATCGTTAAATTAACCAAGTTTTGTTAGAAATGTTCTTGAAAATTCTCACGCGTTTCAGAAGCCAGAAATGGTTTTAAGTTTCCGCATTAAAAAAGTTGTTTTCAAATAAGAAAGTTTATTTTGAGTAACGCGAGATTAGTGAAAAATTTTCAAATATATTTCTAGTTAAAATTTTCATCTTTTGTTATGATTAAATGTTTGCGAATAAACACATTGTATGTGAAAAATCGATGTTATCTCGTTTTCAATTTTTAATTTTCTCATTTCATTGTTTTTTTTTATTATTTATTATTTTAATAATAAAGATAAAGAAAAAAAAATTTCGATGTCATAAATGAATTTTAAAATATCAAATATAATATACACACATTGAGAATAAATAGCAAGAATACTTTTACCTATTATTCGGCAAATTAATAAACTCTGAATATGTATAAAAAGAAAGGAAGAAAACTTACTGTTCTTGTACATTCTTTCGATAACGTCTCTTGCATGGATCTCGATTACAACGATTGCTTTGAACTTGAGCCGATCCAAATTATTCAAATCACCTCTTATCGCCTCCGAGTATTTCGCCAACGCCTGATTTTGTTTTTTTTTTAATCGTCTTAAGGGTTTCTTGGAGTCCAACAATCTATTAAATTTCATATAAATAATAATAAAAATAGAAATTTTTTTATTAAATCTTTCAACCACTTGGTTGAAGAAATATCTTTGTAAGAATCTTTTGTAAGAGCAGACGAACAGCCGGTCGAGTTGAGAGTCGATCGCAATGGGTAATAACTCACATATTTATCTATCGTATGTTTTTCGCGATTGCGGAAGAGAGTATAGAAAATGATGGTAGAAAAAGAAAAGAAAAGTTATATCTTTCTCTCTTACTATCTCACTCTTTCAAAGTTCAACATCGTCAAGACGACGATATTCGCCGGGTGTACGAATTTTTCCTTCCCGTTCCATCAACCATTCGTGTTTCTCAACGACCTCCGGCTCCTCTTTTTCTCCTCACCAAGCTCTTCCTCCAGCTTTCTCTCTTCTCTCATGACGAGATACTTCAAGCAACGGTCGGGTACACAGAGCTTCGCGTTACATGAACGTTTACAGCCAAGGTCCCAGGACGTAGGGATTTTACTCCGCCGAAGAGATCAAGAGAGAAAGGGAAAAGAGAGAGAAAGAGAGAGAATACAGCCGGTAGTGTTGGTGTGAGTTAAATTATTCTCAGTACGGCTAGTATATGCAAACGAGAAGAGGAAGGGTGGGATGGCTGGATCGCAGGACGAGAGGTAGAATATGCAAAATTCCTCTTATTAGAGTTACCGTGTCCCTCTCCTCGTTTACCCTCTGCCTTTCCCGTTTTCAGTCCCTCCTTTCCTTCCCTTATTCTCCTGCTATCCTTTCCTATCATCCATCTCTCTTTCTCCTTTCCATTCGCTCTTATACCTTTTCACCCAAAATCAAACTTTCGAAACTAGCTTGGAAAGGTAAAGATGCAACCTTCCGATTCCTCTGGATAACTCTCTGTTATATTTTTACCAATAGAGAAATGTACCTAATATATGTCTGTATGTATGTATATATTCAAGCATAGAGAGGTAGAGAGAAAGAAAGAGAGAGAGATACGTAGTCAACGCTCACTTGCAGTGCATGAGTGTCCTGGTGCAGTCGGTAGTCCACTGGATTTGAGTGGACGTAATTCCTGGTTGGCTCGGCCACTCTTTTACCCACCTGTCGCGTTTTGCGAGCATTCTACGCAGCACCCCTCTGCACTGCTTCAACAACTCGCGCAAACTCTCTCTCATCGCTTCTTCTGCAATTTCGAACGACCACTTCGCATTGATTTTCGATTCTTTTACTTTGTTTGCTTGTTTATATTTTTATTCTTTGTTTTTTCTTTTTACCAACCAATAATAGGATCGCAATAAAAACGAACAAAATATTTATCGAAATAAAAATATAATTGTTAGCTTAACTACTCACCGATATTGCATAACCAGTTTTCTACTTGACCTTCAAGGAGAACTGGATGAACGAATTGAACATATTCGCCGTCATTGGAATTCATGCCATTGGCTAATGGTTTACCTGCTAACGACTGTGAAAAAGATTATAAAGATGATAGAATAGAACATAAGAAAAATTATTGTTTCCGATACATTTTAGATTTCATTTCTAATTGTTTAGCTGAATTATCGACGACGTAATTCTATTTTATTAAATATTAATTGTTCATTATTGAATGTTAATTTTCTTGTTTAAATAATTTGTTAAATGTTAATTTATATTTGATTATTAATTATGTACAATTAATTTGTCAAAATTTATAAATAATAATAATTTAAACAAAATTTAATTAAATTCAGTTAAATGTTTAAACATTATGTATAAATATTATATCCAGTTAAACGTCTCGCTCGAATAAATGCCAGTTGCGTTAATATACCTTGCCAAAAGTTAAAAATTTTATATTTTCAAAGAGTTTCTTGATGTGAGGCTGTATAAGATCCGGTTTTCTCGAGTTGGCGAGTATCTCTAGTAAATCATCGTTCGAAATGAAGTAGAATCTTGGGAATACGTATCGCTTAGTTTCGAGATATTGTTCCAAAGCGCGTTGCAGAGCCTCCAACTTGCTGTTAAGTTTACTCAGAACTTCGAGCAAATTGGCTGGTGGGAATGAAAGGGATACGTTCAGTAAAGTAAGAGAAAAAAATGCAAATGGTGTCGTTCTAGTAGATTTACATTATTTTACAAGCACGCGGACGCCTTGTTGTACGAAATTTTCTTCCCTTTATTTTTCTCTTACTTTCCACCTTTCTTTCATTACCAAGGAAGATAGAATAATTTTTTATCCTACCCTGTCTAGCGTAGGACAGGACGTAATTCGTAATTTGAATAATTGAAGCATCTTTAAATGATTCTTGTCTCCGTAGAAAATTCGCGAAGTTTCGTGTTAGAAAATACAGAATACCGGTAGAGTCAATAAAAGCATTATTTTTCGAGCCTTTACTTCGAGACTGCGGTTGAAAGAAAGTAAAGAAAAAAGTCTGTCGGGGCGTAGATCTCTTTCTTTCTCTCTCTTTCTTTTTCTCTTTGCAGGAAAGTCCACGAACAACGTTAACTCTTGGGCGTAGTTGATAAAACTTTCCGATCTCGAAATATACGTACGCGGAACGTGAGTGGTCGGTAAAGCCAATTCGTGGTCCGCCATACGGGACGTGATTTGCACCCAGGATCGTGTCAACTTGCCGAACTCGTCGGTCTCTTTTGGAAGTTGTTTTCTAATGTCTTCGCTGGAGAATATATTGTCCATATAGAAATAGCTTCTTTGAACGCTGAGCACCATTTCGAGAACCTCCCCCACCGTAGATAGGGCCCGTTCCCAATAATCGACATCTATTGCGAATGGCTCGACAAATCTACGAACGACGAATAAATAAACTCTTAACGTGACCAAAAATTCTTTTTCTTCTCTTCCTTTTTCTTTTATTTATTTATTTTTTTTCTTATTTTTTTCGGTTTGACAAGTTGTAGATACCTCGTCGATTTCATCGAAGACAAGAGAACTTGATGATCTTCGAGCGTTTGTAATATGTCGTCTATACTCATTAATCTGTAAATACCTTTAGCCTTGTACGGTACCATCTCTACTGGCATTACGTTCCAAACTTCAGCGATACGTTTCAATCCCTAAAAGATATGGACCTTTTTTTTATCAAATTTAATCGACTTATAGCCTAAATATTGTTATTTAGTTCAGTATTAATGAGTTTAGAATGAATGTATCATAGGATTCGCCTAATGGTTTTAGGGAATTTAGATTGTTAATATCTCTGAAACTATTTCTATGATTAATTTGAAATTTCATCGAAATAATATTATACTATTCAAAATTAAAATAAAAATAAAAATTCGATCTCCAATCCGTGGGTTATGTGACACGGAAGAATATCTGAACCATTATTTCTGAAAAGACTAACCTAAAAAGACTAACCATTTCTATTTCAAGTTCCATCGTTGCAGCGTTTGAGATCTCGGCGATTTGTTCGGCAAAATTTTGCATTTGCATATTGGCGATAACATCTAGGGTAAAATTTTCGGACATTTCATCGAATTCTCTTTTTACGGTATTTTTAACTTTCTTCCAATGACGAGATCTCATTGCTGGATTTTTCAAATCTGTTATTAGTGGTAACGTTCGACGAAATTTATCGACTCTTGATCTGTAATAAAAAAAAAATAGATACAAACGAATGAGAAAATATCTTTTAAAAGAGCACTCAAATTTAGTATTGCTTGGTTTAAAATATGTTGTTAATTAGTCAGTATTCATGTTTGTCGATCGAAATTCACGCATTCGTGACAGCGGGTGATCATAATTTTGATGCGGAATCAAGCTCTTCTCTCTACTTGCTACAATCATTGAGAATTAACATCAATTACGGATCTTTGTTTGCTTTTCATTTATTTTGCATAGTGAAGCACGCTTATATTTGTTTTACCTATCTATGTTGTCACTAATGTACATATATACAATTCTTGGCTTATAAAACATGACGGATCGTTTTGAATGTGTCCTCAAAAATTAAAATACAATTAAAGCAATTTCGAAAGAGTACGAAACGGTAGTGATATAGAGCAATTTTGATGCTTAATGAAAGAAAATTTAATTTATAAATGCAGGTAATTTATGGATTTTATTATTTATCACGGCGTACAAAGAATCGCTTTATATGGAAACAGTATTTGCAATATCTTTGACGAGTTATAATAATTCACGCTGTGGAAATTCGCGTTATACAAGAATTTACTTATTTCTCTTTTCTTAAAACGAATAAAATAAGTTTTATTGGAAATTTTTAAAAGGACGGAAAAACGTCATCAATATTTTGAAGTGAATTCCCGTTATACGAAATCACAGTTTCTTTCTTGGTCCATGACCCGTATTAGAATAAGTTAGTGAACAAGTTCGCGACAGTAGTAGTAGAAGAAGAGTTAAGTAGGAACTAGAAAGAGATCCTCTTTGACGTACCTCGTGTGCTCAACGATCTCCCAGTTTCTTTCCTTAAGCTCTCTGCAGAGTCTCGTGAGTTTTCGAAATAAAACGTTCGCAGTTGTGTCCATCTCTTCCATTTCTATCTTCCAAAATTGTTCGGTTTTATAACGATTCCATGCTTCGTTCCACTCGGCAGTCAGTTTCCATACGATCTCAATGATTGCTGTATCCTGCGAAAAAGTTTAATGAAACGCGATAACAATTCACGATAATTTTCTTTTATTCTCCAAGCTCCGACGTACTTCCTCGAGTTTTATCAATTCCAAAGAATCGGGTTGACTCAGGCCAAAAACTGTAAGGTGTGCTTTAAGCATTTTCTCTCGTTCCTTCAACGAATGTATTTCTTTATAAAATACGCTAATCCACGTTAACGCATCTGTACGAAATCAAATTGTGCATGCAAATGTAAATAAATATACAATAACACGGATAAATAATTATTATATTTACCATATATTTGCCACTCTGACGTAAACGGTCCGGTGTCATGATATTTCCGAACCAAAGTCATTATATCTTCATAGAACATAATAGAATCTTTAAGCAAAGCGTTCTTGAATTCCTCCTGAAATGAATTCGTTAAGTCAAGGTGACTCTTCCATATATTCTTTGTTTTTTTCCCTTTACCTTAGCACTATTATTGTCTTATACGAAAAGAAGAAAGACGAGAGAAAGAGAGAGGAATTTTATTTCCAAAATGGTCGCATGCAAAGTACCCGAACGAATTACGTACCTTTTTTTCGAGTAAAAGAGTTTCGTAGGAAACAAGTAGCTCCAAGTAGGCAGCCCATGATCGATCGATATCTTTTACTTTTCTTTTAAATTCAAACGTAGTCGGTACCTCGTATTTTTCTATGATTAAAATCATGCATTGTTAATTTATTTCGATCGATTATCGATTATATTACGATTTATCGAAGTAAAAAAAAGAAACGACTTTAAAAATAGAAATTAATTTGGAAGTTTATCGTTTGTGAAATTTTTTTGCATTAAATTATGAGGAAGTTCTTATCGAGAAACAGAGAGAGAGAGAAAGAGAGAAAGAGAGAGAGAGAGAGTCATGTTATCGATCCTGTTACTTTCCACACAAAGGGGGAGAAACATTTAAAGATTTACCCAACGTTTCGTAGAACTCCACGATCTTAGGGAATTCTGCCTCCTCCTTTGGAATCTCGGCGTTAAGTCTCTCGAACAACTGCATTGCGAATTGCATACTGATCAGATCCGTTGGTTCCTTCGTTATTCTGTCAACGGTTGAATTTATATGCGAGTGTTCTCATATTGAAATAATAATAATAAAACAAAAAAGAAGTAGGAAAAACATTTTGAACGAACAAGTAAGTTAAGCTACTCGTGTAACACGTGGTTTGGATCGTTAATACTTTATGTTTATGGATTATATGGAAATCTATAAAATATAGAATATTTACAACGTGCGTTATCGACCTAAATACCACGATACATTTAATATTTTCTTTTGAATACTTTTTAAAGGCAGTTGTTGGTTAATGTTTATTAAATATAGTTGCTTACTTTTTTGAATTTTCAGCGATATATTGATAGAGGTGTTTGATTTTGTTTTCAGTTACTCGTAACATAAGAGTGCTTAATTTTTGTTGCCAGGCCGTGCATTCCAGAATAATAATGCCTTTTAAACTATCACAATTTATTTCGAGAAAATGTACGTTCATAACGGTCTCTTGCATCTCGACATTGTATGCAACATCCGCGTATCTGGTAATGTCCGAATCGAAAGATATAACCGTTGGTTTCAGTTTCTCGTATCTGTTTAACAAAAGAGGAGAATTAAAATATATATTTATGTCCAAAATGTGTTACATACAATAGAATTTTACGATTATAAATACATATGTCAGAACGGAGGTAAAAAGAAAATCACCTTTGGATGAAAATGTCTTTATTGACCTCCCATACGTCTTTGAAAGGTTCCCACGTTTTAAGATATGTTTGTACTTGGGAGAAACAGCGATTCGTCTCTGTTAATTATAATTCATAATTTTTATTATTTTAAACATATATATACAAAATGTCTCTAAATATCAGGACGAAACTTATATTATGTAATTAATGAAATTAAATAAATCAAGAAAGTTTATATAAACTTTTATGTCATAAAATATTTTACTAAAGACTAATTGACCATTAAATATAATTCAATTTTATTTGATTTTTTTAAATAATAAACTTTTTTAACTTTTCGGTAAATCATTATAGGGTATAAGTTTATAAGAACTTTCTTGCTCTATTTAAATTCATTAACACTATATATAAGTTTGGTGCTGACTTTTTGGGACACTTTGTGTACCTAGAAATATCAGAGAATAATAAGTAAAACAAAAGACAATTTTAAGACCATTGTTAAGCAATTGTTGATAACGAATAAGATCTTCGTCCTTTTCGTAGCTCTTCCAAAGAGGTTGTATTTCTTTAGAGGAGACCTTGAACCTCTCAATTAATCGTTGAAAGTTCTTAATCGGTGTAAATAGGTGATTGAGAACGTTGGACAGGGTCGTGGCAATATCCGACAAGTTTGGTGAGAAGTTTATCTGAACAAGAGGACACGAACGTGTTAGCTTTCGAACGTTCTTGGTCGAAGGTCGCTTCCCTTCCCTCCGGTATCGTGATTCTCTTGAATCTCCGAGGTGGTAAGCCGGAGGGTGAGCAACGTTGGACGTTCGAACAATGTCGACGAAGGGACACAATTATGGCTTTCTCTGTTACTACCTTATTGTTGAGCAAGTCTACTTGCATCAGTAGAAGAGGAGATGGTCCTGTCGCTCCGTCTCCGTGAAGGGCTTCATACATAACATCCATGGAACCTTTAAGGCAGAATCTCAGTGCTTCCTGAATCAGTATATCTAGATTGTCCAAATATCGTTGCCACTGACTTAAAGTCTAAAATAAAAGATTTTTTAAATTAATGTATCATACAAATTTATAACAATACTTATATTAGTGTTTCCTAAATCAATAAATCGAGATTGCTCAAATATTTTTTCTTGTACTTTAAAATCTAAGCTAAAAGATATTTTAAATCAATAAATCATGCTAATATTTTTACTGTTGTACACTCCGGAGAGAAAGAGAGAGAAAGGTTCGTTTGAAATATATTTTTAAATAAATATATGAATATAAAAGTGTTGCCTTAGCATGGTACTTAACAATTCGCACGAACTTCATCGGACAGTTAAATATTTTTAAATATACATCAAAATATGTAAACATTGGCTTTTAATTTTTTTGTTTAAATCTGTAAAATTTTTTCAGACAATGCAATATTTATACGTACACGCATTCTATAGAATCTATGTAATATCGTGAGCTTAGCTTGAATATTTAAAGATGAAAATATAAAATTGATAAATGCGGTTGGGATGAGAGAAGCTTTATATGTATATATGTATGTATATAAATATAAAAATAAAATCTATGGCTTGGATTTGAGTTATATGAAAGAGGATAATTCATTTTGGTGGTTGTAATCTGGAAAACGAATTTATTCGATAGATTCGATTAGAGAACCGAGAGAGAGAAAGAGTAAAATGAATTTGCTTTTTGACTTGCATTTAAGGGGAATTAAAGATATTACTTATTGTTATAATTGTATATAATTATGGTTAAATAATAATATATATATATATATATATAATTATTATATAACTATAATTATTATAGCTATTGTTATGTTTTTATGTAAAATAACTTAAATGATGGAGCAATTATATGAAAGTTTGTCATTCTATGAAGATGTACATATATGTATATATACGTATACGATTATGGCATAGAACGTAAAAATAACTTGAAAGTTTAATCTCCGAAGTAAACGCATGAAGCGTCTATGCGAGAGGATCGTATTACGACTGCTTCGTCGATTTCAACGTTTCTCTTTACGGATCTTTGTTCTCCGTGCTCCTCGTCTCTCCTTTAGTCAAGACGACAATAAAAGTCTCCGTAAGTAGTCGGAGAGGTAATCCTCGGAAAGTCCCGCGAGTGCATAAAATCATAAGAAGCGAATTTTAGATCTTTAAGCTCTATTACGGTGTCTTAGCGAGCTTTACGAGCGCATAAATTTATAAAGTATCTTCTTGTAATTCTTCAAAGATATATATATATTCTTTCGCTTTCTTTATACTTAAAGTTTTCTTAAACGAGAGACGATTTTAATGATTCTTTTAACCTTACGTGATATTTCTTATTTAACATATTGCAGAAACATTACGTTGCTTTTAATGTTAATATACATGTTATCATATTTAACTATCTGTATTTCTGTATAACTTTGAAATTTGAAGTTATTATATATACATATCGATATATATTTATCGATATTTGTTTCTGTTTAACAAGTTGATTGCTTATATTGTATTATAACACGTAAACACTAACGAGGAGGACTTCCTTTGGTAAAAAAATAATAATAAATAAAAATAAATAAATATGTGAGTGAATAGATTCATCTAACAAGATTTTAGGATTAATTATATCGTACTACTTTGGCACAATGTTAAGATAATCATAAATAAAAAGTATTGGCAATCGAAAACTTAACTCTCGGATTACTCCTTTGAATCCCTCGAAGACTATCATGACGTATTGAACTATCGTGTTGTACTTTGTAACCATATCGGCAACAACCGCATCTCTGAAAAGTTAGTGAGAGTTTCAAAGTTCTATAGTTCCATGCTTCAAAATTGTATGGCTCACCTCACACTTGTAAGTTCCTCTTGCAATTCTGACAAGGTGTACGCATAATTTGGTTTTAACTTGATCATCGGCGAATTGCAAATATTTTCACATATTTTAAGAATCTCAAAATTGGATTTTTTATAAATATCGAGGAAACGTTTAAGCTGAAAATAATTCTTTTCTCATATCTTGTTTTTCTCAAGTTTTCTATGAACTTGAGAACTAGAATAGTTTATTATTTCTTATATTATAATTACTTTCATTAAGTTTAGATACACATACGAATTCACTTGCAATTGAACGATAAGATAAATAAAGTTATAACAACGAGAAAATTATTTCGGTATGATAGAAAATGAAATGAAATTAAAATTGAGATGAACGCTTATAAGCTAGCATTATTGAATTCGTTAAAGCATACTTTAGCGGTTTTATTGTAGCAATCCTCGACAAAGTTTTCAACGTTGTCCGTGTTCCACGTTAGTCTACTTAAGCCAGGATTGATCTTTTCGTCGACCCGCAGGATTAATCCTCGAAACAGTTCACGTTCCATGTCGGACAATGCTTAAAAATAAAAGTCTCGTTTATCATTTCCTACATGGGAATCGTTTGAAACAAGAGATATTACAACTAAACATCTACAGCTCATTTTATCTTCATCCAAACTTTCTCTAATTCTCAATGATCAATCTTTGATTAATCTAAATAGCTAGGATACTAAAATAATACTTTTTTATAGAAGATAAATTATTTTACATAAGAAAGATAAATTCGAAATATAATTAATTCGTAAACGTGAGAAAACAAGTTAACTCATAACCAAAATATTATTTTTCTTTAAATAATTAAATATTAGCGTTACTTTCTCTCTCTATTATTTTTATTAAAAAAATATTATAAATATATACCATTCGCGATTTTTTATTTTACGGTTCATCGATGTATGCAAAGCTTCCTATTCTTCGTTCGTATAAATTTAATTTTAATTAAAATAAATTTCATTTATATGCGCATTAATGTCAACTGTTTAGTCACGTTGAATTATTAGCTCCTGCCAAATCACTGAAGTCAAGCAACGTGAATACGGTTAGTAAAATGAATTGGTTATCCGTTCGGAAAAATAAAAATCATGTTGACTTTACAAAGGTGGTTATTCGATAGAATTGAATAAGTGTGAGAAGGTATTCATAGAGAAATGACTTGAACCCGTAAAAGGGAAAGTAAAAAAATTCATATTAATCAATTGAAAAGTTTTCCCGGTTGACGAATTTTCGTAATTAAAAATGAAAGAATTATGAGCAATTAACCAACCTTTGATGATTGTGTTGTAAGTATAGATCAATGCGAGGACACCTTCGTAAACGAAAAAAATGGTATCCCTTCTGACGTGTATGACAGTTATTTGGATTGGTATGTCAAATAGAAGATTAATCCAACTATCACATTCTCGACAAAGATCTAATACAAAAGGGTCCATGTTACATTCTAGTAATAAGGGTGATTTTTCCATGCGCTTTATCAAGGATCGATCTAAACGAGTGCGTGGATTTTCACCGGCTGCTTCGATCCATTCACTATGGAGATTGGTTATAGCATCTTCGATTGATTTTATCACGAGGTCGTGCTGATGGAAGACCTCGAATTTCATAGCACAGTAGGGTAACCATTCAGCTTCCTCCATCATTTTTTTCGTTGTTTGTAAGCTATTAGCTTTTTGCTGCAGGGCCAATGCTCTTCCGGAATAATATGGCATCATCGATGAGTATTCTTCTTTTACATCTAAAACATCTTGCTTTGCGTTTTGAATATCATCGTCAAACATTTTCCATATCTGAAAAGATTATTAAAATTTTGTTAAAATTTATTTAAAGCACATTGGCTATTTATATAGTTGAGTGTGTAATGAAGATAATCATAAAAAGGTTACAATTTAAATAAGTCCAAAGTAATGTGAAATCGAGCGTAAATTAAGTATATATATTCCAATAATATTTATTTAATGAAATATAAAAGAATTAAATGAAGATTTAACTTTCGTTTTTTTTTATTAATATTAAAATTTATATATATATATTGTATATACTATATATTACATTTTTGAGTTAATTTATATCTACGTTTATTAGTTTTCGAAATTCCAATTACAATGTTTAACTTAGAGAATCTTGTTTCGAAGTTCGAGTTCGCTCTTGAAACTCGCTTACCTCCATAGTCTTATTATTAAAGAGCTCCTGTAGTTCCTTTCTGTTCATGTAATTGTAAAATCCATAGAGATTATCGATACCCTCTTGCACGTTGTTCATGACGACAAAGACGGTTGCTACCAAGTTCTCGATTATTATCTCCAATTCTCTGACTTCACCGCGAAAGATAGACATAATGTTCTTCCAAGCGACGTGCAGCACGTCGAATATTTTATGAGAGTTTGCTTCGATTTTCTCAAGACTTTCGAAGAAGAGTCTCTCGATCTTTTGACAGGCTCTACGGTGTTCCTCTCCTTTGGTTCCGGGAAATGTCGGTCTTAAAATGTTCGTTCTTTCGTCCATTCTAGAAAATAATCAAAAATACGATCTTCTGTTTTCTCTTCGATTTTATAGTGAATCGTAGAAATATTCGAATCTTCCAATTCAAATAATAATCGTTTTAAATATTTAAATTGATTTATAACATATACGTGTAATAATTTTCTCTAAAATCTTTAACTATTTCATATAATATATAGTTATATTTCATGAATTAACTGTATCATACACTTTAACGATAATATGATATATATTTATAAAAAAACAAAAATATAGATATTTAAATATATAACATCTATCTCGGAAAAATTTATATATAGAGATTTTTAATAAATGTCCGAATATTCACCTGGCAAAATCTATCATTGCTTCGCAGATGACTATCATATCTTGGCACCTTTCGATAAAAACGTTTATATGACGAAAAATATAATCGGCCTCTAATTCCCACGGATGTTCAGTACAAGTAATATGGGCATCTGAAATCTGTTAAATAATTTTGTTAATAGATTCTATGCAAAGTCAAAGATTTTACTTTTATATAGCTCAATATTGCGATAATAACTTAAATTTATTCACTTCTTTATTAGTTTCTATCGTTTCATTATAATTACGACGTAAATATCATCCATAGGTTTGTCACCATAAAACTTGCTTTTACAGTAGTCGTCTACCTTATCTATACCTATATAGTTTCTTAAGGAAACTCGGAAAATAGCGACGTATTATTCGCACAAGAGAATTTCGTTCGTGCTTATCGTGTTACGCGAGAAGGGAAAGCCTAAGCGGCGTTATTGCACCTTTCGGTTAACGCGAAAACTTATACCTGCGTTGTCTAAACTACTTCTACGTTCTCAAAGAAAAGTTAAACGGGGATATAGGAGTCTTCACTGTTCGCAGCTTTTCAAGATTAACTTGAATACTATTTTCAAGTTGCACGAATTTTGACTATTTTTTTAATCGAATAGCGATTTTAGTAAGATTTGAAAATTTTATCGTTTCGTCGAACGATATTTCCAATTATACTGCAACAAACATTGACACGTGTTTATTGAAAAATAATTGGTTCAAATACGTTATACGAATGAAAAGCTATTAATGTTATTGTAATTAAATAAATATCAGTAAATGTATATTAATGCATTTATTTAATTACACGCTCTAATTTAACATATTTTCTTTTTACGATATTCTCATCCTTTAACAAGCATTCCGAATTAATATCCGAAATGAATAACATAGTGCGATTCATTACGTAAAATTTTAATTTAATGTAAATAAATAAGTAAAATTTTAGTTTGACTATGCGTGCTTGATTTTTGTCGATTAAAATAATTTCTATGAATGTAATTACTTGAAGATAATGTTTCTTATAGTCTTCGCAAGCACGAATACAATTAGAGAACATCTCAATACTGGAACGAGTTTTCCCTTTGAATACTTGCTCAAGGTCAATAAAGTTCCCACAGATTATAATGATCTGATTGCTTAGTGCGCTGAATAGATTTTCCATTTTCTCAGTGGTGTTATAGAAGGGCGAGTTTAACCAGATCGTTCTACAGAGATGTACAATTTTCGGCAGAATCGGAACTAACCCACCTGGTGTTTTACATTGCTTTAATTCCTCACAAGGATCCTTTAGAAGTGTCAAATACTCAATGTTCGATCTCGCTTCCAACATTTCCTGTTGTATCTCTTCTCGTAACGCGAGTAATTGACGCACGTAAGTCGACTGAGTTTCCAATAGTACATTGACAATACGTTCAACCATAGACTTTTGAAGTTGATAATTTAGTCCACAGAGATTATCGTCTGTGAACAAAGTAAAGAAACAGCGTTGTTTGACTAACGTAATCAAGAAATGTCATTGATTTCATGTCGTCCTTGTGAACGCCTGAGTTAGTAAAATTTATTATACGTTTATTGTTTGTTTTTAACACATTTCTTATTAAAGTTT
This sequence comes from Mischocyttarus mexicanus, assembly GCA_023678845.1. Lineage (NCBI taxonomy): Eukaryota > Metazoa > Arthropoda > Insecta > Hymenoptera > Vespidae > Mischocyttarus > Mischocyttarus mexicanus. Next base: position 3,688,522 of record JACGTP010000002.1, on the reverse strand, counting down.
ACTTCATAAAATCACAGGTTACACTCTTTTGCAATTGTTTTAAATAGTATGTTGGATATATTAATTTATATACGGTACATATATACATATAGAGTGTACTAAATAAACCAGAAAAATATTCTACATATAAATATCACATTTACGTAACATTGGATCTCAGATAAGTCATTTATTCTATAGGCTAGTTGTGCGAGTTGTATCATCACAACGAATATCTTTGCTGTTGCGTGCATATTCAAAAAATAAATAGATCGTTAGAAAAATATATTCTATTATTATATTATATTTTAACTTTTTTTATATTATTAATATTATTATAATATTATAATATTTCCATTATTTATGCAAAGCAAACTAATTTTTTAACAATGAAAAAAAATTAAAATAGAATAACAAGAATGAATATTACATTTTCTTATTATAGGGATTACAATTATCAATTGTTTTTTTTGTAATTGAAAAAAAAAATATAAAAATAAAAATAATTCTATTCGTGTCGATTGTTAAACCGAATAATTTTAACACTAATCATACCAACTTATTAGATACCTAGTTTACCATAGCGGGTCAAATGACCCGAAATTTACGTTTCCTACTTTTATGTATGAAATATGGATGTTTGAAAGGAAATAAAAAAATAATGACAATAAAATATGTATTATAATTATATGATAATACGTGCATTATCAATGCAAAAGTTCAAAATGGGTCATTTGACCCGTTATGGTATGATTAGTGTTAAGAAAGTAACAGCAGTAAATCAAAATATTATATTACTTACATCTGTAGATCCAAAAATCGTATTCGTCATCAAAGGAGAGAAGCTCGTGTAGGTCGGTTTCTTCCTCATCGATAAGGGTCAATTTGATTTGAGTGGTCCAGTAAGTCACCACAGTTTCGAGTCGTTTGATCAACTCCTTATCGGCGCTGGCTTTTTCGACAGTGAGATCTTTACTCAAGGTAGGTACATATATCACAGTTAAGCCCAGCATTTTGTACGTGAGATCGGTCATGTTGTGTAGAAAGGCGTCCATATTCGTGTAAAAGTCCATTTTCACGCATGTGTTTTAGTGAGCCATTAGTTAAGGAAGATAAATAAACTTCGAAACGAGATCGAATTAAGATGTGGAGTAACATTTAATTGTCTTTATCGACACTTCTATATATCACGATGGTCTTAATATCAACGGAAATATTTTTTATTACGATAATATCGTTATACGGATAAAAATATTCGTTTTTGTTTTTCTTAAAACTAACGAATCCTACTTTTTCAATACAACCAAAAGATCAAAGAAAAAAGTGACAATTTAAAATATATTTTTAAAAAGAAACTGTGTCATCGACGATTAAATCAAACATAAATTAAAATTCTAGACCAGTTGGAATTGAAAAAGTTTGTGTAAATCGAGAAAAGTCTCGTACATGGTAATGAGTAACATGAAAGAGTAAAAAGGGATACGATGAACCGTGGGAATTCGATCAAATCCGTTACTTCAGAATCCATTAGAAATAACGAAGTGCATTTCGTCCGAATGCAACGCAATTGTTTAGTATTCGGCAACTGAGTAATTTTGTTCACGTACGTGAGCAAACATCGACGTTGAATTTACCGGCGCCGAGTTGGGCAGTGCATTTAACCGAAAATTATGGTAATAATAACTTCGCTTGGTACGCTCTTTCTCTGTCTCTTCTTTATGTATATGTGTATGCATGTATGTATGTATGTCCCTTTCTGTAGTCGTCCCCACCGAGGAGAAAATCGAGCTGATGTTACTGTAACCTTCATAGTGCGCAGGAACGTACGACTTCAGCACGTGGTAGAGTCGTCGGCAGAACTCGTGGACTTCCGAAAACTTTGTCCGCGCGTTTTAGTAAGTAGGATTGCAAGTGAAGTTACAAATTCACTTGGTAATGTCATCACGTCAGATTGTTATGACCTTAAGTCGAAGCGAATGTGCGGTCCGCATATCCATGTGATCGCCCTTGGCATCGTGCGACGCTAATCTGGAGAAACTACCGCAACTACTTCCATCCGCCTGCGTTTCCTTGCTTGCCCGCTCGCTCGGACCGTTTGGGACTGACCGAAACTGCCCGAAAGTTAACGATTAGGACCTTTCCTCTCTTCTATATCCCTTCCTTAACATATTAAATTTTCTCTATTTTTCCTTCCCTTTTACCATTTTAAGATAATATATTTATACACGTATCTATATATTTAGTTAGCTAAATACAATTCTCGAACGATTAATATTATTTTTCATTTTATTAAAACGTTGAAGGAATGCACGAAGAGTGGCTCGGTTAACGACCGGGTAGGTCCTTTTACGAGGTAGAAGTTAAATTTGATTCTTCCTCAGATGAAGGTATTCTCGCTTATCGGAAGGATCGGCATTCTGGCTTCGAGCATTTAATTAAACTTTCGTCTGGCACGTGTCGTTACTTGAAGGATCGTAAAACTTTCTATGCCCAATATTTCTTTCTCCCTTTCTCTCTTGTTCTTTTTCATTCCCTCTTCCTATACCCGTTCGTATATCAAATGCTTGACAGTAATACGTTAGACTTATTTCGATATTTCGACTAAGGTTTTTTCAAATTACCCTGACGAGTTTAATCGTCGACGAAAGCTTTTTGAAAGTTAATCCGATAAAAAGAGAAAGTAAAGATTTAGGTAAAATAAAAATGGAGTAAAGAGGATACTGTCGGGCCAGGAGTCTATCTTGAAGAATACCGGCGCCAGACCATTTTGAATAACTCCAAGAATGTAAGCTTCGACGTTACCATTGAACGACCCAAACGCAACTCTGTCGTGGAAATTCTCCAAGCGAAATATCTCGTTAAGTTCTCGGACGAAGTAACAGAGCTCGTGTACCGGTGTTGACGGAAAAGACAGCAAGCCTGTTGGTACGTTCCTCTTATCCTCGTAGTATATGCAGAGCACGGGATGCTTTGGGTTTTTGAAGAACTCTTGAATAATCAGATGACACTGATACGTCCAATCCTTCTTCGACAATCCACTCAGTGTCGTCATACCTTTTACGCGGTATACCTTAGCCAACAACGAAAATTCGTCTTGGATGAGGATGATTTTGTATTCGAGAAACGTAGACTATTTAAGATTCTTTAAGGATTAAGAACTTTTCTCTTCAAAAACTGTGATCTCACTCTCCTCTCTCTCTCTCTCTTTATTTCTCTCTTTATTTCTCTCTTTATTTCTCTCCAAAAGGTTATAAGAAAATTGCGTGAAAGAAAAACAATGAAAGAAGGAGATATATAGAAAGATAGATAGATAGATTGATTGAAAAGGCGGAACGAACTAACGTGTTTAATGGAAACGTAATTAAAACGATAGTGAAAGATCGTTAAGATCGGTTACTTTCTTATAAGAAATTGGAGGAAAAGTTTTTAACTGTCTCTTTACGAACGATCTAGCATCTAATGATTTTATTCGACGTGAGCTATTCGCCGAAGTTGAGATTTTTTTATTATTTTAACTCGTTTGTAACGCAGAGACATGTCTCTTTCTTTCCATCTTTCTCAGTTCGCTTTTTTTAAAGTTAGTATATATAGGACACTCACCAATTCATTCAATTCCTCCTTCGTATAGTCCACTCTTAATTCTTCCTTGACCTCCGTTTCTCGTGATTTAGGATCTAGATGAATTGAAAGTTAAATTAATTGCAGAAGGAGACGAAGGAAAGGAGGTCATAAAATCGTCGGGAAGTTTAATTGAGAAATTTAAAGATTCTGCTCTATTCGCAAGCTAGCTCACTCGCTTGCTCGCAAAGATGCGGAGATTCTTTGTAAAAGAGAAAAAGACGGAAGGGTAAGGGGTTTCGTAAATAAAAAGGACAGCTTCAGCGGAGAAAGGGAAACAAATTCTACGAACGCACGGATCGTTCGTTAGTCGTCGATTGGAAAGGCGCCTGCTGCGATGGGTCCTCCTAAATCGAGGAGGAGAGTTAAATCGAAAGCATTAGTTCCAGGAATCTCTCTTCTTCCTACCGATATCATTCTCTCTCTCTTTCTCTCTCTCTCTCTTTCTCTCTCTCTCTCTCCTTCTTTCTTTTTCTATTTCTTTTTCTTTTTCTTTTTCTTTTTCTTTTCCCGATACCGATATCATTCTCATTCTCTCTCTTTCTATCTTTCTTTCTCCTTTCTTTCTTTTTATTTTCTCGATACCGATATCATTCTATTTCTCTCTTTTTCTCTGTTTCTCTCCTTCTTTCTAATACTTTCTCTTTTTCTATCTCTTTCTAACTCACTATTCTTCTTTCTTGTCTTTCACCTAACGTCCTAGTCTCGTTTTCCTCTTTTTCCTTTTCTTGCTTCCACTCTAACTTATCACGACTTTACCCTTAGCCGATTTAATAGGAACGATAAATCGCGGAGAGCTACTAAATCGACGGAAAAGGAAACACGTCGGTCTACGGAGAATCGAGACAAGAGAGCAGTTCGTGGATACGTTGCCGTAATTTATCTCTTACTATGATAGAGAACACATTATGCGAATTCTAGCGATATCTTCTTCTACCTGTTAGAAGACTTATCAATGTCTCTTATATTTGACCTCGGAGGATCGAAGAATCCTCATTTTGTAATAAAATGTATGTATGACAATTAATGATAGCGAATAACTATTCTCTTTATTTTTTCCTTATTTCGATAACTATTGAATTAGGTATATAGCCTATGTATTGATTATTTTTATTTTTTCAAATTTTTTCTTTTAGAAGAAACGTTTATTATTGTGATTTTTGTCGTTTAGTTAACACATTTTCTTAACACGTACAGATGTTAACAATATGCTTATTAGTATTGGAATAATGTCTGACGTCAAAAAAAGGATAAACAAATTTTAAAAGACATTCGTTACGTTTTACTATGATTTCTTCTATATAAAAAATATACGCCCAATAGAGGATCAACGATTGGATAGTTTGATTCATTACCTATTCTAAATTCATTAAACGTCCAATCGAATTCTGAAAATTTATGTAGGTCATAGTATACCCTTATGCTATGAAAGGGTATTGAGAACACACCTATTTATTTATTGACTCGCCGTGTGCCGAGTTTTGAAAATTTATTTAGGTCAATGATATCTTTATATGTTAAATATATAAGTGTATCGTAACACACGTGTTTATTATCGATTAAATGAGTAGAATTCAAATAATTTATATATATGTATATAGGTCAATGATACTTTTATGTAAAATGTGTCACATTTGTCTAAAATTTACGTGTTCGGTCAAATTACAAGAATTTATTTAGATCAATAATACCCTTATTTAGCGTATATTGAGAAACCACTTTTTTTTATCGTTTCAACAGATCGAGGTGCTCGTATTAAATTAGGTAAGTATTAACTGTGCAAATGATCTTAAAGAAAAAGTTTTTCCTTGCTTTCAACGAAGCCGTATGATTACGTTTATATTTTATCGTGAAAGAAAGTCGACTTGAAAGACGTAATCTGTTATCCTTTGAAGAGATATAAAATGGTAAGTAAGACTAATTTCAAATTAGAAATAAATAATATATAAGTAAGAATCTATATTATTAAATGTATATAATATTTAATAGATACTAAATTTCAATCAAAAAAATGAAAAATAAAGAAAAAGAAATTCTTTCCCTAACTGTAGATAAATTTTAACATCAAAATAATCCTTTTAACCGAAACTCTTCTGTTAAGTATTTTAAACAATCTGGAAATCTATTAGAAAAATAGATACTCTTCAATGTATTAAAGGTTTATTGGAGAGCGTATGAAAGCATTAAGATAAGAAGCGAGAATAGGAAAACGCCTCGATGAAATAATGAAAAGATAGAAACTTTTATTTAAAAATTTTTCCTTTGATTTTCAACGACGAGATAGTTGAATTTCCTGGAAAACAACGACAGCTTTTCCCTATGTGCACTATGTAACAGGCTGTGCACGAGAGTACAATATCATAGTATGAGGTAAACTTGAACGCATCCTGATTATAGCGGATAACGGTCGGGCTCGATCGTATGACATTTCCGCAAAACGTTTGAAAATTTAGCAGGTACTGGGTTTCTCGCGTCTACCTTCGTGTTATGTGGTCGTGGTTAAACGCTCATGCATCGGTTAACGTGTCCTAGGTAACTGATGTTGTGAATTTGACTTGTAGCTGTCGACAAATAGCTCGTAATTATTATCCCCCCTCCTCCCATTCCATTTTCTCACCTAGCGTGTATCATCATAAACATCTTTGAAATAATCCCCCTTTATTTTGCGATGAAATATATGATATAGACATTTTTTTAATTGTATTTTAACTGTTAAAAATATTTTTTTTTTGTTCCTGTCATTTTCAATTTAAGTTTGAAATGATGTAAGACTTTGTTGTGAAATGTCAGGTCTACTGACGTTTGATTTTAACTGACGTTTCCAATTTGTTTTGATTTTTCAATATAATATAAAAATACAAAAAGAAAACATAATTTGATATATATTTTTGGTATACTTACAGGGACGAGATTATTTGTTTCCAATAATGTTAATGAAAACTCGTAGAAAATTTTTCATTAAAGATTAATTAGGTTACGTTAGTGGTTTAAAACACTAAAAGAAAAAAAATCGAATTTTAATTCCGATTGAGAAAATTCGATTTATCGTACGAATATTGCATATACACCAGAAGAAAAAAAAATATAAGAGAAGGAAACATTTATTTGTATACGTAGAGAGTATTAATACTTTAAAGATCGATAGATTTGCTGGAAATTCAGGGCTGGGGTAAATTAAATATAAATGAAAAGTACTATATAGCAACATCTACTAATGCGTTTTACATAAAACAACATTTGAAACTACTGTTTCACTGCAAGAGAAAAGTAGGATGAGAAAAGATTAAGCAGAACTTAAATTGGACTTTTCAATTCGCTAGCATTAAATAATAAAAAATCTAATTCGCATCTCCGGTCTCGAAAATGTGAAAGAAACGAGCACAGGATTTAAAGATTATGCTGAACTAAATTCCTAATCGATTCTCGAAAAAATCCATCATTAAAAACTTCTAATAATTATCGATAGAAATGAGAGAAATATACTTTTATAAGATCAACGTGGTTAGATGAACCGTGTTACTTTAATCGCAGACAGTTTCTGTATCCGGAATTCACTACGTTTTCACGGGTTGGATGCATTTGGCGTAACACGAATGGTATGGTTCGCGGTCACGTAGTACATACATATATAGGTTACCGCTTTATCTAGTTTATCTACTTTAGAAGCGGTGCAAGTACTAGGAGAACTCGCGCGTGGACGAATTAGGTTCATTTTCCAACGGGCAAGTGGATTCCTCTACCTCGTTTCTATCCTTCCACTCTAGGGAAAGCGTTTTGGTATGAGGAAGAAATTACCATAATCTAAGAGACAAATTAGAAACTCGTCCCCTGGAGGAAGGGAAAACTCGTAGGAGGAGGTGGTGATGGGGATGGTAGTGTTGCTACTGCTAAAGGAGACCAAGTCGATTAATCGGGGAGAAGCGGTCGCGTTAGTCGTGACATTGCATAATTCAAAGGCATACTCTCGTTTTAACGTCAATTGTAATTTAATCGTCCGAGATTTAACTCGGGAAGACTCGAGAATGTTTGAGTGATGGCTTTTACTCTGGTCATTTCATGCATCTACCTTGACTAAAGTGATCTCATTGATTGTAAATTATCGCGGATTAAATAAAAGAGTTCATAGGATACAGAATCCTGTTATCGAATATCCGATTGGAATCTTTATAAATACTTATACTTAATCTGTGAAAATGATTGTCCCGGAAGATAAAGAAGACACGACGATAAAAAAAGATATTCGTTATTTACGTATATTCTACCTTTTATAATTCTTTAAGTCCACAAATCAATCTCTGTGGCATAATCGGATGATCGAGTACATACATGCCAAATGCAATCGGTATTCGTGAGAAAACTGACCAAGGGCCCTGAATAGTTCAATGGATAGAGCAGTAATCCGAAAAGTGGAGAGGGGTACCCGGGTTTGAGCTTGGTCCAATCAGTCCAACGGCTCTATTTTTTCATGAATCTTATATAATTCTATGATGAAACACTTATATTTTATGGTTAATCGTATATATAGAGATCCTTCGATTATATCATTAGTTTTTATATATCACACTAATTTGTAAAAAAATATTATTAATTATTATTTTTGCAATAAATTCATTATAATCGTTTAGAAAAAAAAAATCTATTCTATTTAACGGTGATGAATTTATCCGGAATAGAGATTAATTCGGTTTCATAAGATAAAAATAATAAACTTGTTTTAAAAGAAGAACAAAATCAATTTTTACACCTTTGATTGAATTATTTTAATTTTATCCGATCTTTTTTGTTCTTTTGTAAGAAGAGTAAAACATATCACAATAAAGGAGCTGCGGGTTTCAAATATAAAATTGTAAAATTATCGAAGAAATTCTTTATCGTTATGGGAGAAAGAGAAAACGAAAATTAGATGAATTCGTTAAAAGAAGTGAATCTTGAGTGGATAAGAAATGTGAAAGAATCAAAGAAAGAAAGAAAGAGAGAGATTTAAGGTAAAAAAAAGAGTTTCATAGTAAGAAGAGAGGAAAGTGGCAGGAGAAGGAAGAGAGTGGGGGGGGGACGAGGGTTGGTTGGGATTGCGAACTTAGAGCCTTTAATATTTTTCTCGTAAATCTTACTGCCTCTCTCCTCGTCGCTGGACTCAGCGTCCAAGTACTCTCTGTGCGGATCTGGGCCCGGCTTATCTTTAACTTTATCTTTCCGTCTTTGCATTTTATTGAAGGCTCCGCTCGGTTGGCCTCGGCACTTCTACCCGCTCGAGCAGTTCGCGTGTAGCTGATTTATGCGTTCCGCCTGACTGTTATACTTGCGTCTCGTGATCTCAACGTTGAAAATCGTCGGCTGGTTTAGAAGAAAATAATCCCTTTTTCTTCCGTATTATTAAATTGTTTTTCCTTCTTTTCCGATTTGAAACGGACGTTTAACCTCGTTAACCGACTTCGCGTTAATCCGTTAATTGTTTTATATAAATCTTTCCAAGTCAATTGATTGAAATCGTAGAGAAAAAAAATTGACGGATAAAACGATTATGAATTATCTTCAAGCTTGTAGAAATTTTTTGATTGACGTCATTATAGATCCTAATTGTTACTTTTCGTAATTAAGTATATGCAAGGAAATTAATTTAATAATTTATAATGAAACAAATCAAAAAATCGAAGTATATTATATTAACACGTAAGACTTGTAAGTTGAATGAATTTTACAAGTATAATATCGAACGAATTCTTTTCAGAATTTCGTGGAAAATAAACTCACGTTTATCTTACGTAGACGAATGAATTATTCAGGTTCAATAGATGGGAGGAAAAGCGTTCGTCATCGAACGTTCTATCTCTTTAATATGTGCGAGCCAATATTCATTTGTCGAACGTAAACACACTAAACCAAAAGTACTGAATGAATACGAATACGGAAGAAAACAACGTTTACAATTACGCAGGATAAAGTAGCTCACATAAATATGGATATTTACGTTGGTTGCTGAATTTGAAATATCGTTCAGGTTATGATGGATAGTTTCTAAAAATTACCTTTTCTCAAAATTCAAGAGAAATCGTTTTGTTGTATTTTTGAGTTGGTTGCATTAACGCATTGTTATCATGAATTGTTTGAAAAAACTACCGACATACTTCATGTTTTTCTTGCAGTAGTTTTACACAATATGTTATAAGTATTTTTTTTTTTTTTATAGTATATATACTCTTATATAATATATGTGTCATGCGTGGTTCAAAATAATTTAACTTTAAGTAAGTTAATAGATAAAATTTTCATTGTATAGAATAAATGCTAAACATATGTGATAAATTAAATTAAAACGAACGATTAACTGTGTCACAAATATGACATCGAATTCTTGAAATAAATTTATACGTCATATAAGTTAGATCGGACATATGATTTTTCTCTTTCTTTCCCAATATAGATTTCTTTCAAAAATTCATGCTTCGATAGGGGGATAACCGCAAAACTTTGATTTCTAGAAATGTAAATAAAACATGTTTCGTTGCGAGTGATGGTTTTATGAAAGATAGAAAAAATAAAAGGCAAATATTTAAACAAAAATAAAAAAAAAGAAAGAAAGAGAGTTAGAAAATGTTATCGATATTTTTCTTTTTTTTCTTTACCATCTGTGTACATATTTCAATATTGATCATAACAATATTTAACCAAAAAAAAAAATTTTACATGAAAAATTTGATCGAGCAATATAATAAAAGTTTCTTGATTTTATCAGTTTAGTTTTATAATTTTTAACAAACTTGCAGCATTAAAGTAATTTTTTAACGAAGAAAATATACACCATTGAATAAAAACGTTGTATCATCTAATTGCCTTTTAACTCTCTTTTCTTATTGATCTATTTTTAATAATCAATAATTAATACAATCCATCTTTTAAGAACAAAAATAATAGATTGAGAAATAAAATTGATGATCACGATTAAGTATTTGTTAATCCAAGAAAATTAATTACTAATTCCCTGTGATACCGATCGATACCGAATATCCTATCTATTTTATCAATCTTTTAAATAAAGAGGAATAACCCTAATGGCAAAAAGTGAGATATCGAGTGTAAAAATGCTGTTCGAATTGTCAAGTTTACCAATCTTTCGAAATTCGCCGACACAACGAGCTTATTTTGTAGACCATACGTCTCTGTGTTTATCCTAGTACCTCTTTCTCTCTTTCTCTTTTTCTCTTTCGTACGCACGCAATATACAGGTTTTTTCGTCCAGTCGAATGCCTAGACGAGCATTCTTCGAACCGGATGTACGGCTTGGTCATTCGATGTACACTTGGACAAACGAACGAACGAACGAACGAACGAGGAATGGATGGACGGATGGACGGACGGACAGACAGACGAACGAAAGGAGAAATTGCGCTGGCTTGATGATAGCTACGAGGTGGGGAGGGGAATAGGACAGATCGATAGAACGAGATTAAAAGAGGCAAAGCTACAAGATTAAAAGGCAAAGCCGACTCTCCTCCACTCTCTCTTTCCTCACCCCTTTTGAATCGCACGCTACGGTTTGACCAATCACGAAGACATTTATATTTCTGCTAGAATCGTTATTGACCGATCAGAGAATTCGGACTTCCGCAGTCCCGTCGTTTCTTTTTCTTTTATCTTCTCGTCTCCTTCCTCCCCCCTCCTCATTTTTCTCCACTCTCCTAACCCTTCCCTTCCCATTATCCTACTACTTTTTTTCCTTCCTTTCTTTTCTTCCTCACCATTGTTCTCATTTATCCACGTCATCCGTACTTCGTTTCTGCGTTCTCCTTACGATTCATATTTTTTTACATCGAAATATTGTTTCTCATAGTCTCCTTTGAATTTTGATCTTTAAAAATCTGAACCAATGAATTTTTAAACATTTCTTTGTGTATTGTTTTTTTTCCTTGAATGATATTCCCATGGGTTTATGCACGTAGTTAGATAGCTTACTTACAATTGGTTTAATATTCTGTCGAATAATCATAGTCGAGATCTAACTGCCGATTTTCAGTTCATTAATTTCCTCTATCCTTCATAAGAAATTTATTTGGAGAAAATTTTCGATCAGGCTAACATGAAAATATGTCGTCCCATCGGCGTACATCGGGAAAAGGAAATTGAGTCGGAACACGGAGCGAAATTGCGGGTAGCGAGTTATGAAATATACGACGGTACAAACTGGAAGCCGAAACTAGTGGCGCTAAACTTTAATCGGGCAAGGCAAACGCGTATGGATTTTGGTGAAAAGTAATAGTTAGAAATCTATACATATATATATAGAAAGAGATGTAACTACACATACGAATGACTATGTTCAGCGAATGAATTTCAAAGAAATCAATGTGTTTGAACTTTCAACTTTTTGTTTATTTTCGATTTTTCTTATGATGTCAATTTCTATTATAAATCGTGGAAGAGAAAGTTTGTAAAAAAAAGGAAAATAATAAAATTATTGTCAAAATCAAATAATTTTAACCTTTCATAATATTGTGTTACTTTGAAGTCAGACATTCATATATTGAAACAAAGTGAAAAAAAAAATTGATTTTATGATTTATTTTATATTACAATTATTTATACTATAAAATAAATCATAAAATCTACTTTTTCCATTTATTAGCTTCATCCAATATGAATTCACGAAAGGTGAGTAATTGAAGTATGAAATTCGTACTTTCCATTCGAAAACAAACATATCATATTTAATGACTTATTATATAACTTGAAGCAATATTTTAAAATAAATAATATGAATAATAATGACTTACATGAAATTAAACAATCGTTTCTACATTAAAGTAAAATTCTTCTTTTCGTTAACGTTCTGCTAACAATATTTACTCGCAATTAACTCTCATATTCTAGCAATTATTTTATCTTAAGATTTTCCAAATATTGGTTTTAGTAAGTAAAATGAATAATAATAGAAGAAAAAGAAAATACGAGTAATTATAAGTAGACAGAAAAGTTTTTGTCGGTGTCAATTTCTAAAGTCAAGTAAAATTTGAAAAAAAGAGAAGAGAAAAGAAAGAGAGAGAGAGAGAGAGAGAGAGAGAGAGAGAGATACAGAGAAGAAGTTACGTGAAATGAAGGTAAAAGAAGACGATTCTATAATGTTCGTTCAAACGAAAGGTTTGTTCGAACTTTCAAGTAGGTACTTTTCTTTCTATCGTACTCAGTAGAACGTGCTTAAGCGGCAAGTGGACACGAAAGTTTAGAAAACGCGAATTTGCTCGTTATTTCCGGAAAGACTATTGGTACTGTCTGTTCTGTGGCCTCGTTGAATGTTCCCAGTAGCACGTTTAGGTTTGCATTTAGCAAATGTTACATTGTTTACTCAAATATTTCCAAATCGAGCTTCGTCACTTGGTTAATATTTGTAATTATCGTTTTATTCCATTGAAAGTTTCGAATGTGTTTAATTAAATATTTTCTCTCTTTCTCAATCTATCTCTATTTCTCTCTCTCTCTCTCTTTCTCTTTCTTTAGACTCTTTCGTTTGACGTGCATGCAGAATTTGACGGGTGAAAAGATGAATACATTTTGCTTCTCTGTAATTTGGTAGTGCCTTTCGGCATTCGCCTTTGGAATTGCTAGTTCAAATCGTGTATCCCTTCGTTAGTGCCAAAGTCGAGATACAAAGTACCTCAATGCGGACTACGTGAATATGCCGTATAGCACGCTCATTTTCATGAAACATTTTCAAGTTACGAAAAGCGAGACGTACTTCCATTGAAAAGTACTTCCTACGAAGTACTATATTTTTCTAACCGTATCTTCGAATCCTATGAATTCCAAAGGTACTACGGGTTTTCTTTTCGAGTACTATGGGATAATACGATAACAAGAAATATTTTTTAACTCCTTTTAAAGAAAATCACCTTGGTTTTATTCTTATTTGTAAATTAATTTAATAATAATAGTAATAATATATATATATCATCAACGAAAAAACAATAATTTAACTATTGTTGTTTGTGTTCATTAAAAGTATTAATTGTTCGAAACTGTTTAATAGAAGTACGCGTGATTTTGTCTACGATGAACTTTCCCCTGTTAACGATAAAGAATTTAATAATAAAAATACTTCGAGAAAAATATGTCATATATGTAAAGCGATTCTTGCGTTAACCAAGATATTCTCTAATCAGTATTTGAATAATTTCTATTTTTTTATATTGGAATATATTTTAATAAAGAACGGAAACTCCTAGCTGTTAGTTTCGTGTGTATAACAATAAAGTCTGTAGGTATTTTTGTACGTAAGTTTATTTCAAAGCGCAATAATTTTTCTACGCTAGAAGAATTCTCTCTTAGCAGTTCTCGTTAGACTAGCAGAGGCAGACTTTAATCCACTTCATTTTTGCAACATGTCTAATTAGATGGTACTTGGCACAGATTACTCTACATTTAAAAGGGACGGCCGACAGAATAAATTATACTTATTTTTCTTTTTGGTCCACCTTCTTCCTTTCTTCCTTCCTTTCTTTCTTCCTTTCTTTCTTTCTTTCTTACTTTCTTTCATTCTTCCTTTCTTCCTTTCTTGCTATCTCTACCAACTTCATCTTTCCTTTTTTCTGCATCTCTCTTTTCTTTTATTCTTCTTCTTTACTTTCTGCCTTTCTTCTAATAAGAATATTTGAAAATTGAAACGTCTTAAGCAAATTTTTATACTTCTCCGATATTATTCGTAGAATTAATTAACTAACCCCTGATATTTCCGTTTTAGCGGAAACTGGGTTGAGTAGCCGAGTAAAAGCCACCGTATCTATCGTATGTATGCTAATTGAACGAGAGCAATCTGAAAGGGACTTCAGCCAGTAGCTTCTAGTTGATTACCATCGCAAGTACTCGCGAGCGAGTACCACTGCGTCCGACAATGTGAAAACAGTTTGAACATTCATTTTCAGTATCGGCTAATAGCATGTTCGCGGGTCGTATTACTTTTGTATTTTCCTATTACATGATAATCGATTAGAACCGATCAAAGATTTACACTCGATTTAGAAATTATTGCGTTTATATACATGCATGTTTAACGTACGATCTAGTTATAAACTTTCCAAAATCTTTTGAAGTATTTTATTGTTTTGAATACTGCTTGACCTGTTTTGTTTAAATAAAATCATTTTTTAAGATAGTTTTAAATATTATTGAGTATACGATGTCATTTTCTAAGCAAAAATATTAACAACAGTATATACAATAATACCTCTTTCATGGGCTATTATTTTTTTATATAAAATAATAAATCTTTATCATATTTTACCACATTTGAATTCTTAATTTCAGTAAAAAAGTAGCAATAAAATAAATTATGATTTATTTAGGAAAATATTGCTAACATATGCCAATATACGCACACGATATTAATACATGCCCAGTTTTCATACTTCAGGATAAAATATCTTTTGAAAAGCTTTTTTTTTTATTGATATTTTTATTTTCCCAACACTCGTATAAATTCTCACCAATATCGTATTAAAATCGATTGCTAAATTCGATATAAATTTATTTTTAAAAACTTTTAGTGAATGTGTGCGCGAATACATTTACGTTCAATGTTCGTAATTATGTGAAAAGATTTAAATAAAAATGAATGGATAAAAAATAGGAGCCATTTATATCGTTTATAAATAACTATACTATTCCAGGCTTTTCTTTATGCTATTTTGCTTGTATATACACTATTGTTTCTATTTTTTCTGTTCATGTGAAAAAATGAGTTTTACGAGAAATATCACCAGTTGAATTATGTTATTTTTGTTTGCAAATAGAGAGAAGAGGTTCAGAAAGAGAACGAGAGAGAGAGAGAGAGAGAGAGAGAGAGAGAGAGAGAGAGAAACAGAGAAAGAAATAGGAATAGTAGAAAAGTTGAAAACACTCTTGTGTCAAAATTAAAAATGCGCTCTCATCTATATCCAAACCTTTTTGTCATATTTTTTCATCCACGCTTCCTTTCATGCGTGAAGTCGAGTACGGTAATTATATCCATGTTCTATAAATTAGCGTTATTGAAGCATCGTTAACAGGTCGTAATATGATACCATCATGAGTATCAACGATTTGCAACGTTTTCCTTAGTTTATCTAGCCTAAACGCAATGTCTATTTAATGTGTTCAAACGCAGAAGCAGATACTAAGTTGTTACGTTCGGTCTTAGATGTTCCACGAGCTTGTTTGCCAACGGTCGATGTTGCTAATACCATGTTTGCAGTTCTTTGAAGATCATTTATAAACCCAGTGATTGATTTATCTAAGAAAAAAAAAAAGAAAACCATTTGTGGTGTTATAATACACGCTTATACGGTGAAAAGTATCGACGATTTTGAAAAAATCGATTAAAAAATGACTTCACAAGATAATTTTTTTTTCCCCATGATATATCTCTTTTGAAATCAATCAAAGTATATTTTACAACATTTTTTATATCATTAAAAACAAAAAAAATATTCAGCTGGGTCACAGCTGATATATATAATATATATGTGAATATATTTTTTATTTAAAATATATTGTAAACGTTTGGGCTTTTGCTTATGTTATTATTGCTAGGAGATGTAGGTTTGAATGCGTCTAGTGGCTGCATAAGTGTGAGTGTCGTGCCGATGTTTATTTGGGGTATCGATATCTTAAGATAAACGTATACAGAACATGGGCAGTATGCGGACCACTTGATAAAAGGCGACGCTGCGGCGTTAGAGGGAAAGGGACATAAGGGGCGCAGACCAAGGGTCGGGGCTCACTTTTTACGGATTAGTCTTACGAGTTAGTCGAGAAAGAATCGGGAGTATTATGTTGGAGTTGTGAGTCGTTATGAAATAAATATATATCTATATCAATACGAAACAGTCGTCTCTGAAGTTCTCTTACGAAACCCTTCTTACGCACCTTATGTATCTTATGGAAAGGGACGAACGGATTAAGTGTTGATTTACGATTATCAGAAGTGGAACGAAGTATCAATTAGTTTACAATTTTATTATTAATTTTAAAAGTCAATCATTAGAAGTTTGTGATAATTAAAAAATCTAATTGTAAAAGTAAAATATAAACTACAAATATATTGAAATTTTAATATTTTGATTTAAATTATAGATATAAAAAATAATAAATTTACATAGAGAATTACAAAGGGTTTTTAATAAATAGAAATATGAAAAAGAGAACATATTTTACAGTATATGTATCTACATATAACACAAAAAATGCAAAGGCTTTATATTTGTTAATAAAATTTATATAGTAAAAGAGAAATAACTAATAAATTTGGGTTATTAAAAAAAGACATTTTATACTCGGCATCGTTCAATCTAGAACTCTACGATTATTGCAATTAAAATAAAATTGATTTCATAAAAACGTCAGTCCAATAAATAACTTTATTTTTATTGAATTTCTTTTAATTGTTCGAAAGTTCATTTATTGAAAACATTTTTATCTGGTGCATTTAGTTGATAATCAAAACGTTATTGTAATTTTCAACGTAAAATTTCGATAAACAACTTTTACCATTTGACATTGTTTGATAAAAATTCGAATAGGACGAGAGATAGTACGAAATTTCGATTTAGTCGGAAAGGAGAACGTGTGAGGATGAGGAAGAGGTGGAGGGGAAGGTGGAATAGGGGAGAAGGAGGATGCCTATGCCTCGAAAAGAGATCCTCGAAGTTTCGCGTTTGTTTGCCGACGGTCAATGTTGCTGGGAATGCTTTCTTCGGGAATCGATTGTTGGTCGGGACGAACCAGGGATTTTCTCGAGTGCTTCCGCTGTCTCGTGCACGTTAGGTCCTCGAATCGCTTTCGCCCTGTCCACATCGTTCTAACTACTTTTGCTTCGGTTCCTATATATATATGTGTGTATGTGTATGTGTGTATGTATTTGTTTGTTTGTTTGTGCGTACTTCTGCAGTCAGCCATACATACTCTTCTTCTTTTCCCTTTCTCCATTTTCCTCTCTCCCTTTTCCTTCCTCTCTCAATTTCTCTATCTCCTTTTCCTCTACGTTACCTTCACTCACAAATTTTATTCGCATTTTTGGAACCATCATCAGATGTCTTCCTTCGGACTACAAAAAACTACGTTAAGTCCTTTTACGATAAACCTTAAAGATTGAAGGATGATAAAGTTAAATGATATTTAGAAAATGAAATTTTTTTATTAAATTTGAAAATCTTATCGAGATATTTATTGTTCTAGGCAAATAAGTCGATATATAAGATATTATATTTTTTTTGTTTTTCATTTTAATAGACTTTACTTATGTGTTTTGTTTCTAGTTAAATTTATATATAGCTGTGGTTTATTTAAGTAGACATTAGCTCGATATTATCTACGATAAAATTCATAGGAAGCATATAATTGTAAATTGATATGTATTAAATTGAAAGTAATATATATTGTTCGGAGTTCATCATGTGAAATGGTTGTTATTTTCAAAGATTCACGAGGTAGCTGTGACTTTATCATTATTATTATTTAATAATTAAAACAGTCTCGTTTTACTCAAAAACGACTTAACTTGTTAAACAAGCTTAGAAGGAATCCATATATTGAATATAATATGTCAATTAATTAAAGTAATATTTCATTTCTAATATTCATTATAACCAATCTGATTTTGTAACACAGTAAAATGCAAATTAAATTCTAATAATGTCTAATTCATTTATGCTATTTATTAATTAATTAAAGTTATTAAAAAATACGCTTTACCGTAGTCACCTGTTAATTTAATAATATAATTTAATTTGAAAATGATTGTTTTTGATATCTTATATGTTAACGATAACAATACTTCGATATTGTAAATATATATATAAGTATTTATTAATATAACAAAAAAATTCGATATTTAAAGAATTTAAATTAGCAATTAATTTCTATTACTGAAATAATTGAAAACATTTGAAAAAATGATCAAATTTTTAAATATTTCATTTTCATTGCGAATAAATCTGTATTCTTGTAAATTTTCATTTTTAACAAATCCATAACTCGCAATGGCATTTAAAAACTATTTTTAATTTATGTATAATCGAATTGTGATACGATAATGAAAACGATGGAATTTGTAATATGATATTGAAATGGAAAAATGTAATCGGAATTGGAATTGGAATTCATTGCATTCTTTTCACACTTTTGAAGTATTTTCTTTTATACTTTTAATATCACGCGCAATGATTTTCAAGAATACCGTTGTATTGATTGTAAGTTGATTTGTAAAAATACCGCTAACTCGTTGAATAAAATTCTTTGATATTATGAAAAATGAAAATTGCTAGATGTAGAGTCCGTTTGATATTACGTTTGTTAAAATAATGTGTTGGAACTACTGGAACTCTTGGAACTGTTCTCCCTTGAAAATGATAGGCACATTGGCACCTTAGTGATAACTCCCATCTCCTTACTATGGCAAACAGAAGTGAAGTTTGGGGTAGTGGAATTCGTGCTTGACCAGTGGACGACAAATTCAACCCTTACTATTCCTTATAGAAAAGTGTCGATGTCCTTGGCCAAGTGCAATGAAGAGTCTTACTAGCACGGCTTGGTACGTTTGCTTTTTTTCTGTTTCATTACAATTAAGGACCCCTTGCACATTTATAATCCTTAGATTTCTCTTCTACAAAAATTGTTTATTTCGAGAATTAGGAGAAATCCATAAAATTGAGTATTTTCAGAAAAGATACTAAAAATGTCCTGCTTTAATAATAGTATTGTAAATTACAGTAAAAAGTATATTCGTGATATCACATGTTATTATGATCATTTTAGATGATTAATATAAATAAATTTTTAATATTTTTGCTAAATAAAATTATTATAAACAATATTGAAATATTTTATGTGTAAATGAATATAAATGTGAATAAAATAAGAAGGCTCTTTATTGATTTATCAAATTCGCATACTTTATTGCGTTATGCACAGTTTTAAGTAGCAATTGACTTTACTTTATCAATTCCTATGAACAGTGACTCTATACGGTTACAAAAATACACACATACACTATCAACGATCACTGATTTTACTTTCCCATCAAGTTGATTTTAATTAATTTAAGATGCAACTCATATAGCTGTACTATAAAACGAAGTTAAACATTTAAAATCGATAAAGAAGTAGAATCGTACATTGTACAGTTATAACACAAAGAACTCCGTTTGCGTTTTCCATGATTATTGACTGTATATCGTAGTGAGGTTTTATTTAATCAATTTAAAAAAGTTCACACTGTTATTGATAAAAAAGCAAAATTGTATTAGTAAATGTTAACATTATTACCGCATTGCGGCTGGTCACAAATAAAATATAAATGGTGTAGATAGTATCATTCTTTTTTTTTTTTTTTATAAAGAACTTCTTTGATAAAAATAAATTGTGTATTCTTTCAGATCGATTTGGTCAATAATACTATATAATTATTTCAAAAACAAATAAAGACTTTTGATTTTCACCTGTCTAGATATAAAAGAATATTTTTTTGATAATTGTAAAAATCAATTAAACGATCATTTTAATATTAACATCAGTTAACAATTCCATGTTAAAGATTTCTTTGTTTTAAAATATCATGCAAGAGAGTTATTAAGGCGTAATATGTATGTCGAAAAATGATAATGAATTTAATCGAAAAAAATTATGTCCCATGCAAGGCTCAAAACTTTTCAACCCTACCATGTATATCGATTTATGCTGACAAATAATCAAGCAGGAAAAACCCCTCCATGAATAAATATACAACGTTTGTTGAGTAATCTTATTGTTAGAAATCGAATAGAATTTTTTAATGTCAATGGCACGTAATAAAACGATTCACGATTGGTCAATGTTCTTTCGAGAAGTCTAATACTTAGGCGAAATAATACCTCTGAACGTTTTCTTCCTATAAAGCAGCTTAACTTTTGGAGTAAACGTCGATAACTTTCTTTTTTTTTTTTTCCTTTTTTCTTGTTTTTGGTATTATATTATACAACTATTAAATCGCATAGCACGCACCGTTAGGTTATTCAATGTTTAAAAGTCTTAGACTGTTCGGGAAGAAAAGTTTTTCGAGAAAGAGATAACGATAGTATCGTAAAAATAAGTTTACAATTGATATTGCAATTACGATTTAACGTTTGATCTCAACGATATCCGAACGATACTTATTGCTAGCTCTCGATAGAATGAACTTTCGTACTTTATGTATATCTTAACTTTATTCTGAAATCACATTAAGTTATACTTTCATCGAAACGTATTTTTCTCGGACAAAGTTACCATCAATGAAACTATTCTCCCCCAGGTATTTTTTCTTCTTTTTTCCCCGATACTTTATTAGATTTTAAAAAGCGTTAAATTAATAAGAAATTAGACTTCATTTATTTCTTTAACACGAATCTAACGTAAAGCTAAGGAAAGCCATATTTTTCATCATAATTATTATCATCATCATCATCATCATCATCATCATCATCATCATTATCATCATCATCATCATCGTCATCATCATTATGTACATATGGATATATATAATATAATTTGTTCATAATTCTTGAACCGTATTTATCTTCATTGTTCACGGTCTAGAGAAACCCGATCCTACACGACTACTAAAGAACCTACTTGCCTTCTCGTTGGCATCCTTATCGCGAATTAACCGTCACGTGCTGAGGGTTACGCGACATAGTTTCCATTTAAAATTCAAGTTAAACTTAATTCGCTTTATCGTGTTCACGGGTAAGCCATGCACGAAGAAAAAGAAGAGAAAAAAAATTCGGTAGGTGTTAACTTTTTCTCTCTTTCTTTCCCTCTCTCTTACTCTTCTTGTAAGAATAAAGAAAAAGAAAAGAAGAAAATTGTAAGAAAAGTGGGAAGTGAAAAAAAACTTAGTTAGCCCAACATCGCAAGAAATTGTATTCAACTTTATAAAAGTTTCTTAACCTCGGCTATTACGTACATACCTGAACTCTGTAAGCTTTTATTTTATTAAATTCGACAGAGTTAACTCAATACATATTTACTTTCCTTAACGATAGAAATAAATAAATAAATTTGTATTCGGTGAATTCACATTTTAGCAGAGGACAGAAAGCAGCTCGTTTATTTAGTTGCAGTAACAATTGCAGATTTTTTAGCGTAACGATCGTAATCCTTTCCTATCTTTTCATCCACAGTCTGTTCCTCGGATTTAGAGGTAACGTTTGCACATCTACTTCTTTTTTTCTTTTCCCTTTTTTTCTAATTTTTTTTCTCATACTCTTACTACTCACTCTGTAGCTAGCACGTGCAAACGTTATGCTAGAACATCAGTGCAAACGTCGACACACAGGACGGTATATCCCTTACTTCTTTCCAGCGTTGCTTTGTAACTCGAGCGAATCAGTTCTTCTTTCTATTTTCCTTCTTTTTTTAACTTCTTTTTCTATCTTTTTTCCACCATTCTATCCTCTTACCTCTTACTTCTCCTCAATACTCGGGCGTCCAATTTTCAACGAGTCTACATTTTTGTCACCATCTTCGTTTTTTCTTTCCTTCCTTCCATTCTACCATCCTTTCTTCTTTCCTTCCTATTTTCTTTTTTTTACTTTCCGTTAAACTGGAATATAGATCTTAAGAAAGAAAGGTAATGGAAGAGCATTCGAATTTGCTGCGCCTGTACGTTTCAAACGTCTAGTCTCCTTCTTCTATGACATTTCAAAGGAAAAGTCCTGGATGGAAAATAAAGTACTTAATACGAAGTCGAAAATTATTACTGGAATTGGCAGCGAACAGACGGATTCCAGAGTCCGGCTTCGTTTGAAATAGAAGTCTAATTACTGTTTCCAGTTTAATCATAAAGGAAGTAGAAGAGGAAGAAGAAAAAGGGACAGAGAATACTGGACGAAGGGACGTCAGTAAACTAACAAAAGGGATGAAAGGACCTAAGAGGGCTAGAAAGGGGTACATTTTGTTATCCTTTCCTCTCATTTTCTCTCTCTCTCTCTCTCTCTCTCTCTCTCTCTCTCTCTCTCTCTCTCTCTCTCTCTTACCTTCTCATTCTCTTCTACTTCTACGAATTAAATCATGGAAGCAGCATTAAAACGAAGCGTAAAATGTGGACAAAGAAAATCTCTCTGTGATCCGCATGATATCAAACTTGGCTTGAGCGTGTTTCTTACCAGTATATATGACAGCTTAAATTAAGTCTGCGTCATCGAAACGATAAAACAGATACACAAGTTGTATAAATGAGAATAAGATACTTTTTGAGAATTAAAAACGTCTTTTTTTCATGTCATTTAATTTGTCTTTTTTTGAAAAGTATTTCCTCAGAAACAAACTCTAGGGAAATAAGTTTAAAAGACAGTATAGGAAATGAAGAAAGGGAAAAAGAATCGAAATTTATTTAGTCGGATTTCATGATTATCTTATAATCGATTATGGAGGTCTAACGATTTCGAAGTCTTCAAGACAAGAATCCGAATGCGACAAGAAACAAATAATAATAAAGAAATAAATAAAGGGTAGAAAGAGAAGTGTTGTTCAATCGATAATGTCGTCGTTAGTTCGACGATTGTCTTACGAGGAAAATTGTCACCGTTTGTTATAGAATTGAAATTCAATTCGATAGAAATACAATCTGAAATTATATCGAAATTCAAATAACATGAATTTCTTTTAAAAATATATCAGTATGAATAACAGAAAAAGAAAATTTCGTAGACCATAATGAAAAAGTATCGCTCATGTTTTTTAACAAGATTGTATTAAATAAATAATAATCTATGTTCAGTCAAAAATCACTAACTACACTTTTGGTCCAAACTAACTTATGTAACTTACATTACTTAAAAGTGCATAAATAATCCAGAAAAAGTGTTCCTTAAATAGTAATTTGTCTTTTACCAAATCTGATTTATCCCTTTAAAAATTAATTGGACGTGTAATAATTCGGATTAGGATAAATATTAATTAATGATTTTCGGCTGAAAATAAACGACATGTATTTAACTTGGCTCACATATATATTAAAATTAGATAAAAATAAAAATAGAATACAAAAGGATGATTGAGATGAATAAATACTTGTGCACTAACTTTCCTTTCCTCACTCTCTTTTTTTATTTTTCTTTTAGTTTTCTCATTTCATTCTCTAATTCCATATTCTTTTTTTTGATTTCATCGAATCTCTGATCACGAATGTTGCACGTGGTAGGTGGGTAGGCAGGAAAGAAGGAAAACGAACGATTTATCGTCTCAATTCGATTCTAGCTTCAGTGATGATAGTCAAAGCTATCATTAGATCTTACTGTTGAGAATAGATTTCCGTAATCAAATTCGAAAAATATCTTATCTTATCGTACCCGGTGAATCTCGATTCTTGTTTGCCTCATTGTAGTAGCGGACCGGAATAGTACTTTGGAGCTACTATATGTTTGGAACTACTTTTCTAAAGGTTCAAGGCAAGAATTTTCAACTCCCTATCTTCGATTTTTCATCTCTCTTTTGTTCATCTTACGGTTAAGGAACTTAACTATTATTGATGACTTCAGGAAGAGAATCTACGTTAATATTATATCACTCGCAAACGTGACTGTAACTTACTCTACTTATCAATATTCTGGATAAGATCATAGAAAATAAGAAGAACGACATAAAAAAATAATAAAATAACTAACAAGACGTCTATCAAATAACAAAATATTCATTAAACGACACGGTTCGTCAGAAAGTATATAATCAATATCTCATGTTCACTTTTCATTCAGATTTTAAACGGAAGATTTGATCGAACAGAAAGAAATTCGCGGTGTCAATTGGGATGAGAGAACGTTTAACTTCATTTCTCTCTCTTTTTTTCTCTTACTTTTTGTTTTTCAAGTGTATATATACACACACTTATACACGTTAACTCTAAACCGAGTTCATCGCGCATACTCTGCTCGTTTCCTCGTAGACAGTGGCACAGAGACTCGAGAACGTTAGACCATTTCGAGGGATCGAAAACTTCCCCCATGTTCGATTTGATTCGCAATCGGGCTGGACTAACGCGATCGACCTGACAGAGATTAGATCCAGCGCGGCAACTATGGCATTCTCCAAAAGCAAGCACGGTAAGCTGCTGATTCCAAGTCGACCCTCTCAAAAGCATTCTCTCTCTCTCTCTCTCTCTCTCTCTGTTATTCTCTTACAAGTAGTAGTGAATTTCTCTCAGTAGTAAAGTCCTGTCTTAACAGTACAGTCACGGTGTTCTGGAATGCATCAGCGAACGGTTTTATTGCACCGTTATACGTGACGCGAGATGTATACTTGTACGTTCGTAAGAACACGTCCGTGTGTTATCAGAATAGATATGGAAAGAAAAGAATTTGTATGTAGGACATAAATACACATATATATACACATACCAGCATGAAAGGTTTACTTATGAACTGTTCTCAAGGCCGTGGTATTCATACTTACTTCCTTTCCTCACTCGATTTCTCATATAGTTGCGAATTTTTGTACAATTTTCTTCGACAGTTGCGCACTCATGAAAATATCGTTTCTTTACGGCGTACGAAAGAGTACCTTCGACTCCTGAATTCGATTAAATTCGAGGGCTCTTACACTCTTTCTTTTTCTCTTTCTATTTTTTTTTTCTTAACGATAAAAGAAAACGAGAAAGGAAGGTAAAGATCGAAAGGAATGCTCTTCAGAGTTTGCAGCGTAACGTCGGTCATGATTTTATCGAGTAGTAACGTGCAATTACGTTATATAAGGAAACGGAAATCGAAGACGATTTTGTTCCATTTAAAAATCCAATATGAATGCTTTTCATCGTTCGTTGTCGTATTAATATGAAAATTCAATTTTTCATTCTCTCTCACTTACTCTCCCTCTCTTTTTTACATTTTGTAAAATATTATATTGAAAGTAAATAAAAGCTGATGTGGAAATATATTCAACAATTACAAATATTCGTGAAATTGCTTTCGAATGGTATTTGCGAACGAAATTTATATATATTTCATCGTTACAGAGAATGACCTATCTCCGGTAGAAAAGGACGATATTAACTAGTATTAAGGAGAAAGAGAGAGAGAGAGAGAGAGAGAGTCTTTGTTAAAATAAAAAGGAAAATAAAAAGGTAAAAGAATAAAAGAGACAGACGAAAAGAGGAAAAAGATAGGAAGACTTTACGTTTATTTTTTACCTCTTAGGAGACTGTTCGTGAAATACGATACGAAGTTCTATATCTAAAAGTACGAAGAAGAAAAGAAAAAGGGAGAATGAGAAAGATTCGTAGGATGCGTCGGAATCGGAAGCCAGCTGAATCACCTACATAGCTATTTTATTGTCTTACAGATCTAGGATCAAAAGATGAAGAGATATAGTTTTACACGGCTTAATAAGGGGTAAAGGTCTAGAATTGTGAGCTTATTGTTCCTCTGAGTCCTGAAATATCGTTAAGGTGAAGTGAGTAGAAAAAATAAGCCTAAGTTAATTGCTAGAGAAAAAAAAGAAGATATTTGTGCAAAGAAATACACGTGCAAGCAAATGAAGTTCGTAGGGTTTTTCTTGTAAACATTTTAAATAAATTTTATTTAAATTTTAAACAGGTCGAGTAAAGATTGGCTTGGAAATAGAACGGAATATTTATTCTATCAAATATCATTTAATGAGGTTTATTATAATATTATTGTATAGAAGAAATAAAATTAATATTATTACATAATAAATTATTAATTTTGTTAAGTAAGCAAAAGTAACGTTAACCATCCTACCCCCGTATGTTAAGGGCTTGTTAGAAAATAAATGATAAATTATTTTTACGATTTAAACATCGGCCTAGTCTTATTTTTAAGATAGAAAATTGCGAAAAGAATAAAGAATTCGGCTAATACGTTTTAAAAGTCTTTTTATCTTTTATTATAAAACGTCGAATAAGAATAATAAAAATGGTAAGTATATTCAAATCAATAACACGATCACATTATATTAACTTTTTCAATGATCATTTTTAATTTTTCAATTAGGACAATACTTATCGATACCCCAAATAGATAATATTAACATATGAACGTAAACTAAACAGTGATTAACATTCGAACAAAAGAAGATCTTTATCCCTTCAAACAAGAACTTAATAATAAGAAGTTTAATCGTTTGTCTCTATAGGGTTCATGCAACTTGTAGGTCAAATGTGAAGGGTTATTATCGTCAATCGTCTGCAATATGAACAAGAGAGAGGGTGAGGGAGAGAGAGAGAGAGAGAGAGAGTAAAGAGAAGCTTGTGGTGTCTTGACAAGCTTGGACTGCATTGAGACAGGCTTAAGTGTCAAGCCTCTTGTAAGTCGAATCATGCTCAGGATTCGGGTGAAGAGGGATCACAATGTCGGTGGAGCACTTTATGTCGATTCGATAACATCTATAGTAGAACTGGTGCATCCTACTACGTCACAAGAGTGGGTCTGAACACTCTGAGATAGTAGACATGTTTGAAATGCATTCACACATACGCACTGGGGGGGATCAGCGGGTGTTTCAATGCATACTAGAGCATATACGGTACCGCCGGTATACGATGTCTTCTTTGAAAATTTTCTAGAAATCGACTCGAAATGCATGTATGAAAAAATAATCCGTTGAATTCTGCACGTGTTCCTTTAGTTAATTTAGTTTAAATATAAATATAAAAACCTTTTCTTCATTTGCAGGTTTGTAAACGATATTGTCTTATTAATAATCAATGACAAAATAGTGATACTTTTTAATCTTTTTTTTATTTCTTAATAATGTATATTTTCTTTTTTACTTTAATGGTGTTTACATAATAGTAAAATTCTTTCTATTATTTTTTAATTTATATTAAATTGGATTTAAAATAATATTGTAATTTACATCTGTTACTTTTTTTTTTTAAATATTCATCTGAATTTTATATTTCATATTTTGTTAGGATGTTCATATTATCAATTTCGTTAGAAAAAAAGAGTTTGAAAGAATTTTCATGATTAGATAATGCGTTCATGAATTGGTAAAAGAATTATCCAATCCTATATTATCCTTTCTTATTGTATAATTATCACTAATAAGCAAGTATTATAATATGTTAAAGTATTCAAAACTCAAGGAAGTTGCAAAAGAAGATGTTAGAAAAATAATTACACACCGAGTGTAAAGGAAAGAACGTTAAAGAAAGGTAAAATGAAGTGAAATGAAATGAAATTTGGCGTAGTAATTATCAAAAAGAGTATTTCAACTTGGGATACTATTCGAGATTTCTATGAAGAATTCATTAACGGAATAGTTCTCGTTATAAAACACGAACTCTGTCTATCTCTATCTTTAACGAGTAGCTTTAGTTTTCACGAGGCGACTAACACCAAGAAAATATTGGAACTCTCTAAGGAATGGTAAAGAAAAGAAGAAAATAGAAGGTTACAGTTTTCAAGTTTTACGAGTTAACTCGTGACTCTGTTCCGGTTTTCTGCATTTCCACTCGAGGCTTAAGTCGTTGATATTTTTCACCAAGCTGCCGCCAGCCAACATTCAGCGCCGTTTTCGTCGTTGTCCTTCTCTCGAAACGAAGTTTTAGTTCTTGAAGTAGGTACTCGCCATGACTAGCGTGAACTCATGGCTGGCCAAAAGGCTTTGGTAGTTCTATGGTTGGTAGTCGTTCGCGTGAGTTCTCTTTCGACTCTCGAGGAAAACTGAAAGCAGTTCGTGCGACCACCAATCGACATTCCACAACTTTACGAACTTGCTAATTCTAACTTGTCCGCGGACATGTCTGCCAAGTCCAAAATGAATTGCGAGCTTTGCTGCCTCCTGTCTCCTCCAGGCCGTACATTTCGAAAACTTTTCAAAGTCCGACGACCTTGCGAGAAAACACTCACATAGATTCGGCTATTCCGAGTTACTTTTACTATCCATAAAAATTTTTGGAATTCAATTTGTCTCTAATTAGGCTAGTTCATTCAAATGAATATATGACCTTTGATATATTCAGTATTAAGAATTAGATGGTATATAGTATTCATTAAATTCAATTAAATGTGATGGATTTAAAAATTGTATTATACACAGTTACAGTTTTTATTGTAACTCGCCTCTCGTCTCAAGGTTCTTTTTTTTTTAAACGTTAACTCATTGCATATAATATTAATTCATTGCATATCAATCAAAGTTAATCAAAATTGTTTTAAATGTAATACATATTTATGATTTGTTTAATTTGACACGTGTTATTTATAACATCAAAACTATTTATTTATTATATTCTTTGGACATATAAATGAAACAAAATTAATTGTATTACTCATTATTAAATAAATCGTTAAAAAACACAAGAAACAAAATATATCCGATAGAGATGAGGCTAAATGTTTTTTTGCAATAAAAGGTAATTTTTAAACTAAATTTATGCAATTAAATATAATTTTTGAGTTAATTGTATACATCGATTTAATTCAATGTACAGTTACTACAAATAAGTACTATCATTAAACGGTAAAATAATGTCAGGAATCTTGTCATTAAAGAGTATGTTGTTGATTTAATTGCAATTTGTTTTTGACAGAATAATTACCAGAGCAAGGTTTATTGTTTCGCGCAAATGACAGTTTAAAGAATCGTTTTAAAGAAAAAACTGGCCACGTTTTTCTCCTTTTTCTTTCCATACGTTACTAGGTTGGCGCAGCTAGTTGCTACAAGGTCAGCCAAATGGAAAACACTTCGCTGTGGGCGTTACGCGCCGGCACCAAAAATAAAAGCACGCACGATAGCAAAGCCTAAAGTACGTAAGTTGCCCTTCGTTCTAAGTTACTCGTCTAAAGGGAACTCCAAGAGGAACCCAATGTGGAAATTATTCTGGAGTGGGTAAGGGTGTAAGGGAGTAGGAGGGCTTGCTGGCTCGAGCACTTTGCGCTCGAAAGCCTCTAGCGTTTTAAATCCAACATATTTTTTGTCTTTCTTTTATCTTTCTTTTTCTTCTATTTCTTCTTCTTCTTCTCTCTCTTTCCCACTTTTCTATTTTCTTCTTCTTCTTCTTTATCTTCTTTACCTATTTCTTTTTCTTTTCTTTTCTTTTACTTATTCTTCGTCTTCTTCTTCTTCTCGAAAATACACGATACAAGAAGGCGTGGAATGCGAAAGCGAGTAAAGAGAGACGATTTTATTCTTCGCGTTCTTCGGTATATATCACGAAAAACTATTACAAGTCAAGCTATTTGTGCGACCTTTCTGAAAAAGTTCATTCGAATTGACTTATACACTTTTTTTTCTTTTTTTCTTAAAAATCATTCGGGGTAAAGGTTTCAAAAAAAAGTCAATTTATTATAATTTAGTTCTCTATCGGTTTTCGTAGTTAGTTATTTTTACAGAATGTTCTGTGAAGTTGCTTTTATCGGAAAAATAAAATTGAAAAGAAATAATTATTATTTAATTCAACAATATAATCACAATATATTGTTTATCGTTTCTAAATGTACGAATATATAATTACAACATCGCGTTTAAACAAAGATATTAATCGAATTGTGCAATTTCCCCATGCCCCCATTTTCCACCACAAAAGTTTATTTATTTTTCACTCGATAGTTTTAAAAAATGTTTTCCTCAATTTGTTTTACTTTTAAAAACAGAAATAAATAACAATAATTACATCGATATTCCGATATGATTGATCACATTGTCATCAGTTGCTCAGAAAATTATTGGATTAAACCGAGCAGATAGAAGATGCTTCGAAATTATATTGGCGAGTGCTTTCAACGATAGCTCGAACTACCCAAGTTCTAAGCCAATCAAGAACAATTTGTCGATAATTACTCGAGTATATTCGGAGTGTCCAAGACAAGTGGATCACGATGAAAGCGGAAGATCTTGGATCTCACTATAGTTTGAGGAAATCGATATCCGAATCGTGGTCTATTATCTCTCTCTCTCTCTCTTTCTCTCTCATGTAAATGAAGATCCATGTATCGTACGATGTCACTCTAAGGTATCAGTGAATAGATACTACGAGTTCGTCCTAGAGGGCCGATACGTTCTATTACCGATAACTTACCTTGAAACCCTATCATTATCGCTTATCAACTTATCTGATAATAATTATGCTAATTATTACGACGATGGAATGAATAAAAAGAAATGAAAAAGAAATTGATTTTTTACGATTTATTATATATTATAATTATTTATTATTATTAAATAAATTATTTATAATATTAATTTTGCTTTTTTTTTGTATTTTTCTACTTACTCCATTGATGT
Organism: Mischocyttarus mexicanus; assembly: GCA_023678845.1. Taxonomy (NCBI): domain Eukaryota; kingdom Metazoa; phylum Arthropoda; class Insecta; order Hymenoptera; family Vespidae; genus Mischocyttarus; species Mischocyttarus mexicanus. The sequence continues at coordinate 3,657,700 of JACGTP010000002.1, read as the reverse complement.
AATTAACTGTATGATTATCTATTTAAATGGAGATAAATTAACTGCTCAAAGATTAATTGAATTAACCAAACTATTCGAATATTTTTAAATTTACTGTTCCTAAACGCTTGATCGATTTTTTACTTTTCGTAATTGAAATAAAATTTTTTAAGATTAAGTAGGCTTAAAATTATTAATTTTTATGACATTTAATGATATAAGTATGTATATAGAAGTATGCATATTATTTATTTAACAGTGCATATAACTTTCTTAACTATTTTTTTAAATGAAAACAGTCAATTTGACATATTAAAAGCGGTTTCAATTGTTTTCGTTATTTAAATTTATTAATTGCTTTTTTAATGTAAATTATAATTTGTTACAATAGTAGACGTTCTCAATTTAATTAAACTTTTATTCTATAAACTAGCATGAAAAAATACAACGGCAAATTAATTTCCAATATAATTTAAAAACAACAGTCATGCAATACTAAACAATTACATTTTAATAATACATGAGTACCGATTCTATTGAAGTTTTATCAAAATATTAGCATAGATGTGTCATCGAGATAATTTTTAAAAACGTTACAGAATTGTTTTTATTTATTTTTTTATTTTTTTTTTTTGTAAGATTTACCAATGAAACATGTTGTCCCTACGAATTAGCTCGTTTTCGAAAACTGCTAAATTGGAAAGAGATGAGAATTGTTCTGATATCTTTACGTGCGTTTTGATAGGGGAAACACGAATTCGCGAGACAAGCATTAGGATGAAACGTTATCGAGTTTATCGTTGACCGAATCATTTCGAATTTCCGTGAGAACCCGGAGGGGTGCACTCTCGCGTATCTATTCATTAAGTAGGTAGATACCGAACGAGATTTCCATCAGTAATTTCCAGAGGGGGAATGGGAGAGAGAGAGAGAGAGAGAAAGAAAGAGAGAGAGAGATCGGTTGGGCTTGTTCGTTGATTTGCATATTATGCAACCGAACCGTACGCTTCTGTGTATCGTCGCGATCGTGCGAGCTGTTTTCATTGGCTCTTGGTCTCTCTCTTTCTCTTTCTCTTTCTCTCTCTCGTTTTTTTTCCTCTTTTTTTCTTTTACCACAGTATCGAAAAAGATCAACAGATTTCCGCGTATAACGTTACAACGCGATCGAACGATTGAGTGAATTTTTGTCTGTGAAAAAACCGATTTTATTGAATGCCAATGTTATATTTTGAAAGTTAGAAAGAGAGAACAGAGAAGGAAGGAGAGAGAGAGAGAGAGAGAGAGAGAGAGAGAGAGAGAGAGAGAGAGAGAGAGAATACGAAAAAGTGAAAAATATTTCGTTAATTGGTGGAATAATATTCTTTCTAATTTATAAAAAATTAATTTATTAAAAATAAAATAAAATTGAAAATATATTTGAAAGAGTATGATTCTAAAAGGTAAAATTAAAGAAAAAATTCGACTTTGAAAGGTTCAATAATCGTCGATGTGATTATTCATGTGTTTAACATTTTCTACAAGAAAGTTCGTACGAACGAAATTGTCCTTAGTTTCTACCGCAGTTTTGAAAGCAATTAAAATATAAAAGGTTAGTTAAAGTATTAGTGGTAAAAAAAATTACGAGTAGATAATGTTCAGGATAAGCATAAACGTTGTTCTAACGGTGGAGTACGATAATAAGGTATTTCTTTTAGGAGCATAAAGAAAAGTACGAAAGAAAGAGAATGAGAGAGAGAGAGAGAGAAAGAGAGAAAGAGCTTATCCCACTCCATACTCGTTTATTATTATTAAAGCAGCTTATCGCTGTGCATTCCTCCTTGCATTATCCTCTTCTCCTTGCGCGTTTCTTTATTTATGGGGAAAGTTGAGGCAATCTTTTCGTGTTCCGAACAGTTCTGGCTGTTATCTATCTCTACCCTCGGCACCGTTTGCCCATCCAATCTCTATCACGTATGTACATGCTCGTAGATACACATACACAAACACATATAGACGGATGTATCGACGCGTCGACGTGTTTCGCGAAAATCCATACCCCGTTTCCCCACTCGCTCGTTTCTATCTCTCAGGCATTTTCGTAGTACCGCAAGGGCACGTTAACGAGCGGATGTAATTAAAACAAATGAACCGCTCTCGCGCGCCATTTTAACCATTTCGCGCTAGTTCGTTCGTTCATTCGTTCGTTTTCTCTCTCAGCCATTCATGGCCAGACCGACGATTTCGGTATTACTTGAAAATTCTGACAAATCGATGGGCCTGGTAACTCCACAGAGGCTATCCGCTTTTCACGACCGTTGCGGCTGTGGAAATTAAGAAACACAGGACGAGCTAATACTCGATTTTCCGGTTTCCAATGAGAACAACGATTGGATCGTTAACTATCTCTCATTCCCTCACTCTCATTCTTCGGCATAGACTTCTTTCTTTCTACGATTTTATTTTTTTTTCCTCTTCGCTCTTGCTCTTGTCCTCTCTTTCTTCCTTTTTTTCTAATACATTACGTTCGTACTCGCGGATAACGTCATTTTCTACATTGACAGAAATTTGATTATCCTCTAGGGGTCAGTTAATTGTTTTCACGTCCATCAGCTTATACGTATAAGAGTCTTTAACAAGTCTTTCTTTTCAAATAACCCTTTTCCTATCCACATTTCTGCTTACCCTTCTCGATTCCGTTCTCTTCCTTCGCGAAAACACAATCGGATCAAGCGTTATTCCGAGTGATACTGAAGGATTCTACAACTATCGATAAAAACACGATAGAATGTTTGCTCCGTTTTCCCCTCCTTAAACTTCCTCTTCTGTTTTCTACGAGACTCGAACGAATTTCAAGAATTCCGAGTGAAATTCCTCGAGAAACGTGTTACGGTACACCCCATCGTCGTCTTGTCTCTTTCTGCGCGCGTCTCTCTCTCTCTCTCTCTCTCTCTCTCTTACTGTTTCTCTCTTTGTCTATTTCCCTTGATTTTTCAGAAAACTTTTGCGTTCCTCGATTCGAACTGGTTAACCTTCTCTTCTCTCTATAGAAGTTGGAAGAAAATAAAGAACTTACATTCGATAATACCAACCGTTCAACAAATAAGCTGTTAACAAACCGAATCTATTAACTTTACTTTGTGAATTTTTAAACGATTTTATTATTAAGCCATTTCATTGATAATTAATTATTTTACATATAAAATCAATTTCGTTAATAATTATGTATGAAATGTCCCCATATAGGGACCGAAATGATATTCTCTTCTTCGTATTTTCTGTTCCCGTAACTTCATTTCAATGACATTAATGTCATATTTTTTTTTTTTTTTTTTTTTTTTTTTTTAATAGCATTCGCATTAAACGCGTTAACGTTTACGCGGAACCCGAGAGCAATCGGCGAAAGAGCTTTGAAATACTTACAAGAACTAACCGTTACTCGTCGTTTCGTACAAACTTCACTACCGTTTATTCTCGGATGTTTCCGAGTTTCTCTACTATGGCAAAGGATAGGTCTATCAATTCCGTAAATGCGAACGACTATTTATCATGCTTTCGAATCGAACAAAATGGACTATAGGTACCTTCGGATCTTACCAAAAACGTTTCCTCCTTCGATTCGTAAGTCTTTTCTAAAACTTTGAACGTATCGTCCTTTGGCCGTGGCGAGTTTCCCTTTGTGTTATGTAAATCAAGTAGCTTCTTTCGATAAACAGATTCGAGAGTTTTAAATCACCCACAGAGAATCGTGATACATCGTAGAATCCACGATTACACCTTTGTTTGAATATAGAAGTTAGGTGAAAGGTGGAGGGGAATGGAAGGAAGAGAGTAGTTGAGAAGGGAGAAAATAAATGAAATAAACGAAGTAGTACAAAACTTGTCTGCATTATTTATGTCCTTGAGAACGTTCGCCAAAAGTATCTCCACGAATAAATCCAAGAATATTCTTTTTGTTTTGAAGCGAGGAAGAGAAGAAGAAGAAGCCGACGCCGATTCCGACGCCAACGCCGCCCGTGGTGTGCACATTTTACGATGGCTCTTCGAAGACAAAGAAAGCATGCGATGCAAAAATAATAACCGAATGTTGGTAGAAAAGAATTTAAATCACTTTTAAGATCAAAAAGAGAGAAAATTATACTGCTCTGGTAGAAAGTTGAATTTTTGAAACTATACAAAACTTCGTTTCTTTATACAGGCTAATCGTATAAAGATTGGTGGAATTATCTTTCTGACTGAAAAGCTGTTAAATTAAGTGGTTTTGTAAGAATACTTAGAAAAACCGATCGTTCTTTATTCTTTGTTTTTTATTGATATAGTATACGTCTATAGTATATAGTTATTTATGTGTGTGTGTGTTTTTATAAATGAACAATAAGAAGTCGAGGAAACATTTCGAGGTCGACAGCCGTAATAACATCAGGCCCGCTAAAGTATAAGATAAATAAATATTTTCAGACAGTTTTTTCCCGTTCGTCGAGTAAAGTTAGATTGAACATGGATAATGATCGAATGTTATTAAAATATACGTAAGTGTGGTTGAGAGTTACTTACTCAAAGAGAGATAATACAATGAAAAGAGAAAGATATTGTGGGTGATTAGGAAGAGAATTAAAAAAAAGGGCGGCAGTCATTACCAGAGTGTCATGAAAAAAGTACACATTTTTAGAATAATTTCAAATCAAACCGTAGAACTTATTGTTACGTAGATTAGTTATGTTTTAAAAACTCTTACATTAGAATTATCATTAATGAGGTAATGGCTCTTACAATTTAAACTTTTATTTACTTTTCTATTTTATTAATTGATGGAAAAAACTCGACGCTTCAAGCGTATGCAAACAAAGAAGAAACAAAAGGAGAAGCGGATAAAGATCCTCGTACTTCTATTTCTCTACTACTCGAAGCCTTTCAATTTTCTTCATCACGGGATCGTTTCAAGTTTCCTGTCACGAAACTATAAGAATTTTTTCTTAGCCAGAACGACGCAACCACCAAGCTTATGTAGGTATTTCGATGACAAGAAAGAGAAAGAGAGCAAACAGGAGCATTAGCTGAGAAGAAAGAGAGAGAGAGAGAGAGGGAGAGAGAGAGAGAGATGAAAGTGAGAAATGGTTGAAAAAGGGGTAGAATGGAGGAGGTGAAGAAACACAGAGAGAGACCGAAGGACCGAGAGAGAGAGAGAGAGAGAGAGAGAGAGAGAGAGAGAGAGAGAGAGAGAGGAAAAGAAAAGAGAGAGGTGGTGAGCGAGTTCTCAACCGCTCTCATATCTTGTAAAGGTGTATTATATATATACGCACATATATGTATATACTTATATAGGTTATATGCATATATACACCTAGGATGAAGGAACGTGCAACGAGACAAGCGTGTATACGAACCGAGGCTGAGGACAGGCATGCCAGCATGTCGAATTGCAGTAGAGAAGCACGAGGAAATGCAAACAAGCACGCAACACGGCACTCCCTGTCTCTCTTCTCTCCTTTTCCCTACCAAGAATTCACTCCCTTTTTCTTTCCTTCTAACTTTTTCTTCCTTCATTGCGTAGAAGCAAAGAAAATCAATTATTTCTTGCAACCAAAATGTGGATTCTTTTTTTCTACATTTTATTCTCATATTTTTTTGGATATATTTTACATATAAGAGCCATTTGTTTTTAAAGCTATGTTGAAATATTTAAGAGTTTGAATTGGAACGTAAATAAAAAACATTGGACAACGTTAACGAATTTGTGCAATGTATTTAAAATTTTAAACATGTTTTATTTTATTATGTGATATTATTTAAGTATATTAGTTAAACGATTCTTTCAGGTGTTTCCAATAATAATTGATACCACAGAGAAAATAGTGAGTGCTAGAGAGAAAGAGAGTGAATGAGTAAATACGAGCATCTGATATGAAACAAGGAATTATGAATGCTTGAATATGTGCATGTGATTATTTAGGATATCGCTTTTTTCGATTCGGCAGCAAGTCGAACCGCTTTTGTATATAAAAAAAAATATTTGAGTGTTTGAAAAATAAATAAAAGAAAAGAACGCGGTCACTTGCCGAGATGTAGTTGATTATACATCATTATGAAATAAATCTGATACGAGATCATATTTTAAACTCTTTCAGTTCTACGGATGCAGCGAAAGTTATTCGTGTAAATTATAAGTATTCTGTCGTAAATACAGTGTTCGGTTAAAAAATTGATTACCTATTAGATTTTTTATCGAAAATTATTCATATAATATGTTTAACACTAACCCTAGCACGTCGAGGTAAAATGTTAAAAAAGTTAAAAATTATGGTCAGCTTACGTTTAGATATACTTTGTCCTTATATCCAATGCTGCATAATTCATATCCATAAATGCAGGAGGTATCCATATATGTATATATCACTTTTCAGCACTACACACTTTCGCTCACATATGCATATCACTTGCATAGGAAAATACACGCACACGCGATACGCGACGCAAAATAAATGACATACTATAATATCGTTGTTATTTCTTCCGACGCTCGAAGAAGACTAACGATTATTACGAAAATTAGTTACGAATACATACGAAATGTACCGAAGATATACGAAGATCAAATATAAATCTAACGACGAAATGACAACGTTCGGTTGTCGACACCGGCCGAGGAGTGACGGAGAGAGACGAACGTAAACAAAACATTGAACGTTCAACTAAGCCGGTAGTCAAGGAATGTTTTTCTATGTGTATTTAATATATAACGAATTTTCTAGAATTCACCGAGAGATACACGGAACATAACCGATCTATCTTTCTCTCAATACATTCAATACGTATGGAATTATTGCTATGTTTTTGAACAGCTGATCTACTTTTGTATCGCTGACCTATCTTTCTCAACAGTGACCTACTTTTAAACAGCTGCTTTCTATTTCTAATGATAGATTTTTATTTTATTTCTTAATATTTAGATAATTAATAAGTATACTTGTGAATCATAGATTTTTGTTAAGTTGATTATTTAAAAATTCTTATGTACGTATGTATTAGAATTAATATTTTTCTAATTTTTTTAATTATCCGAATAAATTATTTAACGAAGAATTTTTTTTGAGAATAATCCTAAATATCCTCAGCTTAAGAGACACATTTAAAAGAAACATTAAAATAATTATCTATAAAACAGAGGAAAATGTGAATAGAAAATGAAAAAATTAAAACAGGGAGTGAATCCCAGTAAAATTAAAATATCAACAATGATTTTATTTGAATCTAAAAACATAGAAAACAGAAATATATCGAAATTATTATGTATTTTGAAGTGAGTTAAAAAGTATGTAATGTTTAAACTAATGTCTATGTGTTAGTAGAATCTAAAAAATAAGTAGAGTGCATTAGAGTAGTAGATTAGTTTAAAATAATTGTTAAATTATTAAAGGAAATGCACATTACAATCTCAAAGCTCGGAATATTAGTTCGATGTATGTCCTCTTCGAAATTCACTGTTAAACTGAATCGATTTCATCTATCAAAGTTTTTTTTTCGAAAGCTGTTTACATGATTATCGGATGGGATAAATTCAATTTATTTCGAATATTATCGTCGTTACATCTGTGCTACTTGTAGGAGATCTTATTCTATGCGCATGAGCGTGCCTACACGTTTCAATCTAACAGAAGATTTATTTGAAATGAATGAAAGTTATTAAGACATTTTTTAATTAATATTTCGGGCTAGTAACGACATTCGGTTCGTGGCATTTATCTAAAAATATATTAAATAAAAAGATATCGAAATTCTTTTATATTTTGAATTACGTTAGAAAGAATGTAGTATTTAATCCAATGTATATATATGTTTAAATAATCTAAAAGATAAGTAGAATGTACTACAGTAGTGGATTAGTTTAAAATAAATGTTAAATTATTAAAGAAAATGTATATTATAATCTCAAAGCTCGGAATATTAGTTCGATGTACGTCCTCTTCGAAATTCACTGTTAAACTGAATCGATTTCATCTATCAAAGTTTTTTTTTCAAAAGCTGTTTACATGATTATCGGAGGGGATAAATTCTATTTATTTCGAATATTATCGTCGTTACATCTGCGCTACTTGTAGGAGATCTTATTCTATGCACATCAGCGTGCCTACACGTCTAAATCTAAGAGAATATTTATCAGAAAGAAGTAAAAGTTAGGAAAGCATTTTTTTATGAATATTATAGGGCTATTATGTATATATAATCGACATATACATAAATATACTTATTAATTATCTAAATGTAAAGAAATAAAAGTAAAAATCAATCATTAGAAATAGAAAACAGTTGTTCAAAAGTAGGTCACTGGTAAGAAAAATAAGTCAGCGATATAAAAGTCGGTCAACGATACAAAAGTAGGTCAGCTGTATAAAAACATAGTAACAATCCCATACGTATTGAATGTATTGAGAGAAAGATAGGCGAAGTAAATTGGTACTGTTAACATCACCCGGTGAATTCTAGGAAATTCGTTATATATGAAATACATATAGAAAAACATTCCTTGACTACCGGCTTAGTTGAACGTTCAATGTTTTGTTTACGTTCGTTTCTCTCCGTCGCTCTTCGGCAGGTGTCGACAACCGAACGTTGTCATTTCGTCGTTAAATTTGTAATTGACCTTCGCGTATCTTCGGTATCTGTCGATTAAATTCGTAGGTACTTTTCATAATAATCGTTAGTCTTCTTCGAGCGACGGAAGGTGAAACAATAATATTAAGAATATGACATTTATTTCTCGTCGCGTGTGCGTGTATTCTTTCTTATTCAAGTGAGATACATATATAAGCGAGTGTGTGTAGTGCTAAAAAGTGATATATACATATATGGATACCTGCATTTATGGATATGGATTATGCAACATTGGATATAAGGACAAAGTATATCTAAACGTAAGCTGACCTAATTTTTAATTTTTTTAACGTTTGATCTCGGCGTGGTAGAGTTTAGTGTTAAATATATTACATGAATAATATTCAATAAAAAAAATATTCTAATAGGTAATCGTAACGTTGTACAATTTTTTGAACTGGACATTGTATGATATGCGTTTATAATTCACACGAATAACTTTCGTCGCATCCGTAGAACTGAAAAAGAATTTTAAAATATGATCAAGTGTCAGATTTATTTCACAATGATGTATAATCAATTATATTTTGGCTAGTTACCGCTTTATTTTTTTTATTTATTTTTCAAACACTCGAGTTTTTTTTTTCTTTTCTAATATACAAACGCGTCTCGATTTTTAAATCTTAACTAAATTTATTCTATTAAAAATATAGTTCCTTGTTTTATATTAGACACCTTTTCTTTTCTTTATTTTACCCATAATTAATGAAAGCACCTGAAGGATAAAATGATTATACTTGATATATTCTGCCGAGATCGCCCCCTCCCACAAACGCGCACGGCCGTGCTCGACTCTTTTTCGCTCGGTCAGTAAGACTTCAACAATGATTTTTTATACGAAGTTTGTATTGATGACCTACTTTTCTTACCAGTGACCTACTTTTGAACAGATTTTTTCTACTTCTAATGATAGATTTTTATTTTTTTTCTTAATATTTAGATAATTAATAAGTAGATTTATATATATCAATTATAGTCGATTAATATTATTAACAAATAATTGTTTAATTTATCTGTAATTTCTGATAACCCTAATTGCAATACATATACATGCTAAAAATTACAGAATATCCTATTTCTTTCTTTCAAATTTTAATAACATATTCTATAAGATTTATGACATTTTATTAAAACATTTAAATGCCCAATACCAGTGAACATGTGAAATTTCTTTAATAATAAATTTCTATTTAATTTTTCTATATATAAATGAATGTATATCTATATGTTTGTCACATATAATGAATCGGTAAATGATTTGAAAAAAGAAGTAAGAAACTAGGGAGTATTGGGAGAAGAGTGAGGTATTAGTAAATGCTGAAAGAGTATCTGAAGAGATTATATCGAGTAGTGTGTTGAAAGATTGTGAAGTTGTGAGGTAGTAGGTTCGAGAATTCTTACAATGTTTTGCTGGGTAATTGCTAGTATAATAATAAACTAGGAAGGTATAAAGAATTAATAGTAACCTATTAGCAAGCAAATTAGCCATAAATGTATCATTTTTCAATTATAATTGATAATAACATCTAATATTATATAAAGAAGGTTATAAAAATATAATAGATGATATTTCATTATAAATTGTACAAATAATCGATATTCAACCGTATAATATTATTTACGATAATTTGAAAACTAACGAATGAAATTATTCATTTTCGTAATTTTTTTGGCATAAAAGTTTAAGAAAATAAAAACGGTCACGATTTTACACGACGATTGAGCATTCCTAGACAAAATTCCAATTCCGTCGTTCGCTTATGGCTTAACGTTCCTACGAATTTCTATTTCGCTTCGTTAAACGGTTAGGCCGATACTGCGAAAAGGTCCTACGTTAACGTTTCAGTTAGCTCGAATGCGAATAATCCCAATATAGAGGCGGGAACAGGGTGTCACGGCACGTTAACGTTACGCCACGCCATGCCGTTTTCCAAATAGAAACGAACGCGTACGCCTTATATTTTTTTCTTTCTTTTTTTATTTTTTATTCTTCTTCTTACTCTCGCTCACTCCGATTTTCACACTGAAGGACTTGTACTTTACCGTATTTTTGTCTGCTACGGAAGGGAAGAAAAAGAAGGAAATAAAACAAAAATGAAGTAAACATCCTTCCAAATTAACTTGGGTACTTTAAGATAGATAGATAGATAGATAAATGAGTAGATAAATAGAAAGCGAGAAAATACGAGGGAGAGAGAAAAAAACAGAAAGAAGGAGAGAGAGAGAGAGAGATGAGTTTAATTAAGCCAATATCTTTTCAACGAATCGCTCGGCTGTGATATTCCGCTCGAACGATATACTCTGGTACAAAGTTTATAACGGCGATAAATCTAATGATAATGTACGACACAGGAGCTACCATCGGATGGGCGGAATAATCAATTACCACGGGAATCATTAATTAACTCTCAAAATTGCAACGATTTAACGGGAGACTAACGGTGAAAAGAAGATAGACATGCTCGACATGAAGCGAACTTCGGGGTTTGGTCGAACGCAAAGGTGTTAAGGGGGTTGCGAAAAGGTACGAAGATCGGAGAGGCAGGAAGGGGCTTGTTCAATTTCGTTGGACCGCACGGAACCTGGCAGCGGTTGCTTGCTTCCACTTTTTTCCCCTTCTTTTTTTATTCATTCACTCCCCCTCTTCCACTACTCTCTCTCTCTCTCTCTTTTTCTCTCTATTTTTTCTTGTTCTTGTTTTTTTTCTCGTTTCTACCCTTTTTTCTCCTTTTTTTTCTTTATTCGTTTTACTTTTTCTTTTTTTTTTTTTTTATTTCAATTTACTCCCGTATAACGTAAGCTTGCAGCTCGGCTTAACAACGTCCAATGAAAACGTTTCATTATGCGTTCTATCTCGCTCGGTCGTGTTTCGACTCCCTCGCGCCAAACCCTGGGTTTATCTCTTTTGTTTGCTACCCCATATCACGGTGATTTTGTCACCGGCGATTCGAGGGAAATCATGGGTAAATAAAAGAACGGACTGTTGTCGATACCTTCAACAACGGTTCCATCTGATTTTGAGTCATACTCGTTATCGTTTAGAACAAAACTTAATACTTTGATTTTTTTTATTTATTATCATTTCTTATTGTGTAACATTGATCTATGAATGAGATTAAGATTAATTGTTATTATTGTCGATAATTTTTTTATTTATTGAAAGCTCGTTTTAACGCAGCAACGTTAACCATAATCATAATGGAAGAAATTTAATTCTCGTTTGGAAAAGAAAAAGAAAAAAAAAAGAAAATTAAAGGTTAAAGATCGCAATAAGATCTACTTTTTAACGAAATTAGTTTTTCCCTTAAGTGCAATCGTAGTTACTTTTATCTTCAATAATACAGAAGATTGTAACCGACCCAATTTCGTTTCTTGTACCGTACAAAACGAAAAATATCTTGTATCTTTGTATTCGTGGCTTCACAAGATCGTACTTACTTCACTTTGAGAGAAAACACGTCCCGCGAGAGTCGATGTCGTCGGTACTTTCGACTGATATCACCTTCTGTTCCACAACTGTAATTGCAATATCGCGGTAAAAGTTATCCGATCACACGTGGGAGTAAAATCTTTACTCTCTCTCTCTCTCTCTTCCTTTATTTATTTCTTTCTATTACGTTTTCAACGATCGTTTGGAAAGATAATTTACGATCCTCTTTTCTCTCCTTTCTCTTCTTTCCTTTAAATTTGCCGGAAAGTAACAGGAATAGTTGTCGGATGGAAATGTAAAATGTCGTACTCTCTTTGTGCTTTTACGATTCCGTGAATGCAAAATGGCCCGCATGTTCGTTTACTCACGCTGCTAGACCTTGAAAAGAAAAAGATAGAGAAAGAGATATAGGGTCGAAGATCTTAAAAGAGAGTTATTGCACAAGCAGAATTTATTCTTTCGTCATCGCATCGTCAAGGAGTCCCGTACGACATGGGAACGAACGAGCTGAAGCTTTTGTGCAATAGAGCGAATAAATATTTTCCATTTACTAGACAAATCCTTCAGGTCTTGATCCTCCTTCTCTCTTTAGTTTTTTTTTTTATTTCATTTTCTTTTCAGCTCAACAAAACGATATAACGTAATATCATTTTTGTTGAAATAAAAAATATATTTGCTAATGTTAAAGAAATATTCTAAACTTTAAATCAATACTTTAAAAAATTATTTTCCTAAAATGAAAAAAATAAAACATATTTCGATGCTCGGTCGCATAATATAAAACGTTTCTCGAGCATAATAAAAATAAAATATAGTTTCTATTTAGGATCTTCAAAAGTTATTTGAAAATATAATTTATCTATAAGGAAAACTTTGACGGTTTAAATTGCTACGTTGTTAGATAGATACGATAAATTATACATATGTGCGTGAATACAAGAATTACAATAACGAGTCGGTTACACGTACGAGCTACGGATTTGTTCTGCAATTAAATCTAAACACGAGCACATAGTCGAATAGCTCACCTACTGTAGAATATACGGACGTTAATCGGACAGGTGCTAATTGAGAATAGACTCGTTGATCGGAAAGCTCGATCGATCGATTGATCGATTGGTACGATTTAGATGGACAGTATGTTCGGCTTTGTTTGTCGAGTTACCGCGTAGAGCGACGTTTTGTCCGGTGCAATATCCTATATAGAACGACAACTCGTGTAAACTTGTATGCATTTTCCTATTTTCGACGATGTATCGAACTATACTTCTACTATGACAAGTGTTTTGACAATAGCTCGACATTGAAACATGACGTAGCTTTAATAACATCAAAATCAGAAATTTCATAAGATATTCTCTTTCCACTTTACATAATAATAAGAAATTTTTATAGTGTTTCATATTCAAACGATGTTAACGCTCGTGATTTCATTTTCAAACCAGTGAAACGTAATAAAATTATTACGAGAGATAGATCCTGTCAAGATTTTGTATTCCTACTAATTAGATTCCTGTCAAGATTTTGTATTCCTGCTAATTATTTTAAACTATTTTACTGTAATTACATGCTGTACGCGTTAATTATGTTATATCCTTTTAATATGTAAATATTAAAATGCGTTTATTGGAAAATACTATCAGCTTTATATAATTAGTACGATCACATGCATACATTATACGCAATCTGTTCAAAATTATCTCAAACCGAGCGGTTTATTATTTAATATTATTTATATTAGAATTTTAAACAGATTGATTTCAAATGCACATTTTTAAAGAAATTTTTAGTTACTTTCAAGAAATAGACAATATTCGAAATAGAAATTATATGCTTATGTTACAGTCAATGTATTACTGAAGGCAATGTATACGATGCTCTAAATATATACATTAACCATAACATCTACACTATAGTATCTAGATAGTATGAAAATCGATTTAAAACATCTATGATTACTTTATGCCAAACTTTGCAATAATCATGTTCGCAAAGTAAATATAATATGCGAGACTCGTTTCAAATGGATACAGCTTAGAATTCATCTCAAAGTCGTTGCATTGTAGAAGATCTTCCGAAGAAAGGCAGATGGGCCACTAGGTACAGACACATTTTATACTCTACAAAACATCCACCCTACGGTTCAAAGTAGGAATCCTATTTACGTCTCCTTTCTCAGGGGTTCCCTTGAGATCTGTACCTCTTCAAGATAGAAATAGGGAAAGTAAGAAAGAGAGAAAGAGAGAGACAGAAAGAAAGATAGAGAAATAGATAGAGAGAAACATCGTTAAGATCGTTATTACGACGTTCATTTGATCGCATATATTGCAAGATGCGCGCACCTCAAGGCATACGTGCCATTGCCATGCTCACGTAAGCAATAAGCATCTCTGGCGAGTATGCCGAAATTTCTTGCAGCCTTAATACGATTACGTTCGACACGGCTCTCACGTTTCTGTAAACCTAGAGACATATAAACACACATATTCACGGATACATATAAGAACATGATTTTGTACTAGTAAGACTCGGATCTGACGTAAAGATGCTCTCTTTCTCTCTCTCTCTCTCTCTCTTTCTTTTTTTCTTTCTTGTATCTTCATTTCAATATACTACTATACCCATATGCTATGTTATTATTTATACGAATAATATAGGAGTGAAGGAGAATAGGGGAATGAAAATGTTGAAATTCAATAGTCAAACATTCGAGTCGAGGCAACTCTGGTATCTTCATATGAATTCTCTCTCTCTCTCTCTCTCTCTCTCTCTCTCTCTCTCTCTTTCTCTTTCTCTTTATCTCTTTTTTCTTTTCCCTTTACTTTGTTTTCTCTCTTGCTGTTGCCACGAAACGGGAATACGCTCTTTGAAGATGCCTTCTATTTCTATACGTATAAATCACACTGTATACATTTCTGGTCTGTCGTGTTTACACACTATTCCTTTCAATGAAAAATATCGATTTCAGATATATAATTTCATTCTTCTTCTATAACAATTTTCCTACTTACTCATTAATGTTGAACAAATAGAACAGAGGTGTGAAATACGTAGCTCCTGTAAGACTTCAAGAAGTTTGAAACGTCAACGTAAAAGACCTTATAATTTGCCAATATTTTTATTAGGATAAATTTCTTCTTTTGAAAGAATAGAAATAGGGTAGAAATAGAGTCTGTGGCCCTATAAATTTTCTTAAACTAATAATAATTTGGTGGTTTGTGTTCATTCATGAGTTTGATATAATTGGACTAGAGAGCATATTATAATATTTTTATATTTAACATATTTTACACGTTTTAATACCAAGCAATAGCAAGAAGTCATTTTGTTGATATCCTCGTTTCCTGTTGGATTTATTTGAAAAATTCAATTTATATTTTTAATATAAATACATTTTTCTCTAAATTAGTATAAACCTACTAGATAGCTCGAACTTATAAATTTAGCTGTCCACGGAGTTCGTGCCGATTTTGAGAAAAATATATGTATATATATATATTAGAAATATAAATTAAATATATATTAGGTATAATAATTAATTTGGTGCTTTTTTTATATTAAATTAATTACATCAGTTCTTTGCTGCATCTAATATATTTATTAATTGGTATAAACTTTTTAGGAAAATCAATATTTTTATATTAACATTGCAGGTAAATCTAAAGAAGAGTGTAAAGATCCTACATAGAATATGTATACGCATTGGTAAATTTTACTTGAGAGAGTTCTTGAATAACAAAAGACTCCTATTGTGGGGTAACGATGTATAATACGGAATAGCATGAATCTATGTATGTAAAGTAGCATATATAACAATGTGCCAGTCATCGATGCTGAGAGGCACCTCGAGACTACTGGACGTTTCCGACGTTGAATACTACAGCAACGGTACGCACAATGTTCCTTTCTATCTCTCTCTCTCTCTCTCTCTCTCTCTCTCTCTTCATTTTAACGTGGGATATGATGGGTTCACACCAACGTATATACGTTACACCAACATACAGAAATACGACACACGTTTACACATAAATCACAGTATGTTTGAGTGTCACCATCACCGTTGGGGCAGCCGCTAAATTTGGTTGAGATGCAGTGAATCTGCAGTCATGATGCTTTACCTATACACGTATATATTTACGAATAAGTAAACATATGCCTACTAAAGAGTATGACTATCGTGATACAGCATGTACGTATTACATGCGACGACTCCTCTGAATTCCCTACCTTTTTTCCTTTCGAATTACCACACATGTTTAATGTATAAAATTATGCTATCACCGGTTAGTTGAAAATTCGATGAGGGAAACTTATTTATGCCATTATAATTACTACTTAGGGGTTTATATAGAGTGTTTCAGCTGAAGAAGGCCACTTTAATATTTTCTTCGTTTTTAATTTAATGAAAAATGTTTAATTGTAAAACATACTTTCATTGATTTTAAAAGAGTATTTATTATCATAGAAAAAGAAATTTTCTTGTAAGGTCATTTTTACCATATAAGAGTGTATTTTTTTTTATATTGTATCTTTGTTTTATTGTTAATCTAATTATTAGGAAATTTTTTTAAATCAAAAAGTGAAACATCCATCAGAAATACTTTGGTACTAAAATTGTAAAACATTTTTAAATTGAAGTTGATCGTTTTAGCCTATGAACGGATTTAATTCAACAACGAAACTTTCGTAAATCCTGAATTATAATAATTCATATATTTTCAATAGATCAAAATTCCTTAATCAAAAAATACAATAAAATCAACAGATATAACGTATACAAGTGGTAGAATGAAAATGGCGATTCGATTGTCTGAACACGAGTGTATTTTTCTATCTGTTGGGGGTGGAGTGGGGACGAGGTGTGGGGTGCAGGGGCAATCGTAAAATCAGAATCGAACGAGCAAGTGGTAATCCAGACGAGAGTTTTCGTTCGCCTGTCCATCCGTGTAAAAGGAATGATAGTCCATCGGGTCGTCCTTTTCTACAACAACAACTCTGACGACGACGGCGACGACAGGACAACGTCGCGACGTTCTTCTCGGACAGACTAGAAGGAAGAAGGGAGGGAAGGAACGAAGTCATTTGAATTTCGAAACATCAAGAGGATTACGTTCCGCTGCACATGCAACTTTCTACTCGAGACTCTTCCTTCGTCCGATCCTTTACGCCAACGTTGCTTTCCAAGCCCTTTACCTTCCCAATCTTTTTCTTTTTCTTTCTATTTCTATCTCTTTTCCCCCTCCAATACGACGTTTCCATCACGACAGGAGTGATCCGATGATGAGATCGACTGGGTAACGGCCGACTTATCACAACGATCGAAGGTTGCAACAGGGGAAATAATTTTTCAGCTCGCCTCGACGAAATAATGGTTTCCTGGGAATGAAAGAAAGAAGAAAATAAAATCCCCATCTCTTTTTCTTTCTTTTTTATTTTTAGTAGAGGTTGGAAGAGTAAAAAAGAAGGTGGAAGGATCCTCGATCGAGCTTGGAAAAGAATATCTTCGACGTTTGTTTGCACGGTACTACGTACCAGTATATACTGCGTTTATTTTGTTTTTCTTATTTTATTTCTATCCTATACTAGGTACACACTGGCTACATAACGAACGAAATCTATAGTTTTTCTAACTCTTTTTATATCACTTATTGCAATGAAACACAGGGAGTGAGAAAAAAAGAAAGAAAGAAAGAGCTTATCAATGTATACGTTCATTTCACAGTTCGTGAATTTGGTGATTTTCACATACGTGTCTTATCATTCTTTCTGTTATCCTTACCAGAGTTCTCCCTCTATACAACTACCTTAACACGTACATTTGTCATAACCCGAATTCAAGAAATATTTATATAAGAAAACTACATTTACCAATATAATACATTTACGAAAATTGATTCACTTATGCACTTATAGATCTCCGTACTTTGATATTTACATCTAACACATATATTTTAATGTTGAAAAAATTGTCAACCATGTTAAAAGACAAATCATACATTTATTTTCTACTTGCAATGTATTTTTCCCAGAAAAACAGTTCTCTCTATATTTCTACCAAAGGTTGTTTTAATATGAGAAAGAAAATCTTGTAAAATTATAACGAAAAGTAGAATAATGTTATGGATTAGAGAATCGTAAAATCCGTATCCACTTCACTGTTTCATCATCGACTTAAAGAAACTTACGACGTTTGTTTGAAAGAAGAGGTCGTGCAAATAGTTAAGTTCACCGATAACTCTACTACCGTGTACGTTATGCTAGCAGTCAGTCCTGATTTAAATCTTATTCGTGCTTTTACGCGGTATTTGCTTCTCCCTTTCTCTTTAGTTTGCTTCCCTTCGGTATGACTTGGCTCGAGGCTTGCTCGTTCGCTTATGCTAGCTCGCTCACTATTCGGTTTGGATCTCGAATGCATTGATGGTGAAGTTTCCACCAGTATCACTCTCGGCGGTGCCATTGGTTCTCCGCATTCATCGTCGAACTTCGATTATTCTCAACTTTGTGCTCGGTCCTGCCGACCTTGTCGATTCGTCTCGACGTGCCATCGACATAAATTAGTAGATAGGAAATTTTGGAAAGTATACACATACACGCGCGCGCGTACACCATTACGCTAACACAAACAAACGTGTATACATATATATGTTTAATCGAATACAGGTGCGTTTACTCACAAAAGCATGCGCTATTCTTCTTCTTTTGCCGTTCGCGTGTTTCCGAATTTGTTCGATCGACCACTAGCAACTGCCGATATAAATCATCGAGGAGTGTTTACTCTCTCGACGAGATAACATCGCAGCATCCTTCGATACTCCTATGTTTCGGTTGAAAAGAAACGATCTTTAGATTTTTCTTTTCTAAAGTTTGTATTATGTTGAGATTTTCCCGTTCTTTTTTTTATGTTAATTTAATATTTATATTATTTTTACATATGTAGTAATTCTTGAAACCGGGACGAATTATTGATCTTTTTTAAGTAAAAATAAAAAAAGCAAAGGGTAGATCCTAACTTATTTTTTGTGTGGATTCACCGACAAACCCATCAAGTCCAGTTGCATTTTATTTTTAAGGCAACCTAATTTTCTTTTTATTATTCTACGTATAAAAATACTAATCTAAAATCATTGAAATATGGAAATGATGTATTATGCTACATCACTTTTTTCGATTTTTTAAAATAATCAAAATAATTATGAAAAATATTATCAGTTCCATTAGGGAAAGAAAAAATAGATTACATAATAAAATATAAAAATAAGGAATACAAAAATTAATGTTGTAGATCGCATCTTTCTTGCTACAATTCTGTCTATTCCAATATCCATGTAATTACACATAAATTAAAACAAAAAAAAAAAAAGAAAGAAAAGTAGAAGAAAAATAAAAATACAAGAAAATGAAAAGAAATGCTAGACGTTTCTTATCCTGTTCACGTAGACCACGGAGACAATGTAGAGAATAAAAAGAAGCTGCGGAATAGATACGTCTCGCATTAAAATAGTGAGGGGCACGGGGATGCTACTAATACAAATATGATACTTTTGCAAACTAGGTTTCTTTGTTCGAGCGTATTCTTTTCTTCCTCTTATAAAATACGATGCCATTCGCCGTTATATTCTGGTCTTTTTTTTTCCTTATTCGTGAATTTAATCTCCAGAATATTAGAAAATTTTCTCTACTTTCCTTTCTTTTTCTTCAAAAAATTTACAAGATCGGTATTATTAATATTTTTTTGTTCAGGAAAAAGGAAATTCTTCTTGCTCGAATTCGGAATTATTCTTTATCGTTTTTTTTTTTACATATATACTTATCAGTTAATAATGGTTATCGTTCGTTTTGCGTAAAATCGTTTCCATGATGTTTAAAGTTTAGATGACCTACCGCGTATGTGGACCGAACGTGCCGCAAACAAGATCAATGTGTAATCGGTTTCTGATCATTTGTATGCGCGATACCATCTACCAAGAGTGAAATTAATCCTAATTAAACTACATGTTTATAAGACATGATCTGCGAAATTCAATTTTTCATAACTTTTGACAACTCTCATTGATTTTTTTTTAATATTTTGCAGATGTGTTATCTTATATATCATAGCAAATTAAAATATTATTTTTGATATATCTGCGCACACAATTGCCCACATGCCCAGAACATTTTTTATCAAAGTAATCAATTATAACTTTAAAACATAATTAAATAATACTTATATTTACATAAACCTTTTTTTTATAATATAGATGTACTAAAAAACCCCTAAAATATTTCCCACTTATTTTGCGACACTCTGTATATTGTATATTTTTTATACAAACACTGGTCATAATTTATCTTACAATTACTTTAGTTGGTTTGTAAGAAAGAGAAAAGTTGACGGAACGTTTGTTACAGAGTAAGAAACTGTGTACAATATTTTCTAATTTTCCATAAGCGTGAAGATCCGAAAGAAGTTTGCAGAAAAGAATGCATCCTCAACTTTTACACGTACACTGTTTACCTACATATACTAGTAACTATGCATCTATCTAAGTGGTATATGTATACTAACGTTAGAAAGAGAAGCTAACCATTCTTACGAATTGTTATACACGTTAAAATATTCATATAGTGGTCGTGATAGTAATCGTGAAGGATCTAGGTAGCTGGTAAGCCAACTAGCTAACACTAACTAAAACTCACTGCATTAAAGTTTACCCCAGTCGGTTCTTTCTTATCATAATCGCATTTGTAGATAATGGAGCAAGGATAATTTGTTATCGCGCGATGTCATGGAGCAGAAACTTTTTAAATTACTTCGTTCTTCAGAAAACTTTTCTTACCACTGCCGACGACGCCACAAGCATCGTCTTCGTCGTCGCCATCGTCGTATTCGTTGTCGTTGTCGTCTACGTCGTTTCTCGCGGTATTCTCGCGGCCTCCCTGAAAATACGACCGTAGTTGGACATTCACGTATGGAACCGACATGGATATTTTTCTAACCGTTTTCATTCTTCCGAGTTTTCTACTATTCGGGAGATTTTCTCTCTTTCTATATTTCTCTTTCTTTCTTTATCTCTTTCTCTTTCCCTTTCTTTTTCTTGTCATCGTCTTTAACGCGAGTGGAAAGGCGGAACGACGTTCGGTTCAAACTCACTGGGTTCTTAATGTCTCGTGATACGGCGGTACGTTACTTGTTTACGTCGGCGTTATGCTCCGCTTGGTTACGATTTCATGAAAAGACACCTATGTTCCTGTATATATTTTTTTCTTTCAACGTATATACGAAAATACTATATCACTTTTAAAACGTGCCAGATTTGCTGAGTGTAATTATTTAACTTAAGTACATCTAACATTTTTTACAATTTTATTTCAATTTAAAGTGTATTCTACTATGACGCTTTTCTTCCTTTCTATTAGTTTCAAATCACAGTTGTATGAGCGCATGTGTCAAGATTTATTGTCGTAATAATAATAATATAAATAGATAATAGTTTTTTAAATATTGAAAGTAAAGTAGTGGTTCCTTTTAGCAAAAGTAAGTTACTGAAATTGCCTTCGTGTCGTGTTTTATAGTAATGAAAATTATATAATATGATCGAAATAAAATTAACAGCAGTTTTATTTATGTCACAGAGCTTATACAAAATTAAACAAAATTTCAAATTAATTTTTATTTCGACCGGTTCGTCAGAAGATCATATTTTCTCATTTGCTTATCTTTGTTCATATTTATTTTTATTTTTTTTCTAAAATATATCTTATAACCTTCTGAAATATTAAAAATATAGTAAGAAAAGTTACAGGAACGTTGTACATATGAATGTCGTATGAATTACTGTATGTTCGGAGAATCTTCTAACATGGAGTCCTGCGTTATTTTCAATAAAGCTGGACTAAAACAAGGATTTAATTAGAGAAAATAAAATGCGCGATTGAGTCATCAGAAACAAAAGATCTTTATTGGCTTATCGAAGGAAAGTGTTACGGCATAAAAACTCTTAATTAATACAAAGAGGATACAAAGTAAGGAGATACAATATTGAAATAGCAAGTTTCGTTGATGAGTCGACTAGATTGAATAACGTGCTTTCATTGTCGGTTGATAATTCGTTTGATTGGAAATGGAAAGAGAGACAGCGAGTATGTGAGAAACATAGTGAGCTCGAATTCGTAAAAGAAATTCCATTCTTTGATTTTCGCTTTTAAGCAATTAACGATAATGAACAAATGTTTTCTACCTAACTGTATTATTGACAATTAGATGCACGCACTTTATTNCCATGAGGAAAATACAAGATACTTGTAACTTATATGGTATCCTTTGTACAGTTAGTAGAAGTGAAGAAGATGCAGTAAGTGAATGTTAACGTCAAAGCGATCAATTGTACTTTTCTGATAAGTGCTTTCATGGTCGGTTGATAATTCGTTTAATTGGAAAAAGAAAATACAAGATACTTTTAACTTATATGATATCCTTTGTATAATTAGTAAAAGTGGAGAAGATGCGATAAATTAATTTTAATGTCTTTTCGATTGTATGTTCGAAGATTTCTCCAACATGGTGTCCTCTCGTTATTTTTGAATGAAGCTATATTGATAAAAAAATAAACATAAAAATATGGTTTAAATTAAAGAAAATAAATACGTGATTTGAGTCAAAATAAACACAAATATTTATTGGCTCATCGGTGAAAGTTTTACGGCATAAAAACCCCTCATTAGTACAGCAGATTCAGTGGAACAAAATATAATATTTAAATAGAGGACACAAGTCTCGCTGATGTATCGACTGGACGATTGATCGAGTCGTGATTTCGCATTCGTGAATTCTACAGGCACGAGTTACTCTCATTCCTTTGGGTTGCACGGGCAAATTATACAGGTTCGGGTCTTTCTCAACTCAATTCCATAATAATAAAGAATGAATTACAATACTTAGCTTACTTTGGTTTGTCTCGTTTGTCTACAAGACGTCTTTTTGTTCGAACAATGTGCGTTACGCAACAGTGATACACTAGTAATAGAAAACATTTATTATGTTACATATGCATATAGAATATATATGCAGAACAGGTAAAACTAATGCAATAAAAAAAGAGTATAACAATTATTGTTAGTATTTACATTATAATCGAATGGTATTATAGAAAAATAATCTGCAAAGAAAAAGAGAGTAAAATAAAACAAGAAAAAATAAATAGAGATTTAGAATAAGAAAGAAAAGAAGTGATCAACCGAATGCATTCGACACCTGAAACGCTTGAGTCCGTATTGAACCAAAGGCACGTTCAACATTCAAAGAGATTTCCAATTTCGATTTCCATCTCCATAAACTGTAACTCTCTTTTTTCCCCCATCTCCTTCTTTCTTCTCCGTTCACCCTATCGTGGTGGAAAAAACGTTCTATGAGCGGTGAAAAGTGTAATTCGCTGAATCGCGTGACACGTAGATTGCTACGAACGACAATACGGATACGTGCAACGGATGCATTGTTTTCAGGGTTATGGGCGAATCGCGAAAAAAAAAAGGTTGAAAAATGTGTGTGTGTGTGTGTGTGTGAGAAAGAGGGGTGAAGGAGAGAAAGAGAAAGAAAAAAATAATGGATTGAATAGTTTGAACCATTGCATGACCAATGACCAACCTTCGTATGTTTCATGATTTTAATATTCCATCGAACAATTGAAACCTCAAGTAAATGGAAATAGAATGAATAAAAGAAAGAAAAAAATAAAATAAAATAGAAAATATATTTGCAATATCGAATCAATTAAAAAAGATAAAAAGAAATCCTGAAAGAAAGTCCCTCTGTCACGCGCGTCTGCCATCAAATTTGTTAAATTTATAGTTTTTGTCGAGTGGAAATTGTAATCCGAATGTAATGCATAAGTTTGCAATGTGGGTTGTATGGCGTGTGATCGTTGACATGACGTTTATCTCGAAGAAAAAGTTTCTTAAGTGTAACCTGATAGCTAGAACGTTTCTTTCGCATTTTAAAGAAGGGTCGAAAGTGGGAAGACTACTTTCATGTAAATATATCGATTGTGTGTGTAAAAATGTGTAAAGGTCCCTTTAAAATTATAAAATTTCATAATAAAAATTTTTCTCGTATGCAACAGAGATCAATAATCATAAATGAATATTGTGAATGATACTTCATCCATTTTCCATTAATAAATAATGATTTAATAACTATTTAATATTTTATTGGATTTCGTAAAATTTCACATCAACGAATAAATAAAAAAAAAAGACAATTGTTTATTATTCAATACGATACGTTTTCAAAATGTAAAACATCAAACAAATAATTGAAAGAAATTAATAAATATGTATACAGATGTAACACATACGTTTGAAAAACATACAGTACATAGGATTTTAATGATTTTTCCCATAAAAATAAATTTCCATTAGGACTGTCTATAAAAATCGATACATCGACTATACATTGAAATAGAAAAGTAATGAAAAGTAGAATAGTGAATGTACATTTCGACGTCTGAGAGAATCCAACATGCAAGCATTCATATGTACGTTCGTTGATATATACGCTCACATCAAAATCTCGTTAACGAGTTTTTTGGTCCAATCACGGTATACATATATGTCAGCGTTAAATTGTATACTTCAATTAAATCGTAAAAATCCTAGGTTTTACCCGAAATAACTAGAAGTTTTTGGGAAAATTCATCAAAAAAAGAATTTTGTTCTATACTAAAACTAACAGTTTAAAAAAACAATAAGGTTTTATATGAATTTACATCAGACAAGTAGTTAAAATATGAGATAGAAATTTGATTTATCTTAAAAGTTTGATTTTTTCATTACACAATGCTCGTAGTTATTCGTTCTTATTTTTTCCTGAACTTTAAAAACTAACGTTCTGGTTTTCCTAGTTGAAATATGCAGTTCTATCTTCTTTCATATTTAAACAAGTCGGTATAATTATTTCAGAGTTTTGCTAATTATTTCACGTATTAGCAGATTTAAATTATATGTATACATGACTACGTGTATACCATATATTAACATTGTATATAAGATGAAATACCATCTGACACGTGAATAATTATTAAAATATTATTAATTAGAGCATCCTTAAAAAAGAGGATGTAAAACAATGTATTTAATATAATTGAATCAGAAAAATATTTAATACGTAATACAGAAACGCGTATAAATACTTTTGGTTAGAAGCAGATAAGTATGACGATTTGGAAGGGAAGGGGTATGTAGAGATTAATCTTATCGAAAACATAGTGCATGCATATCACATTCCTTGGCTGGTGTTTGTATTTGACTAAGTTATTTTTATTCTGTTAAGAATTTTGTCCTCGAACTTGTAAACACATTGACCTTCGTGTACGTTCGGTGTCTGTCGAGTGTATTGCTATAGTTGTTTTCCTACTCATACTTTAGTCAGTTTTCTTCGAGCTTTGGAAAATGTAAAAACGATATTAGATACCTATACAATTTATTTCACTCATACGTATGCGTGTTTTATTGCTATGCAAGTGATATGCAAATGTGCTTGAATGTGTGTACTGCTAACGAGTGATATACATATATGTACATATGTATATATGTTACAGCGTTAAATTGCATAATTTAATTAAATCGTTGTAACTCTAGGCTTTACCCGAAATAACTGGACGTTTTAGAAAAAAACATATTAAAAGAATTTTATTCTAGAATTAAAGTAGTAGTTTTAAAAAATAACAAGGGTTATATATGAATTCACAAGAGGCGAGTAGTTAAAGTATATGATTGAAATTTGACATATCTTTAAAGTTTGCTTTTTTTTTCTATATCAATGCCCGTAGTTATTTGCTCTTATCTATTCTTGCACTTTAAAAATCCATGTTCTGTATGTCGTACTTTTCTATCGGATCTAATCTACGGACCAAATATCAATTTCATATTTTAATTACTTGCCTCTTTTGTAAATTCATATATTACCTAATTAAAGTATATCATTCTGCCTTCTTTTATACTAAAATTAGTTAGGTTATTTCATGTAAACGTCTGTTATTTCATATAAACTTTTGTTATTTCATGAATAAACAGATTTCAGAAATTAACGTTAACATATATATATATGTAGATATATTTTCTAGTATTATAACGGAGTGGTGTAAAAAGTATTGTTCTCAGCGATTAACAGAGTAGAATTGGTTAAACTGCGTAGGACTGTGCAAGAGCATGTCGACCATCATAGGCATCAGACAAATCTTTATATGTTTTACACAGCGATATCATAGAGGCGTCATTAGTTGAGAAAGAATAATTTATTGAGAAATAAGAAGGGAGAGACTTTTTCACCCTCCTTATAACGTACCTACTCGGTAGACTTATATTTCTTTTTTTTTCTCTCACTTTTCATGCGTTATCCAAAGAAGCCCTACGTTTCAAGTCCCCTTATGATTTACACCTACCAGTTGAAAACATTCTCTTCCAAACTTTTCCAAAATGGTCCCTCTTTCGTCCTACGTTCGTGCGTTTCAATGATTTACTTTTGTTCAGGGAATGCTCTCGCACTTTCTCAATTTTTTTTTCTCTCTTTTTCTCTCTCTCCCTCTTTTTCTTTTTATACATTATTTCCTTTTTTTTTATTATTATTCTCAAGAAAAATAGAAAACTACGAAGAAAAGGTATATACATTCTTAATAGTAAATTCCAACGACTAGTAATACGTTTATGCAGGTTCCGAATGATTTATGATATCGTTTCGTTGTTACACACACACACTTACTCATGTATGCACAAACATATACTTACACGTATTTCTTTACTCGACTCGATCGTTTCTCGTCTCTCAACAGTCTTCGATTCTATCGCCTTCGATCCAATAAATACAAGACGTCACCTGTCCTTCGAGGAGAACTAACATCTTTTATTTCTATTTATCGAGGATTTATCGTGAGAAGAGCTTCGTGCTATTTTTCTTCGTCGTTTTTCAACTATTCCATGATAAAAATGGTTGACAAAGATAAGTTTCTACGTGCAAACTAATATTCAATACACACTGACATACATACATACATACATACATACATACATAATGAAAACGATGTCTGTTCTATCTTAAATGCTATTTCGTCTCATTGTCAGTTGAAATTTAATGTGAACATAGTAATATCATCGATTTTTTTTTGCAACCTATATATATATCGACTAATGAATAACGCGAGTTCGCGTGTACATTTCAGGGTACATTTTCCAAGAAATCGATCTCTCATCTGTACTACCAAAGACTGTGAACAGTAACAAGTAAATGAGATTCATTGTGTAATATCGTCTACGACCTACTTCGTCGTATCATCTTCTGACTACAATACCTACTACCTCCTAACAACGATCTGTTGTGCATCTTTTATAAATAGAAACATCTCGTAGATCATTTACAAATGATACAATGTGAATTCGAAATGTTTAAAAAGATTATTTATTTATATGAATGGGTAAAAGAGATTTTTCGAATAAGATGTAGATCATTTGTTATGAGAATTACCAGTAATTTGATTAATATTTAATTAATTGTCAATAATCAAATATCATCATTTTGTTATCATTTTAAAATTATGCATTACTTTATTATTTTTTCTCTATACATTTATCTCTATGTGCGTACATTTAATATTTTGTAAAATTTAATCATTCTTTCCATTCAATATAATAATCCAAATGGGAATAATATATATATATATATATATATATATAAGTATAAAAATATTGTTACAAGTTAGGTATAAAATTTCAAGACACGATTGAAAAGAAAAAAAAAAAAAAGACACGAGAAAAATAGTCTCATCGGAGAAGTGGTTCATGGGGATTCTGGTGCAAGAAATAAAAAAAAAAAGGCGTTGGTTTATTCCAACAAACAAATCGACGTACGTTCAGACGTTTACGTCGTTTTCCCACCCAGTCCATCGATCTCCTTGCAAGGAGATTCCTCTCTTTCTTCTCTTTTTATTCTACGTAAGATTTACTCAAAGAAAAAGAGACAAGAAGAGGAGAAAGAAGAAAAGTCTTCCATTTATTTGTCCTAGATGCGTTCGTAAAATGAAATGGGCTCGCTGACTGGACTAAAAGATAAAGAGAGAAAGACGGACAGAAATAGAGAGAAAAGGAAAAGGGAAAGGGAAAAGCAGTAAAAAGGGAATTAGAAAAAGAAAAGACGTAGGAAGCTACAATTGGATTTTATCGATAATAGACAACGCACGAGGAGTTTGCGAGACGTTAACAGAGGCTCAGTGCGAGTAGAAACTTTCTTGGAGTGGCGGCTCTTCAAAAGAAATTCGTGATAAAGGAAAACTACGTTACGAGTCGTTCGTTCCGTGCAAATTTAATACGTGCCCGCAAGCTAAGTTTCGTTTTTTCCCTCCGGACTATTCGTGTAGTGATAGTAATAGTAGTAGTAGTAGTAGTAGTAGTAGTAGTAGTAGTAGTAATAGGTAGTAGGTAGTAGATGGTAGTAGTCTACACTAAGCTCAAAGTTATTGTTTCTTCAGGCGAATCGGCTTCGATATACTTGCTTGCAAAGAGCTTTGTATTCTTTGTACTTCGATTATTATGTGAACGTACATAAGAATTTTTTCCTTGACTTCTTTTATTTCTTTCTTTTCTGTATTTTTTGTCCCCTTTTTTTTTCTTTGTTTGAACGAGTTTTACGTTTATATTACCATCAATAATCGTTCAATTAAATATCAAGCGTTAGGTATACGACACAATTGCGGGAGAGACAGGGAAATTGAAGCGTTATTGAGTGGTACGCCATGTCCATATTTTATGAACAATAAACGATTTAATTTGACGAATAACGCGACCATTAGT
The DNA here is from genome assembly GCA_023678845.1 of Mischocyttarus mexicanus. Classification (NCBI taxonomy): domain Eukaryota; kingdom Metazoa; phylum Arthropoda; class Insecta; order Hymenoptera; family Vespidae; genus Mischocyttarus; species Mischocyttarus mexicanus. The sequence goes on along the minus strand of JACGTP010000002.1, from coordinate 3,628,851 downwards.
TTGACAATGTTTACCATCCAATTGCACAGGTGAAGATGGTATAAAACAAATAATACCGATTAGCTACCGAGTCTCGTTATATGAAATTTGTAGTATTTGGTAAACCACTAATTAAGTGAATATACTATAGTATGCGTTTGTGTTCGTGTAAAAATATGCGAAAATTCTTTTTTATGGAGTATGAAACAAAATAAATATAACATAAATAAAAAAAATAATTAAAAAATAAATAATACATTGGTGTCCGTATAAATTATATTTCGTTTAGAATAATCGGTGTTAATCGGTTTCTCAGCTAATTGACGTTAATTAAAATTTAAATCTATGCGAACGTATAGGCTATGGATTGTAGCGCGTGAGACTGTTGTTATAGTTAGAGTTTATACCAGGAAAATTCAATTAATATACCGGTGAAATCTTGTTTTAACTTCATGAAAGACAGGAAAGCTTCTATTGTGCTTAATTGCTTGATTATTTCGGAATAAATATGTATATACATGTATTCACGTTTATATGTATCTATGTAATAATATATTATTTGATCACTTTTTATCGAATATTAATTTATAACATATTCATAAAGTTCTTTACATGTTAACGAAGTTTCATTAAAATCAGAATCTCTTAGTTGGAAAAGTTCACTTTTTATATTGAAATTTCCGAAATTTTTGACATATCTCTAGTATAGCAATTAGAGAAATCGACAATCATTTGTTATTGTTATCGACTTCGAGATATCTTTAATATCCGCCTTCCGTTTTCTCAGTAAGTCGAAATGAAATGAAAAAGAGAAATCGAAGAAAAGCATCGTTCCAACATGATCGTTCAGCGACGTATAAATGCAAGATCCTTTGTTGAAAGTTCGCCAATAGCAATTATCATTGATATCTTGGAATTCAAGAAAATTCTTTAAGGATAAGTCAGTGAAGCGTGTTGTTCGCTTTTATTCACGTCAAGGGATGGACTTTAATTAATTCGTCGATTAAAGAACGAAATGTCGAGTACGTTTCCGAGAAATAAGCATCCACTGGATATCCTTGTATTGTTAGTTGTAATTTCTACGGATGGTTGATATTTAGAGCACAAAAAGTACAATGATTTTATCTATTGTCGTTTGATCACATTCGTACTCATGGTTATTATCCATTTTATTCGAACTTTTATGTATCATTGACAAAAAAAATTCTTCTTGTTCTTTATTTGTTTCTTACCCTTCTCTCTCTTTACTATAACTCATATCTTATTTTTTATATTATATTATTATTATATTGATTACCTTTTAATGGCCTCTTCATTTCCTATCGTACAATATTTTACAATTAAAAAGTATTAGTTCGTTAATCATTTTTTTACTTTTTCCTCATTATCATTTACATTTACATTTACATTTACACTTACATTTATATTTATCTACTTTCATCTATTATATTGTACAGTATACAATTTTTTACTTCACATTCCTTTATTTTATTCTACTTTTTACAATATAATCTTAACAAACATAGGAATAAATTTGATATCTTTTATATAGAAAATAAAATGTGATTTCATAAGAAACGAATCCAATCACGCCGCTACGAATAACTTCCCTAGGATGGCGAAAGAACTCAACATTAGTGCGATACCCAGCTTCGTGTGCAAATTTCATTCAAAATCGCGATTTATCGCTAGAAGTGAATATAGTCTGAATTGAAACGGATCATTAAGCGGGAAACAAAGGGAACTTCAAATCACGATCTATTATGTAATGTTTCGCACGATTATCGAAAAAACGTGTACCAGTCGGTAGCCGATATCGAAACGTTAGTCTACAATCGAACGAATTATTCCTACTGGCAAGTTTTGCATGTTGAGACTTACATTCTCTCTTTTCCTCTCATATTCTTTTTTTTTTTTAAATTATATTTGTAATAAAAACCCGTATCGTTACAACAGCTTTTATTATCGTCGTTGCATTGGAATTATTTTTTTTTTTTTAATCGTTATTCTACTTTTTTCTTTCTATTTCTAGTCACGTTTTTTGTTTGAACGATTCAAGTATACCCCCGGCGATGTATATATATATATACATATATCTCTGATTTCGTGGTTCCATTTCAACGATCGAAATTCGTTCCTGTGAATGCACAAACGAATTTCGTTCAAACCTTAAATGTTGATGTGTTTTATTCAACACAGATATATTCAGGTTCCTCAATCAAGCAAGAATAGTAACTGCATGAGGTGACATATCATGTAGAACTATGAGATAGAAGAAAGTGATGAAGAGGGTGAAAGGGAGAAAGAGAGTTTGAAAATCATTTCATTGTAAAACAGTTTGCATAATTTGACCGAGAATATCATCAAATTGAGAGCTTTCCATACTAGACGACGGTTTTTCCGCTGATCGCTAAATTAACATTTAATTACGTCACATTGGTATTAATGAAATATTTCGTTTCGTTACAAAATTTCAACTAGTCAACCGCCGAATCCGTTGCTTATTTTACGCATGCATATATATATATACTGGCATATATAAGAAACAAGCATATATATAATTTGTGTTAATTACCATTGAACATTTCCTTCTCGTTTATCGTTGCTTCTAAATTTCATAAACGAAAATTGGAAATTAATTGAACACGTTCGATCGATAATTCATTAGTTCGTTCGTTCATTCATATGGTCAACTTTGCTTATCGAAAATAATCGTTTCCAAAATAAATTCTCAACATGAGCTCGTAAAGGATGTCAATTTTTTAACATTTTCATAGGATTACGAGAGAGAGAGAGAGAGAGAGAAAGTTGAGCAGTTGACGAGAGAAATACGTAGATTGTAACTAAAAGCACGAGAAACGAGCATAATAACAATTGCGCGTTCCCACGATATATTCTCGATCCGGTTGTAAGAGTTATGCATTCATTAGCACTTTCGTACCTTCCTTCCGTTCCCCACTGCCTACCAACATGTTTTCCAGTATCAAGGCAATAAAGCCCGGATGAGAAAGTGGTACTTCGAAGAAATGTGTTTTGCAATTAGAAGGAAAAGGCAGATATTATTACCGCCAGTAGATCAACTTTATAGAAATTGTATCTACGTAAATAACGATGCGCCGACTTTCTTGATTTTGGTTTTTCAAAATTTGTTTTTTATGATATTCGATAATTAAGTTCGAGATTAAAAGTACACAGATAATCGATTTAATTAAAATAATTCTTCATAGGTAAAATAATCATTTAACTTATCAATTTTTTCTTTTGCCGTGCCACAATGTACCTCTTATGATTGTTTTTTTTTTTTATTTATAAGTATGTAATTATCTTGCTGATCATAATTAATCTTTATTGAACAATTGCTAGTAATATGATGCAATAATATTTATGAATTTTGTTTAACTTTATTATATCCGTAACGATATAAGATTGTTTAATTTTACTTCAAATGTAACATTTTAAACCCTAAAAACCTATTTTAAACCCTCAAGCCTATGCTTTGATGACTGAAAATGAGAATTAACATATGATCTACATTTGATTTAATTTATTCTAAATCTTATATGACCAATGAAGATTTAATTACACCAGTTACTCCATTTACACGATAAATTGTAACATTGTATACGGGGTATTTTTAATATGCGATTTGCATTTTCGTTGTTAAGTTACATATGTGGGATCAGGTACCTCCATGTCATATTAAAATCAATCTTAAATAGTGTTTGCTTCGAACAGATCGTCCGGGGCTCTGGATAGCTCAGTGATTAATCTTCTACAAATAAAAGATAGCGATAACGCGCGGTCGATCGGCGAGGTTTACAAGAAGAAAATATAGACCTAAAGAAATGTTTGGTTTTAGCTAGACTGTATATAAGGAATGGAATTTCTTTCAATTTTTCTGGGTTGCGTTTTGATGTAACATGAGTTTTAGAGAGAAAACAAACGAATATCTTTCTAGTTTATACGATTTTTGGTTGTATAATCAATTAACGTTCTATGTATCTACTTACATTCTTCGTAAATACTGTATTCATTTTCAAACATCAATATTTGCTTCGTTATTTCGTAAAATTGAAAATAGTAAGGTATAATAGAAAACTAAATATAGGCATAGGTACACTTACGAGTGAAACGGACCACGTCTATGTGTTCGTGCATATATACACACGTGAACAAACTTGTGTGTAAAGACAAACCTAGACGAGGAGAAAAAGGGAGAAGGGATACGGGAGAAAGGAGAAGAGAGAAGAGAGAGAAAAGAGAGAGAGAGAGAGAGACTAGTAGTTCTCTCCTAGAGTTCGACGACTTTGTCGAAAGCCGAGCCTTATATCACGCTCGCCAAATAAATCGTAGAGCCTGCGGATTCGAACCAGCTCTCTCCTCATTTCCCCGCATCAACTATCGCCCTTTCGACCTTATCTCTCGCTTATGGCATGAGCTTATCGGTTCCTGTTTGTCTTAAAGCATTAAGTCTTTATATTCACCGATATTTTGATAAGTTCAATCTTCAAAGTTAAAATCATCAAAACTGAATTATAGTCTTTCGATGGTCTGTCAATGATAATTATTACATTCAAATGAAAATATTTCATTTTTGATAAATAAGAAGTAAACTAAATTCTAAATGGCTAAGAATAGTTCATTTTCGAATAAAGCTGCTGTCCAATTTGATCTGCTCGACGTATCGATATTTAATTAAATGATCTCAAAATAATTATTACTGATATTACTCGATTCACGCTTGTAGGAAGTTCGTATACAGACTGGCATAGTAATGATCTTGCAGCGATATTGAGATGATGCTACCAAGTTACAGATATTGGACGAATCTTTGTAGATAATATATTATTGCGTTCTGTATTAGTACATAGTGTTTTGTAACATCATAGCATGGTTTACTCACGTTCTTTCTAGTATCGATCATAAGAAATTTCATTGACCATGTTATTTCGTGTATGAACCTCTTAATAATCTCTTTTTGTATTGCATGGAGATTTTTCCAACATGTACTTATAGTCGTTTTCGATCGTACGTCGGGACGTAACGAAGGAATATTATTTCTCGTATATAATTAATATGTAAGAACTGACGAAAATATGAAATAAAATTTAAAAAAATAACAAAACGGTGAGGGATTTAAAAATTATACGTTATAGAGAGTCTGCGAAAAGAAGTTTTTATCAATGATAACTATCAATCTTGAAAAAATTTAAACTTTCTGAGAAAATTGAGAAAAAAATGAAACTAGAAGCGTGAAAGAAGAAAAGAGCGAACGAGAGAAAGAAGGAAAGAGAGAGAGAGAGAGAGATAGAGAGAGTGATTCTTGGAAGACGTGATAGCAATATTTACATAAAATTGATAGACGACACGATGTGTCGAAGGTTGACTATGGCAGTGATGCGTGTCTCTCTCATTTCTAGAGGTGGAATATCCCGGCATGCGTCCCCAGGGCGTCGTACGGCCGAGCCATCGCAGCGTCGCGATGTTTTACGAGGTGGCGAAGTCGTGCCAACTGTGTCTCGTTATATTAGATTTTACTCGGAGCTCCAGGCGCCGCATAAATTCGTTAACCAATAAAATCCTCATCGCGTGGCGTAATAATCGGCTGCGGCTCTGAGTCCACGATAATCGTCGTAAAGCAAAGAAAGAGAAAACTGAAAGACCTCTGAAGCTTCTTCTTTTTTTACACTTTTCATTATATAGACTAGTGATTTTTAATCAATGTTCCATGAATTTGTTACAAATGTTCCTTTATATTATAAAAACACGGCATTAATCAACTTGTATGCAATATGTAGATTGATGAAATTTTAATAAATAGTTGAATATATAGGATTCGTGAAAAAGAAAAGAGGGAGAGAGAGAGAGAGAAACAGAGAAAGATTGAATGAATTTAACTAAATATGACGTAGTTCAAGAATCGTTAACGAAGTTTAAACGAATAAAGAATTTAACGTGGCTTGTCAGCAATGTCTTTTGCAAGCGGTAGAACGCCGAAAACGCCGAGAACAAGGAAACTGGATGACGAAGGGTTAACGAAGGATGACGTTACAGAACAATCGATCGATAACGATCATTGCTCTAACTCAAGAGAATGTCATTACAAGTTGTTGGTAATTATAAAAGTCATTGTGTATTTTGATAAAACTTTTACTATCATCTTAAAAAAAGTAAAAAAACAAATAGACGCGATGAAAAGAAGAAAGGAAAATTGGGAACGTTGGTGAAACGTTTTCCTACTTGATTCAGAAAAGACAATATTTGTTGTTCACATAAATCAGTTGTTTTTCGTAAAAGATGAAAAGGCAAGATAGTTTAATAAAAGGTAGATAAAAAGAGTGAAAGATTTTGGTATTGCGGGTCAAAGGACGATCGAGCTTACGTAAGAGGAATCGGTAGATCTACGAAAGGACCCTTGTCATTCTCTTCCCTTCTTGCTCGATTTCTTTAAGAACTCGAAGAAAAAGTTGATATTTCTTTTACGTTTTTTTTTCTCTCTCTCTCTCTTTATTTCTTTTTTTCTATAAGATCGTCGCGTAGTTCGTCGCTAAAACGTGGAAAACTCGTCGACTCGAGCGAGTCTTTAATTTATTGGCCTCGAATAGAAGCATTGAGCTGTATCGAGTCGCTATCTTTTTCACTCTTTCTTTTTGTCTTCCTTTCTTTGTTTCTTATTTTATCCTTGCTCTACGCAGTCACTCGACGAAGAGAAATAAGAGAAAGGAAAACGCAAAACGATCTTTTCTTTCTCTTTCTTGTTCTTTCTTATACAAAAAGAGCGAAAGAGAATAATAGAGAGAGAGAGAGAGAGAGAGAGAGAGAGAGAGAGAGAGAGAGAGAGAGAGAGAGAGAGAGAGAGAGGGAGAGTATCTTGATATTTCGTCGTAACATCAAAAGACGAAACTGCTTCACAGTTTTCCTGTTCTTCTTCTACTTCTTCTTCTTCATTTCTTCTTCTTCTTCTCTTTCTTTCTTTCTCTCTCTCTCTTTCTCTCTCTCTCTCTCTCATTTCATAGTTTTGCTATCGTAAGGTAATTTTCTGTTCCTTGAAAGATGTCACGACGATTCGAGAAAAGTTTTCCGGTTGAGAATCAGTAATGAGTTTAGAATGATATCGTCGTCGTTGGTAGAAGGCGAAAAACGATAAGTTTAATGTTCGCAGACCGATTTACACGATCTTTCGAAAACATTCGTTCGTTTAAAACTTCCTTATACGATACATCTAATAGTATTTACAAAATGAATTCATTATCTTTTTTTGTGGGGTAGGGGGAGGAGATAAAAAATGGGGAGCTCAAAATCAGGTTAGATTGACTGAACTAATATATATTTCTGTTCTTTTTTTTCTTCTTATGTAATATAGACACCACGTTGGTAGCTTTGAAATGAAAATACAATAGATTCTCGTATAACGCAAATGTCTACAGAGCGAATTCTTGTAATGCGCAAGAGGTATTACGACTATTGTTTTCATACAATGCAATTCCTCGTACAACGTGGTATGTAATAAAATGCAGCAATTTTTTAATATTTCAAAATTAAAGAGAGAAAAAATAAATTCGTATTTTTTGCGACCGTGCTGTCCGCACAAATATACCATTTCAACTTCAAATTGGGACTAAACAATTTCAAATTGGGACTAAACAATTTTAAATTGGAATTAAACAATTTTAAATTAGGCAAATTCATCTTGCGTATAACATATTAATCGCGTTATATGGTACATACTTCAGTCTACCGTATAATTCTGGTTGATTCGACGAGAAAAATTGAAGCTGTACTCGTTCTAAAAGAAAAAAATCCCTTTCCCGCGGCCGGTAATGAGCAATGTGCAAAACCAGCCGCTACAGAAGAGATTGAATAGTGAGAGGGCTAGGTCCTATTTGTAGACTTGGCGATGGCTTTTGTCGTCTTCTTTTTCCTTGTCTTCTTTCTTTTTTTCCTTTTCCCTTTCCATCTGTACCACCCTCACTCTTTCTCTCTTACTCTTTTCTATTACTCTTTTCCATTTCTTCTCTCAGTGACTCTGTCCATTCGAGCAGCAGAGTTTCATTTTTGTTTGTTTTTTTTTCTTTACCTTTTTTTCCCTTCCTCGTTTGGCCACGTAATTAGTTATTTCTTTATACAAATTTAAATTATTATACGCTGGCTATTCATTTCCTCAAAATTTCCAACCTATTTCTTTACCAATTTCATTGGTAAATTTATGGGGGATGTTTCATTTTTAATATTATTTCTATTTAAAAGATTTATTCAAATCATTACTCTCATGCCTTTTTCAATGTTATCTTAGTTGTATATACATATATATGACATGTATTTATTAAATATTTACCTATACATTGTCGCGAATATCGAGCGAATTAGTGCATGCTCGTTTAATTTAGCTTTAATGGACGATTAATAGGAATATTTCTTTCCTCTTTTTCAGTTAATTTCATTCCATCGTAAACACATATTAAGGGTTTTAATAATATTTAAAAAAAGCTTTTATTAAAAGGTTCCAAAATATTTTTGATACCATGAGAAAAGTCTCACTCATCCATAGATTGCATAAAAAAATATTTATTTAACTTTTTTTTCCTTATTATTAATCAATCCTTCGATTTTCTTTTTCGATCGATGTTATTCGTAGGGGTAAAAAAAAGTATAGGCTTGGACGTTCAATTATAAATTGATTCGTTGTGGTTAATGACGCGCAAATACAGAAACTGAAAGTACACTTTCCTTGGATTTACTCGTAAGTTGGTTTGTTTATTCCCTCGTTCGTAGGTAGTTTCTCTTTGGATTAAGTCGTCGGACCTACCGCGTGTAATCTACTTTACGCTGACGTAAAGAAGCGTTGAATTAACGATTTCCCGGGTTTACCTTAACTACAAACTTACCTACCTCAACCAACGTTCCCTACCAATATTTTCGCTTTATCAAAATGCTTGCCAAATTAATCTGAAATATCATAAACGAGATATATAATAAAAATCAATATCGCAATTTAATTACTTTCAAAATTATGGAGCTTAAAAAATATAGAAAGAGATAGAAAGAAAGTAAAAAACAGAAAGAAGAAATAAATTAATCAACTTTGTTCGTATGGATATTTAAAAAGTTCATAATTGATAATTGAAATATACGCGAAAGCGATAATAAAATAGAAAGACTAATTTTTTTAAATAAATCCTTTGAATATGACCATTGAGAGTAACAGTAACTGTATGACGTGTAGGATAATCCAGTTTACCTTGCATCGGATTATAAAGAAACCTAAAATTTTTTCTTGGTCTCTTGCTTTATTCTCATATTTCACGTTTAAGAATCGTCGATCATATCATATCACAAAAGATTCAAGATTTCTTGCTATAATCTTGAAGTTTTTATTAAAATAAAATTGAAAAATATATATTAAATATACATATATTAAGATATGTTTATAATAATGAATTTTGTGTAAAAAGAAATGTTGGTGCTAAAGGAAACGATTTATATGGGGCAGATAAAGAGTATTTTTAAACAAAGCGATATGTGTAGTATGTGAAAGAAAAATATTACAAAGAAGATAGATTCTGAAAATGGATATTAGGAGAGATATGAGCACGTGACACAAATCTTAACAAAAAAATACGAGTGGACGAATGGCCTTTGTTGAAGAACGGGGGAAAGTCAGTAAAGGCTAAAGAGTCAAAGAATATAAAGCTGAAGTGAAAAAAGTCTGATATATATGTATGTATCAGGGTGTTCCAGTACTCTATTTCTTCTTGTGGCATGTAAAATATTAATGTTAGAAAAATTTTATTTGAATAACATTATAGGATAACAAATTATGTTTTTACTGAAAATAAGCAAAATATTTTTGTCATCTAATAGTTAGATTATACGAAAGTAATATGCTTTTATAATATGCTAAGGACATACCTTTTCAAATTCTGTTTTCAATATATTACTACGTCTATAAATCAAATTTATAATTTTAATTAATTCACACGTTCACGCATCTTTACTACAAATCAATTTAATAAATAAAATACAAATCTCATAATCTTGTTGAATAATTAATACCGTGTTAAAATAATTACAAGAAACTCTGTACTACTTTGATAATTTAAACGATTTTCTTTGTATGTGGGTATGCATGTAAATTAAAAATTGATTAACTTTTTTTTTTTAGTAAAGAAACGAATAATTTTACTATTATTTGATATTGCGATCTATTATTCCTGTTATATTTTTTTTCTTACTGTTTTTTTTCACACATATGACACATACATCGATCATCCGATTTGCTTCATTAACATCTTTTGTATCCTTTTATAGATCTTATTCCTCTTTTATTTGAAAAACATTTATTCTCGTTATGAGGTAGCTGGAGTTTGGCGCAAATTATCACCTCGTAAATCTAGAAATATTTGATGCATTTACCACTTTACTCCTAATCTTTTTATTTCTATCGATTATTTCTTTTCCTAACGAATAATTCCCCGGTAAGAGAAAAAACCCAACTAAAAAACGATGCTTAGATACTATTTATCTCACTAGGCGTCCACCGAAATGATTAATATATTTCGCTAACTCACGTTCGGTATTTTATATATGAAGACAGATTTGACGTAACGGCATCGGATAATGGAGACATCGATTATCAACTATCGAATATGAATTTTTGAGGGATTTTTAAATTTGTACCGTAACGACGATCGATCCGTATTATAGAAGAATGAGATAAAATTTATCTTCCTAGTCGAATAATGAAATGAGAAAAGGAAAGAAAAATCGTTTTTTGGTTATTATTTAGGCAATTCCATAGTTTAATCCATGGCATATCATGCAGAATTACTAAACGAAATTTACATATCTTATACTACAGTGAAAACTCATATACATACTTATTTATATGCGTATGTATATATCATGTATGATCTGTATATCTATATGTGTATGTATTTATACATATATGTGTGTTGGAGAGTTAAGTGAGGATTAAACTGAGTTCAAGCCACTTCAGATCGTTAGGGTCCTCGTCATGAAGTGTACTATAGTTAAGAGTACGTGGGGAATTCTTCAACACTATAGCAAGAAACTTCCCTTATCCTCTATACCTTTCTTCCTTTCTTCCTCACTATTTCATCGTTCAACATTGTATTACAACAGAGTATAAGTCTTTTTCAAAGTTTCTAATTCAAATTTATATTTGACATCGTTAGAAGAAGAAGGAAGGTAAATCGGATTTTGACTAATGTCTTTTTATTTGAAGAATAATGAAAAATAAAATAATTAAGAAAATTGATCAAAATATTGACAAACATTTCTACAAATAATATACGAAAGGTTTTTTTGACGTATCACAACCAACTATCTAAACGATCGATGAATGAGATTATTTATTTGTTACGATGAAAATAAAAAAGCATCATTTCCATCGAGTAATAGAAAAAATAAAATAAATGAACTTGTCTTATGACAAACCTTCATTAGCCTTTCATCGTCGGTGTACCGCAAATTTGTTCAAAAGATATTTCTCGATTCTTTATTTTCCATTAACGTTGAGCAGTTGAAAGGAAAGACTTACTCATTAAGATCTTAGCTACACAATCTCATTCACTTTTCTTCAAGTTTTCTCTTTTTCTTATATTTCTCTATTTACAAGAGATAGTAATTAAACCTTTTCTAGTCGTTGAGGAATATGGTCGACTTTTTATGATTCATCTTCACATAGTTGTAATCTTTATAAAAATATACATAAACATTGTAACTACGTATGTACGTATTTACATATATCTCTACATTTATATATTATATTTTATATAAATGTAAATATATATATATATCTTTATATAGAAATAGTACAGTATACGTTAGAGTACATACACGTAGATAAAGAAAGCTAACACTATTCCTACCGACACTTCACGTATACCTATTCCTACCGCGGCCGGTCAAATGACCGGTCTTTCACAACTTATATTTTTCAATATTGAATGCAGACCAATAGCCAGCTTACCAGTATAAAAATATATTTTCTTTTATTTAAGAGTACATAAACTACATTTTATTCTTTTTCGTCGCACTTTTTACAAATAGGCTTCTCAACTGTACATTTTCCGCATACGTACTTTTTACATTTTATACAGATTTTATTCGCCTTATTATCTTTATAATACCTTATCTGACATGTTTTCCGTTCACGGGAACCTGTACTTGTACTTGCGATAGGTATTGGTTTATTTTCTTTGCCTATCTCTTGTTAATATTCGATGGCAAGTTCTTCTGCCAATTGAAATAGAAATTCCTGTCTTGTAATTTCTCCTCCCGTAGGAGGAGAAACACCCATGCTTTTACATACATAACACCCATGCATTTATCCCGGCTAAATCCAAGATATTAAAAAATACTTGCAAAGGCCATCTCCGTGATTTAGAGTTTACCGAACAATTTCTGGCCATTTGGTCAGTCACATCTACGCCAAATTTGGTGCTATTATACAACTGAATTGTCTCCGGTGTTCGGGTGTCATTTTCTTTTTGCTATTTCCGTTTCATTGGAAACCCTTACACAGATGGTAAAACCTCAAGCGATAATTAATACGAAAATAAGATATTTTAAGTTTAACTCTTTGCACTCCGAACTCCGACACGAGATGACAGAATACATGATATATTTATTAATTAAACAGATTAGAAACGCCTATTAGTGCGTATTTACAAATATGTATTCATGGCTAGATGATTAATTGATTCATTTCTATGTAACCTGATAGTTACAAATGTGTAATTCGGTTAAAAATTTTGGTTAATACATTTTAATAATTTTTCTATAAATTTTCGTTATAAAATATATTGCATTAACTGTTCTATGAAATAATATTTTGTTCCCCGATATTTTGTTAGATCATTAAATATGTATCTCAATATTTAAATATTTCAATATAAATTTTGTGGATACCACCGAGTACTCGAATAATCGGAAGTTCGAGAAAAAGTAAAATTCATAATTTAAAGCGATCAATTTTATCGTTTGTTTTTGATAGATCGGAAAAGTCCGAACAAGATATTTTCTTTATCGAAAATCGACCGTTTACGTCAAACGTTCGACACATTCCCGTTTGGATATTCATTATGGAAAAGGTAAGTTGAGAACATTTGGGACATTAATGATTTAAGCAGCAATTTTTCAGACGTAAATAATACTCCTATCTTCGATATTAAATGGTATCCTAAATTTATAAATATATATTAAGAGTATGGAGAGAACACATACACTCAACACTTTAAGAAAATAGGATGCATAATTAAGGTCATCCTTTGAAGGATGGTCAACTCTGAAATATCTGTTGTTGAGTTTTCACAAACTTGTTATAATATTGACTAGATTTATTAATGTATTGATTATTTTGACGATTTTTAGTAAAAAGATCGAGTTGTTTTTGGTTGAAGATTGAAATTATATTTTTTGCGGATTTTTTTTTTAAAAAAGCGAATAAAAACATTCGCTAAAAGGAATATTGGAAAAAAGGGAAAGGATTTTAAGAACTGACATTAAAAATTTTGGGTTAGTTTCTTGAATTTAAAAAAAATACAATTTGACAATATAGTAATAATGATAATTATAATGTAATAGTCTTAATTTATGCGTTTAAATGTTTTTCAAGAATCTTCATCATTTTTTCCAATTCGGATGAAACAAACTTTCTATGATTGTTTTCATAATCCGGCGGAAAGCTTAAGCTGCTTAATTTGCGAAAATATTAGGTATTAAACATGCTCGAAACTTTATGCAAATGAGAGAACAAATTTATCACATTAAAGGATAAATACAAATCAACAAATAAATTTTCACTCGCATTGGACAAAAACAGTAGAAATTATTGAGAAATTATAAATACACAGATTAACACTTTAGTTTTAACATAATATTATATATAAAATTCAAACTTTTTTGCATGTTTGTGATTTCCCTTAAACTACAATAAAACTTTATTTTAACTGTGGCAGCATTTTTCTTTCTTCACCTTTTTGATTTACAATTAGTCGACTGTTATAATTACTGACACGATTATATAAATGATCTGACATAAATAATGTGATCTCCTTTGGTTTGTATTTAACACGGCGGAGGGAAAACTTGTGCAAAAAGCAAAAACGATCTCTGCATTTATCGTTGACCTGTAAAAGCCTCCGAGAACACATTATGTTATTTCTCAGGATAGTTGAAAAGGCCGAAACGTTCTCATTGATTACGCTGAGGAAAACAACGAATAGTGGTGTGACCGAACTCGAGGGATCTCTTAACAGAAACCCCGTAGGCTATTTTATGCTCTCTCACTCTCTCTCTTTCTCTCTCGTAGAACCTTTACGAGAGTAGAGGAAACTCGGTGCTACGACCTTACCCGTAAAATCGCTTCATCTTCCTCTCACCTGGACCGTACTGACGCTAATGGATGGGCTTTGCACGACTCTTGACCCATGTAAGGTCGACTTGCTGTCTGCAACACGCTTACCGTATTTACGACTAGGATAATCTTTGTCTATGAAAAGAAACGTAATCTTTAAAAATAAAATAATTTTTTAAAAATTTTATGTACAAAATGACAATTATTTTATTCTCCAGTTAATCTAGCCGGATTTAGGACTCAAAATGGATGTTGTTTCCACCTGACAGCAACAAATTTTAAAAGGTCGGGAAAGTGGTCTACATTAAGAAGTGCATAATGTATTTGTCGAAAAGTGTGTGCATTTTGCATGAAAAATCAAAATGTGAAAAAATCCCCAAAAAATCGTGCTTTCCCGTAAATCTTGGCTTATATCTTGAAAACTAATAGTTTTTGGTACAAAATTTACTTGAAATAACTTGTTCCTTATGAAGTTTCCTTTATAGTAGAAAAACCTCTTAATGTAAACCACTTTTCCGACCTTTTAAAATTTTTTGCTGTCAGGTGGGAACAACATCCTGTCAAAATGCTAATTTGACTGGACTATTAACATAGATTTCAAAATTAGTATATAATATTTTAATATAAATTTTTATTTTTTATTTTTTTTTTGCATTTTTTTTCTAGAATATTGTTTTATAAATTACAACATAATAGATTCTCGTAAAACCTGATCTTTTAGATTGCGAATTTTTATAACACGCTAAACATATTTAGATTACTATTTTTATATAACTGACTCGTGATATTCAAGTTTGTCCTAAAATTTTCATCACGAATCAGATTCGTAAAAATATTACAAGAGGTTAATTAAGTATTATATTCCTCGCTACTGATTCTATTTTATTACCTAATTGTTTTGTTTTCTATTATTGATCATAAAGCTATCAAGAATATTTTAAGGATTAAAACTCTTTCTGTATATTTATATCTAAACCCGTGTGCTCTCGAAAATTAACATTAAATGTAAATTATTGTAGGGAAAATAAAATAAGCATAAAATAAAGCGTGTTATGGGAGTAAAAATTTGCGTATAATGCGATTTCGTATAAAACAAATTTATACAACGTGTCACGTATTAACCGCGTTAAATAAGAGTTTACTATAACTACCAAGTTGTCTATACCGTTATAAATATTTATACGCTTTACGATAAAAATAAGAAGAATTGTACAAACAAATAAAAGTATAACAGTACTGTATGGAAAGAATAATATATTCTGAAAATCCACCTACCATTCATGTATCATGTTTATATAGTCCTTTATGTTTACATAGATATTGAATAATCTGAAATGAACGCGTTATTTAATGTTAAACGATATCACGTTATTCGTCTTACTGTTATTATATGTACGCAGTTTCGAGTTTAATGAGAACGAGGTGTCGAGAAAATAATTTTTTCCTCTGTCAACGGGCTCTTGACAGTTCAACGAACTTTGTCGAAGCTTTGTCTTCAGCAGGATTTTTCTTTATTTCCTTCTCTTTCTCTCTATAGTTCATTCATTTTCTTTTCCTCTTGTACCTACCGACGACAAGATTAATTCGACGCTGACGTTGGGCTTTGTTCGTTAAGTGACGGGTCGGTGCTTCCGTTTCGATCAACGTGTTGCTAATGCGAAATAAAATTTCTCTTCCATTCTCGCAAATTTTTCATTTAAAAATAATGATAATAATAATATTAATAATAATAATAATGACATAAACAAATCAACTATACACCCATGAAAGTTCTTAGAAATAATCAACCCTAACTGTATAGGAATTTTACAATATACTTTTTGTCCTGAAAGTAATAATAATTGTTAAAAAATACATCAACTATTAATTGATTCATCAATATTTATTTTGTTCCCTACAAAGTTGTTCCCATTAGACGCAGTAGATTAATGTTGCCGATTTTTTCATTTCTCAGAAGCTCTCGTGAAACTGCACATTTTGGTATATCTTTGAGAGTTTGCAGCGAATTTTTTTTTTGTATCTTTAGTCGGCTTGTATCTATTCTCGGACATTGTATTTCTTGTCGAATGTGTTGTCTCCGTGAGAGAGCGGAAAGAGTACTCCTTTTAGTAAACCCTGTTTGTCGTAAAAGGTGACTAAAAAGAAAATCCAGGAAAAAGGGATAAAGGAAAAAGAGGAAAACGTATGAACCGTTTCCTAAAGTTCGTCTAGGTTACGTGAAATCTGGTCAGATCATTTTTTGGAAAACAGTTATTTAAGTCGCGGAAGTTATCATGTAATGAATTTTTGAAATATGAATAATGCGACCCCGATAAAAGTAAGAAAATAAAAATTCCAATGCAGTCATCTGTAAATTATATATATTGAAGGATTAATTATTAATTTCGATAAAGAGAAAATCAATTTATTTAATGCTGTAACATGGAACATAGGTATTCCCTGCTCCGTCTCTAAAATGAAAACCATTTAGAATTATTTTCTTGTCCAAATAATATATAAATTAATGTTAAAATATATTTAAATTAATTTTTCAAACGTATCATCACAATAAACAATTTTATGATCCTTTAAAAATTATTCATTAAATAACACGCAAGTTACGTCAGTAACGAGTCTCTATTTTTAATTTTATTCATTAATTTGTGTCTTTATTTACCGATAGACATTTAAAATACATGTAAGAAAAATCACGAAAAGTACAAATAGGTTCGGATTATCATTGATTCTATTTATCCGTCGTAAGTTGAAGGTTTAAGGGCCATGTATTGCTTTAATTGCTTTATTATTTTTGTCATAGTCTAATGAGTCGATTCATTTCTTTGCATTCGATAAGAATGGGCTTTAGTTAACAAATTTTCTATAGTAATTTGATGCGCAGTCATTAAATTCTATGTTTAGTAGCTTTACGTACATTTAATTAGCTTTTCCCTCTTCCCTCTATCTCTCCCTCTTCCGCTATTTTTATTATGAACTTAAATTCACCACTGAGAATTTCGGTAAATCCTTGATAATTATCTCAACTAATTATTAAATGACCTTATCAAACGATATTTTCAACAAGTATGTTGGAAAGGATATTTTAGAGTATGTAAATTAGATATATATTTGATCGGCAAGCAAAACTCAATTTAAATATTATAGTAAGAGATAAAATGAATAATTTCCTATAATAAGTTCTAATCATGTATACTTATATTTTTTTTTTTTTAAATATTTAAAACTTGTTAGAAATACATGATTTTACTGTTCCATATTTTTTATTAAAACATGCTATTATTTTGAAAATTTAATTAGTAAAATTGTTCTACTACATTTTGAATTTTCTCTTAATCCTTTCTCGTTTACGATTTCTTATCTATTTTGAAGAAATAAGATAATCTATTCAGGCAATCATTTTTTTACAAGGGAGAAAGGAAGAAATTAATAGAGAGTTAATCAGATATCATTAACGAGTTAGATAATACGTTAAGATTTAGTAAAGAAAAGTGGTAAAAAGATGTAAAAAAGGTGGATACACGTGTGAGTGAGAAAAATAGGGGAGCAAAAGTTCATACGGTGGCACAAGGGTGGAGAAAAGATAAGGGGGTTTACTAACGAATCTTCTACGAAATAATATGCGATTTTGTTATGCAAAATTCCAGGAAAATCGAGTTACCTCGTGAAGCGTATCTAGAAAATGGTCATGCAGTCGTTGTAGAGCTATGAGCCACGAGAGAATGAGAAAAGCAAAAAGAGAGAAGAGAAAAAGAAGAAAGAGAATGAATATAAGTGTTAGTGTGAGTGAGATGGAACTAGGAGGTGGCTGAATAAGAGAAAGAGAGAGAGAGAGAGAGATAGAGAGAGAGAGAGAGAGAGAATAGTAGTGGCCCGAGGGAGAAGAGGAACGGAAGAGATATGAGTTTTATTAGGTTTCAGAACACTAGCTACTCTTTCACTGCATAGAACAATGAACACAAAACGGTGGTGGATGGTTAATAAGTGTTTCCTACTCTAGTGTACGATCTAAATACCGTAAATGTATTTATTGAAGAACAGTTGTAGGCTGCATTGAATACAATTTATACATATCAGTTATATTAAATACCTTTATATTTTCCACTCGATTTCGAACTGTCCATTTCTGGGATTCTTTCTTTCTCTTTCTCTCCCTTTCTTTCTCTCTCTCCTTCTTCCTTCAGCTCTGTGTTTAACCATGTTTAAATTTAATTGTGCTGTAATTAAATTTCAACTCGTTGGCACAAGAAACGTCAAGAACAATTTTTCCTAATATCCTTTCGTTCATCATAAACAAAATGATAATATAAAAGACATTTTAATTTATATCTATCGTTAGAACAAAGAAAAGTATATATACGTATTTGTAGATTGTTTAAAAAATTATTTACAGAGAGAGTATTTATATATTAGTAAGCTTTATCAAGTTTGATAAAAGCGTATAACTCGAAACAATTCTACGGTTTTCTATATCTAGTCTGTTCAGAGAATTGCGCTTTCAATATTGACGACTAATAGTGATTTATCTATGTGAACCGTCTATGGAAATATTGATTCGTTAGAATTTCTAAACCAGTTGTAGTTCGTATAAGAGAAATATTTCATCAAACGGTTATCCACTGAATACAGTTATTTAATAATATTTGTGTTCATTGTGAATACTACATGATTATATTTAAATTTTAAATTTATCTTTTTTTAATATTCTGATTTTCTGAGGTGACTCTTGTATATCCGTAGGTAATACAAAATTCTTGAATATCTGTCGTAATATGTATGCCGCGAAGCATATAATGCTGGAAAATTGACCTATCCTCTGACAACACATTTGGAAGACAGTTTATAAGTTATTCCGCTCGTGTCGTAGTGGAAGCTCTGGAAGTGAGTTAACTGAAACACGCGCAGGTGCAGTCAGTGGGTACAGTTTCGCGTACTTTCTCTCTCTCTCTCTCTCTCTCTCCCTCTCACACACACACACACACACATACACACTCTCTCTCTTTACCAAACGGTTGACACTTACTACACGTGAACATTCCCCGCGATTCATGTTGCAAACGAATTACAATTTGCCGTGTAGGTACCGTGTATCGTAAAATTCGAACTAACACGTTCATTAATTTCTCACATCAATTGATACTATAGATGGGATTAGTTAATATCTATTGCCAAGCAAAATAAACATTTAATTTTATAACTGATTTAGAATCTAATCATTTCAAATGAATTAGTTATTGTTCTGAGTATATACCTACATATACACCCAGGCAATGTATACAATGCCCACATTAATATATTGACCGTAATATATAATATATATATATATATATATATTCAACTATTTTGTCTTTTATCGAGCGTATGAAAATTTGTTTTCTATTAATATTCACTAGTAAGTAATTCTCAATAACAGGTAATGATTCAATTAATAAATTTCCAAGAATTAGAAATTCACAAATAAATTAGTTTCTAACGTTACTATTTTAGGAGACACTAATATTTCGTACAATATCATCGCTGTTATTCGTTTTGTTTCATTTTATGACATAAGAGCAAATTGATTAGAATTTATTCACACATGTTTGTACGAGTATCTAGCAAAAAAATATATTAGATAAAAAAATAATAAAAATAACGACAGACTTGTCAACGAGACAAAATAAATAAATGATATTTAAGTAATTTTAATATTATCGAATTGAATTAGCATTTTCTTCGACTTTAAAAAATCATATAGGAAGAATAATAAACTATTATCTTAATAATATATTTAAACGTTTAAAATGGAAAAAGATAATAGGCATAAGAGATATATATATCATCTCTTGGCCCACTAGTAATTGAAGTCTACCGGATGGTAGCAGGTTGGCTTATGTTAATACGCCATTAAATTCTTATCACTCGGCAGATTGTAAATGAATCTTCTTGGCGAATTCGAGGCACGTTTCGGCTTGGTACTCCTGACTTGCCGCGAGCTCTACCGCTACTGTCATTGAATGCGGATGTTAGAAGTAAAGTAAACGATGGAGAAAGAGAAAAAGAGAGGAAAAAGAGAGAGAGAGAGAAAGGAGAAAAGAGAGTAAGAGAAGATAATATCTCAGCAACGTGTTTCTAAAAAGCAAGCAAAAGGATAAAGTAGACGATAGTCGATCGTCTGTGCCCTCGAGAAGTTGGACGTTCGTTAAAATTTCAACTTGCATTGGTAAGCTATCCCACCCTCGCTCACCTCCAACCGTTACCCTTTTACTCTTCATCGCCACCATCGTGTTAACCATCCTCTCATTGAGCATTCCTACTTTACCATTATACCCTCGGCGAGTGGCTTCTCTCGGAATAAACGTCGCCTGATTAAAGACACGAAGCACGATGTGAGTTGCATTCGTTCCTGTGTAAAATTTTTTACCCTTTTATATAAGATTGTCCTGTGAATTTGTTCGTTTCCGAGCTTGCCTCATCGAAACGGTCATCGAAAAAATTCGAGACACTATGGCAGTAAGCCAAAAGTTTATACCGATATCGAATTAATGTTATTAGTGTCATCCTATCGAACGTTGATTTCATAATAATTTCTCTTTGAAGCGAGATAAATGTTATATTTTTACGATGTTGTTTGAAACAAAAAAATTACTGTTTATTATAATAAATAACGGTTTATTAGTTCAAGAATATTATAATGATATTTATTAGTCAATTTTAAATTAACTTTATGACTTCTAAGGTGCCGTATGTGATTTTTATACAATAATTACTATTAGTAAAAATGTTTATAAATTTCGTAAACCAAAAAGAAATTTTATAGGTAGCATTACCGCTTGTTAGAGTGATAAAGATAAGTAATAGTAGACAAACATTTAAATAATGAAGTAATTATACGTGTTAGTACTGTATTATATAAAACTTTTTATCGACTCTAATACATTGAAAATTTGCAAGTAGTAGATTATGCACATTAGATATATATATATACAAGATACTTTGGATACCGACGGCTTTACTTTCTTTCTCAACTCAGGGGTGTATAGATTTTTCTCTATTAAGCGTAGAAATTGAATAAATGCCTAATGCGATTTATTTAATCACCAACACAAATGATTAAACATCCTAATCATAACGGATTTAAGAAACAATTGCGTGGCAAAAGTACACTTCGGAATTTTACTACGTAGTATCTATTATCTTTCTAATATAAGTAAAATGAAAGAATGTATTTAAGATAATGCGATTGGGAGAACTATATGATAGTGGCATGTCATGGCTACTTAACCCGAGATCTTCGAAGAACCTAAACGAAGATCGCGAGTTTACGTGCAATTTCGGGGAAGGGTCGATGTGGAAACAAAGCTTCCACCATGGATATAGGAAAGAAGGAAGAACTTTAAGAAATTAAGCGAATGGCAAAGAATATTCTACGGAAGAGTTTGGTAGCTATTGCAAGGGTAGAGAGATATAGAAAGATGGAATGAGAAAGATAGAGATAGACAAAAAGAGATGGGGAAAAGGAGATGGATAGGTAAAGAACAGAGGGTTGGACTTAAGTGAGCCATAGAGAAGCGAATAAAAGGGACAAGAGAGAGAGAGAAAGAGATAGGTACGATTCTGGCGAATGGTGCTTTATCGAGCAACTTAACTGGAACAAAGGGATGAAGCAATAAAGAGTGCTAGAAGGATGAAGAAGAAAGAAAGGGAGGAGGGGAGGTGGATAACGAGAGTGAAAGTTTTCGAAACTCGAGCGAGGGCAGATCTGGATTACACTTTAAACGCAATACTTTTCACCGGCGACTAATCTGCTCTGCGAAACGTTTATAGTCAACCCCAGAATTGTAGGGAGACAGTAGCAGTAAGAGTAAAAAAAAATTGCGAAAGTATTACGCTCATATTTAAAAAAATAACCGAGACCAAAGGATTAAATGCCTCAGCCTTCTCTTGGAGATGTTTCGCAAGATCTTTTTTCTTTTTTCTTTCTTTTTATTTGTCCATTCAACGCGGACAAAACATTTTTACAAAGATCATAAATATTACCCAATTGGTTTACCTTACCTTTAATATTTCTATTAAAGTAATCGCTCTCATCTTTCTCAACGAGGATAATTAATGGATAATCGAGTATTTATGTATTTAATTCGATAAAAAAAAGTCGCAAAAAGTTTCACAGCTCGTTGTATCGCGATAGGAAAGCATAAGGGTGAAATAGGATAAAGTTAGTAAAACTGTGGAAGAATAAGTGTTCTTCGGTAAAATAGTGTCGAATAACGCGGCACTTATAGTGATTTAATTTTACCGGCAGAAAATCAAGATATCGGATTGCTTCTGTTGGCAAATCGAGAGGGACGTAATCCTGGCGGATATTATAAACGTTCGAGCACAAAGGCGACGTTTCTTCGACGAAGGGACCGCCGTTTAGTTTCAGGAGCGTATTACGAAGATAGCTTAAAGGTCGGGTCAGTCGTTCGAGCTACGACGTCGTTTCCAAGGTTCAAGCTACCCTTTTTCTATCTCTCAGGCGTCTCCTCTTCGACATTTCAGCCCCTATTTTCCCCCTTTTTCCCCCTTTTTGGGAACTCGAGAACGAGTAAGGGGTGGGAGATAGAAAACGAGTTTTCTTGGTGCATCGCAAGGTTGTGGCGATGTTCAAATGCCTTCCCTTGGGCATTTGAGGAGTTTTTTCCATAGTTTTATTTTAGATCTCCCTTTGCATTTACGCATCGCATGGAACCCGTACATAACGTGCTGTACACGCCGTTTTGTAAATATAAACTCTCTCTCTCTCTCTCTCTCTCTCTCTTCTTTGGAAGGTCGGAGGGACTGAAGAAAGGACAGGTTGAATCAAAAGAATAGCCAAAGAAGAGAAGAAGAAGAAAAAGGAAATACAAAAAGAGAGAAAGTGAGAGAAAGTGAGAGAAAGAGAGAGAAAGATTTGTGGGGGATGAAAACGCATTGCAACCGTAATCGTCACCTCTCCTTCGTCGTTTGCTCTATTCTGGAAGCGGGAGAAATACAATGATGCTTTTCTATTGGCGCCTACGAGAGGTTTGCTTTGTCCTTAAAAACAACGTTCGGTACGGGAACGTTCGTCTTTTGCCCTCCTTTGTCCATTCTATTTTCGTGGTTTGCTACAAAAACACGTTATTGTTATCGTCGCTATTACCTTATAAAGTAGCGATGGTTCCCTGTTATCGCGTGCTCTTTGAGTTAAAAGTAAAAAGGGTGAAAAAGAGAGAAGGAGAGAAAAATCTCGTTGTCCAGTAATATCAAAAGACTTCGTAGTGCCATGGCAATGCTCGAAATTGAAGGAAGAGAATTATGTAGACTCGTGAAAAATTCATGTATTTAATAACATAAGATAACTTTTATGTGAAATCTACCTTTTTTTTCCTTCTTTGTTTTATTTTTTTTTTTTTTAGGCACAAATATCTACTTTTTACCATTTCACTTACAATTAGATATTTTTTATTTAAGAATAATAAACTCTCTTTCGAATTTTGTCCTTTTCTTCTCTCCAATTTTTTTCCCCCCTTTCCTCGCGTTTCATCGATCGGATACTCTCATTCTTTTTTGGTTTTTTTTGCTGTTTTTTCCTTTATTTTCGTTGTTACATTTTTCTCATCATAGCTAGCAAAATTATTTAGTGTTCCACGACTTGGAAAGTATTGTGGAACATTGTTCGATAGTTCTTTGCTTTCGCAAGCTTTTTCTTCCTATCCCTTTTCCCTTTCCCTACCGTTCCTACTTATTTCTTTTGAAAGCTCTCTTCTCTGCTTGTTTAGACTGTTAGCTTTTTCTTGATATCTGGTCGAACGAATGGAAACTACGCGTATACCCGGGCTTCGATACAATTTTGGTCAACATTTACATCGATTTATTATGTTTGTCTCCACAAGGAAATGTTAAAAATTATCTGGAGTATATAGTATATACATACGCGTCAGTTAACGTTCATGTTGCTAGTGTTTAAAATACTGAAGTGTTGTGTGGTGGAAAGTTATCATATCGACAACTACTTAAATGAGTGTATTAGGAAAATACCGATAGATTAGGATTGTTTAACTGTAAAGATTACTTTTTCAATTAGTAAGAAAAAAGAGAAAGAGAGAGAGAGTGAGAGAGAACAATATTATGACAAGTATTAAAAATATTATCTTGTTGTAAAATATTAGGCTTCTTTTACCAGCAACGAATTTTTTTTTTCATGATACGCATTTACGAGCTCTCGTATATTTAAACTGGATGTAAAAATTCAAATAAAAGGAAGAAAAAAAAGAAGAAGCTTTTATATGACGAATATAATAGACAAGAATTATTAACAACTCTGTTTTCTCTGTTTTTAATTTCTTGTTTATTTATCTAACGTTAATGATCGAGATTAATAATTTCCATCAAATTTCATTTCTTTCGAATATTTTTTTGAAATATTTAGAAGTGATATTTCGAAAAGAAATATGAAACGCTCAAAAGTATTCCAATAGTATAAGATTCGATAGATCGATCAAAGAAATAAATCGACGATCATTAATTGTACTAATTGGCCGTACCTTAATATCCCGTGTTGTACGATGTACACAGAATATTAAAACAGTGAAAAGGGGAAAAAATGGAGAGCACATATAGCATAATCGATGAAATCATTACACATGAATTGCCGCGGATGCATCGGGAGCGATGCACTTTTCGAACTATAACGTAATTCGGTACTATCGATTATACATTGAACAAACGGGCTATTTTCCCCTATCTCTCCTCACTTTCTGTATCTCCCAGAACTCACCCTCCCTTCAAATTTGTTGGTCAAATCAGATTTGCCGTTCGTTTACGACTGTGCTATTATTCCGAAATAAATTTTTGTCCGAAAATAAGAGCACGAGAAATTAGAAGTGAGTGAAAGAAAGAGAGAGAGAAAAAAACAGAACAGGAAAGGAAGATAGAGAACTTTTCGTAACATTTTCCTCATTTTGTTCAAAAGAATATTCGAATGCGTAATTCAATGCGAATAAACGAGGCATCGAATTTTGAAGATTTTCGTTGAAAAGGTAATTCTCATTGTTAAAATAAAATTGAGGAATTTTTACGCATGCACGATTAAAATTAAAATAATGTTAATCTTCAAAACTTTTCAAATAAAGATGTTTTCGAACGATTTGCCTGTAGGCATTTTCGATCGTCGATGATTTTTTGTTTCTTATTCTTTTTATTTCGTCAGCTTTAGCATCAAAGATAATCTGTTCGTCGTATCCGTAATTAAACAATGATCGTGAATAATAATATTATTTTGTATTTCGTTCGTCGACTTTTTTTCTGTCTCTAATATTTTATTCGTAGAGAATATTATTCAGCATGAAAGTGAATTGCTGATCCGGAAAAAGTCAAAGTTTGAAGTAGTGATGGGGAAAAAAAATCAACCACGATAGTTTTTTGGAAGAGCCCGATGAAGAATTTTTCGCAAGGACAGTTACCAGGGAAACAGATTTTATATGCAACGTCAACGTATCTCACTCAATTGGTCAACGAGCTAAGCGGGCCGGATAAAACGATTATCGATTTTTCTCCTGGCTTCGGCCTTTATGAGAGGGAATTGATCGTACGATTTCAAAAATCTCCGATGTTATTGATGATCGGGGAACGATTGGAATGTGACAGTAAATTTTTATTGATTGGTGAGCTTTTCTATGTACATATATATGAAATTGTTATATCTTATGTAATCATTATTATTACTATTTTGAAATTTTTATAAATAAAATCATCAATGATATATATATATAGTATTTATGAAAATATCAACGTTTAAATTTTTCCTGCTGTGTGTCCTATGCACACAACATGTAGGCTTACGATACCTTCTCTAACCACCCCTGCGTTGGTGAGCCGTAAACGAATAATCTGATCAAAGTAGTGTTGCCGTAGTATCTATAAGAAAATACATGACCTAGCCTTCTAACAAAGGCGCCAAATACTCCGTAATGTCCCATTACTTCCTTTCTCTGAATTTTTGATTCAACATAATTCTTCCTTTGTTTTTATTCGCAAGAATTTAATTTTGCGCGGAAAAAAGATTGAGTAACCACAATGTCTTAACATCATTCTTATTTCTTATTTTTTAAATCTTAGTTTTATATTCCGTATATGACATAAAAAAAGAGACAGAGAGAGTGAGAGAGAGAAGGAAAATATGGCTATAGTTAGAAATTATTATTATTATAAATAGTACTGACAGAGAGAAGGATACAAAGAGACGGATAAAAGTAGATAAAAAGAGAAGAAGAACAGATAGATAAAGAAAGAAAGAAAAATAATAAAAGTAATATGCATAATAGAAATAAAAATTCGTTGTATACAGTGAATAATGTTGCTGTTGTTTTTAAAAATAGACTAGCATGAGATAAGTAACGAAGCACAAGTAAAATAGTAGCTTACAGAAGACTTAACACGAGATTTGTTCTCTTTCATGTAATGAATTCAAAATTGAATAATATTCGGTGTCTAATGAAACTATTTACTGCAAACATGTCTCCGGTTACATTCGACGATAGTTTCGTGTAATCTTGCCTAAACTTGTCGCAAAGTTACTTGGTTCCGGCAGTTTTGGTTACTCCCGTTCATTACTCTTTTACTTTATCTTTTTTTTCTTTCTCGTTGAAATGGCTCATCGAAAAGCGCCGTACCTTTACGAATTTTTTCATATCGTTTAGCATTCGTTTTCGCTCCCAAACCTTTCATCACATACGATTGGTTAATCTTTACGAATTTATCTACTCTTTCGTCTATGTCCTTTTACTCATCAACCAGCACACCCACCATCTATCTCCTTTTTTCCTTTCCACTCATCTTCTATTTCTCTTTTTCTCTTGCTCGAGCACTCACGTTTCGTTCAAAAACGAGCGTAACTTTGATCCGTTTTACCGTCGCTTTGATATTATACGTTATAGAACTAGCATGGAAACGTGGAATCGACTATTCGAAAATCTCAACGAGTTTAATCGGTGAAATTACGCGAGTCTCGTTCTTTCTGTTTGTCTGTCTCATTCTCCTCTCTCGCTTTTTTTTTGTCTTCTTCGTATGTAATTTTCATTATCTATTTTCATTTTCGTTCGATGGTAACTTCATTACATACGTTCAACTATCCTATATTTTTCAACTAACGTTACTAGTATTTTTTACCTTTGCAAAAGAATTCGATGTTGTAAATATATAAACGTTCGAACATGTATCGTGTCGACCGTACTTGTAGACAAATGTCTGTCACGGTTTCGAGTATAATCTTTTAATCGGTGCTTATAGACAATGTGAGAGCATATAAAAACACACGGTGAGACAAAAGGAGTACAAAAAATAGAGAAAAAAAAATAGTTTATATTTATTAACGTAAAATTCAGCGGATAGGTATTATTTATACACGTAGTGTATTTATCTTAACGCGTCTTATTCCACATTTTTACAAAAGTAAGATAACCCATAAAGAAATAATTTGTTAGTTTATTGTATTCGTAACGGTGTCGTAAAGTTGCTCCTCAAGATGAAATTTCATTTAATTCGATGGTTCTTTACTCTCGCGAGATCCAAGTGGGAAATAAAACGAAACGGAGATCGTAATACTTTGTCAAAGGTGAAAGAGAGAAAGGGAGAGAGAGTAAGAGAGTGAGTGGGTGAGTGGGTGAGGGTAAGAGACCGAGAAGGAAAACGCAAGAGTCGCGGATCGATGCAGTGACGTGACAGAGCTAAGTAGTACAGGCAGTTTCTAATCGGACAAGTCATTCCGTACATGCTGTGCACCAATGTAATGTGACTCGATTCGTCTCGAACAAGACGTCACGTGTCTCTTGCTTAAAATCGACTATGTACTTATTTGTCTCCGAAAAAACTTGAACAGAACAACGATAAAAATATCAAAAACGATCACACACTTTTCTTGTCTTTATACTTACATTTCCTCTTTAATACAAACAAAGTATCTTTAATATACTTTACTAATCCATGAGTACGAATTCTACTTTCAATAATATTCTCAAGAATTATTTCATCCTACAACACTCTAATCTTTATAATAGATAAGTACAATAATAATTAGTTAGATGTAATTGGGTAGATAAATATAAATGAAATTAATGTTAATTTCATTAATCTAATTAAATTTATTTGCTCATTTCTAGTCTTCAACCTTCTTTCATTGGTCTCGATAAAGAAAAAACAAAGCTCGAATTTTAAAGAGAATTAATTTCCAGTAAGCTCTCAAAGTAAATTTTTATAAGTCGATCAGACAGATATTACAATTGAAAATTTTATATAAGAAAAATATTTTCATGCGAAGGAATAAAATCTCCTATCCTGATATAACCAAAATTAGATTTTTTTATAATCATGCTAGACATTACCCGGCATGCGTTGCAATGTCTCTCTAACTCACAACTTCACAATCTCACAACGCTTTACCTGATATACTCTCTCAAGATGCTCTTAAGATGCTCTCTCAACATTCAATAATTTCTCATCCTTTTCTCGATATTCTCTAGTTTTATTTCTTCTTTTTTCAAATAACTCACCAATACATTTGTTTCTTTTTTTCCGGCACGTACACTTAAGTTACAATATGAACAAACATAGCCATACACGTCCGCGATATTTTCTAATAGAAATATAGAAAGGGCCGCCTTAGTAACAAAGGCATTAGCTGGGCCGTATAATGAAACAAACAGGTCTCTATTTGCAACCGAATCGGAGAATGCGATATCCTAAGAGTAAATACTCTCTATATATATAGAAATTGATATAAATTTATTCATAAAAGAACATTTTATTGTTAGAGAGATACGATTGTATATAAATAATAAGAAAATTGGTCTCACAAGAGTATTTTCCTACCTACACAAGATATAAAAGAAAAGAATTTTTTTTTTATTATTATTTTTGTAAATAGTATTTGGCTGAACTTTCTTTGCATTTTATTATGCTTTTGTGACGATTGGGGGTATACTATTAAAAAGAATTTTACTTTCAATACTAAATTATATTAATTAGAAAATCATTTGTTAGATTTAGTTCAATTTAAGTTTATTCATAAAAAATAGAAAGGAAGTAACTCGGACAAGGTCCTCGCGGTGTTACGTTCATCGTGTAAGAATACTTGTATGGGAAAACAGCAAGAGGCAAACAGTGTGCTGAGTGTCGCTACACTACTATAGTATCTAGGAAGTGATATCAAGTCTCGACGTCATCGTCGTAGTTCTTCGCTTTCTATCTAACATTCATTCGTAGATAGCACGAATGCAGATAGGTACGACGGAAACTCTGGGATACACGAAGATGCACGTGCACGCTCGTGTTGAGAGGGGTATGTACGCGTGTACTAATGATACTAGGCACGGCTTGAGGATAACATTAAGCAGCAAGTGCAGCGGAGTATGCATTGTCATTCTCGTTGAATGCCAACGCTAGTGTGGTTATACGTACGAGCCATGTACTCTTCTACTAGTCGCCTTTACTCACAAGCAACCCCACTCACCCCCTTTCCAACTACTTCCCCTCTCTATAAGCATCTCTTTCTCTTTCTCTCTTCATTTTCCTTCCCTTTTCACTGCTTGCCCATACCCTCCAAGGATTTATTTCGTACTATACTATAACTTTGTCTAACGGGCGTCCATTAAGTATAATAACATTTCAATGAATACGCATCACTTAATTATTATTAGTTACGTATTCGCATAAATGCTCGAATAATTATAACTGAAGTATGGTACCGGGAGAAAGTGACAAAGAAAAAGTATAGTTATAATCTACGTATGCGATGTTTCGTGCTTTCCACCTCATACCACAAGTTTTCTCTAACTCTCTCTCTCTCTCTCTCTCTCTCTCTCTCTCTCTCTCTCTCTCTATATATATATATCTCATTTACTGTCGCATTTCCATCATCTTATAATAATAATCAATTTGCACGAATACTAGCGAAATAAGCAACTACCATGTTCACTCCAGGAATTTGACAATGAAATAAGTGAAAAACTAAATTTATGTTTATTTGTATCATTATCTGCAAATTATCTTGAACAATAAAAATGTGATACAATTGTAAGACAAACGAGTTTAACTTTGGTTATCTTTTTGTCATGATATATCTCTTTTGAAACAAATAAAAAAATGTTAACATTTATCATATCATTAAAAACAAATTAAATATTTAAATAGCCTCTTACTGGTAGGACACCCTGCATAATTGATTGGTTCGTCAACAGGATGGCAACGATCACTTTATAAAAATAATTATATTTATTTCTTTACTATTCTTTCTCTACATATATCGAATAATTAATATATTTTATTGCGCTCCGTTGCATATTTTCAATACCCAAAGAGTGATAGGGTGGACATATAGTAAAAGAGATTGTAAGGATTAATTCTGTAAGTAAAGTTTTATTAAGATTACAAGTATAACGCTATTGATTAAAACCAAAACTTAACTGAACTGAACTGAACTAAATGCTTTCGTTTTTATATCATCTTATTGTTCTTAAAACTTTTCAATGCTTCCCAAACATATTTCTTTATTATCGAGGTATGTTTGAAAGGTCCTTTTGCGACGAAATATAAGACGATCCATTTCTTGACGCGGTATCGCCTTAATAACCAAACCACGCTGTCTCCACGTATAGAAGTGTTTATTTCATCCTACACTGTCAAAAATTCGAATAAAAAAAAATGAAAGCTTTTTGAGATATACTGTGTTTCGTTTTAAAAAATAGACGTTTAAGAGCAATTTGACGCGCTTGAGAAATAGCTCGACCTTTCAACGAAAAAAGGTTTTTTCAAATATTACTCTCGTTACCCCAAATTTAGCAAAGTTTAAAGGTTGTTTTAACTCAATAAAAAATAATTTGATTTTCTATAAAAGGTAGTGTTTTAACTTCTAAAAAGCAATATCGTACGATGCACCGTAGAAGAGTACTCTCCCCTTCTCAGTTCTATACGATTTGTTTTTTCCACCCTTTTATCACATTTTGACCAATTTTGTTTCCATACACGCGACATCTTGCTTGTTAACTCTAACGCATTTAGGACCCCTTGTCAAGCAATATTCAAAAAATTGTTTATAACTTCGTTACAGCGTTCCATCACTTTACTAATATTCTGTTAGCTTTAGGCATTGAAAAATTTCGATACACTTTATATCAAACTGCGACGTCCTGCTACGATTTTTATACTATTTTCTCGCTGTATCACCTAAATAAGTTAACCATGCAATCTTCGTATATGGAAGCGTTTCTAATATTTTACACATATGATGTAAACAAAGAAAAATATCACATCGCATTTATTCAGATAAATATTAGAAAAAACATAAACGGTATTTTTTAATTATGATTAAGACGAAAGAACTTCCAATTTGTGCTTTCTCGAGAAATTATTGCATTTAACTCGTGTACGCGCATCTATCGAACTCCTGCTGCTATTGCAGTGTCGGCTATCTCTCTACCCTTCTCTCTCTCTCTCTCTCTCTCTTTGCTTATATTCCATCGTTACCATCGCATTTTCCGCTCACATACCTGTAATTATCCTTCGTAAACTCCGTGAATTATTTCTTTGCAAATATTTGGCAACACCAATCAATCGATCACTCACCACGCTAATCGAAAATAGATTAAACCTCAATGATTCAGGTTAAATGATGCGGGACAAGCATGTCGAGAAACAAATGACAATGTTGTTTCCCATGCTCTAATCTTGAATATATAATGTCGAATAATAATATAGAATAATAAAGTTCATTCGTCTTGCATTCCTTGTCTAAATATATATGTAAGGAAATACGAGGTCGTTAATATTAATCATAAATTATTTTAATATATTAAGAAAAATAAATTGTTGATTGTCAAGAAATATGAAAAATTACAATAAATTACGTCTACTTTTTATTTTTCCTAGTAAAAGATTTTTAGTTATAAATTTGGATATTATTATTATTATAGAACGCTTATATTTCATAGTACTAAAATGTCAATTAGTAAAAAAGATAATTCTAATGAGAATTCTATTCCATAAGATTCATGTTACTAATTTAGTAAAAAAGGTATACCATTAAGACGAGTAACGTTAAACATTAAAGATACAAATTAATATATATTAATATTAAAATCTTGATATATACTCTCTTTCTTCCTCTACCTCTCTAAATATTTTATTATATAATAATAATATTCACACATATAAATATTTATGTATATTAAAATAGAGACTTTATATTTGAATATTTATCAGGCAACTTCAGTTTAAAGGTATTTATAAGCCACATTCCTTTACGTTTGAAAAATATTTTTGTATTACCGTTTTACAATCATTTAGTTAATTGTCACCATAGAAAGGTTTATAATGATAATCAAAATTTTAATAGCAATCGAACAAATCGTTGAAAGTTTTCGGAAATATTTTTTTCTACGATAGATACATTAAGTACACATACGTAAAATTTGGTCAGACGAAGTTTAGCTAATTTATTGCTTGAGTCAAGTAAAGTTTACACACACACACACACACACGCATACAATTTAGCAAATGTTATAATTTCCGTCGAACTTCAAATATTAGATCATTAAATATGAAATGTCAGATATATGTGAAACTGGATGTATTTGGAGTAATCGTACGTTTCATACGCAATGGCCTAATAGAATCGGCAGCGTTCATTTTTATAAAAAGTTCTGGCGTACAAACACAATTAATAATAATAATTGGATTCAGCATATTCTGTAATCGTGTCTAAAAAACGAAAATATATATATAAAAAATATTCACACCGATGTTTACAAACCGGAATGCAGAAAGTAATACGTACACGAAGTTATCACGAGGAAAGAAATAAAATTTACAATTTCCAATCATTTTTTTTTATTTAACATCGTAATAACCTATTGTCGTTAGTATCCTGACTTTTTGAACTTGCGCGTTACGTGAATATGATTTTTATTAACCAGCGTGCAATCGTTACTTACTTAAACGCGGATTATACACGGAATCGATTCATTAAATGGAGGGAAGAAAAACGCAAATTTAAAGAGGAATCAGAAATTGCCTGTAAAAGTTCTAGTAGTAGAAAACCAAATAATATCGTATAACACGTATTACTTTTATACATTTTGCGTTTATCTAGTAAAAATCTAGGTATATATAGTTCTATGATCAATGAAAAAAGATAGAAAGACGAGATTGAAAAGCTCGTTTTTCAATTAAATTGTAACGCAGCGATACTCAACCTATTATATAACAACAGAATAAAAGTAAAAGAAATTTAAATAATTTTCATAGATTATAACGAGCTAGTTTTATGGTGGATTTTGAAGAAAATGTTAAACTTATACTGCGTACTTTTAGACTACAATAAACATTTCTATTAATTAATTAACAATCATTTAAGCAATATCGAATACTCTAATGTAATTTATTAATATTTCTGATCGTTTAAACTAAAATACATTTGTCTTAATTAAAAATTATTTAATTAAATATGAAATTTTTAAACAAATTTACTTGGTATTCTTCATTTTTTAATTCATATTAAACTGCTTTAGATATTTAAAAAACATTTAAATAACAGAGAAAACAAAGGACGACCAACTTTTAAATTCGAAAATAACTGGGTATTTTTTCTGTTTTTACAGTTATTTCGACGCGTACGATTTTTAGTGACGGGCGTTTTCTGCACATTATTTTCGTAAAACCTTCATTTACTCGTTATAAATAATGCATTCTAATTAAACTCATTTTTTCTTTTTATAAAGATTACAAAGCTTTCTCGAAATAAAACGATTATTTTCTTCATTTTGGAACAAGACTACGCATTTCGCATGATATTGATCTTTTCTTGCTTTAAATGAGATCTGTATTGTCTTTTTCCCCCTTTTATTTAACGAAAACAGCCTCTTTATGTCTCCCCTTGGTTCTAGCTGAGTGACGCTCGCAGATCGTTGAGATAATTTGGCACTTTGCCATCTAGGATCGCACTTTTTCGATTATTTGTTGTACCAGTAATATTTTCTTTGGTATCTTTTGATAATTTTCGAATGAAAATGTTTACATTCCTTTATGACTTTACAGAAAAAGAAAGAATATGTTTTCTTGATCATAATCGATCAATCAATGTTGGCAGGATCATAGACGTTAATCCGTTTAGAATGACTAAACGCAATTTTGGACGATATTAAAGTTCAACTCTATTCAATATCCTCTTCAAATATCTTTTTTTTTTAAATGTTACTCAGATTCGTTAAGTAAATAACACATACACACACATCCGTTAGATAAAAGGATCAAAGATGATTTTTAATAACGCACTACTATACAGAGAAATTGAAAAATGATTTTTCGAATGACATAATTCAATGTACAATGAACGACAGAAATATTCGTACCACTATTGTCAATTTTAAGTAATTGATATTTGCTTGTAATGCAATACAAATTATTTGTAGATCGAGTAATGAACTTTCTTCCAATTCTGTTTATTATTACACGATGCTAAATAATTTGTATATAAAATTATATATCAAATATATTCTATATCGATAGAAAAAATTGATAAATGTAATCTAAACAATAATTCTCAATTTAACAAAAAAAATAATAATGCATATACGTTTTATTGAAAAGTATTTATAATAGATTTAAATGAATAATTCAGTAACAAGACCAGATTAAATTTGAAAATATGTTTTGCGAAGGGCAAAGTTTTTATTTAATCGTCTTTTGAGAGTTGTGTTTCATGTTTTAAAATTTATAAGACAAAATTTCGAACTTCTCTCATCTTTAATAATATTAATACTTTGTAATATCACTTATAAAATATCGCATGTATATACATACTAAATTTTTCATTCTATGAAATTTTCGTGGGATCAATTTTTGATTATTTTTCAAAAAAATAATTGTATTCTATTAACATAAATAAAATATATTACTTATCAAGCTTATATAATAGAACATTGAAAACAGTCAAACTTCATAAGCATTTCGTATATCAGTTTTAAATTGTTAACAATGTGTTCCATCCACAGTAAACGTATTATTTTAACAAGTACGCAGATGCAAAGGATTAAAAGAACCAGTGGTTTATTATTTTACAGTATTCCGTTTAAAATCTGTAGGAAAAAAATGTGTGAATATCGGTGCGCGCTGTCGGAGTAACTAAAACGGAGTATTTCAGTGACATGTCGCAATTTTCCATGCAAGTACGAATAAGATTTAACAAAAAAAGTGCTTTACGTGCTCGTATAACGTAAACCATATAATGAATCTATCCGAGTTGCAAAAGACAACGCGTTATATTGTAGTTACATAAGTAAAATCGTGTACGCGCTAAGCATTTCGATGAGTTTGAAAAAATCCATTTCGTTCTCGAACATATATATTCTTATTTCATATGTTGTTTCCACTTGAAAAAACGTCATGAACGTAATACTTAAACGCTTTCGTCATAATCATTTTCAACTAGATGCATTTGAGAGAAAAAAAGAGAGGAAAAAATAGTTGGAAAAATAGTAAACTCCTTCGACGAAAAACTGTTGACCGGATAGGATGAATAAGCGAGGTAAACGACGGTTTATTAAGAAAAAACTCTTAAGATTTATTTTATTATTAATTTTTTCGATAATTTTAATATCCTCAATAAGCATTCGATTAACTAGTCAGTCAGTCGCACATTTCTTGTGATTTTGGATACTAACTAAACTTTATCATCAAGGATAAATTAGTTAATGCGGATATTATGTACAACAGTTGGAGACGGTATGGTATGTATTTATCGATTGATCGATAAGCTTCGGAAATTATGAAAAATAAAAATAAAATAAAACGCGAAATAAATCCAACGAGTTCGTTTCCTATTCGCGATACAAATAAAAATTTAAGAAATCTCTGCTAACTCTAGTACAGTTTCATAATCTTGACATTTTTATTAACGCAAAGGCTAGTAGGTAGTAACGTAACGACCGACGTCGTCGTAAGAGCAAAATGTGCGGGCTATGAGATCAATATTTTACGAAATTTACAATGTCTGCGTGACCACCATGAAAAGCAGCGACGTGCTAACGCACCACCTGCGTTTTATATACAAAAGACGAACATTTTATGAAAGCCGACGCGTTAGTTTTCTCACGAAAAATGGCCTGGTCAATAAAACGATTATGTTTAAATCCACAATCAGTTTCTTTATAAATCCAATATATAGGTAATGTATACGTAATGTATACATATTTGTAGGACCAGGTGCCTCCACGTCATTATAACATCAAACATCATAGTGATCGGTGAGAGGAGATCGATCGGGACCCTGTGGATTAGACTCAGTGGATTAGAGCATTAGCCCGGCAAGCGAAAGATCCGTGGTTCGATTCCGTTCTTTTTTTTTCCACGATTCTTATATATTAATATAATATAATATATTCAGTGACACTACGATATTATGCTCGAAGAAAATCGAGTTTCAGGTTATGCACAAGAGATAATAATCATAAGTTCGAGTAAAACGAGAAGGAGGAATATCTGCGAACGTAATTATACCGCTTATTTTTTTTAAATTTAAATCGTAACCAGTTCTCCAGAACATTTATACTCAATTACGAAGAAAATGAGCATGTTTAGGAAAATCAATACGAACGACTACGAAATTCCTTTACATAGATTCATAAAGTAGTACCTGTATTTAATATGTTTCATTTCAATATTTAAATAGGTTCTAGATTATATAATATAAAATATAACAATGAAATATTAATCGATAAATAAATTTTCTCAAATATTCGTTTTCTTTCTTGTTTCTATGTATCTGGTATATCAATAATATTGATTCATTAAAAAAATCTTTCAAAATTAATTACATCTTTAACTTCATCAATACTGCAAATTGAATTTTGTATTTTTAACAAAATTGTTTTGTCTCGATCGAAGATAATTCAATCAAAATTACCTAATCTCATGCTCTTCGCTATTATACAAGGTGTCCCAGCTGAAGGAGGCAACCTAAATATTTTCTTTGTTAATCGTATTAATGTAATGGTAGATGTAATGATGATTACAAGTTATTTTCTTACCTTCTATGCATATAAAAACACATCATATCTATTTCGCATAAAATATTTACTATGAGGTCAAAGCAATAGGAGTTTTCTGATGGACAAACAAAACCCTTCTGTCGTAATCTCAGCAGGCGCACGCACGTAAATTTCATCTGATCGACCGTTTCGAGGATAACTATGAGTCCTTGTGGCTGTGTATATATATCTGTATATATCTACTCGCGTATGAAAGGGCGTGTTCATACACCGCCATCTATATATTTTCACATACATGTACAAGCGCACATTGATATCGTGTTGCGTATAAGAATAGACTGGTTTTAATATCTATAAACCTGCTATAGAAATACGGTTTATATGCTTCTCACGATAGAATTTCAAATAAATAAATCGCTATATATGTAACAAGCGTGAAAGAGAGAGAGACAGAGAGAAAGAAAAAGAGAGAGTGAGTGAGGAATTTAATTGGAAGAGATATAATAAAAAAAGTAAATAAGAAGGTTGTTTATCACACAATATCAGGATAAAAAAATAGACTAAACTAGCGTATTTGTTGCTACGAAATTCACATTCGTTCACCGAATAACTATTAATTTATTTTTAATAAAAATATATTGAGAATAGATAGCATATGTGTAGTATGTTTTAGCAACGCCTCTTCTTTTTTCAGCGAAAACAAATTTTATTTGGCGGAGAAAAAATGACTACCACGATGAAACTAAGGTATTTAATAGTTTTTGAAGGAAACGTCGATAAATAATACATTTTCATAGAGAGATTACCAATTTAAAATATACTTTTTTGGCACTATAAACAAGAATTTTATTAAAAGAGTTGTGTATGCTATAAAAAAATAAATGTTTCGTTGGTATGCATATTCGTTTAGTTTTCTTTTCTTTTTCACAGTTATAGAAAGTTCCTGTATGCAAAGAGATGGATAGATTACGGACGATAGAGTTAAATTGAACACCGCATATATACAAGGGCGATACTATAAAAATCCAACGTAAATAAATTCAGTTTTGTTATCTACAACATTTCCAAAGGTCACGTAGTATCTCTCAGGTTCACGTTTTCTCGACGCTGACGTAGTCCGTCGCATTCGAATGTTTCGAAATTTTATTATTCACGGCTGACGCAAAGATACTTCTCCTACACGTAACATTTTTTATTATTTTCTTATTTTATGAAACTTTCCATATACAAATGATTGGTGAATTTAATTCGTGACAATGATGATATCTATACGTGAAAATAAAAAAAAAACTTTTTTTATTAGACGATCTTACAATTATTTTTAGGAATGTTAATTAGAGAGAATGAAAGAGAGAGAGAGAGAGAGAAAGAGTTTCTTAGAAGCCCCTCTCTTATAGCTATATACAAAAATGTATATAGCTACGTAATATGAATGTAAACAGAAGAAAATCGTTTACATTCTTTTGGGTTATTTTGACACGAGTAGAATCATTCCCTGACCAATTTTACCATCTATCTCGGATGTACCCCGTGTACAGTCAAAATCTTCATGTCAAAAATCAAGAATATACAAGAGCATAGTACAAAACAAATGTTCACGTAATGTAGTATTTTTCGTTCCTTTTTCTTTTACTTTTTACTTCGTTAACATTATTCGATTAAACACGTTATCTCACAAAAGTAACAGAATATGAGTGTCTCGCCATGCTTAGTATGAGACAAAGGCATTCTCTCATTTTCCTCTTTTTCTCGATAAAGAGTCGTTTTCGTTATATTTAAATCTACGACGATAGATTTATATTTATATTTATATCAAATAAAAAAAATGAAAAGATAGAAAAAAATATGCATGAATTCGGAAGCGTATTTGTTAGCGATAGGGAAGCTGGAACACTAAAGTGATTAGAGGAGTAGACCAATTGTTTTCGTAGGGTTCATCGAAATTCGCCAACGACAACGCATGACGAATATTGAAACTGTCTATCGAGTAGCGACGGTACGTGTGTTAAAATGAGTGAAAGGTACAAAGAGATAAAGAAAAAAAAAATACTCACGTTCGACGACCAACCGGAAATCCGGACGGATAAGAGTGCTTTTAAAAATTCACTCGGCCTGGACACACAAACGCAATCGCTACTGTTCGTAGGGACGTTACGATCTGGACGTAACCGGTCGAGAGAGAAAATACTTTTTGCATTTTTATCCTCATCTCTCTCTCTCTCTCTCTCTTTTTTCTGTTTTTCTTTCATGCTCTACATTCAACTCTTTTATCACTTTGAAGGTATCAATATTTCGCGAAAAACAACTAATTAAATGAGTATCTTTCTTTTATGTTACCGACAGTTAAAGCTCTTATTAAAAATAAAATTATTAAGGAAGACAGCGAATATCTTTAAAAGGAACTTCCGAGTACTATACCGTTTCGATGAACAACTCATCGAAAGCGTCTTTCATATGATAGACAATTGAAATAAAATTAATCACCTACGTTTAATTAGTTTACCCAGAAAAATGGTCTATTTGAAAACAAGTGGCAAATGAGTATAAATGCATAACGTGTGTGGATTAATAGGAATAAAGAACTTTCTAACAGTGAATAATGAGTCGTGATTGTTTGTTGGGTCACGTTAAAATTATTGGTGATCATGGAATTTTTATGAATTATACGGGCGTATTACTTTTAAATTAAAAATTTATTAATAATAATAATAATAATAATAATAATAATACAATTCTCGCGTGTTTATTAATATAATTTAAAACAAAAAAATATATAACAAATATTGTAGCAATAAAATATCTACTTGAATAAAGAAGATTGCGTAAAAATGCGAAATAAGATTGCCAAAAACAAAAAGTTGACTTATTATTATTAATGAATAATCGTTCAATCAAATTCATTTCATTTTTGTTATAGGTAGTCATCGAGTTTGCAAGAGAATTTCTTTTTCTTATAAAATACGCATTGTATCTTTTTCTCATAAGTATAACAATGTCATGGAACGTAATAATTAGATATAATTAGATACGTAACATATATTTAAAATATAATGAAGCAATAAATGATTCATTCGACGTTTAACAGTAACACCGGTGTCTCTCACGAAATATGCATTAATGCTTTAACTCGCGCCTGCAATCGAGTGTTGATACGCCGCCGGCAATTGCTACTAATTGTAAGTGCGAATAATTTTCATGTTAAGCTAATGGGAAAAATTAATGCTTGAAAGGGCAGCCGTAGATTATACGTTTCGGGAGATAACAAGCAAACGATGAGTACCTTTCCTAGCTATTTAATTTTAATAATATTTTTATTAACGGATCAATGATAAAACAACGATCTGTTCGAATGAATTAATTTTCAAGAGTTTTCTATAATCGTGTGGCTACGTATTTTAAAAATTTATTCTTCTTTTTATTTTACGATACGACGATAAAAGTAAAACCATACTAATCAAGTTTAATTCGAAGAAATATTTGTATTTTTTTCCTTTAACTCGTAATTTTTAAATTTCTTGTAATTAGTCCTATATATTATTATTATAAATAATAATAGATATATTTATATCCATTTTTAAACACACGCATATTAGCTTTTTTAGTTTTTCGTACTTTGTAGAAAGAATAAGCTTCGAAAAACAGAGGATGGAATAAAATTTAATTTATTGTTAAAAAAATAAAATATGTTGTTTTACCAGTTTAGGACATATGTAAATCGACAGATTTAGAGTTAATGCAGAGCAGCTATGAGCAATTAGTAATGAAAGTTATTAATTTAATGATGAATAATGTTTTTTTTTCTTTTTCTTCTAATATATATTTAGATCTTTAAATTGAATTATCAAAAATTTAACGTACCTAATGTAAGATAGAAAACTGTAAAGAATTGAAAGCTCTTTCACCATATAGTAACATACCCATGGGATCAATGCTATTTTCTCACCGATCCAATTCCACCCCATTTTCCTTATAAACCACATAAGGGGGTAACGAATAACGGCGTCGTTTCAATTTACTTGCAAGCAGCGTCGCTGAACCCTCGAATAACGGTGCATAAGTGGCACTATGCTTTCCAAGTAGGTCGCCGTCCAAAGATAAAGGAGACTGCATATACACTTGCTAATTGAGCCGGAACTTTCGCCTCGGTGAGAGCGTAACTTTCGCACTCGTCCTTTACTTTCTCTCTTTCTTTCATATTCTAATTCTCTTTTTAAAATTTTTTTTTCTATTTTTCTTTTTTTATGATTCGTAAACGAAGGAAACAAAGATTTATAAACTCATTACGATCTACTACTCGTTCATACGCCAATTTGTTTGATTACCGATTATTCGCTTAGCATTTTCGAGTAAATGAAACGATAAAAATAATGTTTCTTTATACAGAGTAAGATAGAAAGGATAAAATACATAATGAGACATGCTCATTCGTATCATTATTGCTTGTTAACGTACATGATTTATATTTTTTCTATTCTTTTGAAGATTTATTATTATATATTAATTTTCGAGAATGTCTTTAGTAATAAAGTAATTTGATAATAAGTCAGCTGAAAGAATTATATAATCTATGGAGGTGGAATATTTTTGAAACGAGAAGCCACACAAATTTGCAAGAAAAGAGAAGATTCCTTTCTGTAAAGAAAAAAGTTTATTTAATCATTCTTCATAGGAAAAAAAAAATAAAGAAAAAGAAGAGAAAAGGTGAAAAAAAGAAAAAAAAAATGAATCCTTTATTCGAAAATACTTTTTCGTAGAGTAACGTGTTCCACGAAATCTGCAGTTCTCTATACTCGGTAGAGAACACGGAATGTCTGTTTGCTCTCTAAAGTTTCACGCAGAGATTAGCTCGTATACTTGATCGCGCGATAGTACAATACATTCGGTACGATCGATATATCGTTGATCGGATCTTTCGAGCGTAGTCGTAAAAGGTTCAGAGCGGCGAACATCGGATTTAATGCAATTTTCCATTTAATCGGAACTTTTAAAGCAGTTAACGAGAAATGCTCAGCGGTACCAAATCTTTAAACCGGCCGCACACGAGCGCTAGTTTCCTACAAGGCAATGTAAATAAAAAGTATATAAGTATTATATAAATATATATTGAGAATTATATTTATGTTCATAATTATGACAGTGGAGTAAATCACAATAAATTGAAAAAAAAAATATTAATTTTTCTAATCTCTATATTTACAATTAGTCAACTGTTTATTTTGTAATATAGAAATGCAAGATAAAAGTAGTTAAAGTATTGAAGTAATTATAAAATAATTTCAAATAAGTTGTAATAAAGAATTAAGCAATAATGATAGTAGATTTTAAGAGTCTTAATTAAACAATTGTAAAAAGAACAGATCTCTCAAATCCATACGAAGCAGATCAATAAAAACTTAGCCCACTGTCGTAATTACCATTACATTTATTTTTATTATTATGATTATTATTATTATATTATTAAAAATCAAATCGCAATCCATGAAATCTTTTTCACGATGCTTTTCTTGCTTCTTACGTATATATATAATAAAAATAAATGATTTATTTTTATTCTCTGCTGCATGATTCGTGTAAGTCAAACGGATATCTAGAGGGGGTATAGAAGGTTAAAAAAGAAAAAAGTATGTAACTAACTACGGGTGGTAATCTGTGTCGCAGCGGGAAACGCAGCAGGGACGCAACGGAAACGCAGCAGGAATATCGGCGCGAACGCATGGCTTCTCTACTTCTTTATTGTGACTTCGATGTTACTATTTTACAAATTCAGGGGGCAAAATAATTTTAAAAAAATTAAATGAAACTTTGTGACTGCGAAAATATTTAAATGGCACTATCTAAAATAAAATTAATTATTTTTTTTTTTAATATTGGTGTATGTTTTATTTAATATGGAGTAAGAAATAATTAATTAGCATAAACAAATGTAATTGTAGATCAAAGTTGCAGAATTAGAAGAGGATAACATAATTTAAATAAAAATCTTATTTTAAAGATAATTTTTTTCTTGTAAAAATGGTCGATTTAAATGGTCGTGTTAAGTTTCGAGTAACTAAAGAAAGATGTTCATTCATCTGTGAAGCTTTTACGATGAAAAGATATTAAAAAAAAAAGAATAAGAAAAAAAGGAAAGAGAGAGTTAGTTATGGACGTCGAAAAGAGCAGAGTTTGTTAAATAAAGGTTATGGCAAAGAGACGAAAAGGAAGTTGAAAGTGAGAAGGGATGCATGCCGAGCAAAAATGCTAGCGGAGTCCCGAGTCGTTAAAAGTTGAAGGGATTACCTCGGTCGAGCCTCTGGGGAGACTAAGGTCACAGATCTAATGTTTAAGGGTCAATTCGAGTATCCCGCACACGTATTAAAGTACTTTGTACTGCTACCGTATTTTATTCCCTAACATCATGATGTTTTTCTTAAATATTATCATCTGTTTTTTTTTATTTTTTAACTAACAAGCAAAATAATAAAATCTTAACTTTAACGATTATTTAATTTGAACAAACATTACTTTTTCATTTAAAAAAATCATTAGATATTCTTAGTTTGACCAAGCACGAATATAAAAATTACTTACCTTATATTATTTTATATTTATATAATAAAAATGCTACGAAAATTCAAATGAAAAATAAAGAAAAGATAGAGATAAAAGTGATACAAGAAGGGAAACATCCGAAAAGTGTCTAGTTTGTATCCGTAAGTCGTTTTAAAGGAACACACTTATCTCGGACTATGGTGTTAAACGTGATATATGATGTTGTGTATCTATTGTCGGTCTTTCTCCTTTCTTGACCCATTCGCAAGCACGACCGAGCTTTTCTGTAAGAACGTGTTGCGTACGTTGTATAAGCGAATAACACCTCACGTGGGAGTAATTTAACTTCCCTGCTATTCGCAC
The DNA here is from genome assembly GCA_023678845.1 of Mischocyttarus mexicanus. Classification (NCBI taxonomy): domain Eukaryota; kingdom Metazoa; phylum Arthropoda; class Insecta; order Hymenoptera; family Vespidae; genus Mischocyttarus; species Mischocyttarus mexicanus. The sequence continues at coordinate 3,584,583 of JACGTP010000002.1, read as the reverse complement.
GCCCGCTTCTTCTTGTCGCGCGTCACACCCGTAGAGAATTAAATTTATTTTATTTGTTCGTTTTTTCTCTTACTTCTCTCTCTCTCTCTCTCTCTCTCTCTCTCTCTCTCTCTCTCTCTCTGTCCCTATTTCTCTATCTTTATCTTCCCTTTCCCCTTTGTCTCTTTTTCTATTCACGTTTATAACCAACTCGATCATAAAGATGTTTACTAATTTTACTTGCACATTTGTAAATTATTTTTATACTACTATATCGGTCGGTTTTATTTTTTTAGTCAATTTATTACAATACATAGTTATATCTATCCCGATTATCTTTGAAAATAGTTTATTATAAATAGATAACAATCTGACAATTGAAATATCGTAATTATTTCGATTTCATTTTTCTCGATAGAAATGACATATATTCAATATTCGAAGAATAATAAAAACTTGGGAAGAGAAAGGAAAGAGATCATTAGAGTATAATATCAGAGACAACGTCGATCCTTATCTTCTGATAACGAGCGGTTAAAGTATCGGTTAAACTGTCTGTCTGTCTGTCGTCGTACGAGTGGATGCTACATAAATGTAATCTCTTTCTCTCTCTCTCTCTCTCTCTTTCTCATACTTTACTTTATTCGTTTCGTTGTCTCCTGTGCAAAACTTCTCCTACCACAGAAATTCCTCTTCCTTAAATGTATGCATGACTCTCGACCGATTCGCCCCTGTTAACATATAAATTGCCGCTTAACGGCGAGACAATCAGTTCCGCGGGAAGGTGGCTTGAGGTGATGACGGGAAGGGTGCAAAAGGGACAAAGTGGAACGAACTAAGAGAGACAGAGAGAGAGAGAGAGAGAGAGAGAGAGGGAGAAAAAGGAAGGAGCAAAGTAAGGGAGAGAGATTCCTAAGAGGAAGAGGAAGAATAAGGAGAGAAATAGAAAAGGGAGAGAAACAGAAGAGGGTGAGATTCAATTCAATTTCCTAAGAAACTCTTTAGTGTTTGAGATACAGCCGCCGAAAGGATGCGCGTGAAGTTAGATGTACGGTGAAGACGGATAGTAAGAGTAAAGGTAAGAGAGGGATAGAGAAAGAGAGAGAGGAAGAGAAAGATAAAAGGAAGGAAATCTAAAGAAAGAAGAAGAAGGAAGATGGACCAGAATGGCGAGGGGATAACCAAAAGACGAGGCAGACAGACAGATAGAATGAAGAAGAGAGGGGTTAGGTGGTCAGGGGGCATAGAAAAAGTGTAATAGGGATAGAAACACGAAAGAAAGGGACGACGAGAAGACGGTGAACAGAGTGTAACGGAGATGGACTTACGAGAAATAGAGAAAGAGAAAGAGAGAGAGGGAGAACAAGAGAAACCAAGCAATGCTAGTGGGGATGATATCGAGAAGGAGGAAAGGGGAAAAGGGGTGGATGAATGAGCGTAAGTTGGACAGAGACAATGGGGTAGAGAGGGTAGAAATGAAAGAGAGAGAGAGAGAGAGAGAGAGATCGGAATGACTAACTGACTGGGAGGCTGGTAGGGCAAAGGGGAGTAAGGATTCTGTGCGCGGGCGCAAAACTGGCGCAACTCTTCGTGCAGCATCCCTCGTTCAGCATATCCCTCGTTCAGTTGCAAGTCAGAAACTATCGCGTTCGGGTTTCACCCTCCTCTAGTTCTTGTCCGTGATCGCATCGTGCTCACTGTGATCGTTTTGTTTTTTAATATTTCGGTGTTTATTCGTGTTTTTGCCGCTTTGTCGATCTTACCGATCGAAACTGCTGGCTTAAGCATAGTGGTAATCTAACGGTAATTTTAAATTGTCGTAGATCTATCGAACATTGATATAAGTGATCGCTAAGAAATTGGCGAAACGTGTTAAAAAAATAGTAAATAAATAAATAAATAAATAAAATCGATCAAAGCATCATCGATAGTCGAGTCATCTCGAAAACAACTAGTGGCGCAAAGGGGTTGACTGTTGCGACACGGTGAACGGTGATTTGGCGAACGCTAAAGAAAAAGGAAAGAAAGAAGAGAATTCAGAAGATCGTTTAAGAGTAAACAGAAAATTTACTTCTCGGTAGGATGGATAAAAGCTTAACTCATACAAAATGCGGGGATGTGCGACGTACTCTATTTCATCTACTACTGATAATGGGGGGTAAGTTTTATTTTGAAACATGATATCAAGTTTCATTCCAAGACCTTGAAAAGAGATTTTCGAGATACAATGATCGATCAATTGATCGATACCAATATCAATATGATGGATACCAATACGGTTAGTTGTGTGTGTGTCAGGATGAAATGTTTGTCGTGGTAGAATTCAAAGTAGAATTCGAGATATGCTGCTACGTCGATGGATTTTGTTGATATGGAGGATATTGGAGAACGGATTTTTGCTAGAGAATAAAATATAAAATAAAAAAATATAAAAATAATAATAAAAAGAAGAAAGAGAAGAAAACGAGAAAGATGAAAAACGATTGGAAAATTCAGTATGCCGGGGATTTATCGTGGTTAGCAAAGAAAAATTTCTTCTTAGAATTAATTCTATGACTTTTTACGATTTTATCCCGAATTATACTTATGTCAGTGATAGCGGTGAACGTTTGGTTTTTGCAGTTTTTTACCGATTTTACCATTATTACTCCTATAACTTTATCGTTTCTATTTTATGTGTAACTTGTAATCGGAGATTGTTTTAACATGTTGGAATCGACGAAAGCCAAAAAAGTATTCGGTTAATTTGATTCGCAACTACAATGATTTCAATGTAACTATGTTACAAAACGTTCTTTGGTAAAAAAAAAGGAATTCTATAATAGGAGTACCAAGGATAAGACGAAGCAATCTTTGATTTTCTATAATATTTCTTCTCGTTTTTACATACTTAACGGGTGAATGTGGACATTTGGAAATCACTTTTGTTTCTATTAATAAAAACAACGTCAAATTTCGGTTTATCCTAAATTCCTGACAAGTAATTATCTTCCTCGATTTCTAGTAGACATCTTAACAGAATTCCACTTTCATTCCATATTTTATGCAATATGGCTTATTGAGTCTCGTCTCTTGGATTCGGCCTGTAACCAATAGCCTCTTTCTATCCTCGGAATTTTTCGAAGCAGATCATTGCTTTTTCCTATCTGTAGCTCTTCCGCAAGACTGAGCCCCACAAGTTCCAAAAATGAGTGGATAGGATTTGAGGATTTCTCGAGGCGAGCTACGTGAAAATTGTCGTGAATGTGCGGAAGAATGTATACGTATATAAGTACATACGTATATATGTATATGTGTATATATACACGTACGTATGTATATACAGGCCACTCTTCTTTCTCTTCCTTATTTTCTCTCTTTATATTTCTATCCTTTTCGTACTTTCAGAAATCTGTGTAACGTTCTCTTTCGAATCTCACTGGAGTTTATTTATTTTTATGACAAGAGAAGACATTGACATCTTTCCTTTTTTCTATCTTTACTTTTTCCACTTTTCCTTTCCTATTCAGAAAGGCCAATCACGAGTTGACCTTAATCGAATACACTCCCATCCCTAGTTACTTTGTTGATTTTAACCAGTAATTGTATTTCCCACTCCTTGTCTCGTTTCGGCGCCGCGTCTATATTATTTCATTTCTCCTGACCGTGCTAGTTTCTCTCTCTTTCTCTCTCTTTCTCTCTCTCTCTCTCTCTCTCTCTCTCTCTCTCTCTCTCTCTCCGTCGTTTTCACTGAGAATAACAGTGAGCAACCTCCGACTAAACTTGGCGCGCACCCCGCTTCGCAATTACACCTAATTGCTTTATCAAATTAACCGAGCCACGGTTCTCTTCCGCCTTACAATAACACCAGCGATAACTTCTTCGCGTTCAAGTGTGAGAGAAGGAGAGAGAATGAGAAAGAGAAGAGTAGAAAAAAATCGCAATAACCACTCGGATTCGATATAACACTTCTTTTAAAGAATACCTCTGACTTCGAGATAAGATCCCTTTCGGATTTTACCTGAAACTCTACCTTTGATTTTAGACAGTATAAAAGAAGAGTAAATACTAGAAGTGCCTTTTTTTTCTTCTTTTTTAATATATGAGAGAATAAAGAAGATCGAAAGCTGGATCGAGTACGGTTCGTCGGACATTAGAAGGCCCGGCCCTCGCATCCAACGATCCTTTGAATTAAAATCCTCCTAGACGACTGTGTGAAGGCGATTTATTTTTGTCCCAATAGTGGTCGAATGAGAAAGAGAAAGATGAGAATACCAGCACAATCGGAATCAAACTAGGAAAGGGTGACGAACTTGGATGAATTCCTCGAGGCAACCGAAAGAGAGTATTCAGAACACTTTCTCTCTCTGTCTCTTTCTTTATCTATTTATCTTTCTCTTTCTATCCTCTCTTTCCTTTCCATCCTTCTTGCCAAAACAGTTACAAGTCCTTTTGTTCTTCATGATCGTAGACACGACAAGGATACTCTCGTATATACATATCTGCGTTAATGAAGGGGGTACTTCGGATGGGAACTTTACAGACCTCATCGACTACTCCAGACATTGCGATTGTTCTGTAAGCCTTATAGATACCTTCTCATCTTCTCTTCTCTTTGTTTTCTGACTCCTTTCGATTTTCGTCGTCTTTGTATTTCCTCTCTCTCTCTCTCTCTCTCTCTCTCTCTCTCTCTCTCTCTCTCTCTCTCTTTATTGGTGCTTCCGTCGAGTCTCAAGAGAAAAGGAACCACATTTCTTCCTTTTTATCATCGTCTTCCATCTCTCTCTCTCCCTCTCTCTCTCTCTCTCTCTCTCTATGTCTGTCTGTCTGTCTGTCTCTCTCTTAACGTGTTCTACGTTTCCTTCTCTTCACAGAGAAGAACCACGAGTTATATTCTGTTTTCTCCTTGATTGTCTCTCTTTATATATCTCTCTTTTTCTCTCTCTCTGCTTCTCTCTCTCTCTCTCCCTCTCTCTCTCTTTCTTTCTTTCTTTCTTTTTTTCTTTCCTTCTCTTTCTTTTTTTACGAATGTACGAAACTTCGCCAAGTTTCAAAAAAAAAGTTGAAAAACTAAACCATCCGAAATCCACGTCCTAGCTTGCGACGATTCTTTCATCTTCCAGCTCGTTCTGTATCCTTCGACGTACGTGCCTCGAATCGATTCATCTTTTTTTCTCCTCTCCGTACTTCCTTTCTTTTCATCCTTTCTTTTTCGTCGTCTTCGTCGTCTTCGTCGTCGTCTATCGACCTCTTACTTCTCATCGAGCTAAAGTTTCATCACGGCGAGGATTTGTCGACACTTTCTTTCAGTACGTGCGAATCGAGCAAAGTATAATTCAGCGAGCCGAACTGATATCACTCGATAGAGATAATAATGATGATGATGTTGTTGTATACGAGAAGCAAATTGTGTAACGTGACCAACTCGAAATAGCTTTTATAGAAATAATTTACTTATAAATTTTCTTTTCTTATTCCGAGTGTAAAGAAGAAAACATTTATAATCTTTTAATTTAATTTTATACATTTTGTATAGCGTCGTTTTTCTTTTGCCTTTTTTTTTCTTTCAAAATTTTAAACCAGTAAAATGTGATTACATAATAATGTAGATAGTTGCACCTCGTATACATTTTCTTTTTATTTTCTTTCTTTTCCTTTACCGAGCGGATTTCATTCTTCTTTAGTATTCAAAAGGAGTCCTTCTTTCGTATTCCTTTTCCTTCCCTATCTTTCTCTTTCTCTTTTTGTGTTTTCTACAAAATTCTTACTACGAATTTAATGTAGGTTATATCTATCTATACCTTTCCTTCTCTTGTTATTTTCTCGTTTTTTTTTTCTTTTTCTCTCTCATTCTTGACACGTAACCAGAGAAAAAGTTTTCTAAATTTTGAAATTAAAAGAGAGAGAAAGAGAGAGAGAGAAAAAGAACTTCGCGAAGCAAAACGTTAACATGGATATTCAACACAGTCCGCGAATAACAACATTGTTCTTTGAACGGTGGGATTTTCAGTCATAATATCTATTCATATTCTTCATTTTTCTTTTCATTTATGTTTCTTCTTCTCATTCTTTTTTATTCTTTTTCGTTCGTTCGTTCCTTCGTTCATTCTTATTTCTTTTATTACGAAAGTCGATTGGTTTCATTATCGACTTTTCAAACTTTTTCCTCTGCCAACCTTGTCGCTACCGGCTGGATACGCGAAATGCGTCAGATTGATCCGATTAAATTGATCGTACGAACCAGATGGACGCTTTTTGAATTCTTCTATTTATTTCACTCTATCATATGCTTTTATTTATCTACCGTATTATTTTGGTAACAATTGTCCGTCGTACATCGTACGTGATAGCTACGAATTAATCATTCTTACGTTTTCTATTCTTTCGATTGTAGTCATATCGATCAAATTGAAAGATCTATTTTTGCAATATATTCTTTAAAAGGTGTGGTTAGAAACAACAAAGATGAAACACAAACATTAATAACATACTGTAATAGTATTTTTTTTTTTAAATTGATCTTTATTATATTCGAATAACCGGAAAAAAAGAAGAGAATAAAAACGGTTTTTTTTTTTCATCAATATATTCTCCTTTAACCCTTAATCACATTTTACTTATTCTTGAAAACAAATGTTCTTTTTGCTTTCAAAATATGTTAGTAGGATTGTGGATTTGACCTTTTCTTTTTTCTTCATTATTCTTTCCTAGAAGTTCTCTTTGTCGTATTTGAAAACAAATATTTATCCGGAGCAAGGTTTGAACTATACCGAGGTTGGTTGAACGCTTAGAAGCAACCGTTGTGAAAGCAATCACTTTAACATTACTTTTTTGTGCACAAGCGCGTTCTTGTAAAAGCAAGATCTTTGTTTTGGTCCATTTTCCTCTCCTTTTCTTCTTCACAGCTTCTTTTAACAGTTTGAAAAGATCAATGTAGTATTCTCAAGTTATCGTAACATCCTTATTCTTATAATCAATCACGTTTTCCGATTTTCTCAACAATGTATAATCAAGTGAGTTTAATGGGTCGTTTTGGGATAAGGATCGTCTTCCATCGATTCTCTGTCATGCTTGAAAAAATTATATCATTCGTAAACTATGATTTTCTTAGAATAACTGTTAATAATTTTTTTTTTAAATTAGTTCGAGAAATTTTCTCTCTGTTTGACACGAAACCAGATTATTTTTATTTATAATCATTTTTACAGTAATATCCGAAATCTTTTGCATTTGGAAGATTATTTTTACATTTCCTTCCACCAACATGATAATTATAAATATAATTATTGATGAAAAATTTCGGATAATATTGAAAAGATATCATTTATAAGTTAATTTATTAAAGTAAAAAAAATGCTTATGTGCCGGGTTTTCTGAAATCCCAACTCGGTGGGACGGTTGGAACTTCGTATCAACGGTATTGAAATTTCGAGTGATAATAATAAAAACTAATGATTCAATTATTTATCTTCCTACGATATACTCATAATAAATTACACAGTGATAGTATGCGCGCTAGTATTCTTAGTATATATCTTCTCTTTATTAATTTTATTTCACGAATTTTCTGATTTCTCTCTCGTGCATATCAAAACGAAATTTATTATAGATAAACGAAGAGATATTTCTTGATAAAGAATCTAATTTAATTTTTCATTGAATTATTTGAACTCAATCAAACATAAAAGTCGCGTTGATACTCGAAGGATGTTTCTGCAACGACAAAGCGTCAGTTTTCACGAGCGTTCGTTTCTCCCTTTGGCGCTTTCTCCCTTTGGCACTTTCACCCTTTGGCACTTCGTCCTCCCCTTTTCAACCCTCTTTTTCTCTTTTACTCTTTTCGTCGGACGTCGAAAGGCGTTCGTCGCATCAAGTCGTGATTTTTCCATCGCTTACCTCGTTGACTATGTATGCTCGGTAAGATATTATTTTTCCATGCGTGCCGTTACCTTATTTTTCCTCCTTTACTTTTTCCTTCCCCCTTTTTTATTCCTTACTTTTTATTTTCGATGGAAATAAAAAGAGAATCACTATTTTACACATCCGAAAGAATTAAATGTTCAGACCAAAGGAATAATCGATCGACCCTATGTGTATTTACTTACACTTTCGTATTTTGCCTGGATATATTTATTTTTTAACGTTTACGCAAAGTTATCATATTTTCATCTTCGTTTTACTACTACGATTCTTATGTACCTATGTATATGTATATATATATACTATATATACTATGTATATATATTCATAAGAGAGACAAAACCGATCGACGCTTTCGAAAAATTTCCTTTCTATCGAAAGGATATCCGACGGAATACGAAATGAATGTAACGTAAAATGAATGAATATAAATGAATGCAAAAATCTTTCTATTTCCCTCTCATCCTCCAGTTACGTTAACGTCCATATCCCAGCGGACATCGTGGAAAGAGTATCGTTTCTAAAATAAAAGAAAATAAAATATCACAATCGAATAAACTATGGTATACGTGTTTGAATCGTTGTTCGATAATGAGTACTTTAGAGATATTTTTTTTCTTTAATTAACGGTCAGTCGTTTGTAAAGATGAAGATGAAGAAGAAGAAGAAATAAAAAGAATCAATTGTACAAATTCATTTGTAGTTCGCTCCAATTATATTATCGAACGACTCGAAATGTGAATTCATCCCAGTGAAATAATTACGAGTTGGCTGGTTTTTCGACGATACTGAAAGAAAAATAAAGAGACGAATAAAAACAATTTGTCGCTAGTGGATAACTTTATTTTTCAAAGAGTGAATCATTATAACGATTTTTACAAATTGGTATTTTTTTTCTAAATACTCGAGATCTTTATAAAAATCTTTCTATATTATTATATCGCTAAATTCAAACTATTAATTTGAAATTTTTTAGAAATTATTTTTCATTCCGTCTATAATTTTATCGATTTAAAAAGTGAAATTTATAAAATCCACTATTTATAAAATATATCTATAAAAAATTACCTTAAACAAGAACATTTTTTGTCCATGATATATCTTATTAAAAACTAATAAAAGTATGTCTTAAATATTTTTCATATTAATAACAACAAAGAAAATACATTTTATTAGTAAACCCTATATATATATATATAAAATTAAATAAGCTTAAAGTATATTTTTGTACTTATTAGTTGTTTAATTGCCAAATCGATTAGCTCAACAGAATAAAACAAAAGAGAAGAGAATAAATAAAATACTATAAATCATCGTATTATTTATAATCTAATAGCTATAAATATTATCTTTATTTAGAAATGTTAAATTGAATTATAAAGAAAATTTAAAAAAAAATGTAAAACATTAAGTATAGATTTAGTAAACTGATGAAAGAAAAATTAGAAAAAATTCCAAAATTTCAATTAATTGCAAACGGCTCATACGTTTGAACAATAAAAAATCATTAAAAATCAATTATCGATATTTCTGTAAAATTGTACCCTTTCGATAAAGTGTTAATTAACATGCAATTCCTTGTTAACAAACGAGAACTAAATTAACGGAAAACAAGAGCTCATATGTGAAAGAACGAACACACGTGTGTTACAAGAAGAGTGTTAACGTGCTGTCATCGAGAGTATGTACTCTCTATCCTTTCGAGCTTTCATTGAACATGATGAACAAGGATCGAGATGGAAGAGGATTGGGACACCATACGGAAACTAATCGTACTATTCTGTATAAATCGTTTAACGAATTGCATTAAATCCATTCAAACGAAATCACGAGGATCATAGAGCGAATTTTGCAAGCTGTCGATTTCCGGATTAATCCGTGATTATCGACTTTGTACGAAAATGTATAAACCTGCTCTTTCTTTTTCGCTTCTCGTGATCCTTCTTCTCATTTTTCTCGTTCAATAATAAAAATTTAATTATTAAAGTATACGCAATAGACGATAACGATTAACTTGAAATGTCTTTCAATAACTTTTCATCTAAGTACGATTAAATACATTTCATCTTTTCATTTTGACGAAAGGGATGTATATATTATGCGTTCATATCAACTTCTTTTAGGAATATCGATTTGCTATAACTAATACCATCGTTTAGCCATGTTTGTGTGTTCTTTCTTATGAATAAGAAAGTTCAAGGAACCGGCGAAGACTCGAATATCATGAAAGTAGAAGATTGCGATAAAAAGGAAGAGAGAAAAAGAGAGAGAGAGAACGTAAGCAGAAAGATATAGAATATGAAAATATAAGAGCAAAGAAAAAATAAATAAAATAGAACAAAAAATAAGAAAAAGATTAGATAAAGAGAAAGAAAAAACACGTTATTTTGGAAAGTGGTTTAACTTCTTTCTGCGATAATTATATCATAAGGGACATAAGAAAAAGGACGATTACACGTTTGAGAAAAAGAGAAAGAAGAAAAGAGAGAGAGAAAAGAGAGAAAATTGAAAAGAAAAAAAAAATAAGAAAGATGCAGTATATAGTAAAGATGCGAGGGTGGTGGTGAAGTAGAATAGAAGAGAAGGTAAAGAAAGGGAGTTTCGCTGGAGGTGTCTCCGGAGTGTTTCTCTTACCGCGTTACCAGACCGGAATCAGAGCTCGTTACGATCTCCGCGGGTACGGATGAAGTTTTCTTCGTAATGGCAAGACGAGGAAGGTTGGATGAAACAGAAAGAGAAACGGGTAGGGAGCGGGGGTTGGGGAAGAGGTGAACCTGGGGGTGGTAAGAAGGCGTAGTTAGAGAAAGAGAAGGAGATAGAAAGCTTGACCGAATCTACACCCCGTTTTCTTTATTCATCGTTCTCAAGTTGTTACATTCACCGCCATCGTTAAAAGGTCTCGCGAATTTCGAGATATCTTTACTCCGTTTCTTTCTATTTGTTCTCTTTTCCTCCTCTTCTTCTTCTTCTTCTTCTTCCTTTATCTTTGTTGAAACGACAAGAAGAGAGAAAATCAAGTCAATTAGTTTGTTAGTCGTCGAATGATTTTCTTCCAATCGAATTGGAATTGTCGACCGTTTCGCCTGAGGTTCCTCTTCCCTCCTTTAAAATGAGTGAATTCCCATTCATGACCTTTCCGCTTCTTGGAAATGCTTTTCGATCTGAGAATGGCGGAAACGTCGAACTTCGAAGCTTCGTACTTCGAAACGAACGACATTCCTGTTATCGGAAAGGAAACGAATCGTTCGCTTTACTTATCTTTCTTACGTGGATGCGGCGGTGGTCCTCCTGCTCGCATACTTCTTTCACATATTTTATACGATTAATAACCCTTTCGTATAAAGTCGCTTATTTCGACGATAAAAATGTTCTTTCCTTCCGAAGAGATATACTTTACGTTATAATATGAAGTTACACGTTATACTATAAATAATTGACTTTCTTTTTAATTTTTTTAATTTTTTCTTTTTTTCTTTTCAATCTATGATTCATCCGATTATTGATTTTTTTTTATCAATGGAAATTGACACAAATACGTATCTTATCTAATAATATTATTCATAAGGAAAAATATCAGTTATTTATTAACAATTATTTCAGTTTGTATTTTTAACAGTCTATTAATATAAAATATATTCAGATAAATATAAAAATTAAATAAAAGAAATATGTTTGATATGTAATTTAATGTAATTACGTATATAATATATATATATATATATATTCATTATAGTTTTAGATCTTTCGATCCTATACATCAGTGATTTTTTCAATTTTGAATACTCTATTATCGATACGTGCCATTTTGAGACTCTTCGTAAGGTAGAACTTCGAATTCTTGCGTATATATGTGAACACTCATTCTATCTGTCTGTCTGTCTGTCTCTCTCTCTCTCTCTCTCTCTCTCATATATATGTAAGAATATCGATAATGCTCCCCTACTTTCCAGTCCTTTTCATTACACCGATTTGATCTCTCGCACGATATACAACCTGTTCTGCAATATAATTGATCATTTCCATCAACGCTTGCAACGTTTCAACGATTTTTCGTTTCTTCAATATTTTGAAATTCCTCTATTAGCGAGTTATTGTCATCGATGAAAACGATTAATTCGATTTAAAAATATAAACTCAACGAATTATTTCATATAAAAAAGTGACAATATTCTGTATATCTAACGAGAAAATTAATTAAAATTTATTTCGTTTGCGATATCAATGAAAGTACTCTCGTAACGAGATAATCAATTCGTTTGGAAATGTTTAATATCACAATTATTTTTAACACGAGTAACGCTAAGCTTATCTTGTTTGGTTTTTCATTTAAGTAAATAGACAAGATTATAAACGATTGGTTTAATTAAAATGAAAATGCAAATAAAATGTCGATTATTTTCATTTCAAAGTGTTAATCCTTCAACCTAAACAGAAATTTTAATGTCAATCTTTAATAATCAACGTAACAAAATGAATAAAAAATTTAATATTCTATATATTTGATATAAAAATCGGCACGAAAATTTATTTTCGGACAATCGAATATTTACCGTTTCGAAGAAATTTAGAAAAATTTCATTGCATGAACATTGAAACGTTTTAAAATTAATAACAAATTAAATCGTGAGATGAAAAAATCTTGAAAAATAAGAAAAGGATTTTATAAGATTCAACGACGTAGTATAAATTGAAGCTTTCTGTAGGGCTTCTTCGTCGTCAAATATCCAATACCGAATGCGTGCTAGATTCCCTTCGTCGTAAAGTGTCAGAACGGTTAACAGGGAGTATATTTGGAGAAATGGTAAACCGAACGGCTCGAAGCTCGTCCAAGATTACGTGTAAGGGCACTGATAGGGTGAACGTGACCCCTCTTAAGTCTTATTTATTATACCAACTCGATCGGTTACTCGCCTACGATATACTCGATTTCGGCGTGGATGGGCTCGTTTGAGAGAAGTTGCACCCTCTCCTACTCAGCTACTGATCTTGATTTGTCGTCCTTCCGGTTTGTACATATACGAATATATCCTACCATTCTCGAATACGCCGTGTCTTCTGCCAGAATTTTGAACAAAAATTTCAAATAGTAAGAAAAAATATGATAGATAAAGAAAGAAAGAGAGAGAGAGAAAGAGAGAAAGGAAGAAAAAGGAAGAGATAAAACAGAAAAAGAAAATTTATAATCATTTTTTACGATACAAGCGTCGTATCTTTCTTTCCTTTTTTATTTTCATTCTTTTTAATGTTTGCGTTCGTCGTAGATAATTTAAACATCGGGAATAAAACAGGAAATTAAATTATTATACTTGAATTAAATTATTATATTGGAATAAAATTATTAAACCGTGTAATATATATAGAAAGAGAAGAAAAGAGCAGAAAAGTGATAATAAATTCGGTTAGTATACGTCAAGATTATTACGCACAGGAGGCGTTATGAATTAAATATAATACTATTTCCGTTAACGATATAATTCAATTGAACAAGATTTCAGGTTTTATAATTATGTTTAATAAATCCATTGATATTAATAGAATCACATATTTCCGAATACTTTATTTCATTTCACGTTAATTATATGATGCACACTTGATGGATAAGTCAATCAATCATGGGTTTAATTGAAATCGTCGGTGGAAATGTTCGTAGTGTTATATCATCGGTTGGTTACGATTTTTGATCATGAACTTGATGAAGGTTTTTGTGAATTTAACATTGAGATTTAACGATTCACGAGTAAAGAATGAGAGAGAAAGTCTTGAAAAGAGATTTATGGGATAGTAGATCAACGGAAAAGTTTGATAAGCTGTTTTAAGGAATTAGAGAAATTATGGGATTCGATTTACGTAGTATAAAGTGATTTTTAGAATTGAATTGATATCTGAGAATTTGTTTGATTCTTCGTGGAAAAACGGACTGATGTTTTGTTCTGAATTGTCACAGAAAGTTTCAAGTGAAAATTGTCATTCGCAGTGAGTTGAAATAACAAAAAAAAAAAATAGACGGGGGAGGACGAGGCGAAAAGGAGGGGGGAGGGTTAAAACATAGCTTTTTCATTGTGATGGCCCCACAGGGAAAAAAGAAATATATACGAAAAAGAAGTTTCAACGAAACAAACGCGAATGCATGTTTGTTGGAACGTCGTTTTGAAAGAGAGAGAAAGAGAAAGAGTTAGCTAAACTATTTACTTTTATCATTTATATTATACATCAACGCGGTTAATTATATAATTCAGTTGAATCGTTAAAATTCTTAGTTTCGTTCGAAATAATTAGGCGTTTTTTTGGAAAGCATATAAACAGAATTTTATTATACATTAAAACTAATCTTTAAAGTCTTTTTTTCTGTTTATCACTATGTTCGTAGGTATTCATTTTTTTCTCTTCTTATACTTTGAAAACCAATGTTCTGTTAATCATGCTTTTCAATCGGATTTAATCTATGTATCAATTTTCTTATAAAATTTCTTATCGCCTCTTATAAATTTATATATTATCCAATTGAAGTATGTAATTCTGTCTTCTTTCATATTTAAACAGGTCAGTATAGTTATTTAACAAATGAACAAATTTTACAAAATGTTGTATATATATGCATAGAATTGTTTATACGATGTCGTAAAAGTGATATTTTATAAGCTTACAATCGTGTTGATAAAAAACGAATAAATAAAATATATATTTTTTTCTGGAATGTCAACTATTCTTTTATTTTTATTTTTTTTTATATTCAATACTGGGTTTAGCCAAAAATTTCTTTTGTTATGGAATTTTTTTTCTACGAAAAAGTTATCCATCACTAATCACCAAAGGAAATTAAAATCAATAGTCTTAATTTCCTTACGGGTTTTACGATGTCAAATAAAAAAGGAGAGAGAGAAAGAGAGAGCATATATGTCAATAAAAGAACAATTTGCAAAGCTGCAGATTTAATATGAAAGTTTCGCAATTCGAAATAACATGTAAGCTTGAAATACTGCAATAAATGAATTCATCCGGTCAAAATGAAAGTACGAAATCATAAATATTTTTCATTTTTCCTTTTCCATCATTGATCGACTAGTTTATAAAAACATCGACTTATTATTGATCTGTTTTCTTTCAACACATGAATACCTACGTCTTTTCATTACTTTTCTCTTTGTTTTTTCTATTTTTTTCCCCCATTTTTCACGGTTCATTCGATTTAATCGGAATTCTTTACCTACATGGGTCTTCATTAAATTTTCGGGTCACTGTGTCATTTAATTAAATGCAATCAATGTTTGGATGAAAAAAGAAGAAAATTTTCAATAAGATAAATGATCATTTTTTTTTGCTTTCTTATCAATTACGAAAACAATATATTTTAAAAAATCGTCGTGTGTTTCTGTTTCTTTCTTGGTATTACTTTTAATTTCATGACGTTATTTTCTCAATAAGCTTGCACTTAAAGGACAATCCTCAACTGCACTATTTCGGCATTTTATTTATCGAACCAAAACAAAGAATGCATTTCAGTGCCACAGGAATGAGTCATCGGTTACCTCTTCCCTCCAATAAGATAAATGCGTTGCATTTAATTACACATTTTAACTTATTTTTTTCTAAATAATATCTTAATCGAATATGTAATGTATAATAAAAAATTCCTATTGACGTTACTGGCGAGAGATGTAAAATAAAAGTGGCAGAATGGTTCTCTATGTTATTTCTTTTTTTTCCTTTCACTGGAGAAATTAGAATTCGTATTCCCCGATATTTGGCAATAACTTCTTTGGTCTTCTATCTTTCTGTTACGAAAATTTTCGTATAACATTAAAGAAAAAAAAAAAAGATAAAGAGGATTGCCAGTTAAAGATGAAATAGAGTAATATCAACAAAAACAGAAAGCCTAAGATCGTTTTCGCGAATCTACGATGCAATTCTTACGTGAAAACGAGAGCACGACTGTGCCTTGATTTCCTTTTCATGCATTCATGCAAATCTCGTTTTACACACGTCGAGACTTGGTACCGCGAACCGATCTTTTCGCGTACGTGCACGTCTTTTTTTTCTAAAGAAAAAAAAAAAAGAAAAAAAAGATTAAAAATATAGAAAGATAGAAAGAGAGAACGTAGAAGAAAACTCGTACGGAGAAACTCTTCTCAATGGTAAGGATCCAGAAAATCCATGCAAATTTTATTGCTCGGACGGATGCTCGTTCGGAATAGAAAAAGGAAAAAGGAAAAAGAGCTTAAAAATAAAAGAAGAAGAAGAAGAAAAATAAATGTAACCTCGAAATGGTTTGTCAGTTAGTATCGAATAGGGAATCTTAAGCGGTTGTCGGTTTAACATCGAAGAAGAAACTTATAGGAAAAAAAGAAAAAGAAAAAAGGAAAACAAGAACAAAAAAGTTCCTAGATAGATGGATAAAAAAAGTAAGAAGATACAGAAAGAAATAAAACAGAGAAAATGAGAATGAGAAAGAGGTAGAGGAGCCGGAAAAAGACACAGAGGGAGAAAGAAGACTCAGGATGTAATTTCGTAAATATGTTCCGGTTTTGGTTCCGCTCAACCGAGCACAACTACCCTACTACTGCCATTTTTATCCCTATTTCCACGACTTTTCCATCCGTGGGAAGAAGGGTAGAAAAAGAAAGGAATAAAATAAAAGCTGGAAAGAGAAATAGAATGTGAAAAAGAACAAGAGGGGCAAGAGAGAAAGAGAGAGGGAGAGAGGGAGGAAATAGAAAAAAAAGAAGAAAGGGTTATAGTCAAGTGCGTGGCACGTGGTACGACGTGTGTGCTTGTGGTCGAGGCCGACATTTTTGCGGTTCAAAGAGCCAGAAAATGGCCGTGCACACACACACATACATAAGTAGATATATAGAGAACTGAGTCCGTCCTTTTTACGAGAGCAAAGAAGTATATACCAAGCGGCGAGTCGTAGCACGGAAAATAATTTCATCGGCAACGTTGAAAGACTCGATTAATGTATTCTGAACTCTCGTCTCTCTCTCTCTATCACACTCCCACTTACACACACTCTTTTATAAGTGAACTGTTTAATTAACTGGTCCCCCTTTTTCTCTTTCTCTTTCCTTTTATCTTTTGTTCTTTAATCGTTTGTCTTCTCTTAATTCAAGTGTTTACACTAAACACGCGTGACATTTTACCACGCTAAACGAATTTTTTTACTAAGCTTTCGTCGGCCAAATTCGAATAGGTCACATTACCTCGAGCAACGTCACAACGAATCGTTGCTGTCGAGTTTGCGAGAGATCATATTTTTTCCGTAGGTGTTGTTGGTGATAGGACAGACGAAGAGAAAAAAAATAGAGATTGCTTGGCGGACGAGTGACGCAGGTGCAGTTTGTTGCTGAAGCAGCTGTACTCTCGTGCTAGCAATATTTAATCGTCCTTTCTCTCTCTCTCTCTCTCTCTCTCTCTTTCTCCTCTTCTCTCACTCGTTTTACTTGTTTACTCGTTACGCAATTGTTGCTTTTTCGAGTAAAATAGAGTCATTTACATAGAAGTTATTCTTTGAAAGACCGATCTTTATTGCATATAGAAATTTTAACATTACGTTTCGTATTTGTATTTTACATTAAAAATCAATTATTTCTACCTTCATATTACTCCAAATCTCTATCCTCAAAACGATCAGATTTTTATCGAGTTTTCACGAGGTTGGTTGGTTGGTACGTTTAAACCCTAAGAGGAAATTCACCGTTCCGTAGGCGTACGTGGAAGATAAAATCTTCTATAACTAAAAAAGAAAAAGAAAGAGAGAGTTTCATGGAAGAGCCGGAATGGGAAAGAAAATGGGTTTGAGGAGAGTTCACTGCCGCAGGATTCTGAGTCGCGTTAAAACGTCCTTTGCTTCTAAATCTTGTCATAAATTTTCAGAATATCGATATAATATTTTACGTTGGTATCTCAACAATGGAATTACACACATTTTCGTTACTAAATTATTCTCGAACGTGTCTGTGAAAATACTTATTCTTTCTTCTTACTTGTTCTACTTTAATAAAACACACTTTTGTAGTATCGTTATTTTTTCTTCAAAAAATGTTTCTTTTCATTTTTTAAATTAAACCGATAAATTGAAAGTATATTCTTCTCCCCGCCATAGTTTTATTAATTATAAAACTTACAACAATGAAGAAGTTAGCGTGAACGAAAGATTGTCTCTTGTGCACACATATTGGAACGAATCAACGGGCCTAATTCTTATATATAATTTTCAAGTTAACTTGTCATCATCGAAGTATTATCCATCGAAGAGAATTCGTTTAGATTTCGTTTCAGCTAGAGCTATTAGTATTTCAGTTAAACTCCGAGTACCCTTCTCCTTGCAACAGCCATTCTCGCTTCACCGGTCAGGATAATTTTCACTTGGAGAATCGTACGATGGTAGGTACCAGAGCTATTCGTTTAGACGTGTGCCGCGCAAAGTGATTGATTCTTCGATAGTGATTAATGGTGGTTGCTTGCGAACTGTCTTAATACGTCAGACTGTAATGGACGTGAACGTTCGAAATGCGATACTATTGGCTAAAGGAATCGTCTTCGTTTCACTAACGAAAAAGAGAGAGAACGATAAGAAAGATCTTATTTTCCTATCACACACATACACACATATGTGCGGGAACCCGAATAAACGACAAACGATTTTATTTATGAACCTTTCAAAAGGCATCCCAACTTTCGAATTGATAAAATAAAGGAATAATCAAAATAAATTGATTTTTATGAAATTGATACTAAAATGAAGTTTATTGTAGGTTTCATATGTATATCGAGTTTACCCATGTAACTTTATAACTTGAGATATTTTCATTATTATTAATTGTATGGAAAAAATACTTAGAACAAAGTTATATTATTTAAAAGCTATATCTGACAATGAAAATAATGTTTTGTTAAAAAAATCATTCTTTAATCAGATATTTCTTTTTTTTAACAGAAATCCTTCACGATTATATTTCTTGTTTCTCAAATATGTACATGCACGTGCATGATCGTGAATATGTAGTTCATGATTGATTTTATTTAACTTTTCTCTTCTAACTCCTCTATTTTCTAACTTTAATCAAGAAAATGATATGGTTTGTTACCGATGCGTATATAATCAGATAATTTTTTAAATTAATCATTTTTTATACATTGTATTTTAATATTTGTTTATTCTCTAGCACGAAAAATTAATACACACAAGAAAATTTATACATTTCAAAGTAAGAAAAACCGATGACCGTGGGAATAAAATTTTTACCATCGTCAAATGCAACCCTTAAAACGTGTAACTTTGTTTTCAGCACTTTTTCTTCATAAAACTAAAAATAATGAAAATATTTCAGATAACTAAATTAGATAGAAAGAGAGAGTACATCTAGTATACACCGTACGCTTTATAATTATTAATTTTTTCCAGGAATATTCATAATCACGAATTAGGTCACCGATATATTCCTCGCTTTCTTCGTTGAAAATTACGATTTACATGTGATTTACCCAAATACTTAGAAGGCTACAATTTTTTGATGAAAAGAGTCAGTTCTCTCTTGTTTCGAATATTAAAAAACAACAAGAAGAATATAATCTAAGATGGCGTTGGTAGTTGTTAAATAACTCGAAGTCCGTTGTTCAAGAAAGTAGATGAATACGTTGGTGTTCTATATCGTATTCTGGATGCTTTTATAACGATTGCACCTCGTATGGGAACGAAAGTCCAACGATAAAAGAACTGTTAAGACTTTGAAAAGGAAAGCTAGACAGAGAGAGAGAGAGAACGAGTGACTCACCTTCGGTTTGAAAGTTTTTCAGAAAACTCCAAGGCGTCGGCCATTACCGTGGATCACATACTTTCTTACTTCAGTTCTCTCTTCTTCCACTTTCCTTCTTCCCATACCAGTTTTTCTCTTCTTCCTTAATCTATCTTCCTTCCTCCGCAACATACTCGAAAGTACTCAGTAGGTGAAACTTTCGGCGACGTTTCTGGACTTAAAAATCTATCCGCCTTAAAACTGATTAGTCGAAGTGCTGGGTGCCTTCTCCTTCAATCTCTCTTCTCTCTCTCTCTCTCTCTTTTTCTCTCTCTCTCTCTCTTTTTCTCTCTCTCTCTCTTTCTCTCGTACTATTACCCGTGTTCTGCTTTCCACCCACGTAAGGCAGTCCCCAGCGTAGCTTTAATTGGAAGGAAAATTTAAAATCGTGCTCGTTCGAGTTTCCCCTTGCCCTCGTTCCTTCCTCTTCCTACTTTCCTTCCATTCCCATCTCGTCTCCGTACTTTCAGTCTCTTTTTCTCTATCTTACTTACCCGACTAACCAAATTCGTGTATCCATAAACGTCTCGTGGCACGTCCAAAGAATCCACTTTCGAAAGAATTCCATTGCTCTCGGCAAATTTTTCTCTCTCTCTCTCTCTCTATCTCTCGCTCCTTCTTGTCTTGGATTTATCTTCATTATATTCATGTATTTCAGTTTCCTAATGTTCGAAAAAGGAAAAATAGAAAAAGAGTAAAAGAGAGAATGGAGGTAAATAATAGGAAGAAAAATAAACATCACTTGAATTTATGCGTAATTCTTGTTTTTCTTTAAAAAGTAGTTCAAACTAGGTAACTTGATCAAAATCTTATATGTATTATATGAAAATATATACGAGAATATAAAAATAAAGTATATACTTACCACGGAAGTATAATTTACAATTGAGTATACTCGTATGCATGAATTTACGAATACCCAAATAATGAGGAAGAGGTTCACCTAATTTTGAATAATACTTTGAGAAATGTAAATGCCATATTTTTTTTGTTATAAAAGATAGAAGGAGAGTAATGAACAAAATATTCTGTGAAAAGTATGAAAAATCAGCCGAAAAATGAGAAAGATCGTTTCGTATTAATTATTCTTGGTCATGGATGTTATAGTTCAACGAAGTTATAGTTCAATTTTTTTATATAAATTTACTTTTTGTATTCCTTATTAAAATAAGATATCAAAAATTTATATTATCCTCGATATATAAATAACATATCTATCTGTACATATGTATCTTATATATTTCAACAAAATATATATATTTCTGCATAAGTATGTCCAAATAATTTTCCCATTTTCTTACTATTATCACTTATTGTCATAAATAATTGTACTGAATTTGAATATATATATAAAAAAAAAAAGAAAAACAAGGTTAAGGTGGAATTTGTTCGAAATTATTTCTTTCCAAAGTAAAAAATGCGTACTTAATAGTAAATCGCTGAATCTTTAAATATCTTTTTACTCGTTAATGAAACGTCTAAGTACTTGAAAAAGCAACATGGTTCACTAACTATATAATCTTATTCGTTCGAAGAGGGCAAATAAAACTGATTTGATTTTTCTTCGAGGAACGAATGAAAAAGAAAAAGAGGAAGAAAGAAAAAGAAAACTCGGATGGATGTCGAAGTAGTCAATCGTTTCAATTTAACGCTCTCGAAAGTGCTTGACGCATAGAAATCAAGAAAATAAGGGAGAGAATGAAAAACGGTGAAAAAATGAAACGAGACAAAGCGAAGAGGAGACTTGTGAGGAAAAGAATGTCAAGTATCTTCAAGGTAGAGATCTACTTTCGAATCGCACGTGCGCAGGATGAAGAGGAAAAAGAAGGAAAAATAGAATATGCTGCCTAGTTTTTCAATTTCTTTTTTTTTTTTTCTTTTTCTCATACATATGTAAGTACACGTGCATATGCATATATATTTACATATAGGCGCACGTCGTATGAAGATGAATAAAATTCATTTCTCAAATCATCGATTATACGAAACTAAATATTTTTCTTTAACGAGCCGATATTTTCACAATATGTCAAAGATATTTTCAATATTTTAAAAACGAGCTACGATGTGAAGTTAGTAGACTTTACTTACCCAGCAGCTTAGATAAACGATAGCTCCTCGATGTCTACTCGATGCTAATAGAAGGACAATAAATTTTAAAATATCCCGAGGAAATTTTGATGTTGTCTTTACGTAGACGGGAATATAGTCAAGGTTAGGATTTATTATTGGCTTTAGGCAGCTGACGTGCCTAACTAGCTCTTGATGAATTAGCTTTGCTTTTACTCCACGGTATGTTATATATGTAGAGAAACAATGTAACCTACAACGTTGCATCTCATGAATTGTTGAAGATATTTTAGCGTCTTGAATATACTTAAAGTATGTCGAATTTAAACTCTGTAATTATTTCGTTCATTTTCAATAACACCTATTACAATAAAAACTTACTTACATTACACTTTTTTTTTTGTAAGAAGGTCAAGCATTGTTCGTCGTCACGAGACTGGCAAATATTTAACTGCTGTTATGTTCATGATGATGGTTATGGACTTTCGTACTTAACGAAAGAAAAAAAGAAAAATGAGAGAGAGAGAAAGAGGGAGAATAAAAATTGGGAAATCGTAGGTAAAAGAATGGTCCAATTTTTTAACAACATTAAAAATTATTCCATAAAATAGCAATAATAATATTATAATTTTATTTAAAAACTACTAAACTTTAATTTTACTTAACTACGACAATAAACAAAGTCAATATTCTTTGAATGTTGTTGATGTGTGCTGTATCATAGACTCTGTAATTTATTCTAGATGTTAGTACATGAAGGCTAATTGAACTTTAAACGAAAATAATGGTTGATAATTAATCCTCCTAACAAGTTTTCAACAATTTCTGTTGCCGTTTTCGGGAATGATATTTCACGGAAACATTTGCAACCTTTGAAGAAATTTACAAATTGTTTTCTTTTTATTTCCCTTTCTCTCTCTCTCTCTCTCTCTCTCTCTCTCTCTCTCTCTCTTGGTTTTCCTGTTAATTACCATCATCGCTAATATTATTATAATCCTATTTCTTAATGATAGTAACCGTACTATTTCCAAGGATAACGATAGTATACATTTTTGTATTCTCATTTACTCGATTTTTGGATAATCTATACAGTTATTTCGATAGTATGAAGGAAATGGGCATTTAACTAAAATATAAATTGTTAAAAATAAACTTCAAATAACAAATTGAAAATTGTATGCATTGAATAGTAAAACATAAAACTTTCGTTAAAGATCAGTCACTTAATCATTTAAGTTACAAGTAGTTATACATAAACTGTTGCTAGATCTAACGTTAAAGGAAGAGAAGCATACCAAGTCAACCTTTGTTGTAGTATCTTCGTAATCAGCCAAATATTTAGTTGAAATACGTCAGAGAAACATATATAACAACTCAAGCAATTCGAGACAGATGCCATGTTATATGACTTCATCTATGTTAAATCTGGTTACCAAACTAAGCTTGCAGGTAGCTTTTCTAAGTTATAATAATAATACGAAGGAACAACATTAGCGCATTTCTCAGTCTACTAGGTACCTCTTCTGTGTTCAATACATGATGAAGCCGACAGAAAATCGTTAAATAGAAAGATATAAGAATATTTGATTGAACTATGACAATTACATCATCGTGATTTTAATAATTATAAGTATATAAAATATATATAAATAAATATATAAAAATGTATGTATATCTATTAACAGTTAACCATTAGTTTGTACATAAATGTCTAATGCAAATGTAATAGGTAAAATAGGCAAGTACACCAAACTTATAGCCGGTGGTATATATATATATATATATATATATATATATAATAAAATACAATAATATATAAATTTAATCTATTACGAAATGTGTTCAACTATTAGAAAATTACGTTCAATTGGTACCATAATACAGTTTGTACTCTTGATTTAATGCTTATAGTATTGAACAAAGATACATCTCGAATGTGATTTAACCTCTCATGTCAGCTTTAACTTCTTGTAGTATGTCATTTCTCGTCAGCTTTCGTTGATATTCTCAGTAATCTATTGAAGTAGCATCTATTTCCTAAGCTTACAATTAGCTAAATTGATTCGTAAGATGATTAGTAAGGAGGCGATTTATGATAAAATAGTAGTATTGCAAATATGGTAGTATTTGTCATACGTATATATATAACCGAATACTTTTTTATCGTATTTAAAAGTATAATTTTAAAATGGCGGAGGGTAGAATACACAAAGCTGCTCATAAGCATAATTTATGCAGTTGTTTCTCCCTTTATTGTCCCATCTTCTTCATATCTTTTTTCTTCTTTTCCTCCCTTTCGCTCTTATGTCTTTTAATAAAGGATTTTCACGAGGTTCAAGAAAGAACGAGCTTTTTAGGTACGGCAGTCCAGAATGTCAGAATGTCTTATGTAATTACCATCATGAATAGCGTTTGCTTGCTATAACTTTTAACAGAAATAGAATTTTTCAATTCTGTTTTGAGTTCGTCACGAATCGTGAAATTTTTTTTTTTAATGTATGAGCATTTAAAGTTTTTTCGACAATAAAAAAAAGAAAGGATTTTACATAATCTTACAGATCAGTTTAATTTTGATACTAAAAGTTATTGTCTAAAATTTGAAAGAAGACTGATTGATTGTAAAATGAAAAATTTATAGAAAATTCTATTGAAAATTATCGGGTAACATTGACGGATCGTCATGATGTATTATTTGTAAATTTAAACAAATTTATGAATTATTTTCAAAATAATATCTTACTCGTTGTAAAGATTTTAATGATAGAAATTAATGTAATGATTGAAAGCGATTCTATTGAAATTATACGAATGGTTTGCGTTTAACGCTGTTTTGTATGTAGCTATACTATTACGTAGAATTAACAATATAAATATTTCAGTAAATCATATTAATGAATGTAAATTATAAGGATAATAGAACTGAAAGAGAATCTTTTTTCGTTGATGATACAAAGGGCAGTGACCTTTGACCGAACGGACTAAAGAACGAGTTCATTTTTTAAAAACTGTCACCACTTTTTTTTTATTCTTCTTCTTCTTCTTCTTCTTCTTTCTCTTATCTTTTTATCTTTATTTCCTAATTTCTTAATTTAATTTTTTCTCTTTATCATTTCTCTTTCTTTAAATTAATTTAAGAAGACGTCGATATTCTTAGAACGTATTCTCATAAATGGATATATTTATCTATTTAGCGTAGATCGTAAACCAATTTGAATAAATTAATCTCATAATCCGCTTTATACTCGAGATCCGAATGAGAAACTTAATTTAAGTCGTAAAATCTTCGATGATATTTATTGGTAAAACTTATTTCGAAGTGTGTAAGGCAAACATGTGTAACGTTTGATCGTTCAACGACAAGAGCCATCGAAAGTTTTAGCTAAAGAAATAAAATAAGCTTCTCAGTATCTCTTTCTTTATTTATTTCTTTTCATCTCAGAGAAAGAGCACGTGTAATGAATGAGAAAAAGAGATAGTAAAAAGAAAGAAAGATAGAAAGAAAGAAAGAATAAATAATCGAGGATAATCATGAAAAACTAACACTTTGCAAGTACAAATGGTTAAGTGATTCAGTGAATAAGCATGAAATAATCGAGTTGTTTAATTATTTACGCTTAATTTCCTGTCGCTTGCTGGTGGTTTCCTACGTCGGCACCTTTCAGAATAAACGCAGAAAAGGTCGGAAGTTAACTTGTTCGAGTACACAAACTGATCGAACGACTAAGTTTCAGACAAACTCACCATTTTGCGGCAATTTCAAGGGTTTCCAAGGTTCCTTCCTTTTCGTAAATCTTTATTAAACACTTTTAGACAAGTAGCTATAACTTCCTTCATTAGAGTAATCTATAATTCGAAATGTATTTATAGTGAAAAGCTACATATTTTATTTGTATTGAAAACAACATACATATTAAAAATCATATATTAAATAAAAAAAAATATATTCTACCCAAACATACAAAAAATATTTAAAAGAAATATACATTTTTCAATAGTATTTATTCGAAATCAATACTTTGACCTGGATAAAAGAAATTGAATAAAAAAAGTAAAATAAAAAAAACGTTTTCAAGTAACAAGATGATCGCATTAAACTAACTAGAAATAATTAAACAACTAAGTGTTACTCGGGTATCTACCTATAAATTAATTACTACAATTAATTACTTAACTCATAAGATAGTATGGAAGAAAAAAAACGGGGAGAAAAAGCGAAACGACATTCCTTTTTTATACCAAACCATTATCTATAAATTTTTTATTCTTGTTCTTTTTTCTCAAAAAGAAATTACTCAACGACGTGTCCACGTTGAATTCATTCCAAGTGAGAGTTCGATGGAAAAGTTCAAATTACAAATGTTTCATCGCACTTTTTCAGCATAGTAACTTTTAATCTTACAAATCTAATTTACCTCTCAGCTTATTAACACGAGCACAATCATGGTCCTTCATAAAGACTCTTATTATATTACTTCATATCACTTGTTTTAATACGTTTTCTTTACATATATAAATACATGTTGATAGTTTATAAAAGAGAAAATATTTAGGAAACTAGTTATAGCATGAAGCTTTTGCTTGTTCGGTCTAGGTGACGTAATACGAATTAGCTTTTATCCTAAACGCGACACAAAACTATTCCTGTGGACGCGTTTTTGTTGGATTTTACGAGGATCCTCCGACATGAGTGGCAAGCAAAATCGCGAGTCAGTCGAGTGAATTAATTATCGTTGAATAGTTGAGAGAGTATATATATATATATATATCGTTCTCTTATGATTGTATGTACACAAACTCACACATTCTGATACACACATGTACACTCGTACACTCACGGTTTATACATCTACGAGGAGAGTTCTAATTAATCAGCGAGCTTTTGTCGCCACGTTCGTTGAACAAACTCTCTGGTAGAACTCAGTTTGCTCATAGCGCCTCGCGGGGAAAGAGAAAGTAGAGAGGGATGTTTCAAGAGGAGAGCAGAGATCTGAAAGAGTATGGTAATGGTAAGTAGGTGGCAGTTACGGTAGCAAGAGATGAGAGAGTATTTCGCGAGTTAGGAAATTATCGTAAACTCGGCAGCTGTGTTCTGTAATATAATAAAATAAACAAAAAATTTCAAACTCCTATTTGATGCAACCGTCATCATAGAGCTATCGCATTTATCATTTTGCAAGGAGGATTAATTATTTTCTTGTAAAATTACTTTCTCGTTGATAACAACAAGCATAATTGTATGAAGTTATAAATTTCTTTTCATAAATTGAAAAATATTTATCATATGAATATAAAATACAAATTATTATTCTTTTAAAAAAATGAAACGAAAAAATCAATAATTTATATATTAGAACCTTGAATAAGTTCTCTCCTTTTCATAAAAGATGACATTAGCAGTACTCCGTGCATGGAATTTCGAATGGTAATGCATCGGCAAGGAAGTATTGTATGTAACCTTAAATTTCAGTGTAAGGTATTTCACTATAGTGTCAACCACGTGTTTGTTTATTGGTTCTGAAAACTACTTTATTTAAAAGGAATCTGTAGCTGAAGCACACAGAATTCTTGTTGAGACTTATAGTGACAATGCTCTGTCGGATACGACATGCAAAAACTGGTTTCGACGCTTCAAAAATAATGATTTTGAACTTGAAAATAAGGAACGTTCTGGCACACTGACAAAACCCATATCAGACACTAGCAGAGTTTGGAAAAATATTACAAGTAGATGCGTCAACAGTTTCGAAACGTTTAAAAGAGTTAGGGTTGCGTCAGGTTTGCGTGAGGTTAAAAAAAAGATGAGAACTTATTCAAGGACCTAATATATAAATGAATGTTTGTTTATATATTTGTCACGTATAACGAACGTATCGGCGAGTGATTTGAAAAAAGAAGTAAAAAAACTAGCAAGTATCCAGAGAAGAGTGAGAAATTAGTGAATGATGAAAGAACATCTTAAAAGAGTTAAAAGGAGAAGCATTGCAACATCATACCGGATAATTGCAAGTATTAAATAAGAAGGATTTTCTCTCTTTGAATAATTAAATTAATCGAGTTAACTTTCGAAGAAAACAGCTAACGTCAAAGAACAAGCTTTTACCAGCACATTTTATCAAGGTCGCAAGGTACGTAATCGGATCGGTCCTAGATGCTCTTCCTTTTTGTTTCTCGGTCATATCCCTTCGGAAGTAAAAAGTCTATTCGCGAAACAGGTGGTTCCTTAGCCTTAAGAACTTTCCAAACGATCGTTTTCTACATCATTTTCCAGTACGCGTCTGGCAAACATAAAAAGTATTTCTTTCAGTTACATATACTTATATAAAATTCTATTTAAATTGTTGTTTCTTAACTAAATTTTAATTATACACTTTTACTACACGTCTCTCTTGTAAACTCATATGTTACCTCGTTAAAGTATGCAATTTTGCTTTTTTTCATATTTTAATCGATCAGTATAAAAACTTCATAATTTAATTAATGGTTATCTTATGAATTAATAGAATTTCGTATTTTAATGGTGGCATATATGAGTACTTACGTACCCAATAGTATGGATCTTTTTCTATAAAGAAATACGAAATTTTAATTGATTTTCTTTTCAAAGAATAAAAGTAGAGCTTCGTTAGATCCAGTTAAATCGTTGATTTATAATATGCTCTCAGTCACGCGCGAGCACGTGCCTATTTTCACATACGTACCTTCGCATACATACATAGAATAGGAATATATACGTAGTATGTATATTTATACGGAAACGTGTTCGCATCCTCCTCGATTTTCAATTAACCGCTAACGAGCGTGACCCAATGAAAGAATGAAAGTACGAAGTACTTTCCACGATGAAATAATTTGTCTCGCGTAATATCGTACATAGATACAAAAGTATTATATCCATCATAAAATCGGTGTTTAACAAATCAAAAAAAGAAATTAAAGCGCTTTTTGATTATTAAAACTAGATCGCGAGATTTGTTCGCGCGATAAACGATAACGACAGATAAATCGTGATGAGAAAACGAAAAGAATGCTCGATGAAAAAGGAACGAGTTACTTTAGAACATGGAAAACTTAAAAGTAAAAGAGGTAAGAAAGTGGAAAGAGAGGAAAGAGGAGGATGAGGAGGAGGAGGAGGATGGGTGAATCTCGTTCGGACGAGAAAAGAGTAAATGAAAGTACGGAGAAAGAAGGTATTAGGCCCGTAACTCGGCGCGTTATACTTAATTACTAGGGGGGTGACAAGATTTATGGATTTTATAGGAGTAAAAAGATATTTTCTCAAGGTTGGACAAAGTTATATCAAAGTTCGTAGGGATATACCCACAGGAAACCGTAGTTATAAAAAAAAAATATTATCATATAAACATAAATAATCGAGAAGATTAATATCGTGAAATGTTTAAATATTATCATAGAAAATGTATTAGGAAATTATTAAAAAATATTAAATAAATATGTTTGTTATTATATAATAACCATATCCTATCTTAAATTGTTCGTACATTTTTCATGTAATAAGTATTCGATTAGTATTTTATTTTTTACTTCTTTTTCATTTTCCTTGAAAAAAATTTCAATTTCGAAACTCAAAGAAATAAGAAAACGAACGATTATCAATAGGTTAAATGAGAAATTCTTATGGAACGTGTTGTAAGCTATCGAGTAAAAAATTTCAATTGCTTTCGACGTAAAGATAAGATCATAAATAGTATCTATTTTTTTGCCTTCTTCTTTTTCTCCTTCTTAACTTCATACTCGATTCTCCTTCTCTACTTTTCTCAAGAGTATCGCGAAAATAGAAAGAACTTCGAGGAAAAGCTTAACTTTTATCTATCTTTTTTGTATTCTGTATACGTATATGTATTTACTTTTATTCGCTGGCTCACTACACACATACATCTATATATATATTAATATTTGCTTTAATAAAATTTTTATCGATGTATAAAATAAGTTGTTCGATCTAAGAATAATTAGAAACCATTTTTCTCGTTAAATTATCTTAAGATGTACTCGACTAAGATTCACAATTAATTTCTTTGAATTCAATATCTTTGATAAGATCAAGTCTTTTACGTAATGAAGAATATCTTAAACTGTGATACATCTCAACGAAATGAATTTTTACAGTTATGATTTTTTCTTTTCTTGAAATATCAAATAAATAAAACTGTGTCCTATGGACAATGAGAAAATTCATTCGATGCTTTTGGTTGATGCAAGCAAAAGTCAGCAAGTGGAAGAGGTAAGAATGATGAGAGAAAAAAAGAAGGAGAAAAATATAAAATAAAGGAAGCTTATAAAGGTAAAGAAATACGATGTTGTAAAGCTCTCTCGAGCAACAAACAACCACGGAATGTTCTCGTTATGTTCGTCGTAGACCGCAACAAGTAGTAATAGTAGTAGTAACTTCGTTGTTTCTATCGTAACTTGGTAGAACGATATGGAACGTAAAGTCCTAAATTGCTCGTGAAATGGGATTTCTTCCGGCGAATTTTTAATTTTTGTCCTATCCTTGTTATCCAATATGAAAGAGAGTGAGAGAGAGAGAGAGAGAGAGCTATTAAAAGAATCATAGAAACGAAATAATTGCTTCTCCTCTCGAGTTTCGATGGTAATAATAATAATAATCAAAGTTTTATTCGCATACCTGAATATTCGACAAATTATTCATTTTAATTAAACTTTAATTCTCTCAGATTGATACAGAGAGAAAAATTCTTTCTTATATAATAAACGTTGATTCGCTTAGCTTCATATGCGTCAATTTTCCAACGAAGATCAACGAACAAAATCATATAAACGGATTTCGTTTTTGATGTAACAAAGTGATAGGATATAAAAAGATAAAAATATAGAAATGTTATTTTTAAAACGAGAAAAAGGTGAAGCTTCGACAATGATAGTTGGAGTAACTTAAAGGAAACGCTAAATCCATTTTGTCATAAACCGAATGACGGAAAGAAGAGTATACTACAAAAGTCGTACGTTTGCGTATACATGTTAGAAAACTCGCTAAAGGAGATATAAAGCTTACCACCTCGTACTTGCAATTTATAAAACTCTTATTCGCGCGGAAACTTGAGGGAGGAATATCAACGATAGGTTCAAACGAATAATTGAGTTTTGCAGGAACAAAAAAAATAAATTTGAGGAGAGAAAGTAAAAAAGATATATATATACCTAGATATTTATACATATTTGATGATATAGCCGAAGGTGGTATGTAGGTTTTTGTGTGTGTATGTGTGTGTGAGTGAGAGGAAGCAATAAAAGAAAAATAAATGAATGAGACGGTAGTTTTAATCACGTAACCGGATAAAGAGGCAGCAGCGCGTTTGTCTATGCAAAATTTCGCGTTCACAACGAGATATGCAAGAAAAGAAATACGAGGGGGACGTACAAAGGAGAAAGGGAGAAAGAGGTAGTAGCTGAAAATTGCGAGCGAAAAGCGATCGTGCATTCAATTATCGCGCCAAGACGGACAAAAGGGTACGTCGTTGAAACGCGTCCTTGCGCGTTCGCCGCACTGACTCGACCATTACAAATTTCCGAGGGAAAAAGAGAAAAAGGATTAAAGAGAGAGATAGAGAGAGAGAGAGAGAGAGAGAGAGAGAGAGAGAGAGAGCGGGCGGGAGAAAGAGGGAGAGAATGATAAAGAAGAATTTGAAAGGAAGAAGCTTTGAAAAAGCTCGACCACGTTCACGCTTACAGACAGACAGACATCAGCTTTTCTTCCTTCTTCCTGATTTTTTCTTGATTTTTTCCATTGACTGCTCTGTCTTTCTTCCCTTCTCTTTCTTCTTTTCTTCTTATCAACCCTTTCCGTTTAACTAACGGTATCTCGCTCTATTGCTCCCGCTGCGACGCAAATGTTTTTCTCATAAATGAATACTTTCAATGTTTTCTCATCTTTCTCACGCTTTTCTTCTAACCCAGCGTTTATTTCTAATATTTTTCTTCTACTTTTTAATCGTCATCAAAGCTACGCTAAAATACGTTACTACCTCACAGCTGAAATAATAATACTTCCTGATTTCTAACGCGTAGAACAACCATTTTAAGAAGATTAGAAGATTATTTAATATTTAACCAGCTACAACCAATATCCTAGGATTTTATTGACCTGGTTATTGAAGATAATTGAGAACATTCATTGGGAGAAATGTTACACTCTCTTTTTATCGTTTTGTCTCTCTCTTTCTGTTTCTCTCTCTCTCTCTCTCTCTCTCTCTCTCTGTCACACACACACACACACACACACACACACAGAGATTGTATTTCTACTCTTTGGTACGTAAGTATACCTTGGAGACGCATCTTCTATGCTTTCTTTGAGAGTTCGAATGCTTGGAAAATATACTCGTAGAACGAAGCTCGGTCAACTCTACTTATTTACATAGATATTATTCGTTTCTCAAAGATAAAGATAGCAGAGAGAAAAAGAGAGAAAGATAAAGAATGAGTACTCTCAATTCTCTAAAGAGACTTGGAGTACATTCCTCCATTGTTATATTCTAGACGATTTCACCATTTTGATATAATGTTCAATAGATAGTATACACATATATACAAATCTCCAGATTTATACAAATTATCCCTATACTACGTGATACTCCATTTTTGCGCGTAAAAAAATAATTTAAATAAAATCCACCAGCACTGTGTATATATATTAACGAAAATATAATGGATATAAATTATGAAAATATTTTTTTACTTATTTTCACCAGAATATGGTAATGAACATTCAAATAATTCACTATCTATTTTTTCATTTTTCTATTAAAATTATACGTTTTAATTAGTTTGTTTGTTGAGTTAAATTATTAATAATTACTAAATAATGGTCTCTGTGTAAAATAAGACCATGTAAATTGTAATCTCGTATACAAATTTTCCATTAACAAAAGGATTACTTATCACGGATAAAAGTATTGTTCGTATAAAAANAAATAAAACTTTTGCCCTAAAATCTATTTAGTTTATCTAACCGATCAAGTGGTAGATCAACTAAAATCTTCTTGCAATCGCATGTCAATCGTTGTAGAAGTTATTATCCGAAAAAGACCATTATATGGAACGATTTAAGTCGATCGACCGCACATCCATCGATGAATCTCAATGTAATCCGTATTAAGCCTATACATTATGCGATCGCATGCATCTAGCCTTTCGAGAAATACCTCCGAAGATCGTTACGACACGATCTTCTCGTAGAATCTGAAAGCCTGATCCACGCGATCTTTGTGGTTTCGCATACCGGGCTTTTTCGACAAGTATAATATCTTAACACAAACGTTACTGACCTTTTAAATCCTAATTATCTAGTTATTTGATCCATGTTGTTGTACAAGATAAGACTTAAATATCATATTCAGTAGCAGTTCATGATTTGAAATCGTTGGGATAATGCAATTTTCTAAATATATGGCACTATAGATATAATTTATACGTGTTTAGATAAAATATTAAAATTACGATAAAAATTAAATCAGAAAATAAAATATACAATAAAAGATATATATATCTTGGATATATTATTAATAAAATTATATAGTTTATTATACTAGAAAATGACATAAGAATGAAATCCATTTTCTTTGTTTTGCTTAGAACGAAAAAATCAATAACTTTTTCCTGTGTCGCATTACGCTAATAGCTCACAACTCACTATAATGTACATATGCTTGCCTGACTAGCAATTTAGCGCTATGGTAAACAGTGCTGCCAGCGTCCTTCACTTTCCTAAGTGCAACGAGATAGATTTTTATTATTTCTTATATAAAATAAGAGAAGTGTATAGGACTGTTGATGATAAAATTAAAGATTAATAGCGAATAATAAATAAATACAAAAATAGTTTGTTATATTGAGAATAATTATAGGGTGTTCCAATGAAGCAGTGCCCTGTACACGATTTGATTATAACTTATAAAACTATGTAATATATATTAGAAGTTTATTTTTAAAGCGTAATATTTATTTTAACTTCATTTGTCAAAGAAAATTAAATTTACATATTTTTGTCGAACAACTACTACAAATGTGCACTAATTAAACTTACAAATATAATAATGCTTCATACATAGAACAAACAAATGATTTCTTTTTTGATAAAATCCTATTTATAGTAGTTTATTTCCACAAATATAATAAATGTATATACCTTATGCAGATATATGAATATAAAATATAAGAATATAGATATGCGTATTCACTTATGTATGTGCTCGCTACAAAGAAGAGTCATAAAATGGCAGAGCCACGAAGGAAGATCCGGCATCGGAAATGCCGCCTCACGAATAGAGGAACTCGAATACTCATTCGAAATTTCCTTATATCCCGATTCAAATTTATTCCATCGGCCGCAGGAGTGCATGACCGTGCAAGAACCGTTGATGTAACAGTACGAAGAGAATTCAAGGATCAGAAGAGAATAGCAGTAGCTAATATCAAAGACGGTTTTTATGGTCGATCTTGGTAAATTAGTCTTTCATACTCGAATAAAAAGCAAGCTAGGTTTCACTGTTACTAGTGTAATACGAATAATCCTTGTTCAAAAACTCGATTTTCGAATGCTGAATGAATACCGAAGCTTCTTTAAAATTTAACTTCTCTCTTGTAATTAAGCTAAAGTAAATAAAAATAAAAAAGAGAGAAAGAGAGAGAGAAAAAGTTTAGGAAAAAAAAGGACCAAATGATTTTCTTTCTTGCTACCGACTGCATTTCGAAAATTATTCTCCCTCTCTTCTTTCTCGTTAAAAAATTATTTTGATACGGCAAACGAATATTACGAACATACGTGTACGTCTGGAGTAGCACTGCACTCAAGTAAAAGAAAACGTTTCCCGTGCAGCGGATTTCTGAGTACGTAAGTACATAAGAGTAGTACGTATGGTACATACTCGTGAATTTTTCCTTTTTCTCTATTTCTCTCTCTCTTTATTTCTCTCTCTCTCTCTCTCTCTCTAAGTAGAAGTAGCATTACTTCGGAGATGGCAAACTCGTTGAAAAGTTCCACGTCGAGCAATAGCAATGGTAAAGGACGATGACGAGGAAGACAGCAACACTAGCATGTCTAAACTCCGATGTTTCAACTGAAGCACTTTCTTGCGCAACACCCTGTACATTGAGTTTTCTATGAGTAGCCATTTTCTCTGTTTGCTACGTCGACTGTTTCATACTAGTAGAAACATTACTACTACCATCAGTAGTTTTAGTAAGAATGCAACACCTTTAACCACGTTCTCTTATTCGTAGTTGTAATCGTACTCGTCCTTTTCTCTCGTCATTGTATCAACTCTTTTCTCATTCTCTTTCCTTCTCCATTTCTTCATCCTCTTTGTTCTCGTATTTCGTCATTCTCTTGACTTCTTCATACTCAAGAACCCACAGCAATACCTAACTCGTACTTACCTACGGTATATTCGCAAGACTCCGTATGAAATGTTATAGGGTAAAACACCGGTTTGGTAAAGTTAACAGGAAAGCGTTCTGCCTCGTTCCTTTTAGAACTTCCTTCCGTATCTTAACGAGATAATGTATGGACTATGGATATTCCTAGAGGCGAACGGCTTTCATTCCCTTTATCTCTCTCTCTCTCTCTCTTTCTCTCTCTCCCTCTATCTATCTATATCCATTTCTCTTCAATCCCATTCCTTTATCCCTTACACCCTCTCCTCGTTTTAGCACTTTACTCGGCTATAAAGTCCCGTCCCCGTCGAATAATTTCGAGTGTCGGATATTATGTCTGACGTCATGCATTAATACAAGACACCGAACAAACCTTCGCAAAATGAAAACTACGTTTTTCTTCTCTCTCTCTCTCTCTCTCTCTCTCTTTTTTCTTTCGTATTCTCATGAGTTATTTTGATTCGACGATTTTCTTTCTCATCTTCATGCATCGACTTTTTTTTCGAGATTATGACATTTTTCTTTTTTTAACGAATAATAAATAATGAACCAATCGAGAATGCGATATAGAAGTAGCGTGGAGACGATCTCACGTATTATAAATCTGTCGTAATAAACTCGATGATATCTCTCGATGGGTTGGGAATCATAGTAGAGAGGAGACAGATATTACCACGCAGTTATAACTCGTCAAGATATGTCGGGCTTTCTCCGTGGGTACCCAACGAAATATATCGCGATCTATTATTGGTTTATCAATTCCGACATACTTCCTCGTATCCTTCTGTCCATTTCTCCTCCCTTTCCCATCCCCCTTACCTTTACCCTTTCCCGTTTCCCCCTTCACTACCTACTCCTCATTCTCCTCTCCTTCTCCCTTTTCGTACGTACGTGCTCGCCCGTTACAGTCGATTATCGTAAATCGTTACAATACGTCAGTCAACGTTGCGACGGCCAACGTAGGGACAATAATTCTCTGCTTGACAATCTAATCCAGGATAGCGACGCCAATGTGGATGTGTAATTTAATGGCGAAACAAGTCGTCCGTGTACGTCAGTTTGCATGATTGCGAACGAACTCGAAGATAACAGGCGGATTTGGTGGAAAATTAATTCGTTCGGCGAACCTCGCTACCCTTGAATTTCTAATAATAATAAAAACAAATAAAGGGGGACCGAGATAAATTTCAAAGCGATAACAATAAATCGTTAATATGTAGGATATTAGGATATATGTAATGGAGTGATGAGGGAAAGGAGGGGGTGGAAGGAGTTAGAAAAAAATTATGTCCTCTAAACTATTATTGATATTTCAATGAGATGTTTAGGGGGAAATCGTCAAGCGATGCTTTCGAAATAGGATCCAGTGTAAGCCATGATTCATGGTGGTCCAAACGGACGTTAGGTGGGTACGACCAGGCAACCTATAGTAATCTATCGCGAAAGGGGGCTTCGGTCTGCACAATCGCACCGATAACGTGCCATGACACGGCGATAACAGGATTTAGTGGGGGGTGAGAGGAATGGGTTGTTCACGCGCGCGCGTTCAACCGTTGAAGAGAGGAAAAGGGAGAAGAGAGGAGAAGGCAAGCTCGTCGAAAGATCCTATCGATCGGTTGCAACTCCCAAACTCAATGCATACAGGAATTCTCTTTCTTGTACCCTTCTCGATTCACTCTCTCTTCGTTTCATTTTGTTTTACCTTTTCAATAAAAGAAGAAAAAAAAAATCGGTTGGCTAATTATTTTTTTATGGATGAGATAAAAGAATACCGAATGAAAGCTGTTTTAATATAAATAAGAAAGGGGAAAAGAGAATCTATATTCCATCGTTCTAAAGGATACGACGATATTGTTTTATACTATGGAAAAAGGGGATAAAACTTTTTAAGTTGAGAGAGAGAGAGAGAGAGAAAGAGAGAGTGAATGCTTCTAAACCGTATTGCCGTTTCGTATAAATCCCCACCAATACTTCTTTTTTTTCTACCCCCTTTCGTATAGCGCCTTTGTAAACAAGTTTACGATTATTACGAGCCCATCGAGCACAAGGATGCCTGGGATTTCGAAGGGAATTTCTCTCGTTGTTTGGGACTACGAATATTTCCTCTGAAACGCGAACTAACCGTCAAGAGAATTGCGATATATATAGTATATATATATACATATAATACAACATACCTACATATATATATAAAAGACGAGTACATAAATCTTAAGAAATAAAAAAGGTACAAGAATTATGCGAGCAATGCTATATGAAGGGAAACAAAAAAAAAAAGAAAGAAAAATAGAAAAGAAGAAAGATGTAGATTTTTACAAAAAATAAAACTCATGAAACAGAAAAATACAAATATCTAAATTTGTTTTTCGTGTGCTTGATAATCGTACCTATTCATCTTTCTCTTTTAATAATTAAAATAACAAACGTCCTTTAATATTTACCGTTCCTGGTACATAATAAATATTGATAATAGAAAATTATTGTACGGGATAAAGTGAAATTAATGTTACACGGCGAATAATCGGGTTAATATCCGATAATATTGAAGTATGCCGATGAGGTTGCCGAAGCTTAATGTTGTTTTAACATTCGAGTGTGTAGATTACGTTTATCCGAGTTACATAATTATTTCCTATTTCTTCATTAGTTAACAATACTTCGAAAATTTGTCGAACTATTCTGATACAATGTCTTTCCTTAACTGATAGGTACAATTATAACGGCTTACTAATTTTCATTAACTTTTTCGAATAATATAAATTTGCGCGTGCATACGAGTGTAAAAATGTATTCAACGTGCTTATTTAAGCTAAGGACAATTTAACCCTTTTAGCACCAGCGAAAAAAACGTGCATAAGCGAAGAAAACGGGCCGAATCGGTGAATTTGCAGAGGTTTACGAAAATGCTCGTAAAAACGAAAGTAGAAGTGATATTTACAAAATATAAAAAGCAGCATATTCGGAAATAAAGGGAGAATAAAACGATACGAATTGTTTTTTATTATTTGTTGAAAATCATAAGAATAACATGAACATAAGACATAACAAAAATCGTACAAAGTGATTTCTCTTTTTCAAATGGTTATTGCACATAAAAAAAGTCATCATTTGGTCATAGCTCTATATACATCTTTTAGTATAATATATAGACATTGCATTTTGCAATCATTTGCAATACAATAACAGAAGTCGGATAATAAAACGGAAGGATAACGCTATGATGCACGGCAAGCGTCAGACAGATCTACTACACAAGTGGATCGTGCAGCTGGTAATACGTCACTAAAAGAAATATAAGTGTTATTATATTCTGCGTCATCCATGTTCGTAACAGGGTATAATTTTTTCAAGAAGGTATCAACAAAACTGACAAAATTTACTACTGCTAATTGTGTCTCTATGAAAATTTTGATGGTTTTGAATACTGACTGCACATTAGAAGGATCAAGAAAGACTGAAAAAGATTTTAGGCTTGCCGAGTCGATGCACGCATCCCACTTGAATATTCCGATAACTATAATAAACATCATAAAGATTGCGATAACGGTCCAAAGAAACTATCCCGTGTCGACAAATATCCGAGGGATATCCCGTTTCTATCTTATCGTTCTAACATATACAGACCCGCGGCACTAATCAGCATAAAATATAACAAAAAGTTTAATCTAATAACAATTTTTCACTTGTGTTGCATCGAATATGAACCATTTTAACATTTTATAAAGTTATTTTGAAACACAGACCTCTTCTGATGAATACAATAAGGCCCCAACGGAGGCGCAACGATATATCGTCGCTGGTATTCTTGGCAAGTGCATCGAACGACGATATATCGTCGTTCGGTGCTAAAAGGGTTAATATTCACGCGCTTTTTTGATGATATTTATCTACACTCAAGT
This sequence comes from Mischocyttarus mexicanus, assembly GCA_023678845.1. Lineage (NCBI taxonomy): Eukaryota > Metazoa > Arthropoda > Insecta > Hymenoptera > Vespidae > Mischocyttarus > Mischocyttarus mexicanus. The sequence goes on along the minus strand of JACGTP010000002.1, from coordinate 3,545,531 downwards.
TACACTTTTGTATTTCCATAAAAAGGTTACACGATAAAATAATTCGAATATAACTCCTTCGCTGATTTGACTTTTTCATCAAAAATGAAAAAATTCGAAACCTATGTAAATGTAAAATACAGTAATTCTTTTTATCTCTTTCGAGAGAGATATTTAATTTAATATTTAATATTCGCTCTATTATCTAAAATATATCTACAATACCCATCGAATATTTATAGAAAAAATATAATAACTTATTTAATTTAAATAGTTAACACTACTATTGTATATTACTCTACATTAACACTTTCAATTGCTATTTAAGTAACAGTGCTTAGGCATACAATTTAATTTATACTTAGTTTTATAGAAAAAACGAATAACACGAATACTTACATTTTTGTTACCCAAACAATTAGTTGTAGATAAAATAATATATTCACAATTATAAAATAACATTCTTGATAAGTGCAACTTGTCATTATCGACACGATCAAAGAAAGTTCGTAACAAGCTGAATTCGTCATTGTTTAATAGAAAGGATTAATAAACAAAATAATATTTACCAGATGGAAAATTATAAACAATCGTAGCATAAAAAATTGTATCGATAAATGATAAATAATCGTTTAATTTATTAACTTGACCGTACAGGACCGATATACCTAAAGTAAATCACTTGTAAGTCGTCGGGGAAAAGACAAACTTCGTTAACTTTAATTCTGAGAGGACTGAACTCTTCTGAGAGGAATTCCCTGAGCAACATTTTACTGACCAGCAGTAGCATACTGGGCATTCTCGCAGTTGTGTCGCTCTTTCCTTTTTCCCTTCGTCCTTTTCACTCTCTCTCTCTTTCTCTCACTCATTTACTCACTCATTCACTACATACACACACACTATGAAACGCATAAACGTGTCCTGAACTTCACATTCTTCGCTTTTCCAATAATTTGCTGGCTGCGATAAGCATCGTCGCGCTCGGTCCCTGCCCCCGTTACCCTCGTCAGGTCACCGCCTACTCGCTTGTATTCTATTCGTTAAACTTTTTGGTAACCCGCTGTTGGCTGGGTTCGTTTCTATTTACTTTACTTTTCCACCATTGTTCGACTCTTTTCTCTGTACATACTCGATCATCGTCGTGATAGAAATGATAGCTCGCAAGAAAAGTTTTTCGAGAAACGGGACAATTTACAATAATTACTTTTAACTCTTTGAACCTTGATATTTTTAATTTTTTAAATCTTTTCTTAATATTCTTTTTATTTCAACATTATCTTCTTGTGCAATTTATCAATTAAAGGTAATAAGTATCAGCTGTGAAATATGTTGTGTTACTTATAATAAGTGAATACTTATGCAAATTTGGTTTATAAATTTGTTATTTTAATTTAATCTAGTTGATAGTTGTAAAATGTGATATTAGTACATAGACTGTATTTTTCATCAAGAAAATACATCAGATTCGTTGCCAGATGGTTTGCAGGGATTTTAAAAATTTATAGATTTTCTTTGCTAATGCGAGTTTATTTGGCAAGTAATATTTTTATTTCTTTATTAATTTATATATCCGTCGCAGTTCTTTGTTCTGCCATTTTTTAATAATATTTTCATTTGAGTGATATTTTATTCCTCATATAGGGTTACGACATATGTTCAAATTCGTCTAAAAATTATTTCGTATATTAATAATTTGATTTAAAATGAAACTCATTACATGAATGCAGAGTCTTATAATTTCGTTTTAGCATTAAAAGAAATTTTCTCGTTTTAAATCTACTTGAGTGATTTATATATTTTGACGCATTTTACGCATAAAAATGTTTGTATTTTTTAAATCAAAATGAAATAATTATAATCAAGAATAATTAATAACATCATTAACATAGTAGAACAAATACAACCAATAATTCGAATATTTCTCTATGGATTATACACAAATTATTATCATCCTTATATATATTAATATATTTAGAAACATTTTAAATACCTTCTAAGATTTCAATTCTATCTTCTCTTTTAAATACTTAGAAAACTATAAAGTTTCTAAAAAGGTCTAAGAGATACTAAGGAAGAAAACTTTTTAAGAGGAATCTCTATCTTCGAAAATTGGATCTGTATAAAGTTATGTCGAACTATTTACTCATTATTTATACCAAGTAACAAATTATTCTTGACGTGTTTTATCACATATTTCGTTGTAAATTTCTTTCTAAAATAAAAATGGAAGAAAAAGATCTCTCTCATTTTCTGAAAAAATATAGCCCGATATTTTATAAACTTTCAATACTTCATAAATAAAAGAAGTAAAAAAAAAAAAATAATTTTTCCTACGCGATCCAGTAAAATTACGCGAGATATCGATAGGAGAAAAAAGAAAGTCAGCTGATAGCGATCATTGATCCCTCGGATTATCATCGTCCAGGAAAAGAAACCGTTCGTTCGTTCGTTCGGAGTTTGCATAGGTCAGTATGTGTAGGAAAATGTTCGGGTTTGAAAGATAGGAATGTTCGTGGCTTAATGGATCATCGCGGTATTTGGATAACGGCCAGAAAACAATTCGTCGGTCGGCACACGTCGCAATGGAAAGGGAAAAGAGAGAATAGTAAATAGGTAGATAGATAGATTAAAAAAAAAGGAGAATAAAAGAGAAAGAAAAAGAAAGAAAAAAAAGCGCGTGAAAGAGAGACAGTGAGAGAGAGAGAGAGAGAGAGAGAGAGGGAGGGACAGGAGGGTGGAGGAAGAGTGAAAGAAAAAGATAGAAAAAAACAGAGAAAGAGAAAAATTCATCCTGCTTAAAACGCAATACGCAAAATCGATAAACATTATGCGTATTGGTTGGAGTTTTTGGTTACCTGAACGAACTTTACTCTTATCTTTCAAGCTTCGTTCGTTCTCTTCGTTCCCTTTCCTTCCTACTCTATATTTTCAACTATTGTTTACTCTATATCTTTTTATTTTTATCTTTTTTCCTCACTCCAGTTTCCTTCTTTTTCTGGTTAATCCCATTCTCTTAAGTTAATCCTTTTGTCTATCTTTTCGAAAAAGTGTTGTTATCGGTTTTTTGCTCGATAGGCACGTAAAAAAGAATTTGGGTATAGAGTGACAAGCGTTTTCACGTAAATCCATAGACTACACGATCACAGCTAGCTTTTGTACTTTTCACGTTCGCCTTTAGTGCGTACGTATGGTACTTCTAAATGTGTTTCCAGCCCCACACTTTGTATGAGAAATTGCACATTGACCGTTTATCGTGTTAAAAAACGAAAAAAAAAGAGTAAAAAAGAAAGAAAATACTGAAAAAAATCCAAGAGGGACAGAATTTTTCCTATTTCTCTTTTGTATTGTGTTTTTTCTTTTTTCTTTTTATTTTCCTTTTTTCCATATTTCATGAGTGATGGTGGTCGTCACGTTTTGTATTTGAAATATTAAAAAATTTCTTAAAGAATCAACGGAAATATTTAACGTTTTATTGAAATGAACTATTAAATGGATTATTAGTTGAAAAAGTTTTGTGGCAAGATAGACTGTTTAAAAGCGTGAGATAAAGAAAGAAAGTAAAAAAAAAAAAGAGAGAAAAAGAGATATAGGAAGCGATAAAGAGTGAGAAAGAGCGTTGATCGGATCACGAATTAATCGAGCTTGCTATCGAAAGTTTATCATGACGGGTCTGCTGTTCGCTGGCCCGTTTGTCTTTTATGTCTTATCTTCTTAATAGCGAAAGATATATTCTTTTCCAAAGTTCCCTCTTTACTCATGCCGGAGTAAGGCATAAAAGAAAATATATAGGAGAGAAAGAGTACGGCGTGGTAGGACGATAAAAATATTTCCATCGAGATAAAAGTCTTTTAGGATAATAGCATCGGTGTCAGTCGGAGGTCAGAAAAAGCTACTGAACTCTTCGAGTGGTTTTACGCGGTTACCGGACTAACCATGACTTTAGCCCTTCCTTCCTCTTCCTATCTCTCTCTCTCTCTTTTGCACACACACACACACATTCTCTCTTTCTTTCTTTCTCAGCCTGGTCCATCGTTCAAAGCCCAGTCTTTGGTCATCCGACGCTGATCTGCCAAGGACTCGAGCGTTCTAGATTTTTCTTACCGACTTCGTCGAAATTTACGAGCAACCGAGAACCTCGAATGCTTCCCTCCTGATAGGGTTTCCAACTTCGATCTCGTTTTTTCACGAACGAAAGAAAAACGAGAGAAAACCGAGAGAATAACGAAAGAAAGAGAAAGGAGACTTCTTATGTGTATTTATCAGACTCAACTGAAAACAAATGAATGCATATGGTAGCTTTTATAAGGAATATAGTAAAAAAAAAAAAAATATATATATATATATATATCATTTTTTGTGCTCATTTCCCATATCGTATATCTTGACACAACATACTGTTTTACGGTCTAACGTTCGACTGTCAAGAAATTTCTGTTTTTAAAGCAGATAAGAGAAATGTAAGTAAGTAAGATCAAAGAACTGGCTTTTTCTCTATAAATTAATAAATAAAGCTTAACAAAACAGTCGTTAAAGAAAAGAGAATGAAAAATATTGATTACTACTGTGGTACAGGTAATACGGTTCATTTAAATTTTGCTATGCAAGTTTTCTTCAAAAATGCGATATGCAATAATAATAATGTAAGAAAAGAAACGAAGAATGAAATAAAGAATAGGTAAAAATTGCTTTGGGAATAAGGAGTAGCAAAATGAATAGAAAGGGAAGAAGTGGAGTAATGGAGGTAGATTGCTAACTGGAGACACCATCTCAAGGATATTATTCTCGTTGAACTCTTACGGCGAGTTTTAATGAAATGTTCCGACGACCTTGCTTAAACGTTTGTCCATCGACTTTTTGAAATGACCCGTAACGGTTGAGATTCCTGTCGGGGCGAGTATATTAATATTATTCACGTGCCATTCGATTCATAGCATTTAGAATGCCCCACAGGAGGTAACGCTTTTTAATTACCTCCGTTGTACGCAAACTACGTATGTCGCTGAAGAAAACTTTCAATCCGGTCAATTACTATTAAACTGACAGAAGAAAAAATAGAAAACAATTCATTTACTTGCTTTTTATTTAGATTATTACTTTTACCTCTTCCTTTCTCTTTCTTCGTCTATCTGTTTTGTTTATTCATCAAAAAAGAAAAATCAAAGATTATATAATAGCAGATCAAAACGATTATCTTAAAAGTATAGTACTCCTTTTTAAAAAGTTCAATTTATAGAAAGTACTGTTTAGTAAATAGAAAAAAAAAAGTTAAGAAAAAAACGAGACAAAAAAAAAATAGAAAAAATAAGATAGTAAGAAAGAGAAAGAAAGAGAGAGAGAAATAAATGCAATAAAAATTTCACGTAGAACAGCAAAATGGAATTTTCTTCCGACGCTATTTCGTCCACTTTTGTTTTCTTCTTTCACATCTACTCTCCCCCCTATAACTTCTTTTTTCTTGTTTTCTTTTGTCGTAACTTTGCTCGGTTAATTTTCGCGGGAGCTAACGACAGGCCAAACGCGAGGAGTACGCCAGTGATAGGTTGTGCCTTCGGCGAGGATAGGATCCTCTATAGTATGAAAGGCCCTTCAAGAATCCTGGAAAATTGTCTAAGAAACTCGCGAGCTTACCCAAGGGTGGAATAGTTTATCTTGAAAGAAAATTTTCTTCGAGGAACATCTCTGGAGACTCGACACAGAGCTCTATCGGCTGTATTCCCATGAAACCGGAAACCATACTGGGTAAAACTGTGATCATATATGCGTACGTGTGTGTGTGTGTATATATATATATATATATTCATGTACTTATATATATCTATACATTGACCTTGTATGTGCTCACGTATACCTTAAATTGTTCTTACAAAATCGAGTATACGTATGTGGTTTGCCAGTCTTTCGTCTAAACCTTACAACTTCCAAGATGAGAAAGAGAGAGAAAGAGAGAGAAAGAGAGAGAGAGAGAGAACAATTCTAGAAATCTTCTTCGAGATCCTGTGAACATGCAATAATACCAACAAAGTTGTTAACGTGCAGTTCCTACTGGAGCATTGACGACAACGAAAACAACGACAACGTTCCGTGATAAGACATTCTCCTTGTCTTTTCCTCACTTTACGCTCTTCTATTCGTTTCTTCACCCTCCGAACAAAAATCATTTTGTCTCTTTTCTCTCGCGAGGAAAAACTTTGACTAAACTGTCGTTTTCCTCGGTAATTCACGTCTGCCGGCTCGACTATAAAAAAAAAAACACCGCACAAAAGAACGAACCAAACGTTAACTTTTTTTCTTTGTGGACCCAAGTCTCTTTTAGTATCTCTCATTCCCCCCCTCTCTCTCTCTCTCTCTCATATTTTTATTCCAAATGCACGCATTCTCTTCTCGGTGATACTCGTCTATTATCGAATTTATTTGATATTCTCGATTCTTCCTCGTCTTTGAACATTCTCGAGTTAGCTTTACTTTTTTTCTACATCCCTTTTTTTATCCATACTTTTTTATTGTCTTCGAAGTTCTAAGTCGGTTATAGTCAATCGTAAAAATAAACGGCTGTAATCGTAAAAGTTGCACCATTCGTCGAACCTTCGTCACCTCTCCTCAATTTTCTTTTTGTATTCTTTTTTTTTTTGTTTTCTACTTTTTTAGTTCTTTTATTTCTCACCCCTACAAATTGTATCGATTACAATCAATTCTTTCATATTTTGTCAAAGTTAAAGCTATTTAATTTGTTAGACGTGAACGTATTAAATGATTCTCCACTAGACTTATCAATATTTCACCGAGTAACTTTATTTTAGATAGGTTGAGTAAAATGGCCCGAAGAAGTTTCACATAATAGGAATAAAAAAGTCTATCGGTCCCGTAGGGAATTCGTGTAGGAAACGGTAACCCACTTCTCTGTAAAAACTGCCACGAAGTAAAATCAACGAGACGGTAAAATGGCGCGACGCAACGCGACGCTTCTTTCTTTGACTTCAAAAACTTTCGAAGAATTAATTGAATATTTACTTAGCCAAGCAGAAAAAAGTTTTCTGGATAGGACCGTTTTCTTTATCGAAGTATGTATTTCAATTGAAAACGCTGTAGATTCCTAACCCAGACATTCTGGTTTTTAAATAAAACTTTGTGAGTATGTAGAGTTATTTTAGGAAGAATTATTTTTGTTTTCCTGCGGAAATTTACTTTGAGAGAGAGAGAGAGAGAGAGAGAGAGAGAGAGAGAAGTAATCTCTTTTAAAAATTTCTTAAACGTATCGTTTATCCCATCTAATTGGATCAGGAATAGGAAAAAAGAAACTCTTTTCATAGAAAAATTTTACCATATTTGAAGATTAATTAAACCTCGGAAGAAAAATTATGAAAAACACTCGTGAGAAATGTAAAAAGGGTTTAAAGTGAATTTTCATTAAAAAGAAATTATGCTTTACTCACATCGTACTCAACATATTTATAAAATTTCGTTAGGTTGTTAATTTTCAGTTACTTATTTTTCCTCGTAAATCTGGCTTTAAGGAGAAAAATATATAAAATACATTAAAGAAATTATATAAACTGGAACGATAGTCCATTAAATAATAAATCGTTTTCATTAAGTGATATATGCTTGTCTTATTACAAGTTACAATAGTCATGTAATATAATTAAAGATCAAATCCTATCTAAAGGATTACTTTAAGTTTCGTGCTCTTTTTCTTTGCTTCTTTTTACCTTTCCTAACGAAGCAATCAAGTTTTACAAAGTAAGTCTCATCAGATAATATAGCACGAGCACTAAGGAGAGCTCTTACTCTCGACATGATTAAAAATCAGCGAAACGTGTCGATGGAAAATAAGCAAGCAGAGTTCGTTTCTTTGATTCGCGAAAATTATCTCGGCAAGTGGCATCGATGTCAGCTTTAATTAGATATACGCAAGACGCGGCTCCAAAGACGTCCAATTACCTAACTTCTCGTCCTTTAAGTGACACCGTTGGTAAACTCATAATTGGCTTCGGGAATGCAAACCAAGCTTTTCTGGTATCGTAGTTAGATATATATGTACGTATATATACGACTAAATATTTATAACTTTTACCACTTGCGCTGGAAAGACGTACCATGCACGTTGTAATGCTTTTGTTGCAAAAACAAAAATGACGTGGTATTTACTTCGTAATGCTTTAATTCTTGTTTTATTCTGTAAAATAATGAATGTAGCAAAAAGCAAAAAATTTTCCTTTTCGAAGTTTCTATTAGATGTGGCAGAGCAACTATTACAAACTGTATATATTCCCGATTATAAAAAACATGGAACGATGTCTGCTGGAAGCACACCCAATCGTTTAGAGGCAAAGTAATGTGGTACATTTCCCGAGAAAAATTCTACTCACAAATGCCAAAAAAATCCACAGCGAAAATGTAGAGTGTGTACCAAACACAAAAAACGAAGTGAAACTATATAGAAATGTTTGAAATACCTTGTACCATTACATGTTCCAGACTGTTTTGAGAAATACCACAATTTGCATGATTATTAACAAACAAATTTAATATTTATATTTGTGTAATTTTATAATCAATCGATGCTCTATATTTCCTTCAAAAAACTATTAAAAGTCATACGTCGAAAATAAATTAGTTTAGAAAATATAAATCTTATTCCGATTTCTCTCAGACATCGAACACTGCGTAACGCTTCCCAGCGAGTTATACTGGATCGTTCTGGTACACGCGTCGGTGAATTTCTTGCCAGCGCAAGTGGCTAACTTATATGTTTAAAAATTGTAAAAAGTCTTCTTACGTATATCTAAAGTAGAATATCTTAAGTAGTATATCTTAAGTAGAAGAGAATGCGAATAACTCCTAGTTATGACTTTATTTTTATTATCTTGACTACTCCTATAATGAGCAATCATAAAAATACTAAGAATTAATACTATCGGCGAATTTTGTTCATTGAATTTTTCAACAAATTCAATACATTCATTATTTATAGATAAGTATAGTATATGTGTGGTTCGATCGGAAATTGAAAAAACAAAAATAATTGCTACTTGCAGCAAATGAAGTTCGTTTAAATACGATAACGTTGGTTCCACGTCAAAACGATAACAAAGAAGGAAAGATATGGGCAGGACAATAAAAGTGACAGTTTTCGACTAGCTGACGTCATTAAATGATGTAAAGAGATAGAAGGAGGAATATCCCAATGAAAGTCTTAATTAAAACACATGCATACGACTAATTATGTTTTCTCTCCTTCTTCTTACGGAAGAACAACTACATGGAAAGGATACGTAATTAAAATCGCCGACGCAGAAAAAGCTTCGTTTTCATTTCGTTTCGCCACATGCGACAACGGCAACAACGACGACGACGACAACGATAAGTTAAGAAGATTAATAGAAGAGTGCCGAGGTGAAGAAAGAGGACAAGGACAAAGTTGGGGATGAGAACGAACGCAGACAGTAGACCAGGGCGTGACGGTATAAGCGAAATTAAGACTCGACGACTTACCGTTCGACGTGGTGCTCGTTGAGCTGCTGAATTTGTCGTAACGACCTGCAAACAGAGTGTTAAGACAACGAGGAAAAGGAATATTATCTTCTCTGTTTATTTTCTTTTACTCTTTCTCTTTCTCTTTCTCTCTCTCTCTCTCTTTATTTTTCCCCTGAAAGCATATACTATAATATTATAATATTTTTTCTTCTTTTCTCCCTTTTAAATTAGAAACGAGTAAATGTTTTGATAAAAATATACAAAAATGTTTATCTAATTTTTTGGTTATACAATTACAAATTTAAATTGTAATCAGGGTACTAAAGATTATTTAAATTATATTGAAAGAAAGAAAAGAACAAGAGTTTTCGATTAAAAAAGTGGTATTCGATAAAAATAAGAAGACAATTCGTTATTCGAAAAAAAAGACAAACACTGAAAACATTTTTCTCCTAAGAATATAGCGGCAGTTAAGTTAATGAGAATAGTCGCTTCTTTTCGAATATCCTTCATGTAGCGAAGACTTACGTCCCAGATAGGCAATATTATTCCGCTGAGTAAAATACAAATACGTCTTTTATTCGCAACCCGGGCACGCGAACCCAAAGGAAAGAAGATATGCCGAGCGATATTTCAAGCGTACTTCGAAAGATAAAGCCGAAGTTATTCCGCGCGTAGCAGCAACCGCAGAGCCGTATTTTCCATTCATATTTTTATTCTTCCCTTGTGCCAGTCACACCATCCTCTTCGTCTCTTCTTATTATATAAAGGAAACTATATAAAATAGAAATATTTATTATTATCCTCGTAGAATTTTTGATAAAATGCGTCTATCTAATTGTAAGTAACACAGTTAAATAGAAAATATATTTTCTTTTTCGTTAATTGCTTCAAAGTGAAAATCGTAGAGCGAAATTTCCTCTACGAATTAGACTTCACAATGTTTCTCTTCTTTTCTTTGGCTCTCTCTCTCTCTCTCTCTCTCTCTCTCTCTCTCTCTCTCTCTCTCTTTCCTTCTTTAATCGAACGAATTATAAACCAACGAATAAAGCACGTTATTCGAAAAGTAGAATTGATCGTTATAGCGTTAACATTGATTTATCACAACATCTCAAATTTTTCTTCGTTTCGCTATATACTCGTAAGTATACAAGAAGTTATATATAGAGTTATCTTACAATTATAAATTTAATGGTAAAACTCTCAAGAAAAAGAAGGAAAAATCAATTTTTATGATAGCTTAAAGGAATAATCAATGTTACGATTAATTTAAATTATGATCGTTCGTTTCTTGTTGAAGGGTAACAGAGAAATTTATATGAAAGAAAAAGAGAGAGAAAGAGAGATAAATAACGATGAAAAAATATTTAATGGAAAAAAATGCTCAGCCGTTATCGAATTTTAATTCTCATCAGTTTATTTTAAATTCCTCTTTTACGTTGGCAAATATTAATTTAATTTAATTACACAAATAGAATATAAAGCAGGGAATTGCAAAAAGAGATAGATTGATTGAAAAAGAGAGAGAGAAAGTGAGAGCGAGAAATTTCGATTAGAGGAAAAAGAAGCAAAGTTAGAGTCGTGAAAGACATTAGAGAACAACCCGAGTATCGGTGTTAATCTATCGGTTCTAATTAACTTTTCTCCTATTCTCTCTCTCTCTCTCTCTCTCTCTTGCTTTCTGTCTCTTTCGCTTTTCTCAAGCCTTACTTGTTCCGATACTTTCGAAACAAAGTAAAATTATCGCCGATATCGGGAAGGTTAGGAAAAAAAAGTGCTACAGAAGTGAAAGATTCGAACTTGCACCTTGCTATCTCTCTCTCTCTCTCTTTCTCTCTCTCTCTTTATTTTCTTCAAATAAACGAAGACACATAAAACTCCAGCTATCGTTGCTTTTCCTTAACCAGAGATTGGTCACGATAATGCTTATCGATAGTTTCGATTTATCGAAGCAGTTCGTTCGTTTACAAATTCTTAAAAGAAAACTATATCAGTAATTAGGATTAATTCGATCAATAGATACATCAATTTCTCTCTCTTTTTCTTTTTCCCTTATTATTTCTCGTTCCTTTCTGTCTATCTTGTTCAATTTTTTGCTCTACTATCCCTCTTCTAAGACAAAAACATCTAACAATTTCATTTTGAAAAAGGAAAAAACAATCCGTACCTTCAAAGAAAAAGTTACATTTGACTGTTCGTTTTTGCTAAACATCACGAAGAAGATCCAAAAGTTTTCTTCCTTCGTCTGTTCATTTCTTTTATCCCTCTTGTCGATGAGTAAGCTTTGACGTGTTCCTTTTCACTAAGTTTTTCTCATTTTTTTAAATTTTTTTTCACTACATCTTTCTTGCTTTTTCTTCCACGTTCTTTTCTTTTTTTCGAAGAACTTACTATGGAAACTTTATAACTGAAAGTCTACGAAAGATCATTTTCTACTTTTCCTTTATTTTTTCATTATAATCCTTCGAGTACGTTCCATCAGTCCACTAGAAAGAGATTAAATTTTAAACTCTCATCGTGTGATGACTACGAACTTGAAATTAAACACATTGCGTACGGGTTACGTGAATTCTCGTTTTTTATGAGCCAAACGTTGAGGCCGGGCTACAAGAATCTCGTTTTCAGTTTTTCCCAACTTTAATGGATGACTTAAGGAAGCAAAGATAGATGTTCTTGTTACGTTTCCAGGGTAACGAAGCCTTGCATATCCTTGCATATTATCAGCAGAATAAATGATTGTTAACATTGTGAAAGAGTGCATATGTGCATTGTACAAAGTTTTCTTGAATCGCTCAAAAATATGCAGTTCCTAGGAACTCGATGAGCATGCAGAACGTTGTACGCAATGTGTTAATATATTAGGCAATATCAAATATGAAATGTTTGATTATGTTTGATAATGTTTGATAATGTTTGATAATAATCGGAAGTTTTATACTTAATGACCTAATACATAATGCATCTATATGAATTAATATAAAAATATTATTAATTAGTTAATAATTATTTCTTGTTACCGAGTTGTTTACAAATAAGCTTTCTCGCCAACGGCTTAACCACGTTTGATAATTACTCTTAATCGAATGATTGAAGTCAAGCAACGTTGAAATGGCTAATAAAATGGAGTAACCTGCTCGGAGTAAAAAAGAAACTGCATGCTGTTGATTCCAGAAAGGCAGTAAAAAGGCGTGACTTCTTTGATAGTATTGAGTAGATATGATAAGGTTGTTCGTAGAGAGAAATGATTCGAGCCCGTAGAAAGGAAAATAGCAAAAAACAAATGATTTCTAATATATCAGACAAGTATAGTTATTTAGTAGTATAATTTTCCTTTCAATCTTTCCTCTTTCTCTCTCTCTCTCTCTTTCTCTATGTTTCTCTCTCTTTCTTTTTCGATCTCAAATTTTCTCTGTTGAAAATCTTATAGATTTGAAGCGAAAAAAGTATCATTAGAAACTTCATTGGGCTTTCATTAACTTCTTCTTCCAACAATTCCTAAAACTTTTCATGGTACAACGTCTTGTTCGTTCCTTTACTTCTCTTTTCTTCTCTTTTGAAGTCTTCTTACTTCTAAAGCGAAACGAGACTTGGTAGATAAGACTCGAGCTTGGCCAATTACCGGCTTCAATCTCAACGATATCCCCAATTTGTCTTCGACTCTGCTGGCGTCGCTTCGTTCGCGATCGTCCGACTGGCAGAGATACGTTGCTACGATCGGTTATAGTCTCGCGTACTTCGAACTCTCTCAAACTTTGTAAGTACACTGGAAGAGAAATAGGAAGATAGAGAAGGGTGAAGGGTAAACGGAGTTGGGAGGAGGAAAGGGGTGTTATGGAGGATAGAGGGAGTAGAACAGAAGCGCTGTCCTCCTCGTCGTCGTCGTCGTCGTCGTCGTCGTCTCGAGAATATCTTTGCCTGTTAGCTTGCGTTTAGCTACGTCCCACGAAATTCGATTGTAAACCGAAGTTACTTGGCATTGTTCCCGTTGCTCTCAAACTTCCATCCGCAAGGAAACTTTTGGCTTTACAGAGTATCGCGTTTGTTTACGCACGCATATGGTCGACTCGGTGGTCCGAAACAACCTAAAACGACTGTGATAGAAATCGAGAAAGTTTTGTTCTCGTAACAATAGCAACGATTTGAAAGAATAATTAAATTTGATTATTGATTCATTAACGTGATATAATTCATTGGATAGATATTATTTCTTATACATTCAGAAAACGAAATAGTTATAACAATTGGATTACACGGAAAGATAGTGTTAATTTATATTTTTAATATATTTTATAATATATACATTTTTCTCTAAATTGGTTTAAAACTTTCTAGACAATTTAATATTTATAATCCCATTATGTTGCTCGTCAATTTTGTACCAATGTATAAATATATTTTTTAAATATTATATTTATATGAAAGTATAATAATGTTCGTTTTAAATTTTTAATTCAATATCTGGAGAAAATTTCTAGGCAAACAAATATAAAATATATTAAATATCTGCCAATAGGTTTTTATTCTAAGATCGGAAATGTTTTAAAAACATATGATCTATTCGGTAAGCAAATAAGCTTATACGAACGATATAAATCAAGAGAATTTTCTATATGTCTCGTGACTGTAATTATTTGAAAAAATGAATAAAAATCGATTATTAATTGAATGAATGGTACAATCAATAAATCGATAATATTTCTCATACCATTCTGTAAACGAAATAATAGTATATTCTCCTAACCCCAATAGGTTTTTATCCAAAGATCGGAAATGTTCAGGAAACATTGTCGGTCGATGAAAGTGGTACGATGAGATAGAACGAAGGGTAGTTTTTTTTTTTCTCTACCAGTAGGAGAAACGTCTCCGGCCCTTTCTTTCCCTTCTTCTATTATCTTTTTCTATACTACGCGATAAAGCTTTCGTCGCAGTCATCATTAGCGGCCACTTCCTTCCTATAATTTCAACTTCGGCCGCTTCGCCTCCGTTGCTGCTCTGGAAAAAGAAAAAAGTCGAGAATAAGGGAAAGAAAAGAAAAAGCAAGAAATAGAGAGAGCGAGAAAGAGAGAGAGAGAGAGAGAGAGAGACGGTTAACGTAAAAGCTTTAGAAACAAAGTAAAGCAGACGCCGAGAATAAAGAAAAGGAAAAGGAAGCTTTGGACGTGTGTGTGCCTTATAAAAATGCAATATCTGCAGGCGATACCTGTGCGAATTACTAGCGATGTTTCTCTCTTTCTCTTCATTCCTTTGTTTTTTTCTTTCTTCCTTTCTTTCTTTCTTCCTCTTTTAACTTTCTTACTTTTTTTTCTATCTTTCCTTCTTTCTTTTTCCCTCTCTCTTTCTTTCACGTAGTAGATAGGTACTTTCTTTTCTTACCACCACCATGTCCCCCGCAGGCTAATGGCGAAATTATGATCAAGCCAACTTCTTTTCAATGGAACGACGGTAATTACCGCGGTGGTTGTTTCTGGATACTGGCGTTTGCATTATTCACGAAGCGCGTGTACTCGTAAAATGCATTTTAAAGAGCAAGAGAAAGTGGAAGAGCCAAGAAAGTATTCCCTATTCTGATACCGTTAGGTGAATTTTACTTCTAACCTCTTTTAAACGCAAATATTCGAAAAATTATTTTCTAACTTAACATTTAATGACCCCCTTAACCTCCTCTCCATCCCCCGATAATGAAAAATAAAATGAGAGATAACGTGTTTATTAATTTTCTTTTTCCTTCTTTTTTTTTGTTATATTTTGATATAGGGGTATAGTACTTCTTAAAAATATTTTTTTAACAAATTTATATCTGATAAAATTTTATTTGAAGATTTAAAACGAAGAGAATTATATTTTATCAATCAAAAATCATTTATTTACTTTAATTACAGAATTATGGAGACAAGGAGAATTATCGCGTTAGAGTTTTGTTTTTATTTTTAATTGCAATTGTATTTTTATTTCCTTTAAATAATTTTTATCGAAATTTAGACAAGTGTAATGCAATACAGCGTAAATTCAGCGTGTAAAGACTAGATATAGATATACGTATATATAGACGCAGGTTTTCTAATTTGATAGCGACTTGCGAGAGAAAAAGAAAACAGAGGTAGAAGATATTAATGGATTCTGTCCCTCCCCGACACTTTTTTTCAACAAACCTAAAAGAAAAGAGTATTTTTCCGCTTCATTTATCCAATGTCAGAATAGATTCACGAGATAGAAATATTTTCTTAGGTCCTATCGTTTCCTCCCTTTGAAAAGGATTGAATGTACGTACATCTACGTGTAACGAAAGTCGCCTTGTGGTATTCGCTCGATTGAATTTTATATTCCGAAGGATACCACGAAAGAAAAAAGGGTGACTTAATACGAAACGTTTTTCACAGTTTGTTCGCCGGAAAGTCACGCTGACCAAAGAGAAAAATTTTGGAGTTTTTTACTACGGTTTTCCCCTTTATGATTCCTATAAAACCAGTTGTTCGTCTTGATTCTACCAAATGTCTTATAGGTGTCATACCAGGAACAACGTCGAGTTATCTTTTCTCATCTATATTTTATCAACGACGTGTTTTTAAAATGAAAAAATATCTGCATCATATACTTTCTCTCTTTCTTTCTTTCTTTGTCATTGTTATATATTTTTTTCCATTATTATTTTTATCTTTCAGATCGTACAGATCTTCACATTCTTATGTTGTAATACCTTAGTTGTTATTTTATCGAATTTTATTTATTCTTGCGTTTCATTCATTGGCAATAAAGTTTTGTCGTTGTCATTCTTTTTTTATAGTGATCATTCGTTAAGAGAAGAAGAAAAGGAATTGAAGAGGATCGTCTTCGTATGCGTTGAAAATTGAATATCCTTCTTTTTTGTCACGTTACGAAAGAAAAACG
This sequence comes from Mischocyttarus mexicanus, assembly GCA_023678845.1. Classification (NCBI taxonomy): domain Eukaryota; kingdom Metazoa; phylum Arthropoda; class Insecta; order Hymenoptera; family Vespidae; genus Mischocyttarus; species Mischocyttarus mexicanus. Next base: position 3,529,193 of record JACGTP010000002.1, on the reverse strand, counting down.
AAGAAGAAAATTGGATGGGAGAGCCAGATGAGAGGACAAGAAAAGCAAATAAAAAAGAGAACAATGAACGCAAGCGCGCTCGTTCGTGCGAGCTCCGTGGTTCGATAAAACCCTTGTGGCAGCCCCTTTCAAATCTATAGCGACGTTAATTCTTTACGTTCTTCCAAGAGAACGTATATGTATATATAAGAGTTAGCTTACGTGAACAATTTTTTCAATACATGATTCCTCGTGCTTATTCTTTATCGCAAGGAAACATTTAACGTTGGTTAAGACATAAATTATTGTCAATGATTATTTTTTCATATGTACGTATATATGTATAGCATGTATATGTTAGCAGAGGAGGAAGCGGGGGAGGAAGTAAAACGTGCTTAACGGTACGCAACCCATAATACAAGATCATACATTACCATAAATACACATCCAATATGTATCTAAAACATATTAAGATTATTATTTAAACAGTGCTCTTTATAAAAAGAAACAGTAATTTTCAGAAACAAAATGAACATCGAGTAACGATGGAATTTGGGAAAATTCCAGAGAGAGTTGACCCGAAGTCTCGTATTCGTAGACAATTAAGAGTCACGTTATCGTAACTAATCTTCACTTAGACACAATTTACGCGTTCTGTGCGATGGGAATCAGCCTTCGAACGTCGGTTTTGTACCACGCGAGAATACGCGTTAATAAAGCTGGTCAATTCGGACTGCAACGGTCGTACCGTTATTCCAAAACGATTTGAACTCTATGGATATACTACTCTACCGATACATATGTACGTATATATGTATAGCATGTATATGTTAGCAGAGGGAGCGGGGGAGGAAGTAAAACGTGCTTTGCGGTACGCAACCCATCTAGGCAATTACGTGAAAATATGCATTAGCTGCGCGTATTCGTCGAAATTGTGGCATCTGCGCGTCGTCGTTCATGTGAGTTCGTTAACGTTCTCTACGTTCCCTATATTCTTTTGATTTCCCTTTCCGTAAAAATCGAAATCTCGTGAATTGTGAGATACGCAAAAACGAGAAATCTGTTTCGTTTGTATATTTTAAATATATCATAGAAACCCAACATTTCTTTACCTTTCTACCGTACGGGTCAATAAATTCGTTTACTATTCTACCACGGTCCAAATATTTATAATATAGAATGTTTACTAACTTTATCAATTGAAAACTAAAAAAAAGAATATTGTTTTAACGCGTAGCTTTTCCTTTCTCTTTCACACAAACCATATTTGTAAAAGTTGTAATTTTAACGTTATTTGATCAATCGGTGTTAACTACTGACCACTGCTATTATCCCGTTTTTCTCTACTGCAGTATTTTCGTGAACTCGAGAGAAATTTATTTAAAATATGATAAATATAATTTATACTAATAAATACAAAAAATTTGTATGAACGTTTTACAGATTGTTTTTACTTTTTGTTTATTATCAGGCGAGAATTTGTAGAAAAATATTAGCTAAACGAATTATGAAAATCTTAACAATTTTTATCATTATCAAATCGTATACAAGTACTTAATAATTAATAATAATAAAAATTATAATAACAAAATATCAAACATCCTAGAATCTACTTATCGTATTACTTTCTAGCGTATTTAAATATAAACAATTCTTCACATAAATAAGAAAACCAATATTTTTTAAAGCGATTTTGTTTGAGCATAAAGTAAAGGTTTTTTTAATGATTCAAAAAGTCCTTCCCATCACTTGAATTTTCATTTACCAAATGAGATCTTGTTTATCAAAAATCATAAAAGAACTATGTCTGGTACGTTTAATCACGTAAATGCTTTTTTTTTGGACATTTTCATGCTAGGTTTATGAATAGTTTTGATGTAGTTTGAAAATCCGGCTACCTAGGGATTATCGACTCGTAGCAAGGTTATTTTGTTTTCCATTGAAAAGCGAGTGAATGAACGTAAATGGTGATTCCTAAAGCAATTATCATGCAGTAGGAACTGTGAGCCGAAAGCTGGATGAATGGCGAGATACGTCGAGTCCGGTCCACTCGTGATAACTGGATTTTCTCAGTGGAAAGCTTCAAAATTACCTCGTTCCTTATTCTTGATCCCTTTCAATGGAAAAGAGTAAGAGAATATAGAGAGAAAAGTGATATAAAAGGCCAAAATTAAGGCCAAATAATTCAGCTATTCATTCTCCAACTTCCTTTACTCGATACATTGAAATTATGTAAATGCAGAAATATTTATGAGAATAATATTTTGATACACTGTTACCTGGAGTAGCTGACATAGATATTTGGACACGATGTAACACAAGAAATTATAATATCTTTGTTATTTATGGAAATAATGAATTTTTTATTTTTCGATAAACTAGAAAACTTTTGATAGTTTTGCTATAAATATAACGTTTATTTACATAATTTTCAAATTTTTCTTAATAATAACTGATGAATAAAATATCTACTTTCATTTAACATCATTAAAATATTCGAACGTTCAACTAAGAATTATCATTATAATATATCAACATTGATTATTTTATACTTTGTTGGAATACCATTTTGTTAAATATCATTTATATTATTTAACAAAAAGGTCAAAATTAGATGATCTTGGATATTATAGTTTTTTATATTCTTGCTTCTTTATCAGGATTGTCAAAGATTATAAGAATAATAATTTTGAAATATATTTTAGAATATACTTTACTATCATGTGGAATTTTTTTCAAGCTAAATATCCTATTATCTATAATGCTATATTAAATATTTACATTTTCTTCTCCTTTCCATAATCAAAATGGAGCATCTAGATTAATTTGTCTGTACTAATATGTCAAAGGACATCTGGAGGATATAATCTATATGTGTACATATCGAAACGTTTGACGAAGATCGTTTCTATTCTGCGATAGTATCCATCGTAGGTGATAATTATCAAGATCAAGATACTTTGAATGAAAAACAATCTTATGAAATTATTTAACGAGAAATATTAAGGTGACAATAAGCTTTTCTAGACGATCAATAAACGTATATGATATAGGAATGAATAAAAATTTAATTGTAATTAAAAGTCAACAAGAGATTGCGATTAATCAGGAAGACAAAGCATTGGGCATCTTCTAAGGACTTAACGAACAATCATGACTCACCTAATGGGAGAGAAGGTTATAAGGATACAAGGACCAAAGGAAATACGTCGAAGTAAAGAGACCAAGGTCTGGCGGTCTCCAAACTATAGTCTTCCATTCTCGACACACCGTATTTTCTCTTTATCTCTTACTCTCTTTCTCTCGCTCTTCCTGTTTCTCTCTTAGTACTTCTCGAGAAATTCTAAAGCGTTGTGGTATTACGGTGGCTACAATGTTGCAATTACCGTCTTCGTGTCTAATGAGACAATCAGCACAATCGGCGGTAACACGATCGAAATACGAAACTGTGTGGGCAATCTCTTGGTTGCGGTATACTCGATTTTCGTAAAACGACACCTAACCATTTCATAGAAGAGAAATGCTTTGCCTTTTCCCTTTCGTGCCTTAGGCGACTTCAATTGAACCGTCTTGTTAAGCATCTCCTTGTCGAAAGAAATTGCTATCGTCGTATCGTCTCTCTCGACGAGATAATCACCGTACCGTGCGATAAGGGCTTACACTACCAGAAAAAGGTACTAATTGCTATCGCAAATCTTATCGGATTTTCAACGGAACAAAAGTAATTAGTATAAAGAAAGAAAAAAAATAAGAAATAAAAAATCGATTGAATACTTAAAATAATTCGTTTATTTTTTGACTTCCTTCCTGAAATATCGTTTAATGAGAAAGTCAGAAAATTCTATTATTAATAAATAAACAATTATCTATTTATCTAAATGTAACTTCCTAACATTATTACAACTGGTAAGATCACGAACGAGATACTCGAAATTATTCTTCTTTCAAACCGGGATTATACATTAACGAACTAATGTTTTTTCCTTGATTCCCGAATATGTACGCCGATGTAATCGCCCGTGAAATGAAACAATTATCTACCTAAGGACAAGCGAACCTTGAAGCAAGGAAGCTACGGGTACCTTGAAAATACGATAATAAAAAATAAGATAAACGATTATAGTAGAATGGTATTGAGAAAGTAAGTACCTACCACTTATCTACGTAGCTAGATATCTTATGTTAACTTGAATCGAAAGGAATGATTTTGCTTTAAACGAGGACTAGGGAAAGAACCTTAAGCCACGTTCGACTTTTATCCTGGATTTCCATAATATGCTAGTATTCCAGACCGAGTACTGGTTGTGACAATCATTACCTTTGGTAATAGAGTACTACTTCCTTTGTCTCCAGCTATTCTCATCGCACATCTACTTCTTTCTTTGTTGAATCTTCTCACTTTCTCTCTCATTCACTCACTTCTTTCTCTCTCTCTTTCTCTCTCACTCTGTCGCAATCGTTTCACTCCAGAACTGCATCGATCTGTTTCCTCGAACTCCCACCAACGAAGACATCACAGCATCTGCCTGGTAATTTTAACGAAGACGCAGGCTTCCTCTCCTTTACGGTAATTATAACGTTCAACCCGCACCATTGTCGTTGTCGTTGAGAACGTCACTGACAGGCCAAACGACATGATAGTTACTTTACCGTTTATACCAGCGAAAACGGCATCCAAGCTGATTTAGTCACTTTTGTTACTGACATTTCTCCTCTATTTCTCCTCCTTAAAGAAAAAGAGAGAGAGAGAATCTGAGATATTCTATAAATTGACTTTCGTATTTACGACGTCTCTTCTCTATATATTATATACTATACAATACTATAAGATATTCTAATGTATCCTATATATTAGGTCGTCCCTTGAGTTTCTTACTTCTTGTTTTTTTATAGTATGTATTATATACACAATATATTTTATTTACTTATTTTATCGAGTTATATAAGATATAGAAAAAAATAATAAAACAGAATGGATCGTAGATAAATCAGTAAATTTACATAAAATAACAAATATTGTGCATGTAAAAAACGTACTATAAAAAATAATAAGAAACTATTTGGATTATCTAATACATTATATGTCGTGTAGAAATTAATTCATCGTAAATAATCATAAATCATAAATAAACATTAAATTTGTATTTCTTATATAATAANTTATATACACAATATATTTTATTTACTTATTTTATCGAGTTATATAAGATATAGAAAAAAATAATAAAACAGAATGGATCGTAGATAAATCAGTAAATTTACATAAAATAACAAATATTGTGCATGTAAAAAACGTACTATAAAAAATAATAAGAAACTATTTGGATTATCTAATACATTATATGTCGTGTAGAAATTAATTCATCGTAAATAATCATAAATCATAAATAAACATTAAATTTGTATTTCTTATATAATAAGTCACCGAATTAATTTCTTTACCTAATATCTCTAATTTTTATTATAACCTCGAATTTCTTAGAGGGGAATTATAATAAAATGAATTTTCATGTTACTATTTTTTATATAATTCATAAATTATATGATTTTTTAAACAAATAATAAAAACAAGAAATAGTCGATTTTTGGTATATCTGTACACGGTCTTTAACGTCCTAGATCGAGTAATGACTTTCAAAGTGGATTACACTGAGCGGAAAGAAAAGGTCGAACAAAAAATCGATTTAGCTGATATCGAGAAGATATCTATCATGAGATACATTTCCATTGAGAACGATATTATAATGCTTCTCAAATCTCTTCTGAGTCATACGAACGGAAGGAATGAAGGAAAATCGCGGAATATTCCAGCAGCAGCAATAAAGAAATAAGACGAGATATTCTAGGGGATAAAGGAAGGAAATACTATGTATGTTATTATAAAAGAAAGACAGAAAGATAGAAAGAGAGAGAAAGAGAAGTATTTGTACATACACGCTGAATGCTCTCTACGGTAAACGCCTAGCTCGTCTTGTCCCTATTTCTTTGGCTTAAAATGCTTTTCCTTACTCCCATTTTCCAATAGCTGGGATCAATCTCATCTCTTTACTTTTTTTTTCTCTCTCTCTCTATTTCTTTTTTCATTTTCTTTCTCTTTCTCTTTCTTTTTTTTCTTTTTCTTTTCCATTTCACTTTCGTACATCTTTTGCAAGAAAAACGTCTAATGGAGTAATAATGGGAAACATTCTCTGTTATTAAAATCAATGTGACATTTTTAAGATTCTTGAATAATCCTCAACCGTTTATTGGATCGTTCAATGTGCCCACGTGTCGATCGTGTTCTTCTTACAATCTCAATTTTACCTAGAATCTCGTTGGTAACGACTGAGGAAAAAAATTTACATAACGCTAAACCCGTCGATTGGAGTCGAAAATCGAATCTACATTTATTTAAAAACTATACTTTTTAAGCTAACGATTTTTTCACCTTGAATAATATTTTTTAATAAAAGTCACCGTAAAAAAAACTTCGTACTTCGATAAAAATACAAATTATTATAAGGAAAAATACGATTAACTTCAGAAAATTGGAGCCAGAAGTTGGAAGAAATTGCTTTTAAATCACATTTCAGTTTTTTTTAATCATTCGTTATGTAGATCCTTACTTTAAATTAATGGGTAATGAAATTTCTCTATAATACTATTTACAATTTATTTCACGTAATTTATTGTAGCAGAAAAATCTAACAATGTAATTTTTTATTATATTTAATAGGTACATATATATATTATAAAGTAGTTGGTATTAGAGTTTCGTTTCTACTTTTCGACAGGTCATCTTCACCGATCGCATGCATCTAAAGTAGGATAATCGGTATGTTCTCGCGTTCACGATGTCTCGAATCCTTAGTGAAGGAGTACGTTTAGAGAGAACCAGTAGCCTCTAACGAGAAAACTTTCTTCTCACGATTTCCGTTATTTTCCAGAGCGTGCCGCCGACGAGGATTTAAATTAAATCCTACGTACTTTTGAGAGTCGTGCCTCGTCGAATCCTATTTCCTTTTCCACCTTTGCATCCTCATCTCTCTTCTTTTCTTTTATTCTCTATCTTTCTTCCGCTTATTATCCTTTCTATCGACGCTCCCCAAGTATCTCAAACAGTCTTAATGAACAATTTGCGACCCAACTTCTACTCCCGTTTTTCCTTAACATTCCTTCCGTCTTCTTCTATTTTTCATTTCTGCTTATTATCTCTCTTTCTTTCTATTTTCTTTGTCTTTAATTTTACATAATGAAATCTATGAAAATGTTAATTTCTCGGAACAATGTGCATTAACATAATTATTTTCTTCCAATAAATCGTACTATTTATTTTATTCTCTTCTATCCCTTTTCTTTTTCTATTCGTCATCAAAGAAGTAAAATCGCTTAATTAGTAGAAAATAATAGACGTGACAGATAGGTGAATTTCTTGTCGCGCTAATGACTCGATTTAAATGCGACGGATATCTACGAGAACGACCGTTATACCTGTCGGAGATTTCGTTTTCAGAAAATATTATATATTTAAGTATTAATGAAGTGGAAATGATAGAAAAAAATTCATGCACCGACTAATGACCGAACAAAGTTTTCATTGAAAAAGTATATATAATATAATATATAATATTATTTCTTTTAATTTTTAGTTATGTAACACAGTTAACTTCCGTATAACGTAAATTCCTATAACGCGTTGAGGATACTTTAAAATTACTACATCGCTACATCGCAAATACTCGTACAACTTATTATATGATAATATATAGGAATTCTTCTTATTTTAAAATTAAATTAACTTTAATTAAGATTTATAAAAAAAAAAATCTTGTTTTAATCGCTAGTGATTAATTTCGTTTAGTAAATGATCCTTTTTCAATTTTAACTTTTAAACATATTTATCAAGAATAATTTGCGAAAATGATGTATTTACTTAATATTTATATCTAGTATATATACTCTCGTGATGTAATTGTAAATTATTTCGAAAAAAAAATTGAAGAAAAGGAAAAACACTTTCTTATAACACGAATTTATACAACGCGTATCAAATTGATCGCATTACACGAACAGTCTAACAGTCTACTTACACAATTATACAAGAAAATATTACAAACAATTGTGTTGTGAGAAAAAGTTCTACCAAGGTAACATATAAAAATTCAAAATCCCTTTCTAATCCGACGGACAAGAAGACGATTGAAGAAAAATAAGAAAAGAAGAAAACAAGAAAAGAGAATAGGATTGTAGAAGATAGTAAAGAAAAAAAGATAGAGAAGATCGTAAGCGAGAAGAGCAAATCCAACCAAGGTTTCTTCGTTTCGCGTCGAAGTTAAGGAGATGAAAAAGTTTCGATCTTTCGAGTTCGTCGACGCAGCAGCTGATCGGGACGACTTCGATGGGTGATCCCTTTGGGCACGCGTCCCTGTCGTTTAAGAAAGTCCTTCTCTCTTTGAAAAAGGATAGATTTCTTTTTAGCTTGATCTTCGTCGAGGTAATCCTCACAGCCGAGGATTTCCTTGCCTTCTACCTTCTTCTCCTATCGTTCCACGACTGATTAGCACTTTTTTTCTTTTTTTTATATCTTTATATCTTTTTCTTTTCGTTTCTCTCTCGAAAACTCAGCCTTTTCTTACTTAAGACTTCGCAATCGGAGAGACTGGACAATTCGAAAGGGGCCACCAATTACTCGAACCTTCGACCTTTTTTCGATTAGTCGCAAGAAGATTAAGATCAGAGGTATGAACTTGAAAAGGAAAGAATAAAGAAAAAAGAAAAAAGAAAAAAATGTATAAAGATCTATTTCATTCGTGAGCATCCTCGAATGTAGAAAAGTTGTGATCTTAAAGAACGAAGGATCCCGTTAATTTAACGAGGTACAAATGGAAAATCGAGAAAACGTAACCTTGTTACGTTCTCTCTATAAAAGTTCGATAGAGGACAAACTTCTTCTGTACAACCACTTCGATTCACTTAAATTCCCTGAGATACAATCTTATCGGTGGCGAGGGCAACGAGATTGAAAATTTGAAGCTCCGATTCTCGCTGACTGGACGGGCGCGTTCATCTTACACTATCTATCTATCTTTCTCTTTCTTCGAAAGAAATTCGATATTAGAAATTGGAGCAATTTTTACGAGTGGACGAATAGAGGAATAAAGCGATGAAAGATGCTAAAGCGAGATATAGTAATTGAATTGTATATTTTTCTCCTGCTTCTTCTTCTTCTTCTTCTTCTTCTTCTTCTTCTTCTTTCCTCTCTTATTGTGTAATTGACGTTGCAAAAGGAGAACAAAAAATATACCCAATCGATAGAAATTTCCTTAGATCTAGACAAAGTTACAATCTTCTTTTTGAGCTTTACACGTAAGTGAATGATGCGTCAACTTCTTCTAGAAAATAATCTTCTAGAATTTTTATCCTTATTTTTTCCGCAACGGCAAGTGATTGTCACGCTAAGACGTATCAAATTATCACATCTATTCTTCGATATTTTTGCTTCGCGTTTTCTGTTACATTCTTCTTTATCGCATTAGTTGAAAATTCGGGAGTTTTAGAGGAATAAGGGAATTGGGAAATGGAGAAGGTGGTATCTCAGGCACTTAACGTAACTGATATCATTACCCTCTCTGTTCGAAAAGATTGATTCAACTTAGCCAAAATGATTCCAATTAAGAAATGAAGGATATTAAAGCAGGATATTAATTTGACTTGCGTTAAACGAATAATTACCGTCGACTATCATTCATCTTTTTCACTCTTATTCCTATTACAACCATTTCTTTGTCAAAAAATGTAAATATTTGCCTCTCATTAATCGATGATTTAATCCCTTCCTTTTCTAAAACAAATCTGTTTTTTGCTTTTTGCTTATAAACTGACCTTACATTGACTTCGTCAAATTGACATCGAAATTACTTCTAAAAAGCTACATATATATATATACATAAGCTACATATATATATATATATATATTTATAGAATTCCTTCTTCCTGCTCTCTACCAATCGTTTTCTTCCTCTCGAGGATATGAAATGGCGATACTCCAGCTTTTCCTCTTAACCTGATTAAACGACGTTTATTTTCATTAGGAATAAGAAAGTATTATTCTATTTCTATTTCTTTTCCATTCTTTCTCTCTCGCTCTCTCTCTTTTATTCTTACTTTTCTGAACTATAACTCATGTGTAAATCATCATTCTTGTGAATATTAGATCTTGGAAATAAGATTTCTTTTTCGCTTTCTATATTTTTGTTAAAAGATAAAAAGTGTAAGGATGATGCATGATTTTTTTTTATCCCAATTCTACATATATATAAATGAATGTTTGTATCGTTATTCGTATGTTATTTGAAAAAAGAAATAAGAAACTAACGAATATCGAGAAACAGTATGCATAGTAGTGCGTTGTGAGATTGTGAGATAATAAGTTCGAGAGGCATTGCAACGTCATGCCAGATAATCGCTAATACAAAATAAAAACGAAAAAGAAAAATGAAAAGGAAAAAAGACGGATGACCAAGAAAATAAAAATTCACACGCAAACGGGAGACACGGATTTGAAATTAACACTGACAACCAAGTTTTCCAAGTTTTCAATAGTCGGAAAAAAATGGTTTTAGTAATTTTACGGACAATCATTATTACTATGGTCATGGTTTAGCATTATCACCATTATTTTCACTTACAATTTCTTTAAATTTTAAATAATTTAGGACTAATTGTTCTTTTATGATCTGACAAGTACCTGCCTTCTTTTTATTCGATCGATATCCTTTTAAATGAAAATCTATCCTTTGTATAGGATTCTCTTCATAGAAAAATTAAGTCGGACGAGTCCTGTTCTCACCTTACAAATTTATTTTCCTTCAATATAAAGCTGTCATTCTAGAATCGTAGAAAGACTGATTTTATAAACAGTACAATGTCAGAGAACCGTACCTACGTAGAAAAGATAGAAGAGGATTTGAAGAAAGTTGAAGAGAAGAGGAGAAAAATAAAAAGATAGGAGGAGAGAGAGAAAGAAAGAAGGAAAGAAATAAAAATGTTGTATTTGCGTCACGATCAAACAAGAAAAGCAAATGGCAAATTGAATTTCCGATTTACCCGAGGACGAAGGGCTCGACCGTCCCTTTTAAGAAGAAAGAACATTTTTCCTTTCCTATCTTTTTTTCCTCTTTCTTTCTCCCTCCATTTCTTTTCTTATCGTAGATCGATTCTACTGCTTTAAATCTCATCGCTGATCGCAATCCATATGCATATAAAAGCCATACAAATTCATACGGATATCGTGAAGAAAAGTTCCAAACTACCGAAAGATAGAGAAAAAGAGATAAAGATGAAAAAAGGAAAAAAGAAAAAGGAGAAGCTACGTAAAGCGTGTGATCCTACGCGCTAAGTATTCGGCTGGCATGCTCTCTTTTACATTAGAAAGAAAAGATCGAAAGAAGAAGAAGAAGAAGCCACGATCTGGTGGAATGATAAACGACGTGCTTCCAACAGAAAGCGAATGATATCTTATGGTTTATATTTCGCTGCAATCGACCGTGCTGCCGGATAATGAAAAGGAATGGCTTATGGTTATAAAACGAAGATAATGTAAGATATGTGTATGAGAGAAAGAGAAAAAAAAATTCTACATATCGTACCGATTATGATTTCTACGTGTCTTAAACTTTTTAATATAATGATATATTGTAAATCTACATTGTTAAGAATTTCAGACAAATTATTTTCGATAATTACAAATTTCTCAAACACATAAAGTTTAAGGTTTTAGAAAACCGCAGAGGAATATTTCAATATTATGAGAAACTTGGAATTAACCTTTTCATTTATTATAAATTTATTTCCTTTGAAATATGTAACAAAGAAGAATATGATATTTTTGTCTGTTTAATGAGTACAGTCAACAGAGGCAAACAGAATATTCGTGTGCTATGCGCGTGATAGAAGGAAGAGATTCTAACTACCTGCTATTGAATGATAATCAATTGTTGAATCCAAGAGCAAATTTACATTGGTCATTGTCAGAGTTTGGTTCTACTGTATAACAGTATCTGAGAGTTGTGAATAGGTTCCTGTTACAATCTCGTGCATTCGTTTACCTCTATTGATTCGACTTGTTGTAAGGACTATACTTGTTTTAAATACGTTAATAATACAGCAAGAATAATTCTCAATGAAATTTAATATAAAATTAAATCGTAACACATTAGTTACATAGGCACATTAATCTGTATTAAATGTTAATGAGCTGTTGTTTCGTAAGCACGTTTATTTTAAGGGTCAACTGGACGATTGGATGTGTTGCCTTACGTTAATTAAGGCAACTCGTATTTCAAGCTTTCCGCCGCGGTATCAATTTCGGAGGTAGAAAATTCCATGGCTCGAGAAGATTACAGTCTACGAGATACTGGGAGAGTAAGAAGGGCCGGTATGCTAAGGAAAGCAAGCTTGAAAAGCATGAAGAAGAAAGATGAGACGGCGAATGGAAGCGATTACTCTTTTCTCTCTTTTTCTCTCTTTTATCTTCTTTATCTTTTGCTATTTTTTTTTTATTTTCTTTCACTTTCTCCCTTTAAATATATCGCAATGGTGTATTTAACAGCAACAGCCGGTGTAAACGTGCACCACATTTGCCTTTTGGAGAGAAATCTTTCTGAAGCTTTTACTCAAGGACATTTTGCGGCATCTCGAGAACGACATTTTAAACCCTCGGCGCACGGAGAATAATAGCGCATTGAAAATCCAACGGAGGGAAAAGGGAAAATACAGATGCGCGTCGGCACTGAGAAGCTCCAACGTTTAAGTTTCTAGAAAAGACAGAGAAAGAGACAGACACAGTAGAAGAAAGAAAGGAACAGCTTGCTAGAGAAAGAGAAAGCTAGGAAGATAACGATTATGCTCTGTCGTATTTCTAAATGCACGAATCTACCCGTTCGCGCTCGTGATAACGCCTCACGAAAATGGAAACGGGATGATAAAGAAATCAAATAGAAAGAGAGAGAAAGAGAGAAAAAGAGATAGAAAACGATGCTCGGAATATTATCCGAGATCTTTGAATTTTCCGTTTCATCGTGATGATCTTCTGCATTCGAACAAATGATCTCCACGAACAAAGGATACTTTCCTTACTTTTATTTTTTTTTATCTTTTTTAAGGAAAACAAAAAAAAAATAAGATGAACAAATTACTGTACACGATTTTGAAATTTCTACGTCAATTATGAGAATTCTTACAGAAAAGACATTTTTTTTTCTAAAATACGAATGATATAAATATTATTTACATATATATTACGTTTCTCGGCAAATTTTGTGTTGGATTATAAATATACATTCAATATAATCTTATTACACATTATTATTAATATCAATTATTTTAATTATATTACAACTTTATATTTAGATACATGCATATGAAAGTGTACTTCTCGAGTTTGTTTTAACATCGTAACGAATATTTCAAATAACCCAACATATATTTACGTAATTCATTCTACACAAATTCATCTTCTTTTTCACGCAAAATAAATCGACGCTAGAAATAAAAATCTTCCTATACTTTAACGTATCTCGTGCTTACACGGTGACGGAAAACATACAAAGATACATACATGGCTGCATCGCATACGTCTCCGTAGGGCAAAAATTGTATCCAGCAAGAGGGGGATTTCGTTAGACACGAGACAGTATGCTGTAAATCGTCAGAGAAGTAAAATATCTACGACGTTGGGAAAATATTGCGAGGACAGCGATCATTTCTTGCCTATCTAGAAGCATCACGTTGGCGTGGACAAAGAGGATACGACGGAGGGGTTAGCTAGGATATGAAAAAAGGGAGAAAAAAGAAAAGAACGTGGAAGACTTACGTAGGTAGATATGTAAAACATATATGAAAACACTTCTTTGCTCAACAACATGCATACGCATAGTGGTAAAGTCATAATAGGAGTCTTCTCATAGTTGCACGTTTCTTTATATTGAAGAAAATAAAAGAAACAAAAAGCAAGAGTACTAAAGATAGAAAGAGTGAAAAAGAAAGTTTAACAATTTTCATAGAAACAAACTCGTAGAATTGTAAACAACTTGCTCTCGAAGTGACCGTTTATCACTTTAGGTACCTTTTTCCGAGTAATCACCGAGTATACGAAGAAGAAAGAGTTGAAGGAAGGCGACGGCACCAGGTTTTATGTACTAACATTTGTCTTACGAGTAGATGGATAAAAGATACTATTAAATTTCCTATCTGGAATGTTACGGCACGAAACGAAAATGGCAGTTAGTGTCGAGTCTCATCGAACAAGAGTTATTTTTCTACGAACATTTTATCACTATCCTTTCGATTTAAGAGAGAAAAAGAATATTTAATATTTCATTCTAGTTTTATTCGAATGTAATAAAAAAAATACGTTATATTTTTCTTCAAACAATTAAATTGAAGTATCCCAAATGATTATGAAAATATAACGTCGTTTATCCACATATTGTTTTAATTTAAGTAAATTTCTTTCTGGAAAAAAGAATCTATCCAATTTTTCGTAAAAACCATTATTTTTTGGAGCTTTTGCATGAAGGAAAAATTCGTCTTGCAGGATGCTTGATTAAGGTCCATATTAAACTTCCCTATAAAACGCATTTCCCTTTTAAGGTTCAAAACTAAATACAAAAGACGAATACGTTCAAACGTTCGATGGTTGTCGCTTGAAAGTTGTCGTGCGTTATAAATGTATACATATATACGTATATACATATATGTATATATATATAGTACATTGAAAGTTTAAATCGAAAATGTACGTCGTACTTGCTCCTCCCTCCTCCGCTTTCTCTCTTCTTCAGTAATCCCCCACACCTGTGATAGTTTCAGGCTAAATTTCGATCTTCTGCTTTAAGGTTTGCCCTCGTACTCATCTTCTATCTCTATCCCTTCATCTATATCTATCTTTCTCTTCTCACTCCCACCTGATTTCTAAACTCTCTTATCCTCTTCGCGCAACAAATTTCTGTTCCAACGCCGATCGAGAGGCCTCTCGAGGTTCAGAGAAGCGTTTACTAACGATACAATTGGTCTATGTGATCGCGCTTCGACTATCATTTATGATTATATGTCTACCAAAATCTCTTTCACGCTAATTCAAAAAATATTATATTAGAAGATATATTTATAAATATATAAATTTTTAAATATATATAATTTAATAATATAATATATATAAAATTAAAAATAAATCGTTATTGATCAATTTTAAAAGATATTTATTATATTCATACGTAAATGAAAAAAAAAGTACTAGAAGTATCAGTAAACTTTTTGCATAAAACAATAGAATCATTAATTTAACGAAAATCTTTAATTGCTGGAAATGTTCAATAAGAAATAACAAAAGTTATTTCGCATCATGTGACGTAGATAATATATAGATATCTATATAGCCGTCTGTAGGTTGATAACGCTTTCATGCGTATTCGATTGTAATAGTTCAATAGTTTGGACGTGATTCGCGTTTCAAGATCGATTTGAGCGGCAACGCTTACATATTGGTACTACTAATAAGCGCGAACATAATCACCGGCCTTAGTACGTATACGGTTACGTGGTCGAACAGAGAATCAGGCTAATGAGTCCCCGTAGTTCGATTTGTTTAGTTACGTGCGTGGTCGTGGTGCATTCGCGCTGAAAATTTTCAACCTTGCTAATCCAACCGATCTAAGATTTATAACCGACCGATCTACTGGATCGTGAGATTGCGTTAGAACGAGAACGTTGTTCGGTGATTGGTCTCAGGAATGCGTTTAGAGCTGTCACTTGAGAGGCATCGCTTCCGTTTCCTCTCTAAACGCTACGATGCATTCAAATGGTAATCAGATACACCAAATGATAATATGTTGCTAGAAACGATCGATCCTTGATTAAACAATCGACGTGAAAATTCAGTAACGTGAAAAAATCAGGCCTATTAGTCAAAGCAAATGTACAGATAGTTAAGTTTATCGTATTTATTGATAGTTCAGTTGAAGTGAATGTATATACATTCAATACGTTAGAAAGCTTAGCTTTCAGATAATTTCGCAGTTCTACAAAGCGTCTTTGTAGGATAACGATGGAAAGTTCCCTTAATTCCTTCAAAGGTGTGTCCTTATAAGTATCCAATTAGGAAATAGATCGATCATTTCATGAAATTATCCTACCAGAGGACTTAGTAACGAAGTACTAAGAGTCGGAGTGTGGATGTTTCCTCTTCGGAAAATTCTCAAAGAACTGATGCGTGCTTTTTGAAATATACATTGAAAAATCTTTGGTTGTTTTCGACTGAACATCTCTTGATACTCATACTATTTCAAATATCCTCTAAATTAACTTATAAATACAAATTAGAAGTTAAAACATATTAACCTACTAAAAATACTACTTCAATTTGTTTCAAGCCTATCACATCGATAATAAACAAAAAGTAGTTAGATGTAGTCAGCAGCTAATTAGACTATCGTCAACTTATAACAAGTAGAATATGTGAAACTGATCAGAAACATACTTTCCAAAGTGTGGTAACTTTGTATTCAGGCCGTGTCATAAATCAGGGATATTGCACTATGCTTCCATAGGACCGCACTTACCATACGATTCTCGACCACCCAGCAAAACCAATAACTGGCCACTTACGATTTATCTATATTCATTAGTAGCCAATACCGTCGACGCCTACCAATCAACCTCCGATAATTATCCACGTAATTAGGTCGTGCCAAACTCAAACAATCCCATTTCACGATGCGCTACGTGCCATTCCCACCGTTCGCATCCTGCCCTTTGCTTTCGATTAACGTTTGAATAATGCCAGAATAAACAGAGAAAGAAAAAGAGAGAGAGAAAGATGGAAAGAGAGAGGCTTTTTAATGGAAACTCTTCAGAGGAATTCAACCAGAATTTGTGAATTTACAGTAATAAAAAAAAATGAAAAATTTGTACGAATTTGTGGAAACTGAGAGACTTATGAAGAAGCTTGAAAACGTAATATTTAACAATTTCGACGATAATTAAAGAAGAAAAATGTAATATTAAATATCTTTCTCTCATATTACCTGTGTCCGATCCTTCAGGATAATATGATCAAAAATAGTAACGTAGAAAGCCAAGGTAATTGGCTTAACGCGCGTTCGTCGAAGATAAGGTCTCGTTTTATTAAACGTGAAATGCAATTTAAAATTTGATACGGAAATTATCGGTATGGAACGTCTTGGTTGGAATGACGACCAACTTTAGGAAGGAAATTGGTTCCTTTTAAGAAAGAACCAAATTGGCATCACGTATTTGCGAAGGTAATGATTCCAACATATACATACTAAAGAGAAATTTTAACTAATAAATTACGTTAGTGTAATATTAAATGACATTTATCGATAAACCTATAAGTTTAATATTTTCAAGAGAAAGGAAGATCTTTTAACAATAGATTGTGTTTTCAGATAAATTACAATCATCGTTGTCGTTCATTCGTCAACCTAGTTTACCACTTTAATTTCACTTTTTTCCGAATTTAAACATGGTCCTAGTAATTTCCATTAGCGACCGTTTCGACTATTCGTAATTTGCGTTCAAATTTTCTGTTTTCGTGTATCCTGAAACATTACGAAGCACGCTCCATTTAATACGACAATTGCAAAGACATGCATTGTAATCGAGGCTTTTCGTTCCTCAATCTGGACTATCTCTTTGTATCTATCTTCCTCTGCCTCTCTTTGTCTCTCTCATTCCTTCTCTATAACTAACGGAATGTTCATTTCGAAGGGTTGCTTTGCCGGCTGAGGAATGTGACAAATGTACCTGCGCAAAGCGATTAAACCGAAAACAATACAACAACAAAATTGATCGGTTCCTTTGATCTACTCTTGTAATTGCTCCTCAAGCTTGATTCAATTATACTGATTTTTGATTAACTTCGTTCATCATTGCTTTACTGAACGAATTACATTAACTTTTTACCAAATAAAAGTTACAAATATATATGTAAGGCTGTTTCTAATGTCACACACACACATGCACTTTCGTTTAACGTTTGAGAGATAGAAGGCATACCTATAAACACTCCTTAATTTACATTTAATTGGTATTGGTGCAATCGAACAACCATTAATTATAGCGTACGTTGTTATGTTTTATCTATCAATCTCTTTTATCCATTCCTCTCCATAAATTCTTTAAACACGCTCTAGAATAGACTTTCTATTTATTTGAAAGACACTCGAAAAGTGCGAAACTTCAAAACATTTAACTGAATCGATTGCCGATAAAACGAAGTATTTTAGAATCAGTTATGTCAAGAAAACAAATAATCGATTTCTTGAGCAAACTTTATAATACATGTGTATTTTATTGTTACTCGTAAACGTTTGCATTAGTTTAGGATAAACTAAACGTAAATGCGTGAACACAAATATATAGTTATATATGTATCTATCGGTTGACCCGTACAAAATATAAAAACTTGTTTTCGTGAAAAACATTTTCACTTCAAAAATGACAAGACAAAAGGGTATTTTTGATAGAAATAAAAAAATATAATAATAAAAGTAATTTAATGATATTTTATTATCAATGGAAAAAAAATAATTCAAGCCCAATAACTCTCTGTTTGAAAAATGGTATCACTTAACAAAGAAAAAATGAAATTCGACGGTTGTAACAATTTTGGTTAAAACAGTCTGTTACATTTTATGTTAGCTGACAACATAGCGACCATTCGATTGATTTTCCGTAGTTTTACATCGGCAGATCCATCCCTTTAGATGAATATATATCAATGGATAGCAAGAATAAATACACAACTGGAAATACCGTTTCGAGCAGTTGCTGAAAATAAAATACCCAACAAACTTTCTGGACAAATGTTTTTCGAAAATCATTGTCTCCCTTCAAATCCTATTGTTTGAAGCTTTTTCAATACGATGTTCCTTGTGTATGCGAAGTATTCTGTATACGTGTTTTAGCAACAGTTAAAATATTTCACGTTGTTCGTTCTGTAAAAACAACAGCAATGCGTATTAAAGAAATATTTCGAAAATAGAAAAAAGAATTCTTCCAATGTTCGCATACAACATTCAAAAACAATATACAGATTAAATTCCGTGAAATATCAAACCAAAGATCATTCTTTTGAAATTGTTAACATAAATGAAATATTCACAATAACTGTTGAGTATCCTATCAATTTTCTTAAACATTTCATTTTAAATATATATTTTCCGTAAAAAATAATAATGTAATTTATCTTACGGCAAATCTGAAATCAACGAGATTTATGTTATTGTACTACAAAACAAAACAGCAGCAAACATTTTAACATTTTTATCTTAAAACTAATGATAAAAAGGCAAAAATTCGACGTTAAATCTAAAAAAGTATAGTTTAATTTTCCAGTGCATATGTGAACTAAGGAACGTTTATAGGGTCGTAGAATTGGACCGATTGGAAAATAGAAATTATAATCCTCTTAAAACGTTTTTGTCCACTCTATTTCTCTCTCTCTCTCTCTCTCTCTCTCTCTCTCTCTCTCTCTCTGTCTCCTATATACGCGTTATTTATTATAGTAATTAGCCATGGCTGGAAGGTTCAGGCGTATGGCTAGTTATCTCCTCTTTCTCTCTTTCTCCCTTAAACCTAATGGTGTGCGTAAAGTCCATTTAGGACGTCTGAACATCTCTAGGGTGTCGTACGACGTAGACCGAAGCCCGTCTAATCGCGACGACCTACCATAATGCTTTCTCTCTTCTCTTCTACCTCGTCTTACTCTTTACCACTCTTACCTTTTCGTTCTCTTTTGAGTCTCTCCGTTCGTACATTTTCACCCTCGTTTCAAAACGGAAATAAGATCTTCGCTTTTCGTCGCTCTTTTCAAATAGATATAGAGAAAAAAAAAAGAAAAAGGAAGTTAGATAAAGTTGAATGATCAATGGAATCCCCATTAGAATCCTTCCTTTTTCGTTAAATTTAGGATGACTATTTTTGTTGCACGACCGTTGCCTCGATCGGTTCTTATATATCGCTAATGCCATTAACCCGTTGAATACATTTAGATTACATTTCTTTACCATTGGATCTTAAAGATTTTTCCATAAATTTATGTTTTCCAAATTTCTAAAATGAGTTTTTTGGGATCTCAAAAAAACAATGGTTTAGGCATAGATTATCCATGGACAATGTTTCACGTATAAACTACCTTAATTGATTTAGTATTAATACATCATGTGCTTTACCATCTACGTTCTTTAACGAATCTTTTTTTATGAATTAAGTTCAATAGAAAATCGTAGAAAATGTTCAATGTTGAAGAATTTTGAAAGTCCCAAGTAGGTTTCGTTTGTCGGGGCATGATTTAACCCGAGTTAGACTGATCACGCTACATACTTCTCTTTCTTTACATTAAAACTCAATGTAACAGTTTTATTAAACAATAAATTAACGGTTTTAATAAGGCTAGTTCTTAATGAAATATCCGTTAGACAGAAATAACATTTATAGTTCTTATTTTTGTCCATGAAACAATTAATTACGAATAAGAATATCAAAGAGATACGTTTCCTTAATAGTTACTTCTTATTGAAATCGATTAAACATGGGGAACATTCAATACGGAAATATTAATTTATCCTAAGTAGATAACTGATTCTAGTCTTCCTTCAACTGAAATGAAATAAAAAAGAAAGTGTTTCACGAGCAAAACGAATTAATAATTCGTTTTAATTTAAATTCAGTTAATTAAACACTCATCCTATGTTTTGCTCACTAGTATCTCTTTCGTCATCGCACGATCTTATTTATTAATCTAATTAGAGATCCGTGCCGCCGAAGATGCCGAGATACGGCGGTTAACCTGATTTTCTCTGTAGCCTTAATGGGTCGGATGAAATACATCCGCCATGTAAAAGGGCAAAGCTGCAAATTAGAAACGGCTGTTATGAAAATTAATCGGTCGAGAATGTGGTTAACTTTACTGAATTCCTGCACTTATGTATCTAGACATACACGTAGTTAATTACGATGTGTTCCTCTATCGCATAACGTAAGTCATTAAGGTAAAAAGAAAGTTAGAGAGAGGAAAATTTAAAAAAGCGAGAAAGAAAAAAATACGCAAAAAAGAATAAAAACAATGTCGCATGTTCTTTCTCAATGTTAATAAAAGCAATCGACCTTCTTTTTACCCTTTGATCGTTGAAATGAAATGGCTTTCCAAATGTTCGGACGTGAATGCCAGTTGAAATGGAACGATATGAGATTGTATACTTTGAGAATAACCATCTTATACATTTATCGCATAATTAAAAACGAAATATATCCATAAAATAAACTTGGCAAGGACTTTATAATTTTTCCAAACTATGGATACTCAAAAATAGAGACCATCGGAGACAAGTTGCAATGGAACCCTTGAGTGCGATTAACTTCAATGAGTCTCT
Organism: Mischocyttarus mexicanus; assembly: GCA_023678845.1. NCBI lineage: Eukaryota > Metazoa > Arthropoda > Insecta > Hymenoptera > Vespidae > Mischocyttarus > Mischocyttarus mexicanus. The sequence continues at coordinate 3,507,780 of JACGTP010000002.1, read as the reverse complement.
AATTATCAGGCAACGAAAATGTAAAGAATGATCAAGAATATATTTTACAATATTATACTTATTTCATTTTCTTTTATAATTACGGATTTTTAAAAATGATTATTAATATTTCATAAAGACGATATTAAAAGCAGGAAAGGTATAGAGTTGATTTAAGTGGATTGCGATAAAGGAAGAGAAATGCAATAAATACGAGTCCCGTATGTTTCTTAGGGACGCGAGATTAAGTTTAACTTTGTATATAATACCTGAGAGTTTAGGAAGTACGTTATACCTTGCTATACGATACGTGTCATGTAGTATTCATCAAACAGCTATGCCACAATATCGAGTTTGAAACACATTATTTTAGATTAAGTTTCGTGCAAAGGATGATATATGGTAGGAAGATTTCTGCTCAAAAGTTACACATTACAGCTTTTCCTTTGAGGACGAATTTAAAGCATGCAATGAGTTTCTATTGTAAGGATATTCAACATACTCAATTATTCATTCATTATATATTGCATATGTATATGTTATCGTTAAAACGTAAAATCTGTTTATTCGTGAAATAACGATACAGACCAGTTAAAGTATGAAAAAGGCATCATTACATATTTTAACTGGATAATATATGAACTTACAAAAAGCGAATTGTTAAAGTATGAAATTAAAATTCAATTTGTAAATAAGATCAAATAAAACAGCACGGCTAACATAGCATTTCAAACTATAAGAAGGGTTTTCAAACTATAAGAAGAGATAAGAACAAATGACTACAAGCATAGTTGTAGAAATAAAAGCAAACCAGTAAATTAGATTGTTTATTAAATTTGAAGCAATGTAAGTTACATAACATACATTTTTGGAGAAAAGTTTCGTTAGTGTCTTATGGCTAAACGTAGACGATATATTAATAAAATACAAAAAATACAAAAAATACAAAATGAAATACAATTTTCAACGAACCCATGCTATCAAATTTTATGACCTATTTATCGACAAATATATGATCCAATCATCGTAAACGATAGGATCGATATTTTTGATTCCTTTTTTGCTAGAGAAAAATCATGATTCGAAGCGTTTCTTTGAGACGATGAACAAATAGGTGATTTTGTGGTCTCAATGGGAATACGTCTCTGTGATTTCAACGACAAACCAAACCGGTATATGATTCGCTTGCAGTAGAAACGATATTACCAATTTTAAGCGATAAGATAGAGCAATAACATCACTTCAAAAAATTATTGTACCTCATTCGTCTCTTTAATTCTTCAGTGCTTACTTTTTCTTCTCATTTTTTTTTTTAATTTCTTCTTTTTTTTGCATTCACATAGTCACTTTTGCTTTTCACTCACTTTTTTCGCTAAAAATATTTTTACCTAAATCTGCTCGAGTACTTTTTTCCCTTTCTCTCACTCTACAATCTTTTTCTATCTCTATCTCTCTTCCATTCTTTTTCGTAGGATTTGCAACAACCAAAACATTGTATTTCTGGTTAAAACTACTCTTTCTCTCTGGCTCTTACCATAAATGTTTATAACGCACGAACGTTTGTAAAAGATAAATATAATATTTGACAAATGCTACTCGCAACATAAGTCCTCGCGTTATGATACTTCATGCACAGGATTTATTTCACACGTAAATGTAATTCGTAGCACGTTCTCGTTAAATATTTTCCAGGTGTTGCGGGCTTAAAGGATTTAACGATCAACGTCCCACCAATGGTAAGATCTGGTGACACCGTCACACTGACTTGCTCGTACGACTTAGAGGGCTTAGGGTTGTACGGCATTCTATGGAGCTTAGATGAGGAACAATTCTATCGTTACATGGCTGAACAAGACCCAAAAATGTACACGTACGATGTGAATGGGCTATTAATTAATGTAAGTATCTATAGTTTCTTTTACGACTTAATTTAACTTGACTTTTAATTATGCACTTTCGCAATTTATCTTTTAATTACGTCTATATTCTTTTCGTTAAGCACGACAATTTTTTTTTTCATCGAAAGGAAACTGTATAATAAAATATTGAAGTAATTGTTTCTAAATTTTTATTAAAAACAATATAAAGAAAATTAATTACTATTTACAATTATTCATTTATTTTATTTTCAAAATAGAAATTCATTAACTAATTTGCACATTTCCTTGCATCGCGTTTAATTGTATGAAAAGTGGAAAATAAACAATATAATGTAATTGTAAGAGAAACTAAAAAACAAAGTACTTTAATACATTATAAAATTAAATACAATTTTAATTAAATATAAATTTAATATAATTATAAAATACATCTTACTCATAATTGATTTATATCTTATTGGTTAATATAAAAATGAATTAATGAATATATAACAAAAAAGAGAAATGAAATATATTTTATGGAAATATGAATGAGAATGAATTTGTTCTCGATAAAAGGTTGAACATGAAATAAATGGTACCATCAGCCGAAATTTCTAATAATAAATCGTATAAAAATTGCTATCAACTCCATACTCTGTTCAAAGGATAAAATTAATTAGGAAATATGACATAAAAATTATTCGATGTAATCGACCTTGCCTCTCGAATAAAAATTCTTCTAATTGTATTATTTTATCGATTCTTCAAAAAAAAAAATAATATTGAAAATAATTTAAACCCGTATCTCATCGACAGTAAAATACCTACGTGAAAAGAAAAACAAAAAAGAAGAGACTACGAACTGTCAATAGAATTTTTTCGACTTACGGTATCTTTATTAATCGCAAATGCATACTTTTCTTCCATTCAAATTTCCACGAGCCTAAGAACACGAGAAACTAGATAATTAATTATCTTTAAGCTGGAGGTGTAAAATTGTCCACGCGCTTGATAATTTTATTTCTCTCATCGCATTTTGATTTAAACCACAACGTTGAAGCATAATAAGTGATTTTGAACTACTCTTCGTTTCTGTCTCTCTCTCCCTCTGTTCAATGATCATCGTCGTCGTCGGACGGTCTAAGAAAATTTCCACAGGAAACGCGTAATTTTCACAAGAGTCAGTCAATGTAAGTGAACGAGTGAGCAAGAAACGATACAGTTAGAGAAACTCGAAGCAGGACGAAACTCGTGGCGGACATTTATCAGCGTCGCGTACTTGTCCGACGACGAGAGAAAGAGAAAGGGAAAGATAAAGAGATAGAAAGAGAAAAAGAGAGAGAGAGAGAGAGAGAGAGAGAAAGAGATAAGAACGATAAGCCGACTTAATTTTTCCACTCGGCTTCGAATGCATCGTTTTTTACGTTGGAATCGCACCTCTCACGACTATAATATATTTTTCTACAAACGAAAGAGTCTCGATAAACGAAAGGGTTTTGATACTTTTTCCAACGTACTAGCACGAGAGGTTTAACTTTTTCTCTCATCTTTTCTTTTCTTCCCCTTTTTTCTCTTGAGTTACTCAAGAACAGACCAAACTAACCCACACAGGAAAGTTTTTGTATATATGTGTATATATGTGTATATACGTACATATACTTACATACATAGAAAAGTTCGCCACCGTAGGTAACACCATGTCGGACGGTTAAAATCCTTCGAGTTCGTCGAGAAGAAAGAAATCGATAGGGCTGATTTATGGGTGGCGCTACGACCACGACACGACCCTTTGAAATTCCGTTCGAGTGAATTTGAACCCGGGTCAAGCGGGCTTCGTGTTTCACGTGAATCGAGTCAACGCCTTTGCGATCGAGGACACCTACCTTATCCTCTGATTTTTCTTAACACCCAGGAAAAATCCTCCTTCTATCTCGCGGTATCGATCCCTCCTCGATCCTTCCGTTTAATTTTCCTACATTTTTTTTTTCATATCAATACCTTTTTTTTTTTTTTAATTACTTATATATATATTAATCTCTTTTATTAATTTTTAAGACAATATTATTAATAAAGCAAAAATAATGAAAGAATTTCTTTATTATAGTTGCTTTTAATGAGTTAATATTAAAATATTATATCTTCTATGTTAAGTAAAAGATTATTATCTAATAATTTTGCTAATTTGACATAAATTATATAGCTCGTCAAACAAATTTTCAATGGGGAAGAAAAAAGTTCAAAACAAGTATGCTTTTTGTTAATGCTTTCTTACATCACTATTAATACTTTTTATGAAGTAATAATAGCTAGTAAATTGGATTAATTTTTTTTTTGTAATAAAATTTTAGGCCATGTAATTATTACATAAGTCATTTTGGGCGAAAAGCGTAGTTAATTACTTTTACTGAACATAAACGATATGTTACATAACGCATTATGTTATAAGTACATTAACACTGACTGCCACGCCAAAATCACTTGTTTCGCTCAGGACGACACGATAGTATTTTATGATGCAAGATTTCATAGAAATTAATCTTTATTTTTCGATGTTCCAATAAAAATTTTTAATTGTTCAATAGTGCACTTTTTATTTCAAAGTATATTCTATTTAGCGGTAATGTTTTAAATGCGCCAACTGAAAATTTTCATTCAACTTTTACAATTTAATTAGTTTAAATGCTCCGGTCACCAATAACCATCTTGGCGTCACAGGAAAAACCGTGGCCGGCCATAAATGACCAATGTGGCAGTCAAAGTATTATACTAAACACTACGTTGAAATCGTTATACCGTAGATATTCAAATATTAATTAGATATTCAATTATTATATATAACAAATAGTCTTACCCAATTGAATGAATTTAAATAAACAAAAAGTTTGATATATATAATTTGGGACAAAAAAAATCTATCGCGAGTAAAAACCAACTCGGTGAATCGAGAAACGATTAAACGCTACTTTTCCCGTTAATAACTCAAAAATTTCGCTTGCGGTTTTGCCATACCCTCATTCATTACACGTATCCAGTGCGACGCGAACCCGAAGCACCGAGTATGCTTTAATGCGAATCGGAAACCACTCGGTCGATGTGTAATTAAAAAACGATATTGGATTTATTTTGCAGGCCGCAACGAAAGTCAGGAATCGAGTGATTAATATATTGCTTCGAAATATGCGTTTACGTATATGTATGTAATATATATAAGTATAAAAATATGAATTTAATTTTTTCTTATATTTGTATTTCAACTTAAGACTATTTTTTGCTATTACATAACATTTACCTTTTTCGAAATGAAAGCGTTGATTAAGCTAGATTTTTACCCCATTTCGAAGACAATAAAGTAAATCTTTTCTCATTCTTCCTCTCTCCCACTCTCTCCTTTTATCTTTCTGTAGAGATAAAAAAGCTGTAGAACTTTTAAGAAAAGTTTCAAAGACATTCCTTTATTCATATAGTCTGAAAAGCTATACCAACCACAGTTTCATGGTTTCTACTTTTAACTCGAGTTATTAATAACGAGTCAATTCGGGTTCAAATTACGAGACTATAATTACAGAAAGGAAAAGAAATCGTTAAACTTGTTATAATTCGTTTTGAATAATAAGAAAAATTGAGAAAACTACTGTCGATTCTTTAATCGTTTTTACTTTATTTGTTCTCTTTACTTTTCCCTCCCATCCTCTCTCTCTCTTTTTCTTTTTATCTCTTTATCTTTATCTGTCGCCTCTCTACGGATTTGCCAGATAAAAGAGAAAGTAAGAAATGCAAAAGAAAACATCTCTCGAAGCATTAGTTTTCCTTGCACCATCCCCATCATTCTTACAGGTTTCTTCCACTCATTCAACTCATCCCCCTCCCGTCTCATTTAACTTTTTTCTTCTCACTTTTCATTTCTTTATTTTCCGAGAGAAACGTAACTCCTTGACAAATAAACGCGAACACTAATATATTACATCGGCTTATAATGTTATGATTATTTGGACGAACATGTATATATTTCTAATAATGTCGAGTATGTCCGCTCCCTTATTCTTCGAATTATGATCTTTTGTTCATAGATTCAAAAGAAAGTAGGACATCGAATTCTCCAAAGAAAATATCCTCTCAAGATTAGTTAATTTCCCTAGAGCTAGCCAGCTACTAGGTAGAACTCTCTTTTTCTTCTTTTTTTCTTTAATCACAAGCAACATCAAGCCACGTTGAAAAAAAAAACCAGGAAAAAAGGAAAGCAGTAAGACGGATCGAATGTTGGAAACGTTCCGAGGATTCTTTGAAGTAGATAGACTGGTTTTGTGTATACGGGGTGTCCCAACTGTAGGAGGCGACCTAAATATTTTCTTTGTTTTTAATGTTATAATTTGTTTTAAAAATGTTTAAGAGACATACTTGGGCAGCGTGTATCACAATTTTATCACATTTTTGATGTCCAAGATCATTTAAAGATTATCATACAGGTTAACTTAAATGTATTTCTTCACCCCGCTACATAAGGTACAATGTAAAAGGAAAATAATATACGCTTATAGGATAAAAAAAAACTAAGATCAAGAAAAAAAATCTATAAAAAATGATCTTAAAAGAAAATTTTCTTCCCAAGACATACATATTTTGAAACTAATCGAAATATTTATGTCTTAAACCTTTTTTTATATCATTAAATACAAAGAAAATATTTAAGTGGCCTACCTTAGCTAAGACACCCTGTATACTTACGTGTACATAGAAGTAACGGTGATTCGAAAAGTGACCTAACGTTTCAGAAAAGAAGTGCCAAAGAATGAAACGAAAAGAGTAAGAAAAACGGGAACAAAGGATCGTTTGTGAGTTTTAAAAGTTCATTCTGTAAAGCATCGTTCTCAGTAAGAAGAAAAAGAAAAGGAGGATGGTAAAAAAGAGGAGGATAGAAAGACTTCATTTCGCGCAAAAGGTACTCTTTTCCGATTCTTTCCTTTCATTTTTCCTTGTTTTCTTTTTTCTTTTTTCGTTTCCTTCTACTTTTTTCGTCGAACGTGCCACCAATTCAATTTTACTGAGCCCTTATAAGAGATGAGACCGTCGAAAAACAATACCGTACATTTTTCATCCTTTCTAGGTGCTACAAAAATTCATTCCGTTCTGGATATTGAGATTCTCGTTGAAACAAGCTGTCTTTTTTTTCTTTAGTTCTTTCTCTCTCTATTTCTCTCTTCTTTCCCCTTCTATCTTCTACCTCTGTGATACACCGCGAAATCGTTCGCACCCGGTTACCATCTCCCTTCATCGGGTGCACTCTTGAAAATGAGTCTCCAATCCTGTGTGTGTTGAACATGAGCGAAAAGATCGTTGAAAATGCGAATCCAATGTCAATACACGTTATGCTAACGTAATAGAAATTTTCTTCTCTATCGTTTGTATCGGATACTTGATTTCAAGATTTTTTTAATATATATATATAATGTTAAAATACTTCATCAAACTTATTGACTCATCGAATTTTGATAAATTTTAATTAATTTAATATGTATGCTTAGAAACAATTTAATTCCGGTTGAATGAATTGTATTACTTTTATATTATTAATCGCGATAGTTAATTATGCGTTATATTATTTGCGATAAGGTAATATTACATTGACATTCATATTATTTTCAAGACATCTTTAAAAGAGAATATAATTTTAATATATCTAAAAGAAAAATTAAATTATTATTTTACTTATATCAAATATAATTAATCACATAAATAAAATTTTGATTTTATTCTATATAATAAAACTGTTCTTATTTAAAAATTTTACCGATTGATTACTTCCAAAAAATTGAGGGTTTAATGCCCTAAATTGATGTAATTATCCCTAGAGACCATGTTCCTAGAAAAACATTTGTTTACAAAAAAAATAAGTAATTTATACTGATCCCTTTATATTTATATCAAGTATGATCTTAACGTGAAAAATAAATATATAAATATAAAATAATGCCAATTCATCCCCCTAGAGTAATTTAATACTTTAAGCTTTAAAAACTTTTATTTGCAATTAATATCATTAAATAAATGCTTTTTCTTACTTTTTTTGCTTCAATGTTAATAGCATATAAGATGTATCTTATTAAATCTAATTTCGAAAGGTTTATTAAACGATTTTATTCATTGTTCTGATCTCTAAAATACGTCAACGCATGATAAAAAATAAATGTAATTTCTATTATTCGTGCTTACGTTCCGGAAAATTGTGATATCGCGTGTCCATCACCGTTGAAATTCAAAACTATAGACGAAAAAATGGTGTGGATCAACGATTAAACGAGCTTTCGTACACAATACATTCCATGGGTTTGCATGGCCAAGAGCTTTCATCGTGTTTGATCCATGTGATCTATCTCGTATATATTTCTCTTTCCTTTTTCCAAAATAAATAAAAGTTATAGACCATGGTCAAATAATAAAAAAAAACATACATACGCAGGATCATATTATATATAATATTCGCAGAAGAAGAAATATTATTATTAATAAAATATAAATATTATATAATTTGTTTTATGCATTAATAGTTCTTTAAACATTGCGTACTGCATAAAAATCCAATAGAAAAAAAAAGTAGGGTGCACTTTAGGTATTATTAAAAAAAAAATTATGTTCGTCAATAATTATCATCACTTTTTTACCTAAAAAATAAATTTTTACGAAATTTTTAAATATTATAAAATAGAATGATAGAATTATTTTTTAATAATTACCATAACATGTTTATTTTCAAATCAGTGAGAAACAAGCAGATTCGGTGATCAGACTAGGTAGTCCGCGAAATGGGAAAGTAAATATAAAATAAAATAAAAAAATAGGAAATTAATGGGATAAAAAATGGGAAAGTAGAAACGATAAAAGAGAAAGATAGAGAGGGGATGAACGAATCGAGAATAACAACGAAGCAGTTTGAAGAGAGTAGAAATAAAAAGGAAGATCGTTGCGATGCATATAAATATCGGCTGAAAAAAGAGGATGAAAGAACGAAAGGGTGAGATAAAGGAAACTGGGTGGGAGGAAGAGAGGAGGTTGGTGAGAGGGGGAGAGGAGGGAAGGTTGTAGCGATAGCGGAGTCGAGCCGATCGAGATTTAGTCGCGCGGAGGATCGATTTCGACGAGTCGATGGTGCGGCAGAATACGAAGTAATATCCGTGTTGCTTTCGACGAGAGCTACGATCGTACGAGCCCGATACATGGTGGCAGAGAAAATTGACAGAACAAGGGAGAAGAATGGAAAGGGAAAAAGTAAATAGAAAGGGAGCTAAAAAAACGGCTTTGAAATATAAAATATCTCGCGTGATGAGGCAGGCAAGCACGAAAGAACAAGTATAAAAAGATAAATTGAAACTGGAGATGCATTAAACTTCGATATTGTTTTACAGGTCAACGAATCCGATCATGTTAGTGTAACTCTGGTAAACGTGTCGAGAAATCACAGTGGGATATACAAGTGCGAAGTATCAGCAGGTAAACCCACTTACCACACGTTGATCAGAAGAGCAAAAATGATAGTCGTAGGTAAGCATACAATTTCACAAATTCGTAATAATCTATATTCAATGTTTTATAATTTATGAAAACGACCTGCTACAGAATATCTTACTCTTGATGACTTAATTAACTTATTAAAGTATATTCCCTAGTAGCAAATTATCCTTTTTGGAATGAAAATTATATTTTCTTTAATAACTCGTATTTTTTTATATACTTTTCGTGTCTTTTTTTCCCTTTTCTATTTAATATTAATTGATAATTTAATAAACCATGTTTTCAGTATATTTTAATAAAAACCGTAACATTATCAACAAAATCGCAATCGTCCTAGTCCATCGTATTTTTGTAAGGAAACATTATACGAGTAGTTGGAGCAATGCTCGGTCTATACTACTCACTACAATCATTTCCAAGCGTTGGAGGATGAAAATATTCAGGCCCCTTTTCTTCCTCGGGTTCGATACTTAAAGCACAGAAATCCGAATTCCAGAGAGAAGAGTGGACATAAAAAACTGCAATAAAAAAAGATGCTACCGACGAAATGGAGGAGAGGAAAGGAAAGAAGTAGAGAGGAGAAGAACGGGGAAGAGTGGGACACAGGATCGATCGTTGGCCGGCAATAGTGACATTCCTTGCGTCCCGCTTTTCCCAAATAACGACGATACGTTTAACGAGAACTTTAGAGGCACATAACTCGCGGCACGGGATTTCCCTTTATGGTTCCCATTCCCGGAAACCGCCACGATTCTTTCTCCAGAGATTAAGGGATTCGATCTTCCCTCTTATTCCCTCTTATTCTCTCTCTCTCTCTCTCTCTCTCTCTCTCTCTCTCTCTCTCTCTTTCTCTGTTCCTCTCTTTCTCAATGGTCTAAAGTAAACCGAAAACGTGACGTCAGCGTATTCCACGCTACATGGAAAAAGTCCAGCTTAATGTACGATCGCGAAAAGTTACGCGGTTTTAGTTCGAACGAAAACCGCGCGAACGATCTTCTCAAGACGATAAAATCAGGAGCAGACGGGAGTTAGGGTTGATTTCACATAGGAATGAGAAGAGAGTTAGAAGTACACTTCCGGTCGGTCTCTGGCACTTCGCCAGACGTCGAATTAATGCCAGAGAGCAGCAGTCGCATGTGTTAAACGACATAATTATTATGCCTTAGACGCCCCAAAAACGGATCCGATTATCGGCAGTGAGAAAGAGCGCATAGCAGTCGGAGAAATACTCAGAGCAAATTGCACCTCCGGTGCATCCCATCCAAGCACTAACATTACGTGGATGCTCAACGGAGAACCTGTAAGTATCTCTATTTCTCTCTGGCCATTACTACACCCCTTTATTTCTCTATTTTCATTCGCTTATTCTTTTCCTTCTCTTTATCTTCCCCTTCTCTTCAATTATTCATCAACTATGTATTCGGTTTTATAATAAAATGTTGAATTTATCAACAAAAGTCTCGCATGTAAATCTTCGTTTCTTTATTTCTTCCTTACCTCCCATTTTTCTTTAATATTTTTTTCCTTCATTAATCATTCACCCCACTCCAATATTATTCTACTATAATATTTATAGATTATTTTCATTAACCAAATGCATTATTATCCTATAAGTAATTATTAACTGTAATAATATTTACAATATTTACTTGATTTACACTCTGACACCATTAAAAAAGAAAAAACTATAATTGTCCAAATGGATAAATAAATAAATAAATATAGATAGAACAAATATGAATATACCTCTCCATTAATTTTTGGCGAAAGTAAATATTTTGCGACCAGTGGTCGTATTTATCGTTATTGTGGAAAATGTTATTTACTCGTTGTCGATCATTGAAAAGAACTGAAACGTAATGTAAATGGTAAGGGAAAATAAGAGATTCCATGATTTAAATCTTTACGATTGTAAACACGTAAACCAGTTTGGCCGTAGCAGCGTAGCAATATGTTCCGACGTGTGCAGCTTGAATTGCGATTTAACGAAATAATTTGGTTGATTTAACAAATGCTACGGAATAACGATTTATTTGTGACATCGTAGCGGCTTTTGTACCTACTCCTTCCTATTTTCCCTCCATTTTTACCTCCTCCTCTTCCTCCTCTATTTGTATCACGAAACAGCGCTCACGTAGCGGCAACTTTTTATGGACGTATCACGATATATATCTGGGTAAATTTAATTCATGTCGAAGCGAGAACTCGATTGATCTCGAACGAGAGACTACGAAATATCAAATTACGACTCCGCTCACTAATTAAAAAATAAAATATGAAATAAAAAACTTTACAACATACGTACTAGAACTAAATCCAATTTGACGTTCATTTTTCTTTCATAGTCTTCGTTATCATCGTCGTCGTCGTCGTCGTCGTCGTCGTCATCGTTATTATTATTATTCTTATTATTCCCACAAGAGTTGAATAATTTTTATAATTTTCAAACATTAAGAAATTAGAATCAAAATATATATAAAAGAGAAAAAAATACATAATCAAAAAGGAAGGAGACAAAATGGATAAAAAACATATTTGTGCTACGACATCGTGTTGAAAATTCTTTACGGTGATATTAATATTTACGTTATTTTTAATAATTATCGAAAAAAAAGAGACAAAGAGATTATGTTCGCAACCAACGAAGGGAATGAAAAATCGTCGACACGAAAACGAAATATACGTTGTTGCAACGACTACCGGGATATTTCGCGCACTAACTGAAAATTCGCGTTTTCGTGTGAGCTCTGCTCTATCTCCCCCAAACCCTGATGACGTATAACAATAGCTTGTTCGCTCGAAAGCGCACGTCTGAACGAACTGCTCTCTATTTTTACATTTCTCGATTTTGGAAGGAAGGTAGGAAAGAAGGAGAACAATTGTAGTGGGGGTAGAGAGTTTCAAATCTTTTCTAACAGCCGTGACGCATTACGGTCCGTTTACTTCGTAAAAAAAAAAGCATCTAATATCCCGTCTTTTTTAGTTCCAGATTTTAAATGTTTTCGATTGGCTCTCCCAAGCTTTTACCTTTATTCCCTCCTATCTTTCTGTCCAGTATTTCTGTTTTTTAATCCGTATCCTGTATACATTAGGTTGTCAGGATATTTCTTTAAATCATAGATAAGACAAATTTATGTATTTAATAAAAATACCAAACGGCACCGATACTACTGGAAAGAAAAAAAAAGAAAGAGACATAGAAAAAAAGCAATAAGAAAAAAAGAAAAAAAATGTAACAAGCGATATTAATTGAGACTAGATAGTGAGAAATAGATTCGTTCGAGCGAACCACGATAACGGTTTTTTGGTATAAATCGAACGATCGAGGCTGATATGAAATTTCCGCTTCCGTGAAGCCTCGAGTGGTAGGAAAAAAGGTCGTTAAAGTGCAGAAAGCCTATCAACCGGTGGTTAACTTGCGTAAAGTGCAGGAGTCGCGTGGACCATGACGATCATCTGGTGTAGCCGGTCACTGGGTTAGAAAATCGCTCTCATCGATTGTCCAATGGCTACTTCCACTCTTCCACCATATCCCGAGTTAATACGTACGCTAGTATATATATATCTACATACACCCCCTCCCCCGTCTTATCTACGTTTTATACTTATATACTTTTGGTTACACTATCTTCTGTTATATATATGTGTGTTTTTCTTGTATAGGTAGTCTTAGATATAAGATAAGACACATTGGTATTTGTAGTGTGTATATATATATATATATATATATATATATAGGTATACTTGATCTTATGCCAAGAGGATCGAACCGCGCCTTCCAATTTCGTATCAACTTTTCTCTCATATTTTCTCGCCACCAATTTTTCCGTTTAGCTTCACGTGACTTTGCCGGAAATCTTTTTCATGGATCCAAAACATATCGAGGAATATTTTTAACCAAAAAAAAAACTTTTTCTCTTTTTCTCCATTATCACGCAAACAATATTTACTATTGTTTTTGCTAAAAAAAAAAAAAACGTATGGTATTTTTATCCATTGAATATTTCCTCTCGTATTTAACATTTTTGGAATTATTTAATTAACTACTCAGATACGGGGATTAATAAAATATAAAAAGTAAAAAATAGAATGAAGAAAAGAATTTCGACAAACAACGTGTTATTCGCCAAATCGTTTTTTATTTCGACAAATATACATATTACAAATTCGAAGCACGAACACGCATAAGTTTCTATTGGTTCACGAAATTAAGTTCGCGATCGTTAGGAAATGGAGGTACGAAAAACATGTTGAAATTCTCGACCTATGTCGTGGGTGGTTTCTTGGGATTCGTGGTACAATATTCAAGGATAGTATCTCCGAGGTCGTAACACGAGTTGACTGCTTTATGGAAATATATACATGGCTACTTATATATATACACGTATGTATCTATACCAAAAAATACGCTCAAGGTGGAGAAGAATATAGAAAGTATGAGACTTTGTGACTTTATGAGCATCTTTTCACATTTACGTGCGTCGAGTATGAAATAAGAAAAGGCAGAGAAGAGAATTCAAGAACAATCGAAGAGCTACCAATATTTTCATGAGTTTATCTACAATACTCATTGTCAATACAGACTTTTCCTCAAATAAGAGAACAACGGTTTTCTTGCAAAGAAATCGAAAGACACTCGATGTTTCGTTTAAAAGACATTTATCGCTGTCGCAATTGCTCAGAAATTAAATTTAAAATAAAACAAACATTTTATCATGGGAAAATGCGGTAACAGTCTGTTTCTATCTTTATTTCTCTTTCTCTTTTATTTTTTTCATTTTTTATCGGTTACGTAGGTTTACTTATTTTCGCAAGTAAATATAATAGTATAATGTAGAAATAATTTTACGTTATCGAAGCTAATAATATTAAAAGGTTGACATTTTGAACATGAGAATTTGAATTTTCCAGTTTAATTCAAATTGAAATGTGTGTGTGTGTGTGTGTGTGTGTGTGTGTGTGTGTGGAGTTTTATAAAAAAAAAAGAAAATGAGTATTTTCTTTCATATTAAAAAAAAGAGTATCTTTAATTTTACACGAATAATTTTTAAAAAATTTGAGACAAACGCTAAATGTTCCTAAATCAAAGTAAAGACGAAATACGGATTCACGAAAATCTCGTTTGCCGTATATGTATCTCGCTATTTCCTAATAGCTTCTAAAAAGAAAATTCACATAACCTATTTTTGTTTTGAAATGCAATTACACCGATTGGAAAAAACAAATTCGTGTCTTTTACGTGGCTCCAATTACATTACTTTCTTTTCAATCGTATTAACATTTTCTAGATTGCTTTTCAAAGAAAAACTTATTTCCTCTTTTCAATTTCCCTTACGATGATTTCTTGCACGTGTATAAGCAAAGCTTAAAAACAAAAAAACGATTAAAAAAATTTATTGATACTTTTAAGTAAACCTGTACTCCGTTATTTGTTATTGTAAACATTTATGGCTACATATAGTTCCAATCTAGGAAAGATCGATGATATTTTAAATCCATAAAAATACATGTGAAAACAAATAATACAACTAAAAAAATTGAATAAATAAAAACGGTGTGTAAGTAAACGAAAATATTTAAAAAGTATATCGAATGAAAATAAAAAGTATCAATCAATTAAATAAACTTTGCGTATTGTGCAAAATAACGGGAATATATATATGTATTTGGGTATCTACAACTCGGTTTACCAACACATTACGAGAATGAAAGATTATCAGAGATACACCAAAGATACATTGAAGGAAGATAAATATGTGTCGGAGAGTAAATGAAGATGTGCATATACAGTCACGTAGAACAAGTCAACGTGCGTCTATCCCTTTCTCTCTGTTTGTTTTTTTCTCTTTCTTCCGCTCTTATTCTTTTGCCGTGCACGTGATTGCGAACGATGAAAAAAAAATGAAAAAGACAGAGAAAGACAGATGGATTATGCAGAAGGGCGGACAGCATCAGTTGCAGAGATGGCGGCAACAGCAGTTTCGTTCCTTGCATTTTATGAACCCGGCTAGTAGTTGTTCGACGTCATCATCGGACACGATACATCTCGTGCGTTACTCGAAGCAATAACGCTGAGAGAAAAGGAGCGAGAGAGAAAAAAAAAAGAAACAAGAAAGAGAAAGAGAGAGAGTTACCTCTCTGTCTCCGTCTTTCTTCAAGCTCTCATCCGACATCTTCACTCTTTATTACTTTCCCTGAAAATGTGATCTCTGTCAGTTCTTTTTACTCTTTCTCTCTACCTCTATCTATCTCTCTCTCTCTCTATCTTTCTCTTTTTCTCTCTCTCTTTATTTTTTATTTTCCAGAATCGAAAATTTGTGTAAATATATCTAGAGAGAGATTATATCTGGAACGAGGAAATTAATCGAAGTATCATTTGGAATTTATACAAAAATATTGAATTTATACGATCGAAAATATTTCATACCTTTCAAAAATTAAAAGTAATATAATAATAAATTAAATAATATAAAACTATATATCTTTTGGATTATTATAATCTTTTTCAACAATTCTTAATTAAAATAATTACACGTCGAAACAAATTCATTAGAATACGATTTATGTCATAAATAAAAATAAGAATAGTAATAATAATAGGGATTCGATATTTCCGTCCATTAACATTGGCATTTTGTTTCGAAATGTTTAATATTTTAAGTCATTTTGGGGAACAAAATAAAAGAAGAAGACATGTGTCTGTATTTTGTATTACTTTTTTTTTTTCCTTTTCTAATACCTCGCAAGCATAGCTCCAATGTCATGTAACCAAGTTTAGGGCGTGCCAAATGGCGTAACATGATTTTTTCTTTATCCTTTTCTTTCTATCTCTCTCTTTTTCTCTCATTCTTTCTCCCTGGGTATCGTAACGCGACGAGATGACGTTTTTATAGAGAAGCCTCTTCCATGCCTCTATGTACATTTCTGCCTACGCACTGAAATACGCAACGTAAACGTGAAGCGAACAAAAAAGAGAACTTGTAGAAGAAAGAAAGAAAGAGAGAGAGAGAGAGAGAGAGAGAAAAGAAAAAAAGAAAAGAAAGAGAAATGTGAGATAGGGTAGAGATGGTTTCTACGAAAGGAGATGGGCTACACGATGGCACGAGCTTTATGCTTTATACTTTATGGATGCGTCCTCTGGTCTCGCATCATCGCGAGTCCACGGACTTGATGCATAGTCTCGTTTGTTCCCCGAAGTAATAACACCGAGAGATACTCGCCTACCATTTTCTTCCCTACTATTCCTTTGGCCTTTTTTTCTTACTTCTCGAAGAAAATAGGAGTCGATCTCGCGACGATGTTTCATAATAAAAGTGCACGAAATTCAGACTATTTTTTATTCCCAATGCTTCCCACAATGTTCTTATTATTTACTCTTGTTCTTGATTAAATAACATAATATCTTTCTTACATCGAATTTAATCGATTACATTTACCAATATGTCATTAAATTATTTTTTTTGTGTAATTATATTCACAGATTGCGAGCAACGATTCACATTTTGGAATACGATCATATTCGATTCATCTAGAGGACGACGTCATTAAAACGAAATCGCATATACAATTTAAAATCATCAATGAAATGTTTCGTAAAGGTCGACTTCACTTACGCTGCATAGCATTCATTTCTGATGTATACCGAAAATCTGCAGACATGGAAATAGCTGTCGACGAGCCGCTTCTTGCCTCTATTACCGGGGATGCTTATTCGCACAGTCACAGTAAGTCATAATTCTATTCTTCATTATCTCATTATCTCATTTTCGCTATGGATGAAGTTGGAACGCTACTCGAACTCCATAAATTCATATTTTTTGTATCATTAGAGAGAAGAAGAGAGAATATGAAATTCCACGTATATACTGATATATGTAGGTATATAGAATTCCGGTCTAATTTTCTTGCGTTAACCGTACGGTGAATTTAATAAAATTTACTTCAGATGCCACGTATCGAAACTGCTTAACCAAAGCCGTAAGTTAACCGTGCTTTGCAATCAACACAAGAGGAACTATCGTTAACTACGTCTCGTAGTTAATTCAAACTGTAAATTAGTATAGTGAGTGGTAACGGAAATAGTGTAGGAAATTGTACAATGTAACGTAGTTCGATATACCTCCTTAAACTGTAATTACTCTTTCCGTTCTATGGATTCAATGGCAATGACAAACTAAGCACATTTCTCGCGCATATACGAAAAAGCGATAGTATTACATCAGAGATGCGCAAATTGCAACGTTATAATAGATACACGCACCTTCACATGGTTACATATCAGTTCGTTATTAACGCTTCAAGAATTTCAACGATCACCGTAGTTACTTTTATCCCTTCTATGTACTCTCGATATTTGCTTATCCTTTCAATTTCGTGTTGATTAAAAAATACATTGTTACCTGCAAACGTTCTGTTCGATGTATTTTAATTTGTTAAAAAAATTTACAAATATTATTACTTATATAATAGATTAAGTTCGAAAACGAAAGAATTCTTTTTTATTTTAATTGACTTGTTTTGCTAATAATTATTAATATTAATATTAATATCATTATTATATATACCTTTGACAAGAGGACTCAAAAGGTTAATTAATCAGTTATATTTGATGTAGAAATTAACTGACCGCGTTTTTGAAACAAGTATAAATTTGGAAATTTTGCTTACCAATAGTTTTGGTTCGGACTATTTGTCAAACATTTCATAACTATAAATGTTGATATTTAAATGTTAAAAAATGATAGGCGATTAATTTATCATTATAACCAATGTTATAAATAACTTAATATCAACGCACCGAATTAATTTCTAAACCCAATTACTAACAGTTATATTAATAAACACGGTATATTCGTATATAATACCATTTTTTATAATTATTATTATTATTATATCCTTGATAAAAAGAATCAAAAGTTGATCAGTTAGTTATAACTAACAGTTATTAGAAAAGTCAGTATATTTCGTCAATGATGTAGTTCGAGAAGAGGCGTATTCCGTACTTGGTAAAGACTAACCGGCGACAATAAAATTATGGCGCCGAGCAGGACCGTAAATGTATCGGGTCGAGTGCCATCTTTCACGTGAATCACGCCACCCCCGTGACAGTTATGTGACTCTTCTGGCGGTATCAAGCTCTCGCCAAGAAAGCAAAGGGGAGGACGACGCGATTGTTCCGCCTGGGAAAGCAAAGCCGTTATGTCTGTTGCAGAAAATGGGATCGTCTCCAACGCCGCTATCTAAATTATTATCCGCTATTCCTCTTTCTCTCTTTCTCTTCATACCTCTTTCTCTCTATCTATATCTCAGACTCGCACTCTACTCATTCCCTTCAACGTTTTTCTCGTTTTCTCTCTTCATCTCATATCGCTCGCTTTTAATACGCGTCTCTTTACCGCGCGTTCTCGCACCATTATAAACAGATGCACCAGCTGAAAAAGGTGTATCGCGAATTCTGTATACTCGTTGCTCCTATTGTTTGTTTAATAATGTTATCTTTGCATCTTTGCTCATTAAAATAAAAATATAAAAAGAAATTGTACATATGTATACATATATATATATATATACTTATTTGTTGTATATAATATATATATTATACGTGTATGTATGCATATATACGTAGATATTCATTAGGAATAATAATCTTTTTAAATGAGTTTAAATTAATAAGTTAAAACGTCGAGAGGTGATTTGGTATGTTCCTCTTTAAAATCGTTGAGTCGTTCGAAGTACCATCCATCTCCTTCCTTGACTATCTCGAAGCGCCATTAATCAATGGGGAATTTAGCAATTAAAGCTCTAGTTTTATTAACGTCTCGCTTCAAACCCAATTCTGTGCGGTTCTTCTCAACAAAGATGGTCATAGCAAAAAGGAGAGATGGAGAGAAATAGAGAGAGAGAGAGAGAGAAAGATACACAGACAGGCAGAAAACGAATAACAATATTTCATTTAATCTCTTGATACAATAATTTCAATTTAAAAATATTTCCTATAACGCTAAAGTTAATTAATACGAAAGAACGAAAATATTATATTTAAAAAAGCTCAAGGTAAAAACTTTAATATCCAGATTGTTTGTTCTAAAATTTGTTCTCACTTATACTCGATCTCATTCTATTCTTTAGTTAACAAACAACCCTTTAATTTTCGTTCTCCCAATCAAAAAGTTATATATAACAGCAAGTACCGTCTTTGAGCGAGAAAATACCTCGACGTATAAAAAAACTCAGAAAAAAACGAATTATCGTTGGCGGAAGTGACCTACTTAAAGGTTTACACCAGTAAAAGCCATGGATTCCGTGGCAGTCTGAACCCATTTAACACTTTCGGTCGCGAGTACTANGCTCGGGTAAGAGTCTTTCTCCCTATTTCTCAACATCGATAACGATAGTATTGCCAATTCGATTGCCAATAACATTACTCCGCAGTAAAAGCAGCGTAAACGTACTGTTAAAGGACACCCCTTAGCTCCCCCTTAGCTTCTACTATCTGTTCTTTCTTCCTATCTATCTATCTATCTATCTATTTATCTTTCTATCTATATGTCTATCTATCTATCCATTTATCTATCTATTTAATTATCCATCTGTCTATTTACGTTCCTAACATTTATTGTTCCTTCTCTCTTTCAATCAAAAACTTTTTCAGTAAACTTACATTTTCATTGAATTTCTCATTCCTTCGAAACAAACCAAATAGATAGATTTCCTTGTATCCCATGTATAAAATATAGATAAAAATAAATCTTAAATGTAACGTTATATATATATACATATAAGATACTGTCGATAGCAGTTACGTACGTTATTGATTTTATTTTAAAACAAGTGAAAAATAAGATAACGAGAAATATTTTACTATGCTTGTTAAATATCCTTTTCTCTCGTTATTCTTTAAATATTCTGTGATGAATAAAGGAAAGAGAGAATAAATGGTAGAAACAAGGCAACTCTTACGAGAAGATGACCGAAAGGGAAATGAAAATATGGAAATTTATTTGGACTCTCATACTGCGCTCACTGAAAATGTTCGCAAATGCGAGACACTTCAACGAGCATTTCTGTTCCTGGTTAAGCTTTTCCCTTTACCAACAACTACTCATTCTACCTCATCCCGAGAAATAGCGAACAACTCATCTAACTAACGGCTGCTCGGAAAACTATTTAGTAAATAGTAATATAGTCAAATATTGAAAGATAATACAATATAACCAAAATATTCGGATGTGTACGTACATCGATTGGTAAGAATTAAAAAAAAAGATCTATTTCATTTTGCGATAGCTGAAATAATTCAATAAAAAGAAAAAGAAAAATAATGCAAAGAATAAAAAGATAGAAAAATAAAATACAATAATATATACTGAATTTAATAGAGCAAATAGAGAGAAAGAAACTATACGAAGATATCAAAATCGCTATCTCGATCGGTTTTATTCCGAAGGAAGGAAGGAAGGTTTCGAGATCGTGAGAGAGGCATGTGACTCGATATCGAATCACGAGGTCGGAATCGATTTTATTCGTTTGCCCTCGATATCGAACAGTTTTAATACAGTTCGTTTCGTTCGGGATCCTATGCGTGTATGTATGTATGTATTATATACGTATACGTGTATATGTGCTGCACTATAGAACGAATCTCAAGGATAACCTCACTCCTATGCACGGTGACGCCAATCACGTCACGAGATCGGCTCTTTGTCTTATTCTAACGTGCATTCAAATGCAAATTCGTTGTGACCCAATTCCATCGGCAGAGAATTGCATCTCTCATAGTGGCATACTATAGTATACTATTCGAACAGACAGTCCACGTAATATTTAAGCGTCCACACACACGCGCGTACGTGTAAACATATATATTTGCATTTACATGAGAATGATATATTGCAGTTTTGTTAACGAACTAATACCTTTGACTATATGCACTATAGAAGTTCATTCTTTGAAAGAAATCTACTGTGAATTATAAGCCTTATTATATTTTCTGCATCGAATAGTATTCACAAAATTGCCACTGACATATGATTTGCTGTCTCTCTGTCTCTCTGTCTCTCCTGTAGCTCTTTACAAAATTTTTCATGAAATGACACGAAGAACAGTACGCGGTTTGAATGCGGTTAGACTGTGGTTAAACCGCATAGCCTTGTCAATCAAAACGAGACGATGTAAACTACAAAATGAATCGAATAAGCTGTAAATTTGATTGAAAGGGGAGAAATGTCATGTATAAAATCGTGACGAGTCCTCTAAATCGTGACTCGCATTTATTCCTCTGTTTGCTAGACTTATTTTCAAAAATTAAGGAAAACAAAGGTATTAATGAACATATTTCTATTCGAAAAAAAATAAAAGGAAAAAAAGAAAAAGAACGACAAAACCAATATAAGAAAAAAAATATCCATGGGTAATATAAAAAGTTTTTTGAATAAATTTCACATGTATATATACATATATATATACATACATATACATATATTCATACGCAAGGGCTTAAAATAAACGTACAAATGGCTAACGAACATAATCAACGAGTAACACCGCTCATGCACTCGGTTCTAAAACGTTACACTGAATCATTAAAAGCAAAGCTTCATAGCGAATCGGTTTTATTCGATTCACTCGTCATGATTAATAGAAGTATTTTGAAAAAAAACTTGGTATAAAGTCGAAAAACCAATTACATGATATAGACGACAAAAACGGAGCTAGTATCAAAGTTGGTATGAAAACATTGGATAGGGAGAGCGAAAAAGAGAGAGGAAAAATGAAAGAGTAAGAGAGATAGATAGATAAAGAAAAAAAGCAACGTGTAGCGTTGATGAACGTGAATTTTCTACTCCTCCCACTCTCTCTTGTCCCTTCCTCTACGGCTTTGTCCCACTCTAATTCTCCTTGTATCCTTCGAACGAGAAGAGATATGCGTCCACCTGAGTGATGATCCATCCATCGTCGAACGTGTTATACTCTGTTATCCTAGGTGTCGAATCTGTTTTGACAGGAAACACGAGCATGCTTCCGGATTCAAAGAGAAAGGGAAGAGAGAAAGAGACAACTAGGGAATAAAAGAAAGCAAGAAATAGACCGAGAGAAAAGAAGAGATAGTGATAGAAAGAGAAAGAGAAAGAGAGAGAGAAAGAGGAAGAGAGGAAGAGTAGTAGTTCAGTGATAGAAGGAACGAGGGTGCACGAGCGGATATTTCGAACCTCGCAAACCGACGTTTTCGATTCGATTCGGGCTGACAAATAATTGGCTATTCGCCAAATATCGACGCAGCTTATACATTCTCTCTCTCTTTCTCTCTTTCTATTCCCGATGATGGTTTGATTGGACGTTTTACAACACGACATTTATACGGGCCAAACAGGGAGGAATTTTCTACTAACTTTAAGCTTAACTTACGTTCCTTTTTACATTTTGTCCATCAAATTCACACTACGTGGAAGAGAGAGAAAGAAAAAGGGAGAAAGAGAAAAAGTTACATAAGAATCTATCGTAATTCTCATCTCATTCGAGTTCTTTTTCTTCCTCTGTCTTTCCATCCATGATTTCTTCTTTTCAAGGATTCTCTAACGTCCCTTACGTATCTCTTTTTGAATTTCTCGACGAATTCTTTCTAACACTTATCACGTTAGACGAGGCGACTGTAATCCTTCAAAACACTCGATGTCGGATTTAGCGTACGTATTCGCATAGCAGTTTTTTCCTTAGAAGCATATTAACATGACTTATATTACTCACGGAACTACCAAACATTTTCCTTCTTTTTACTTATAACAATCTCTTCTCTATGAATCGTCGAAATAGATAAACGTAAGTTTGTTAGTTGGTGACTCGGAAAGACTAAAATGATGCTTTGCTATTATGTTGAAACGCTTCTTTTAACGAATGGAAGTGCTCCAACTGACGGAAGTCTAGAATATAGTAGAAACTCTGAAACGAAGGTAAAACAAAAGAGGCAAGCGGTAGATATCGTGGTAGAAAGAGTGGGAGGTTGTGTGGGAGGATGAGGAGATAGGTGTAGTGAGTAGTAGGAATGGGTGGAAGAAAAGCAATCTAAACTTTTTCGGCATGGCCTGGCAAGAATTAAGGCGGAATATAGAGAAAAACGAGAATCGTTATTCCACTCTACGGAAAAACGTTTATTCATCGCGAGGGAATCGATGCGCCAAAGTCGTTAGCAATATACCGTGCGTTTTACCGAAACCAAAGCGAGAAGGAAGAAAGTAAAATAAAATAAAGAACCTTCTCGCGATACCGAACGATACTTCTCTCTTTAAAGAGTTCAACGGGAAAGCTATCAAATCGATTTACGAAAAAAGTTGAATTTTATTTTTTAAAAGGAAATAATAATTACTTTATAGAATAATGAATGTATTATTAACGATCGGTGTAAGAAAATGACTACATTCTACTTTATATCATCATCATCATCATTATATATTGTTCTATAACTTATATTACAGTTAAGGTATCATTGTGTTATTATTATTATTATTATTATTATTGACATTATCTTTATTCTTCTTTACAGATATACATAGAGTCGAATATAATTAATTCCTTCAATTACTTTAGAAAATCTACTTACTAGATACTAATGTACTCGTTGATGTTAACGGAGTTTATAACAAACTTATTCACTTTCCATAAGCTTTCATTTTGAAGATAATAAATTATATAATACGGGTTTAACAGGACAAATATTTATATGTAACTAAAGCTTCTACCTTTTCTTTGTTATAAGAACACAAATAAATGTTTACAAATATCTACTTATGGTTAATCTTACAAACAACGTGACCTAAACTGTTTACTCGCGCACATATTTATCTAATTTAAAACGATACTAAAATAAAACGATATTTAAACATGTTTTACATCATAAAAAGAAATGTATTTTCAAAACTATATTAAAATGTTATTCAAATTTGATCGATAAACTTGAATAGGAGTAAAAAGCGAGTGAAAAAAGAAATTTACGAATAAAATCCGATATAAAGAGTGCCAACAATGTTTGCATTTTTTATATAAAAATAGTTATGTAAGATATTAAATGAAAATCCTTTAAGAAATTTCACGTAATATTAAATAGCATTTCTAAGCAATCATTATCACTAGGTACGAAGAGTTGACGATAAGGATTACTGAGAGTTTCTCAAAAGATCTTCAAATTCTCTAGAAGTTTAACAAGATCTTAAAGGCAAGGTAGATAACACGGGTAGAATACGCGAGTTCGATTACGGCACGTGACGACTCCAAGCATATATTGAAGATTTTGCTAGCAAAACGTGGCACGTAAGAGAAGGGCGAACACATAAAACGAAGCTCGTAAAAACGAAAGCATTTTTGCTTCGAAAAAGTGTGCTCACGAAGCTCGAAAAGGTTACGCCGGAATTGAAGGGCAAATAATCTTAAGAAAAAAAGTGAAAAAAGGGAGAGAGAAAGTAACAATCAAGTTCCTAATAGAATCGTAGTATAACAATACGCTGTTGAAGATTGTTACGTCGTTCGCAGAACGCATCGTAGGACGTTTGAAATCTCTCATCTCACTCTTTTAGACATTTCTTGTTCGTATATAATAACTCGGAAAAACCATTCCTTCTCTTCCATCTCTTCCTCCTCCTCCTCCTCCTCCTTTTTCTTCTTCTTCTCATTCTCCTCTTCTTCTTTCTCTTTTTTTCGAGTTCAAAAGTTTCTGGCAATCCTCCAGACTGCCGTCGATATGAGTGAACAGGAAGATCGTTAAAAATTGTAAGGAGATACTCGTAGGAAATACACAAATTGGAATAGTTCCGCACTCTTCTATCTTTTAACCGCGCCTATTCCAACAGAACAACGAAGACAAGATAAAAGCTAAACAACGGATGGAAAAAGAAAAATGCAATGAACGAATGAATGAAATAAGGTCGTCCTATTCGCGGTTACTCTCTCGTCTAATAACAGGAAAACGTGGAAACGATTTTACACGTAATCCATGGAAGCCCACGTAATAGCAATTATCGCTTTTCGCGTTTACTCATCCTTGCATTTCATTGCAAATCCCTGACTCAATATATGGTTCTGGATCATCGATCAAGAAATTACGTTTAATTATTCTAATACGAGGGGTTTCGTATTCTCATTCGACGTTTATATACACGATAAACCCTTCTCAGCGAAAGTTATTTTCGTTTTTATCATTAACTTAGACCGATTATTACCAATCCTTTGCACGTTTGATCTTTTTAAAATTATTTTTTATTTTTAACACAGGAAGTTTGTCGATTAATAATAAATTATCATCGTTAATAAAAATAATTAAAAAAAAAAGAACGTATTAAAATATTCATATGACATCTACCTTCCAAAATTTATCTCCAAAATTTCATTAAGCTTATTACATCATAATTTAAATATTTTCATATAATACTCACCTGAAAAGGAAAAATAGGATAAAAAATTAAATAGAAAATATATTTCTGATAGAAAATAATATACTTTTTTTAAAAGCTTCCCTTATAATATTTTGTATTTCTTTGTAAAATAAATCACATGTACGTACAATTTTAAATTTACTGCTACCACATTATTACATATCAATCAATACTTTAAATCTCAAAACTTCCAGAGGAACGATTAAATTTATATATTATTCGAAATATCTTATAAAACATGTATGAATACATACATGTGAGTAAACGCTTACATAAGAGCGTTTAAAATCCTTCGAAAAATATTCTATGGTAAAAAGATAAACGTAATAAATCGACGAACAGAATCGAGTAGAGTCTTCCCTTATCCTGAAAAAATAATATTGGAAAGAATACATATATCCTCCTAGGTTTCAGAATCATTAAGCCCATCTTATTATTCGCTTCGATCAAACATTTATTTGTTAATTTTAACTCGGGTTTACTTTATGAAAGAACTTTTTTAATTTGTTTTTATTTCGAATCTAGGTCAAAATAAGAACGACAACGTGAGGTTTATTAAACGCTCGAACTTGCAACCACCGAACAAAAAGTTCGGTTGGGATTGATAAAGATTCTCTAGTAGATTTATCACTGACGCGAGTTAGCCCCCGGGACGAACGAAGACGAATGCGTCCGGACAATAAATGACTGCTACTCCTCGGTAATAACGAGTGCACGCGCTGGAAAGAATTATCGCTTGATCCAGTCCATTGTCCTGCGCATAGACCCCAACGATATTTTACGTTAGCGCGCTAATAAAAATCCAACGCACGACAAACTCCAAGCCATATCTCCCTTTTCCCTTTACCTAACTTTCTCTACCATTCTACGTTGATACGATTGATTTTTATTTGGTAAAAAATCGAACTCTTTCGAGCCATCCGTAAACATCAAATTTCTCAGAATAGATTAAGTTTATTTAACTTCTGGTACCAAACTCTTTAAAATATTAAAGAAAGAGAAATAAAGAAAAGTTCTGAAAAAAAATATTGAAAAAATAAAAACAAAAAGAAATATGAAAAGTCTCTTTCTCTCTCTCTCTCTTTCTCTCTTTTTTTCTCTTCCTAACGAGGAATCGAACAAGCCGTAATTTTGCGGTAGGTAAACGAATAGAAAAAAAAGGTGAAAAAAGTAAAGTTCGAGTTAATAGTTCGAACTCGTCGATCAAGGATATTGCCGACGAAGCATTTTATACTCGAATATATATCGAAAAGAAATACATAAAAGTCCGTGTGCTTATTCGTGTATTTTGAAGCAGTTTTCACTGGAAAGCACGAGAAGGGTGGTACCGCATAGTCGTTCTCAAAGCCTCTTTTTTATTTCTCACGTTAAAAATACCGTGGGAAAGTTTATTAGCCAAATGGATACGGGTGATAAAAACTTCCCTACGGATTTATCGAAATCGAAGAGAAAAAAAGAATAGAAGAACAATAGAGAAGATACTGTCCTTGCTGTCAAATAAAAAGATCGAATGTATCTCGCAATCGACATGCCTAATTAACTGACTTACTTACCGTATTATTATCGTATCGAAACAAATAAAAAAAAAAAAACAATAAGAAATACTTTAAGTTTTTTCAAGATCAAACGTGAGATAACCAAATCGAACTCCTTTAACTTTAACTCTCAATATACTTCGATTTCGATATAACTCGAAGAAGTAAAGCAGACATAAGAGCGTTTGAAATCCTTCGAAAAATATTCTATGGTAAAAAGATAAACATAATAAATCGACGAGTCGAATCAAATAGAGTCTTGCATTATCCTTCAAATATAATATTAGAAAGAATTTGATTTTGAAAATGTTTGAATATTACCTAAGCTTAAGATCAAAAAGATAAAAAGGTTTAAAATTATTCAGTGGTAGAAATTTCTAATATAATAAGTAGAAAATTGCTCGTTAAATCTTAAAAACGTAGAAATTATTTGAAACGCAAAGAGAAAGGCTTTTACTCAACGTTAGTCAACTATCTTTTCTCTCCTTCTCTCCCTGTCTCTCTTTCTTTCTCTCTCTTTCTCTTTACCATTATCTCTCTTACATGAACACTCATAATCGCAATAATGAAATAGATTAGAATTTCATCAAAGAACATCGCTTCGATGCGCTTCATTAAATACTCTCCCTTTGTATCAGCGACATCGGAGACATAATTTAACTCGTGCGTGTTCGTCTACTCATGTGTGTACACTAATACAAGTTCTTATGTATGTCTCTTGTCTTACTACATGGGATTAAATTTACGAGACGGAAATGCACTCCTAAAAACACATTTTCCAAGAGTATCCTTTCCGTTAGACATAGTCAAATCCATCACGATTAAAACATGTTACACGATGCATTCTTCACTTTGTGATTTAAACGATTCATAAATAAAGAAATATACGTGATGACATTAAAATACAAGTCCTTGAGCGAATCAACAAGACGAAGTAATAAAGTTTTTTAAACAGAGTCAATTTCCCTTTTATTACGCTTATCTTCCTGTTGGTCTAGTTGTGAGACTTCTTTTCCTTTTTTTTCTTTTTAATTCTTATTCTAACCAAAGTATAAAGAAGAAAGAAAATAGAGACAACGTAATAAGAAATACGGCATAAAGAAAGACTGGGATGCATACAGAAAAAAAAAATAACTAAATTTAAGAGAAGAATGTAACGCTTGGAAATTATTTTCTTCATAAAAAAGAAAGAAAAAGAAAACTCCTTATTTTCACATTTGAATGAAATTTTATCCTGGAATACATTTTATTACATTTCTTTCTTTCCTTCCCTCACATTGTTGATAACCTTGTAAATGAGGTACAATGTAAACGTTATTATCCGAATATTTTTATTTCAGGAGACTAGAAAAATTTTGTACTATTTTTGCTTAACTTAATTACTTTATAAAAAATATCATAAAACATATGACACTTTGAAAAATCAATACGAATATTTATTTTTTCATCGTAAACACAAATTTCCCATTGTCAACGTATACAGAAATAATAAATAGATAAACAATAAACTTAAAACGTCCAACACTGATCGAGTTACGTATACCCAGTATCAAGATCGTTTCATTGTATCAATCTACCCTAGTATTAACACGCCCATGCTTGGTATACTATATTTTAGTGAATAACTGAACCTCGTTTTCTGATCACCTGATACTTTTGTAAGTGATAGAGAAAATGTGAGTTAGCAATTGTTAGAATCACAATTACATTTAGTTAAGTTATTCTTATTATTATTAAGTACATTTTATAGTATCAATATTTACTCTACAAACAAATAGGTTATTAAATAAAAAAAAAATATGCTAAAAAATAAACGATTTTTACGTATTCACCAAATTCGGTACCGTATACAGTTATTGATACATATGCCCTGTTAATGATACTTGCCTAAAAATGGCTTTACACGAAATATTGTTAATTTGCCTCAATGGACCTTCATGCTAGTAATTACGATAGTAAACTAAATTAAAAAATTGAAAAGAATTGATTTTATAATGACTTATTTTATAATATAAACAATTATAATATATTCTTTCTCTATTATATATTATCTTATAATATTCTAATTAAAATTATTTAAAATATATTTATATATTTATTTTATTATCAGTTATTTATTACATATATATATAAAATAAATCATAAAATTAACTTTCTTAAAATTCGTTGACCTTGGTCACTATCATAATTACCGGCACCATTAGAACCAGTTGAAACATTAAGAAAACATTAAGACAAGCCGCAAAAAAAATGAAAAATAGCAATAAAAAAGTAAGTTCATTTGCCTAGAATGTTCCCGACAAACTGGTCCAATTATTTTGCACGTTTCGTCGCGGACGAAATTACCATTGGGTACTTTTCCCCAAGGTTCTTTGCATCTTCCAACGGCGTTAGTTCGTCGAGGTTTGGCGAAAATGCGAGTCAAGCGTTAATTTACTTTTTCCATCCTTTCTCCAGGAGTTACTACTCGATCTCGCTTCTTTTTCTCTTCTTTTTCGCTTCGTCTTCGTCCCTTGTTTCTTTCCGACCCCTTCTTGAAAATTTAATCGCGGGGAACCGTGATGTTGTCCTTAATACGATTTTTTACCACTCCTACGGTTTTCTTTTTCAACCTTCCTTTGCTAAAACTTTTTATCAATTCGCTTGAAATTTCGGAAAATTTGCACCAATGCTTTTTCTTCAAAAGTATTAATGAAATAGAAAATTAGAAACAGGAAGCAATAAAATAATTCGTATGTCGTTTCAATGTAATGAAGTACAAGTAGGATTGAAAAGCTTTTCATAATTTATTTCAATTCACGACTAACGTTGCCATTATGAGCGTAAAAGAACTTCCAAAAGTGAATGAGATGAAAATGAAAAAAAAAAAAAGAAATATCTTTCCGTAATAATATATTTTGCGAAAAAAATGTTGAGAAATTCATTCTGAATTCTTAAATTTAATGATATTTTTCGAAAGTATTATAGAAATAATGGATTGTAAAATTTGTCAATTTTCAAGATTTGGTTGTATAGAAAACTAAGAGATAGATTTTATATTCGAATCGTATTCAATTTGAAATTAATTTAAAGTAGCATATATTATATATATGTACGTAATATTTAGCTTTAAATAATTTTGTATATAAATTTGATGGATAATAACGATTTGACGTTAAGTAGCGAATAAAAAGTTACAAGATACGATCTAAAGCACAATGCTTTAATTTTGCTTGTATTTTGTATTGATTCTGTTAATATAAGATACCTTATTGTCTCACGTCGAAATTATTCTGCAATTCTGTTCTTCCATTCTATCTCCCTCTCTCTCTCTATCACTCTCTATCTCTTTCTTTCTCTTTCTCTCTCTTTTCTCCTTTTAGGTTTAAAGGAAAGGTTTAAGGGGAGAACGATAAGAGGATATCCTCTCGATGTTACAGCATGGTAGATACGATTTTATCAAAATGGCCCGAGGACATACTGGGGGGCTTATTCCCCAGAGATTTTCGCAAAATGCATTGTCTATATATACTTCATACCCATCGTCGGGATGTTAAGATACTAACCGTTTTACGATTCTCTCTGTTACCTTTGGGATATGGTACGCTTTTAAAGTTATTTGCGAGCGAATGATATATCGTTTAGTACTAGTTACTTCTTTCTCTCTCTCTCTCTCTCTCTCTCTCTCTCTCTCTATCTTTTTCCTCTTTCTGCAACTGATAAATTACAGTAGAATAGTTATAGAACACCGTATGCATTATTTTAACAAGCTTAATTTTTTTACCCTACAATGATACGTACACATACGTATACATATACATATATATATACGTATAAATAATTTTCTTCGCGTAATATCAAGTGAGATAAGAAATAAAGTGAAATTACTCATTAGATAATAGGTTTAAGACAAATAAAGATCAATACTTTTTTACTCAGAGTTTGATATTCCTTTATATTTTGATATAAAAAATATAGTATTCTATATGAAGAAAAACAAAAGTTAATTTTCAAATATCCAAAACGCCTCCACTTATAAAAAAAAAAGTAAATCCAGTACATAATTTTACCCCTTTAAAAACATGCAACTTTTTTAAATATAAAATTTTTTCGTGCAACGCATATTTTGAAAGTTATAGATGATTCACAAGTTACTTGGACAACTATATATATAGTATATCTTCAATGATAAACAAAAAATTCTTTGTAATTATCATTGTAATTTCATTCTAAATTGAACCATGTTTGTTTTCTCTCTTTATGTCAACAGAATCAAGTGCAAGTGTCGTTACTAACCAACGAGTTTGGTACTACAGAGCGATGACTTCGATTGCTTTTGCTACAACGATCATAGCGATGACCGAAGCTTTGACGAGGGGACAACTTACGAGTGCTGGTACTCAGTACAAGGTATCTTATCCGCGACATTAAAGAGAACATCATTGCCACTGTCTAACCCAAATACATCGTCCATGTAAAACCTAGTAGTCTAGGGCTTCCAGTTATGTATGTTACTATGTATTGAAGTAGATAGTCGAATAACATTTGTTTTGATTTCATTGAAAACAAATGAGACGAAATAATGTGACAAGAACAATTAAAAGACAAAAGAAAAAATAATTAAAATGAAAATAACCTAACGCGATGATAAAATATATATATATATACAATACTTATATAAATATAAAAAAAAGACGAAAACAAAAGACGGTGACGCGTCGCGTTTATTAAAAAGAAAACAAAATTAAAAAAAAATAAATAAATAAAAAAAAATAAGAATAAAAAAAGAGAAAAAAAACCCCCATTGTAAAATCTACAATAACCTATTGTATAAGTATATAACGCAGTAACTTTTAAACATGTTATCTTTTTGATGTAAATTATTGATTAAGAAGTGGCAAAGCAAGGTAAATGACGAAAGATCGTTCGTTCGTTCGTTCGTTAAAATAAACGAAGTAAAATATATATAAATATGTCCTATTAGAAGAGAGAGGAATTATGTGCGTGGAGGATACTAAAAGTTCTAGCGAGAGAGGAAAATATTGGACAATCAGGAATAATTTCCGATTTTCTCTTCGACATCAACTGAAATACGTCTAACTACTGCCACTCTCCACGATAATACAAATTGTTCTCTCTTCAGATTTTCTCTTCTTCGTTATAAATATAAGTCAATGTTCAGCGACGATGGATAAGAAAAAAGAAAATATTAAATAAAATTGAAAAAATAAAATTAAAAAAAAAAAAATTAAAAAAAGTTAAATTAAAAAAACAAAATTAAAAAAATGAAAAAGAAAGATAAAACAGAAAATAAAGGTAGGTAATAAAATTTAAGATAATACTCGTAACGATCGGTATATTATAAACGTTAGCGCAGCTACAATGACCGGCGTCGACGTTAGGCTCGATATCCGTTACTTTTAAGACGCCTAACAATGAATGCAAAGAAAAAAAAAACAATAAGTACTGGTTTGTAATCTGTACAAATTGTAATAAATTACAGTACGAACAATACCTGATCGATGTACTTTTTTATATTTATTTCTTTCTTTCTTGATTTCCATTTTTAAATCCTCCCACTTGTTTACTACTTCTATTTTCAAAAGGAGAATAAAAAAAAAAATATTCTTTAAACGATTACTGCAGCTATCGATAAAATGCTCTGTTCTCTTTTTAATAATAGGAGATAATGAACAATGAGTATAATACTCGTTATAAACATTTTCCAATTCAATAATTATTATCGTCAAATTGATGGTAATCATTATTTATGAAAAACCGTATAAAAATAACAATAAACGTGTTTCATTTTGGTTTTTCGATTATTTATTCTTGATTGAGGTTTGAATTTTGTTAATATTTAAATTCTTTAAAAAAATATATCAAATCCAGGACTCGTACCTGTAATTCTTATAATATCGCATTGGGCCATTAATTAATATTTATGAATAACAATATATATTTATTACAATGAATAATATTCATTTTTCATTAACATTAAAAATAATTTACAAATATATTTAATAATTAAAAAAATAATTGATGAATTTTATCGTGGTACGTTTTATCCAAAATACTTTCGGATGTTAAAATAAATGAAAAAGTTGTTAAGTTATACGATTCGAGTTCAGTATCACTTATATGACTACTTAAGTTCATTAAAAAAAGAATAAAACCTTTTTCGGTCTCTTTCTTGCGGAATGGATAAAAAGAAAAGTGGGCTATAAGAGAGGATGACCATAGTGATGATGACATTGGTAGTAGGACTATTGCCAGAAATGGTTGTAGTAGTGATGGTAGTATTAGTGGTGGTGTTAGTACCGGTGAATTGAATAAAGTGGCGGAAACGAAAATGAGAACGTAACATGGGACTACCGTGGAATTGACGTTAATCAAGAACACGCAGGCGACCGTAAAGGAGAACACGTAGCCATTCGGTCCATCTGGCTTCTCGACGAAATTAAAACCCCTTGCAACGCTGCACGGTAAGTTCAGGAGGCCCGTACACGTATCCGTCGTATCGTGCACGTGACACTCTGTTCTTCTCTTCGGAGCAGAAAAAAAAAGGAAAAGAGAGAAAAAGAGAGAAATTAACTTTTTTCTTTTAGAGAATCGTGTAATTTCGAGAATAAAAGACTCTATATTGAAATATGACACAAAACAAGTTCGATTTTGTGGTATTGTTTTCCCTTTCTGACGAAATAATGGATCTGAAAACGATCAAAGTATAACAGATGAAATAAAATTAAACATTTATTTATGTTTTGTATTGTTTTTGAATCATGATATTCGATATCGACTAATATGTCACGTATGATTTTTTTCAAATATTTTTATATAATCAAGAACAAAATTTGTTGATATATGAACAAGATATATTTTTTAGTTGGTTAATATTGACGCGATATTACATCGTTTCGTAGATGACTATAAGAGTACGAAGCATGCATAAAAGGCAAGGTAATTTTACGTTAATTAATGAAATATTTTTTTTTCCTGGGTAATTTAACTTGCTAAAACGGACTAATATAAGATAAAATTTTCTAAAAGAAATATCTCTTTCACTTCCGGTACTATTACAAAAAACAAACTTCGAATAAATCAGGTAATATAGAAGTATAGATTTGTATACATATAAACCACAAGTTATAATAACAATAATAATAATAATAATTTATAAACGTGTAAACAAATTTCTTTGTAAAAAGAAAACAATAACATCGGTTATAAAAAAACTTCTCCGTTTTTCATTTAAAATTCAAAGTCCTATTATGGTCAACCTCATCATTAATACACATACCAACATTTCTTCATCAAGTGCAACCAGAGTTTAAACCATAAAACGATACCAAATAACCGCACTAAACTAGAATGTTGTTCTCTATCATTCTATTTCTCTCTTTCTCTCTCTTTCTCTTTCTTTCTCAACGAGGGTAAAACCTACTACGTCAAAAGACCGATGGAATAATTAAACCTTGAGTAAGTGAAACAAAGAAATTCTTACGAGCGACGATTTGTGAGTAGAACAAAATTTAACCGGGTCATTCGGTCAACTTTTAATGCTTATGCTTTCTTTTTCTTTTTCTTTATATTTCCATTCTTCACAAATATGAATTACCTTTTTTCCCCATTTTAGAACAAAAAAATATATATATATAAAATACGTAATACATGTATAAAATTTAACATCCTAAATTGATTTTAAGTAATATTGATTTTGAGAAAAAAAAAAATCAAAAAAATAAAAACACGTTAATTTAGATACCGAAGAGAAAGTTTAAAACCAGTATTGATAAAATTTTAAACTCCCAATCTACCATCCCGGCTCTGCCTACTTTGAAATTTTAAATAGCATCATTAACCTTGTGATACACATAATTGTAAATGTAATGCAAATTCACTTTTAATCAAGTTTTTATAATTGAATTTCAATAGATTCGTTTATTATATATTATTAATAATTATTATAAATTTACAAATTATTTACTATTATCTATCCTATATCTATTATCTATCCTTCTAAATTTATCGATAATTATCTCATTTTTTGTTTATTTGATTAACAGAGATTATAATCTCTGTTATGAGAAAGAAAGAAAATGAAAAAGAGAGAAAGAGAGAGCTTATTAAATAAAGCATTGTGCTCTTTAGATAATTGGTGAACTAATACCTCTCTAGGGATATTTAGAGGTAAATCCTCTCGAATCTCTCGAACAATGGACTTATCGTAAGACTCGGTTTTGAACACCACATCCGATAGGAAATTTACTTCTCTTTCTACCCAATCATCTTGCTCTCTTTCTCTCTCTCATCATTTTATTCCTTCTACAACTAAAAGCTATCAATTATTCTTATCCAAGCGATCCTGGTCGTGTTTCGTCGTTGGCAAAAGGGATAGACCGCCAATCGTCTGCCTGCAGTTCTGCTTTAATCCGACTAGATTCGTTGCAATGTGTCGGTTTAGGCGAGAGAATTGCCGAGGGTCCTACATACTTTCCTTCCTTCCTTCCGTCTTTCCTTCCTTCCTTCCGCTTTTCTCGTACAAACAAGCCCAAATAATTTTCTCGCTCGTTTCTCTCTCTTCCCCCTATCCCCTCCTCGCACTATCTGTCTGTCTATCTGTCTCTCTCTCTCTTTCTCAAATTCTCGTTCTCAATGTCTTCAGATGCAAATTTAATGAGTATTAAAGCCCTTAACTCGTATTACCATGTGTACACCGAATCTAAGGAGATAATCTAACGTATTCCCAAAGAATTAATTATACTAATCCCAAAGCTTCCAAATTGTTCACTTTCAAATTGTTTCAAGATCTTTGTGGAATTTTGACTTTGTATTATTTAAAATATTTATCACACAAAAGATTTTCACAGTCAGTATAATTAAATTAATTCATGAAATATTTTTGTATGTTAAATTTCATGTTCGAATTGAAAAATAAAATGGAGAAAAAGTAGTGGATTTATTTTGCATATCAGTTGCACGTTGTTTTCCCTTGCGAGAAAACATCGGCCGCGTAAAGGCGATTAATCTAATTAAGGTTTTTCATTCGTACGAGGATTATTTCCAACAATTTGGATTAAAAATAAAAAATGTTACGCAGTGACAGCGTTGCTTCAGAAAAGTTTTGAATAAATTAATGAATCGCAAAAGAATATTTATAACTGAAACGCACATTACACTGTCTTACAATTAGTTAATTTAAATGAAAACAAAATGATTTATTAACAAGAATCATTTTTACTAACTAATACTTACTTCTTACAGTTAACAAGTTGAGAATAAAATTTATTATTAATGATTAAAAGAATTATATTTTATTTGTTTTATTTTCTCTCTCACTTCCCCCCCCCCCATTCTCTCTCTCTCTCTCTCTCTCTATCTATCTCTCTCTACCTCGCTTCTCGATTTCATATTTTGAAAAAACTTCTTTCAACATTTATAAATATCTGACGAAATATTTATTACTAAGAGCAATAATCGAAGCGAATTTAACCATTTTCCTCTATAAATTTTATTTTTGTGATAAGATCGTTATTTTAGCGAGAAAAACAGTCAACGATGTCTTCTACTAGGAAGAAATCTAATAAAATAAAACGAAATAGAAAGAAAAATACACGAAAATACTTCCAGTAATTGAAAATATATTAAAAGAGAGTCAGTTAAAGCTAGATTTATCTGATTTATACAAGTACAAGGTAAGCATAAACTGTTTCATAATTATCGAGAAACTATATTAACGTGATAATCTCTCTCTGAGATTTATTAAATTTTATATATCTAATTGCTTTTTTTTTTTACATCTGGAATATACTTTAAAGTACAATAAAAAGAATGAGAGAGAAAAAGAGAGAGAGAGAGAAAGATACCCACGAACACACATATAAAAAAATTCGAAGGAAAGAGGAAAAACGAAAAGATAAAAGAAGGGAGAAAAAAAAGGTAAAATGAGAGAGGATAAGAGAAAGAGAAAAAAAACAAAGAAAGAAAGTCGAGGTACGAGAAGGTAGAGTAGAAGTTGCCGGAGTTACGAGCTGATAACTCGAGCGTTCTATAAACCGGTGAAAGTCATGACAAATATTTGTCTTCGTGCTTTTTTCCCCCACTGCGCCCTTTTTTTGCGTCTCATCTGTAATATTTCGAGAACCGTTGAAAGAGAGAGAGAGAGAGAGAGAGAGAGAGAGAGAGAGAGAGAGAGAGAGAGAAAGGGAAAGGAAGGAAAACAGAAAAGGAAGAATTTCGTTGAACAGAATTCGTGGTAAATGAAATATGTAGTCACGCGAAACGAGCGATCCGTGTTCCATATTAAAAACGCATAAATCGAACATTGTCCAGTGGTCATCGAGAGCCAACTAGATTTTCCGTCCTATAAAATTACCAATAAATAATTTCTCTCCTCGGTGAAGATTATTTTTTGGACACATCGGCGTATGTAGAATGCATTCACGCGTTTAATTATTTAACATGAACAAGAGCACATTGGAACGGACGTGAATGAAAAATATTCTTAAAAAAAAAAAAATACTATTGACGAGGAATAAAAAACAACGAATTATTTGGTTTATTGAAAAAAAAGGAAAAAAAGAAAATAAGAAAAAATTAACGATGAAAGAAAATGAAAATAATCGATTATAGACACGTGTCCAAAGGATACTAACGAAAATACGTTACTGGGACGTAACTCACGTACAACAAGGGAAATTTCGAATTCATTCGCGCGTATTAGAGAGCGATCGACAACGAGCCGGTTAAAATGCAAACGGCCTCAAGCCGTGCGATAAGCGATAAGCGTTGCTGGACCGGTAAAAAAAGGAGAATGAAGTAAAAAAAATGAAAAAAATCGTTCGGGCAAAAAGATATCGTTAGCACCGTTTTTTCGAACCCTCGTTGTGAATTTAGGACGTCTATTTTCGATTCAACCAAATTAATACCTTTTTAAAGCGAACACAAACATTACGATATACATTATACATACATACATACATACATACATACGTACATACTTACATGACCCATAGTAGTAGAAAATACATCGTCGTAGAGGTAAACGACAGGAAGAGAGAAAAGAAAAAGGAAACAAAGCTTTAATTCGAATCGTTCTAATTAGTAAAACTTTTTAGGACTTTTACGTCTGATTTGGCTAGCTGCGGGGATTCAAAATCCATTAATTAATTAGGATCGCGGGAAAGAGAAAGAGCATCGTAATCGTCCTTCCGAAAACTGTTCCGCGTAAATGCAATTCCGCATTACGAAAAGTGCGACAAATTCGATGGGCTGAACTGCAACGGTCGTTTGCACTTTTAATTAAACATAGTGACAGAACGAATGTAATTAATTGGTACCTGCTAGTACTAACATCCTACGTCCGTCTCTCATCGTCTAATATTAACTTTCTTTCTTTTTCCTACAAAAATTCTCCCTCTCTCTCTTTCTCTCTTTATCTTTCTCTCATAGACCACATACACTCTCGAGAAAAAGTACGTTTCTATGGACTTAAATTCTAACTTGGAATAGGAAATAGCGAGTAGATTTATAAAAAACGTAGAGTGAATATGCGTGGCGCCGTACGCGACGATGAGGAAAATCGTTCGACTTGTTCCATGGAAAAGCT
Organism: Mischocyttarus mexicanus; assembly: GCA_023678845.1. Lineage (NCBI taxonomy): Eukaryota > Metazoa > Arthropoda > Insecta > Hymenoptera > Vespidae > Mischocyttarus > Mischocyttarus mexicanus. The sequence goes on along the minus strand of JACGTP010000002.1, from coordinate 3,468,896 downwards.
TTCAACACTTCCCGTCCTCCCATCAATAAAGATGACGCACTTTTCTGCCTTCTCCCTCTTCAGCTCCTTTTCTTTCTCTCTTAGAATCATCCCATTCTCTCGAAAGATACAAATATTTGCAGCTTAGCGCGTCTCTTTTCTTCTTGTAAGTCGAATCGATCGATTCGAGTGCATTCGATAGAAAAGTATTCTCTCTTCTTTTTATTTTCTCTTTTTTTTTTTCAAAAGAATAAAACTCTCGTGCAACAAAGAGCTCGTGCTTATACTACAAAAAAAAAAAAGAAAGAAGAAAAAAGAAACATGAAGAGATAAGCAAAGCATGCATGAAACCGAAAATGCGACGCGCGTGGTATGAAAACTAGAACGATCAGTAGAATGTTAATGTATATGAAACGGGATCCAAGTGTATCTAATCGAGAGATCATTTTTACGTGTTCGTTCTCGTAAAAATTCTCGCTATATCAGAGATGAATGAAAAAAAAATTAATAAAAGGAGTAGCATATTAAAAGAAGAAGTAACGAATTAACTTACATTAGAAATTTTCTAATCGCGTATTCGTCGTCAACGATATAAACCACCAATCCGTCACGATTAGTTAATTGTTTCTAACTTGACACGTGGTCGTAGCTTCATAAACTGACAGCAAGCGACCGCTCTATTCGGCTTATACGTGCATGAATCATTCTGGCATTAATACCGATATGGACCGGATATTACAATTCAACTCGAAATGACACCCCATCACCGTCCTGGCAGGCCTCGACGAACATTTATCGTTGATATATCAAACCGGGAAGTCTCTGAGAGAAACAGAGAGAGAGATAGAGAGAGAGAGGGAAGAAGAAGAACGGGTAGGATAGCAAAGGACAGTAGAAAAATCTCAACTGATTGTGAATTATAATAATGCGACGATCATGTTACCGGTGCGTGGTTTGCAAGCGCAAAATGATATTCGCGCTATGCCGATGATATTATTTGTATGTGAGGTTGCATTTTAGGGCGGGACACGCAACAAGAGAGCGCACGATTCGCTGACCGCCTAACACAAGCTATGCGGTGTTATTGTTGATCGATCCGTTTACGCCTAGCATGAACGAACGCGCGCGCTCCTTCCGTTCAACGGAAAACCACCCCTGTCCACGGAACGACGCTTGTTTGATAATCGACTCTACCGCGAAACTTCCTTCCTTTTTTGAAACAAGTTACATCATTTTAATTCGATCTTATTACGAAAATATCTTTTTATAATAAATAAATTATTCTACAAAAGTTATGATCATAAACAAATTAAGGTGACTTTGATCAGTTGATGTAAAAAATTTATATTCATTTCAAATGAAATTGTACAGATATAGAACGTAGGAAAAAGTATAATTAAATAATAAAATATTTAATAATACTTTCTTTATTATAACTGATTGAGAGACGAATAATTTGTTTCTTTTTTTATCAAGAGAAAAATTTAAAGTTTTTAACGAGATAACTGATCAATCAACAAATAAGTTATAAAATTTGCAAGGAATAGTTATTTAATGAAATATTATAGAACGAGCATATGAAATTAATTACAGAATAATAATAATGTATTTTCGGATTTTCGTAAAATGTTGGTTTTTCATGTAGTTTTTTTTTTACGCGGATAAAAATTGCGATCTGATAGTACGAAAACCAAAAATACTATAAAGTAAAACCAATATACGTTTAAAAATATTCATCCCAGATAGGTTCGTAAAATTCCACGACTATCAAAATAAATTTAATCCGTTGTTATTGTGTCAGTATCGTATTTCGAAACATCCAACGTTTTTCTTTTCAATTGGCTTAAGCCTAGAACATTGCTAGAAAAGCACTAAAAAAACTTTTCTTTATCACAGTATAAGCATTGTGAAAACATAGTAAATTCAGTATAAATTATAATAGGGTATATTTGCTAACGTTATAAAATTAATACACGTAAACAGATATCGTGGACAATTGTATCACCTAAATGTTTTAATAATTTACTACGCAAATAAACTGATTGGTGTTAAATGTAATGTTCAAATGCTTAACAAAAATTAATTTACTGAATAACAGTGAAAATTGGGGACATAATTTTTTCATATTTTAATGCAAAAGTCAAACAAATTTCTCTTAAATTTTTTATCCAGCTTTCTCCAAAATTGAATACAGGAAGCAGAAGGTGGTTATTTAAGGATTTGAGAAATTGAACTTTGACATGATAGTATATATATTAGGTTATGCAATAGTGTAGGAAAACTTGGAAGATAGAGGGTCCAGTCTGACTAATCCTAGGATGACTAATATCAGGAATTTATTTAGGGATAAAAATAAGACAACTTGTTGCTATCCAACCGTCGATTGGATAGTATTCATGAAGAGATTTACTTTAAAACTTATATGTTTCTTATCTTTTTTTTGTTATCAGTAAAAATCATAATCTCCCAAAAACATATCAAATCATCATCTATAAATTAATAGAGGAGTAGATTTCGTCGAAAAAATATAACATTCTTACAAAATTGTTTTCATATACATATAAGTAAATTAAGATAAATGTCATATTGTAAAAGCATTTGAAAAAAGAAAATGAATTTAATTATTAATATAGTATATAGAAATATACATGTTTGATTTAAAAAATTTTAAAGAAGCAACGGAAGATCAGAATAACACGTATTTTAATTTATAAAAAGTTTCATAATCATATTGTGAAAATTTTGCGATTTCTTTCATTTTCTATATATATATAATTCAAATAATTCAAATAAATTCAAAAACCATGTTTTAACATAGCGGTTTCTCGTAAACAGTGTATTTTCTCGACAGCAGTTCATTAACCCGTATAGTCGCCATGGGAATAGCAGATACATGTGGTCAAACAAAGAAAACGAAGCATCTGCTCGTTCTCTCTCTCCCATCGCGATCGTAACTGTTATTATTAGCACAGGAATAGACCATAGGAGAACGATACTTTAACCGAAGTGTAGATTCTGATTATAGAACAAAGCAGAGAAGAATTTCGAGCGAACAGCTTGACGTATTTAAGCCACTTCATCAATGATGTTACTTGTCATGCGAACAAAGAGAGCGAATATGAAAGCAAGGGCAGGCGTTAATTACCCATAGCGCAATAGTAATGCACCGATTGATTCGTAAATGGAGTGACCAATTATGCGATGGAGTAAACAACAATTCGACCTAGTTGCTTATACCGCAGTCAGATCAACAAAGCAATCCATACGCCGCGTAAATCTACATCATCCCTACTCTCATCGAAAAGGATGAATATGGGCACAGAGGGAGAAGAGACTAATGTAACGAAAGCTTCAAGCTCGTACAATGTCGCTGTTTCATCCTCGTCGCCGACATAGGAACAGATAGTCGCTACCCTACCTCACACATACACACCACCACCAAGTGGCACTCGAAATTGCAATTACGACGGTCCCCGCCAGATCTCTAATTGGCAAGAAGCTACCGGCGAGTGACGATCGATTTTATCTCGATATGCCGACCGATTTCTCTCTCGAGAAGCCAATCGCCAATGGATCCGTATCTTCTAATCGTTTTTGCTATCTCTCTTTCTCTCTCTCTCTCTCACACACATACATACACACTTTCTCGTTAACTATGTCCCTCCGTCTTCTAGTCATTTTATTTTAGTTTAAGCACTGAAATGTCTTATCATGATCTGCGTTGTAATTATTTGTCAGTAATATTATTTTAGATTTAGATAATTCACTAATAGACACTAATAAACTAATAAAAACTACACACACACACAACATTACTACGTTGTTTTTATATAGACCATATCATTTGTCAAAAAATGCTAGAATTTTGTGAATGGCAGTGCAAAAAATTACCGGACGAATATCTGTTAACGTTCATTTACAAATATACGAATAAATGCATTAGATTATCGTTTTTTCATTCAAAAAAAAACTATGCTGATGTATAATACTTGGATTATTTATATAAAAATTCAATGTATCCAAACAAAAGAAAGAGAAGACTATCGAGTAAATCCGCCTATTTTCATAGCAAAATAAACGAAGTAGCGCATATATGGATGGGATTAAAAGAGAAAGAGCTGGGGAGAGGTAATGAAAAAAAGAGTAAAAGTAGATGAACGACGAGATACGAAAAAATTATAGTAGAGCGAGCAGAATGCGTTGCAAATTGAACAGCACCATTAAATAATTTAGGTGCAAGTGGTGTTGAAAGGCGTAGCGGCCCGTATTTTCCGCTTCAACATTTTTATCCCATTGACGGGAGAAAAGCGGTACAGAGAAAAGCTCATGCGTCCTATTTCGTACCCCTTTCCATGAAACGGGAAATTATATTTCTATTACGCACTGTATTTAAGCAATTATGCGTAACCATTCCTGAAATTTCACGCTAGAATACCATTAATACCAAAGTAAATGAAAACGCTTAGAGTTAAAAAGAAGAAAAAAAAATTAGTTCAATCCAGTCAAGATGATTTACGACGAGAAAAAAGGTTAAGATATATAATAAAAAGAAAAAGAAAAATAATTAAATATTGCAAATAATGAAGTAAATAGCAACGAACAGAAATATAATTAACGCCGCGAATCAATGTTGCCTGCTAATTAAGCTTCTTTTTCTCTGTAAATAATGCAAGAACACGGGAAATAAAAATAAAAAATCAGACGATATCGAAGCGTTTTATTCTTCATAAATTTCTAAATGTTTATTTGTCGATAATAGAAAAAGATACAAACATGCTCCTCATTAATTGCCGGGAAAAAGATTAAATTCGAACTTAATGAGGAAAAGACTTGTCCATAATGTAAAATGACATTTTCTCGCAAGACGCTAAATTTCTTCGATAACTCTTGCCACCGAAGTAGTTTACTCTCTCTCTCTCTCTCTCTCTCTCTCTCTCTTTTCTTTCTCTACCTCTCTTTCTGATGTTTATTTGGTAGCTGTCTTCTTTTTTATAAATCTACCTAATCTACCTACCAAATATCAATACACAAATATTTAAGCGAATTAAAAAGAGAATATAAATCTTTTGGTTTATAACTTTGTATCATTAAAAAGCATAATTTTCTGAACTTTTTTATGATACTTTTCTGATATTTTCTTATCTCTAATATCATAACGCAATAGCTTTATTAATGATAAGCTGTTGAAATCTATCGAAATTGCGTCAAGCCGTAGATACATACATAAAAAGTAAGTACTTTTAACTTTAATTTCTCTTGTCCTAGAGCGCTGGAATTACAGTAACAATATGCGAGCACGTATTTCTTTGTAATCGTCTGCCTCTTTCTATGCATAAGCATACAATTTATCGTGCACGGAAAAACATACCGTACCTACGCCGGAAATTCTCCTTTAGGGTAGCATGAGAGAGAAAGACAAAGAGAAAGACAGAGAAAGAGAGAAAATGAAAGAGAAAGAGAAAGAAAATTTATTTTCATCGTTGGGCGTTATTCGCTCACAAAATAAATTTAGCCCATAAACGTTAATTGCATTACCGCAAGAAAAACGATATTCCGTATAAGAAATAGATTCTTGATAAATCAGCCACTGATATGAATAAACAAAACGGTGTAATAAATAAAAAAAAAAAGAAAATAATATATATTAGGTACACGGTACGCAGAAAGCCAAGTACCACCTACGGAGAGTCGACACATTGCAAACGGCAACGAAGACGACGAAGACAATGGCTAGCATCCAAAAATATTTGTCGACAAAATTCTCATCGGTTATTTCGTCGCGACTACGAAATGTTCGCCCGTTTGTTCGCGTTCGTTTGCCAAAAAGGAGGTTAGAAGAGAAATAAGTCGGTAGTAGTCATCTTTTCTTTCCTTATTTTTCCAAGTATATCCACATATGTGAACACATAAGTATGCAGTTTTCATCTACGGAAGAACAAGGAGACATCTCGGTAGAATTTATTCTTTGGTCCACTTCAACGCTCGACCTCATCGTGACTCGATTCGCGAACAATGTACTACCATCCATAACTTGTTTTCTATTCTCTTCGTTCTTCCTATATCGCATCCCCATGATTATACGTGACCGGCACATTTTCTCGATTGACTTCCTTCGAAAAGAAACATATCTCTCGATCGCCAAATCGAAACGCTGTAAGAATAGAATCTCGATATGTCTAGGTAGACTATATCAAACTTTATTTTCTTTGTATGATTTAAGGTAAATCCCTGCCTATTATTTTGGCAATTTATTTTTCTTTAATTATTATGAAATACACGTTACTAATATATAATAATAATAATAATAATAATAATATAAAAATAAAAATACGAAATAAGAATAGGAAAAAAAATTTATGCAAAATAAAGACAAAAGATAAAGATGATAAAAAACATTATATATAAGATATTAATTTAACGATCATCGAAATCTCGTCTTTGAACGAAGCAGCTCGCAAACTGCATTCGTTCGTTTTGCATATCAAAGCGCAATAATGACCGAAAAAAACGAGCCTCGGCAATAACTCGCGTATTAAATGGTAATCTCACGATAATCGCGAGGTCTACTCGAAAAATGAAAATCCGATGAATATTTACATTCCACGAAGCATACGCAGCTAACATATTCGTTCTTTTCGTTATCTTTCTTCCTCCATCATCTTTCACTCAACAGGCAAATTCGTTGGTATCGTTAAAATGTGATTGCGTATATACATATCTACTAACATTCTCTCTACCTCTTTCTTTGTATAGATATATAACCCTCTTGACTTTTTTCACAACAAATGAAAATTACACATACACAAATTAAATACGCATTCCACGTGTATGCACCGCGTGTTTAAGTAATCCTAGACAATTTTAAATGTGTAAGAAAGATAGTAGTAGATGGCTCGTAGAAAAATCCAAATTACATACTAGGAAGTCCTTCAAACTCATTCTCCTCTCTCTTTCTCTTTCTCTCTCTCTCTCACTCACTCTCTCACTCTCTCTACCATTCGTCTTCTTGCAACTCCTTTCACCCTTTTTGACTCCTTATCTCTATCGACTTACCTCTCTTCTAAACCCTCTCACTACCACCATCAACACTTTCTTCATTCCAGAAGCTGACTTGCAATTACAGTTTCCCAAGGTGGCCTCCCTCCTTTGACCCATGGGCGCTCATTAAAATTACATCAACGTCGGTATATGTATATAGAAAGAGAGAGAAAGAGGGGGCTACTTAGAGCAGCCAACACGCTGAAATGTGGTTAGGGATTTCCGACAGGCACTCCGAAAGCCACGTCGTCATTCAATGTTGCCTCTCGGACCGGCCTTTACTGTTTTATAAATTTAACGACGTCGAAGTATTATATAACATGGCTAGTCATTTCACCAAAGGAAGTGCTCACCTTTGCGTCTTCTTGAACAATAACTTTTGCTGATATTCACGTTTTCAACAATCTCATAGAAAGGATAGGAACAGAATCGTATTTACGCGTACGATGATAAATTATATTCGGCATGTCGTTGAAAATGAAAGGAAACGAACGATATGATCCCTTCATTTTCACAAAATAAAAGAAAGAAAGAGAGAGAAATAATGTCAATCAAGATCAAAAAGAACAATAATTTTCGAAAATTCCTATCTTCAATAAAAGACATTCATTAGAAATTCATAATAGAACTCTATGCTATCACTGAGTTTCCTGATTCAAACTCGACGAAAAAATGCTAATGAAAAAATGCCTAGACAGGAATTTCTACTGCAAATAGTTATTCTATGCCTTTCAAAGAATCCCCTTTAATCCTCGGAATGTTCGGTTGTACGTACCTTCTGTGTATGTATGTGTGTGTGTCTGTGCTTGTATATACATATGAATATACATATGTATACAAAACGTGCACATAAACAACCATTATCGGTATTTTAATAATCCCACAATTGTACGATAGATTGAAGTAATTTTTTCTCCTTTTAATAAAACTATCCGCGGTTATGTCAATTCGAGAAATAATATTTCCTGGAGAACTATAATAGCTTTGTTTGTTCCGATATAAAACAAAATCATATTATATCTTGATGTCTTTCCCCTTCTACCAATATTCAATTTCATTCTGTAAAAAGGAAAAAAGAAAATAAAGAAAAAATATAAAAGATGATACGTATACGATAATTAACAGAAATAGTCAATATTTTTCCACAGTAATACAATTTTCAACGTTAGTCGCGTGACCTAATATTCTAATACGTGCGCACACGTCCGAGTTTTAAGGAAAGAAATACCTCGAAACAATCTCCTTGCTAAATTGAATATACAATATGAATTTAATTTTAGAGAGAAAATATATTTTCATTCTTAATAATATCTGATCATATTTACCCTACTTTATAAAAATGAAGTATCAAATGAATCATCTTCTTCGCTATATTTTCGTGGAAATAAACAAATTTATTTATCCGGAAAAATGAACCAAACACTTATGACTTTTTCGTTTTAACATTATTTTCTGCATATTTTTTCTTATATTTTCTTCATATTTTATCACCTCTTGCACGAATATCAATTGACGAAAATTGCTGTCGAAGTTCGCTTTCGGCCTCGATAACCAGGAAAACGTGTAAAACCCGTGGAAGAAAGTGCACTTCGTAGCTTGTTCGAGCAACCTCGAAAAATTCAACGAACGAAGCTCGTATATTTACTTGTAAATATCGTATGGTAAATTGACGTCCTAGCTTATTTTCCAAGCATCAATGAACGCGCAAGGGTTCCCTACGCGTTCAAATTTTTCTCGAAAAATTGCAACATTTTGCAAAATCTGCGAGGAATATTCTTTTTTGTACGTATTTACGGTGAAAAGTAATTACATGATAAATAAACTATTTTTTTTAATATTAAATACTGGCTAAAAATCTGAAATAACATTATATATATTCAAATAAACAAGATATTTATAAAAAAGAAAAAAAATGAATTCCTTTTAAAATTAATCGAGGTAAGTTTATTTATCGAAAAAATTCTATGAGAGTAATATGTTTTGCATAATTTGTTATATCAAAGAATTAGTATTTTCCTTCAAAATTTCCTTTTCATAAAAAAGACCGCATTTTTTTTTAATAACAGAAATTAGTTTTTGAAGTTATCCTTTAATTAATATTTTTACATGTTTCTTGTTAAAATTAACCAAAATGTCCCAGTAGAAAATCTCATTCCGAACATTGACTTAAAGTGGGTGTATGAGGTATACAAAAGCCTTAAAAACATAAGAAAATGCTTAAGCCTTTTCTTAAGTTATACTTCATATCGTTCGAGTATCTTTCGTGTATACGGAAAAACTTGGGCGAATATCTTTCCACATAAATGGAAACCCTTATATAGGTCACTAGTTTATACGGGGACTTCACATGGACAACTCGTATATGGTTCTGTAGTAACGAAATAGAGTTAAATATCTTTAAGAATAATTCAACTTATATATATCTAATGTCATAACGATAGATCATTTCAAAATTAATCAGTATATACGATTTTTACGGAAATCAGCCAGTGATTTCAAATTTTTGATCGATAATATATATTCTATCTAATAATTATTTATAGGTAGATAATATGAAACATAATACGTATTAAAGTGAACAAATGATTGATAACGAAACTATCGATAACGAAATAATGCAAAGTTATTCGATATTGAATTATCTTCTCAACTTTCCATCATAGGCAGTTACTTAGAAACTTCATTAAGATGACGTTTACGTCGGAACTTTCTTTGCGTTAAATAAAGATAAAGATGAAAAGAATTAACATTATTATATCGTGATAAAAAGCAACACAGTAACGTCGTGATTTTCCATTTTTCTCTTATAAATATAAGATATTAAAGATTAATATATTACGACAGCATTGAGGCACGATCGAGGCTGAAATCAAAAATAAAAGGAACACGTAACGGCTGGTGCATCAAACGATTCGCATCTCTCACGATTGAAAGCGAAGGCTCTCGAGATGGATTATCGAGACGTACGTCTGGCACGAAAACGTCGCTATACCGGCACATCGAGTCATGCAATTCACTGCAGTTTTCAATTTTTCTGCAAAAATTGCCAACGTGTTAGTAGCAAAATTCAATTTGAATGAAATAATACACGTTTGCGATAAAACCGATCGATTACGATCCTTAAAAATCTTTTCGTTACTTCATTTACGAGTAATTGGAACACGGAGAAGTTTTTTTAATTTTTGGTATATTTAATTACTTAATAAACAATTTGCTGTAACATATTTTAACCCCCTCCTCTTTACAATACTGTGAGCCGAAAATACATATAAAATAAATTAAAATAATGTTCAATTTATAAAATAAAAATGTATTCATCTAATTCGCATATCAAGATAATTTTGCATTTAAAAAATGTTAAATATTAAAAATAGTTATTATTTCTACTATGTAAGATATAATAAGATTATAAACTAGCCGTACAGACTGTACTTATCTAAATAGATTGTATTATACAAATGAGTAGAGAATGATATTGCATAAGAAAATTAATCGAAAAAAAAGGATTAATATTTTTCGTTCGAAGCTCCATTTTCGAGAAACTCGTATCTAAAAATTGTAATTGCAAATACCTTTTACTAACGATAGATTTATAATAATCGTGAAACGAACTGCGCGCGCGCCTCATTAGTCTCTAGACTGTCCACTGTACCATCCTTCTATTCGGATGGTGATATAATTTGGACAATTTAATCTATAACACTCAGCTCGCTGCTCTTTGTGACATTGTCACAGTTCGATCGATACAAACAGACTAAACGTAGGATAAAAAAATTATGAGATTGAAAACAAAACATAAATATTGCAGAAGTCAATAAATACGAAAATATAAACGAAAGAAAGTATTATAATTTCCCACTTTTTATCAATTTATTCTTACACGTAGAATACCCCCAGTCTGGTCGTACCATCTGTCCACAAAACATCCTTTATAAAATGATCGTTTATAATTATACTTATTTTTTAAATAATTATTACTTTCTTCGCATAATACAACTAAAAGCATATGCCTTTTATCATATCGACATACTAACTATCTTTATCACAGATTTTTAATAAGAATTTGAAAGCCTTTTTTTGAAGAATATTATATAAAAAATAATACAAACAAATTTTTATTTCATTGTTAACAACAAATTTAGAGTAACGTTTATTTTGAAATTGTTTTAAATTATTAAATAATTAAGTCTTCGTGCCAAAGCATTATGATAAAGTCAATAAGCTGTTATTAAATGAAAATAATAATAACAATGATGACGATGATGATCATTACAATGAAGGTAAAAGATTAATAGTGTTTCTTTATTATCTTGATTGTATTAATAAATCAATCTTGATATTCTATTTACTTTGCAATGATTAAATAACTAAATAATAACTATTAACAATAATTGTTAAAATACCGATCAATAATTAAATCTTTGGTTATCTATTTTAATAATATTCTATAATAACAAAAATAATTGTATTTATATAAACTATTCAATATTATTAAATTTTCCTAACATTCCTTGATAATAGTTCCCTTAAGCAAAATTAAGAAGCATGAAACATAATATATGACATATTTTTCAAACAATGCCAGTGAGCGTTCAATAACTCGATAATTTATTCTTAATTAAAAAGCAATGAAAAACACATTAAAACAGTGATAATAAATACTTCTATTGTTTCTATTTAAATGAATAAAGGAAATCCAATTTGAATAACGATCATTGCTGAAAATTACCACCCGTATTTATTATGAAATAGAAAATACGAATACAATGCACGCTGTATATATATGTATATACATATATAAACATAGTCTTACTAATCTTAATACTTCTTAAAGTATTGCGTGAGAGAATAAATCGAAAAGAGAGTGAGAGGTACAGAAACTATATAGAAGGGTAGTAAGAGAAGAGCATTGTGTTAATTCACCATGAGCTTTGAGAATGCAAAGTTTTAACCCTTCTCTCTCATATCGGGTACACGCATCAACCAAAGCAACACGGATATTCTCGTTGTAGCATCTCTTGACTAAGGAAACGTATACGTACGTATACACAACACCACCCTCTTTATGTCGTCTCGAACGGTACTATACGACTTCGTCCTATTGTTAGTTTCGCCTATTGTTGAAAACAATTTCGCAGAGCTCCCATAGAAAGGGCGTGCGGGTTTCGTCGGCGGAAAATGTCTCGAGCGAGCGTTCGTTCGTACACGATACGCGGAAATCGCGTATTTTGCGTTGTTGCTAGACGTCTCTTCTCTCTTCTCTATCATTTCTCTTTTCTCTCTCTTGCACACACACACACACACACACACACACACTCTCTCTCTCTCTTTCTCTCTATTTCTTCTCTCTCTTTCCCCTACACCATAGCTTCCTTCTATCTCTTTCTCTATTACTTTTCTCTCTTCTTCCTAAACACACAGATTCCTCCTTTCTCTTTCTTTCTCTCTCTCTTTCTCTCTCTCTTTCTCTATATATATTTATTTATTTATTTATTACTAATTATCTCTATGTCTAACTCTATCTTATTCTATTTCATATCGTACAACTACCGGTGATACCGGCAACAAGCCACTGCCTGACGACCACGAGATTCACCAATAATAATACATCAGCTGAAATAACCGAATGTCCTGGGCTATTGGCTTTTTGTCGATGCAATAGATTTCACCGAAATATAAATCGTCCGGCGGTACGGTAAATTAGTCGTGACTGCGAATACGATATACATACCCCTACCTCGTCCATAGGCGAATCCGTAAACGGTGTTTCGACGCTTTGTATCCAGATTCGTGAGCCTGGAATGATTCCACTGAATCGTTTTGTATATTCGAACTCTCTTTAGCTAGAGTTCTACCTATCGATGATTCAAATACTTCCTGAAAAGTAAAATTATTTGAACGTTCTTAACGATCTTTATCGTATGTCTTTAGAAAATCATTCATATTCGATTATCCGAAGCTTCGAGTAATTAATATCGATCAAAATCATTGCGGAAATAGAATTTTTTTAATAGGACATATATGTTTTGATATTATAGATTTTACGTTAACCTTTTGAATCCTGTAATTATTATTTTGTATCTCAGTTATAGATTTAAAAAATCAGATAAAAAATCAGATAAAAAATTATATAAGAGACGGAAAGAAATCATTACAGGAATTAGTTTACTTTAAGTAGAAAAAATATATTTTTTATAAGAGAGTAATAGTTACGATTTGTATGGAATGGAATTTAGTAATCTTGAGAATCTGACAAGAAACTGTAAAGAAATTAAAAATGGTATAAGTTTAAGAGAACTAATAAGCGGAAGAAATAACAGGAAAAGTATAGATTAGTTAAGAAAGTTACAAAGGGAAAGAGAAGAAGAAAAAGAAGTAACAAATATGCAACAAAGGATTCTGGGTCTGAAAAACTGTAAAAAGTGGAATAGAGTAAAATAGTTGTATAAAAGCCGATCAGATTATTTATTATGAGTGCGAGAATAATTGAAAAAGACGAGTGAATAAAATAGCTTATTATTGCAATTAGGAAATTGTAAACCAAATCCTTCCTATGGCTGGAAAGCTAAATAAATATATTATTTCATAATTATATATAATAAATTACATACATACATATATAATAACAATATCTACATATTTTCAAGCTCGCCAATGATCACATTTGAACAATTATTAATTGAAAGAAAAAAGAAAGTCATTTGAAAAATCATTGAAGCTATAGTGATGAAAAGAAACGGATCTTTATGGCGTGAATACCAGTCTGATGAAAATTTACGTTAGAAAATCCGTCGAATTTACGGCATGCTAGGGCATAAATCGGTTCTATACAGCTTCAAAAGTGTAAGGTGCCTCGTATAAACGAAACCCGCAATCTGTCCATGCCGGTTTAAAAGGCGAAACAACGCGCTTTCATCTTAAGCCTTCTTATATCCTCGTCAAGATAATTCGTTGAAAGATACTTTTCGTTGATTAACTTAATTTTCCCTTTTTTTTTCACTACAATCAGATTAAGATAAGAACGATGAAAAAATGACTATATTTAAGTACTTATATTTTTCAGACGTTTTTGAAGTTTATAAATGATTGTAGATATTTATTTGGAATATGTTAGATCTATAGGAAAGTTTTGTCCATTTTTAAATTAAATGAAAATAATATATTTTTCATAAAATAAATCCCACTTAATAATGAGATTATAAAATCATTGATTTGCAAAATCTATAAAAGCACATACATAAAAATGCAATGGTAAAATGGTGCAGCTAATATAAATAGACAAAAAAAGGATGACATTATTGAATAGAATTTTTCGGTAGAACTAATATTTCGAATATTTGAATATTTTGGGTTATCGACGACTAGCATTGCATTTTATTTTTAACGTGTAAATCCGTTCAAAATAAAAAATGTGTGATAATAAATTCTTTTATGTATCCTTTTGTATTCTATGTATAATAATTTTTATAAGAGAGAGAGAGAGAGAGAGAGAGAGAAAATGATATTTTATATAAATATATATATATATATATTGTATATAATGTAAATATTATATATGCACATATTATTTATAATATAAATACTATTTGTATGAAATACCTTATAAAAATATTTTGTATAAGCATTGCATTTATTATTGATTTGTATCAAAAATAAAAATATGTACCAACTGATCAATTATAAAAATTTCCAAGAATGTTTAGCGAAGAATAAAGTAGCAATGGAAGAAGGTAGATATCAAAAATTGTTAACAATCGTCCATGTCCATCGGCTTTAAAAATTGTTTGCGCGTGATTGTCTAGTCTTGTGGTCCGACTTTTCAATTCCATCGAATCGCGTATGAGCAATCGCGTGCAAATCTCGATGACTCGACTATAGAGAAATGACGAATGAACGTTTTACGATCGGCTGCCTAGTATTATCGGTTTTGCAAATCTACAGGGAATGGGGGATAAAGCCAAAAGGTTATGCATCCATAGTAACATTGAAGATACGATAATGCACATCGTTTAGTTCGATATGACGAAAACGTGCATATGACGCAAAACTAACGAGAAATCGTTCGTAGAACGATCAACTGCAGATACGCCGATGTATGACTGTTAAATAATTGTCGAAAGACTCCAAGCACACTCGTTCCAATATCAACAATACTTTCTACATGATACTGGACCGATTTTCAGATTTCAACTTACTCGTTTGATGTCCGTTCATTATTTTACTATAATATTTTCGCCTTTAGAATTTTATTCTAGTGATTGAACTGTAATTAAAAAACTGATAAAAATTTTGATACGAAATTAATGTTGATAAAGTTTATTCAAATTTATATATTTTTTTAATGATATTTAATAAACATTAATACTCATTAGAAATGAGTTGAGATCATGGGATTCTAAAATTTGCGAAATATTCGTACGTATTAAATGTATTGAGAGAATGTATTGTACGTCCGAGTCAAACGAGCTCGACATCGGTATTGTTTGTATTCCTCAGTGAATTCTAGGAAATTCGTTATATATAAAATACCCATAGAAAAACATTCCTTAACTACCGGCTTAGTCGAGCGTTTAATGTTTTGTTTACGTTCGCCTCTCTCCGTCGCTCCTCGGCCGGTGTCGACAGCCATTGTCACTTCGTCGTTAGATTTTGTATTGACCTTCGTGTATGTTCGGTACTTGTCGATTATATTCGTAACCACTTTTCTTAATAATCGTTAGTCTTCCTCGAGCGTTGAAAGGTGTAACAACGATATTATTTAAGTATTCGATTTATTTCGCGTCGCGTGTGCGTGTATTCTTCCTATGCCAGTGAAGTGCATATGTGAGCGAGTGTGTGTAGTGCTGAAGAGTGATGTATACATATATGGATACGTGCAGTTGCAGCATTGTATATAAGGATAAAGAATATCTAAGGTAAGCTGACAATAATTTTGAACCTTTTTAACGTTTGACCTCGGCGTGGTAGGGTTTAATGTTAAACATATTATATGAATAATTTTCAATAAAAAAAAATTCTAATAGGTAATCGTAACGTTGTACAATTTTTTAAACCGGACATAGTATAATACGCGTTCATAATTTACACGAATAACTTTCGCTTCATTCGTAGAACTGAAAAGGATTTTAAAATATGATCAAATGTCGGATTTATTTCACAATGATGCATAATCAATTACATCTCGGCTATATATAGTTACTGCTCTATTCTTTTCATTTATTTTTCAAGCACTCGACTATTTTTTTTTTCTTTTCTAATATACAAACGCGTCTCAACTTTTTCAATGTAAATAAATTCTTTTCTATTAAAAATATAGTTCCTTGTTTCATATCAGACACCTATTCTTTTCTCTGAAATTTCATAAGGAACAAATTATTTTTAGTAAATCTTTTACCAAAAACTATTAGTTTCCGAGATATAAGCAAAGATTTACGGAAAAACACGATTTTTTCGCGTTTTTTTTCACCTTTTTATTTTTCATGAAAAGTGCACTCACTTTTCAACAAATTCATTATACACCTCTTAATGTAGACCACATTCTCGACTTTTTAAATTTTTTTGCAATGAGTTTGGAGCAACATGTATCTTGAGCCTAAAACCAGGCTAGATTGACTAGACTATATGGTAAAAAATTAAAAAGAAATTGAACATAAAAAAATATTTGTTATTAATAATAATAATAATCGATATAATTCAAAATGATTTGAAAACCAGCGTCAGTGTGATATTTAGTTTGCTATTATAAGACTACTCACGAGTATCACACAATGAAAAGTGATGCTCGTAAATAAATTCACGAATAAAGAGTGATTATGATGATCCATCCATCCGTTCATCGATTTAAAATTGGACATCGAGGATCGAATGAAATATAGTATAATAGCAGGCAGCAGGGCTCACCATAAACGAGTCTTCGTTTTCAAAGAATCGTTTCAAGCAAGAGATGGAATATGCGGATCAACAAACGAAAAAGAAAAATTTATTCGGTATGCTTGGCCCGACACGGATTTCGAGGGATAAAAGTATCAGGACGAATTCAATGAAGAGAGCCTATCGGTGTCCTTTATTAAGGAACCTTCGAGCCCTTCTCTGATCGCTCGACATAAAAAATACTAAAGCAAAGGGATCTCTCACATTGACGACACACAAAATCAATTACCGTTCTCGATAGCTGGAAAAGGAAACGAATCGAGTTGGTTACTATCTTTTTACTGTTCCTATCAAAAAGATGATTACGATTTTCTCTCTCTCTCTCTCTCTTTCTCTTTCTCTTTTGGTATTTTGAGCAGCTCAACAATATTGCTTATCTGATTCAACATTCAAATCGGCTTAGTAAATTCATGGAAGCTTTGTCGTGCAGCTATTTGTTTCCAAGTCATAAATGAGCGACCATGGAAAAACAATAAAACATAAAGATAAATTATAAAAAATCTACGAATGAAAAATAATAGTTACAATCAAAACAAAAAGAAAAGTTTTCAGTAAAGAAAGTGCAATAATTCCAAAGACTGACTATACATGTATCCTGTACTAATGAACGATTAATTTATCTGATAGAAAGTAAGATAGAACGTCATTGAAACTGAATAAAGCAATGAGATGTTTAGTAATCTTTAGAAGGGAAATGAGACGAAATGACGATACGACATGAAAGCCACGAAAGGAGAATGAGAAAAGGCATCCCTATCAGAAGACGTCGTCATCAATGTCATTGCCAGTCAGTTGTCAACTGCTTGCTGAAAGTGACTTCGATAGAATCTTGCGAAACTCTAAGAAAACACGAGAATATAAAAATAAAAGCATGATAAATGGAGAACGAGTCGTTCAAGGGCAGGAAGAGAATAAAATATAAAAAAAACAAAACTGTGAAATAGAAAGAGAGAAAAGATGAGTTGAACTAGTGTCGTTAGAAGTTTGTCGAGCATCTTGGATATTGGCCCTGATAATGGGCTATTCTCGTAAACGCTCGTTTACTCTCTTTCAGTAAACCCTTGAGAGTATTCTTCTTCTTCTTCTTCTTCTTTTTCTTCTTCTTTTTCTTCTTCTTTTTCATTCCACTTTTTCTTTCGTCGATCCATGTCTACCAGGTAACACAACCATCCTTCTTAACCCGTATCGTTAAAATGTGACATGGGAATAAAGCCATCCAGTTTAAAGCTCGACATGTTGTCAAAACAAAAGGCGTACAAGAGGACAACGAGAAAAACCATAATGATGACAATAACAATTATTATTCTCCAGCTTAAACATGTGTGTTATCTAAATAAACAGGTCAGCACAAGAAACGTTTTAACTAATTCGTAAAGATCAACTGTAATATACTCTTTCTCACGTGTATTCTGCAAGAACCAGTTTTGGAAAACTTAATGAATTAATTTAAAGTTGTAGGAGTTAAAATGTTAATAATTTAAAGTTCTTGAGAAATATATGTGGATAAGATTATCGTGAGTATGATAGATTTTAAGAGAACTATAATTTGGAGTTATACGATTTCTTATATTAATATACTAAAGTTTGAGAAAAATTGAATATATTTATTTATCATAGTGAACCACCAAAGTGACAATTTTATAAAGCCAATAATATTTCCTCAAAAGATTTTTCAACATCGTTAGTATTCACATTCACCGAACAATACAATCAATAAATATCGATTCAGGCCCTCAGCATACTTACAATATTTTCATATTAACGTCTCATTGGATTTGTAAAAAATAATATGAAGAGAAAAAAAGAAAAGAAGGAAAAAAAAACAATCTAATCTGAAATGTCAAACGCAAGAAGATGTTGGAAAAAAACGTCGAGAACTTCATCGTACGATTTCCCTGACAATTTCATCTTTTCTTCGATGGAATTCTTCGTGCTTTTCGCGCGGTCTTGAGCGTTTGGCTTTAAAGTAACGGGACTATAGCAGAGGGAAGTAGGCATGGTTCGAAGTGTAGCCGAAGGAAAAAAAGCTTCATAAATAATCCGAACTGCTTTCGACAGCTCTTGTTGTCGCCCTCACCGCGTCGGCAAGATCAACAGCAAGCAACTTCTCCAACGTATTCGTATTCCACATATCACATTTGGGAATTTGCGATGATAGCTCATTAATAACAGAAATATATTTCCAACGTGAATCTAGGCTATCATTTCGATATGGGTTCCCGCTATTATGACTTAAAAGGATTTATATTATTTTTCTATCTCTCTTTAGTGTTATAACACTTTCATAGATCATAAACATATAATTATCGTTAAAAAAATCATATAAATCATTAAAAATTCCTGCCACTGACAGTGTCAATTTTTAGTTAACTGTATACCAAAATATCCGAAAATATTCTATTCTCTCTATTTTTATAACATTACTTGTACATTATAGTAATGTTTTAATAACATTACTATACCTCTGATATAGTCAATTTTTAGATAGCTACTAAATACCTTACACCATACAGAAACTAAAAGAACAAAATATATTTTATTTCTTAAAGCGGAAATCTCTCGTTGTTGTCACGTTCAATTTTCCTAGTCTCTCTCTTGACAGATATCGACGTTTATAATAAAATACATGATGGATAAAGGAAATTTTAAAAATACTTTAAAAACTTAGGGACTTTTTTCTTTATAACAAATAATTGCAAAAAAAAAAAAAAAGAGAGAAGGCACATTCTTTCCCGCGACGTCGAGATACGTCAAAAGCAGAGTTTCCCACGCCTAGAAGGCTTTCTGTTCCGTTTGCACATCTTCGCCCTTTTCTTTTTCCTTCTCTCTCTTTCTGTCCCCCCTTCCCCCATCTCTCTATCCTCTCCTATCACTCTCTTTCTCTTTCTCTCTCTCCCGCTCTCTATGGAAAGCAGAAAAATTTCCAGGCGCTCCATTTCGGATGTCTTTCAAATGCGTATCCATATTCGCAGATATAGCGTCACATAGGAACGTACGTAGCGTCCCAACAGTACGAATGGAAAGCACGAATGCTAACATTTGTCTAGTGTCCGACTTTAAATAGAGATGCGAATCACGATATCACTACGGCAATGCCTTTACGAATGAGTAAGCTGGACGTTACTTCTTATTCCTTCGATGAATACATAAAAACGCGTTCATCGTTCAAGAAAAATACAAATTTTTAACATTTTAATCTAAAAATGTATTAAAATAAGAATCAGCAAAAAATAAAAATGAAATAAAAAATAATATAAAAACGTTCATTCGTCAATCCAACGGTTAGAAAATATTTAGCTCAAAACGTATGTTCTCGTATTATATCATTCAATTTGAATAAATGAATTTATTTAACAAATTAAAAAAAAAAAAAGGGAAGAAAAAAAACATCGCACCGCTCTTTTTCCAGTTCCGTAAAGCATGCGACGAGACGAGGAATTTGTGTGTAGAGGGTACCTTTCGGTTATCCTAAATTCATACATCTTCACGATGCCATCTCGCACCTTTATCGCGACTCGTCATCACGGTTCATCAACCGCGAAACGCTCGATTTTATTTCATTCAACGTTACCCTCTCTCTCTCTCTCTCTCTCTCTCTCTCGTACTTTTCAACCGTTCATACTAGCAAAACCGTTTCATCATTCGTCAAGCGTTTCGCTTTAGCAAGCGATTCGCATTCGCGGTAAAGAGGCGTCGATGCGTGAATTAAAGGGGAGTAAAAGAGAAAGAAAAGAGAAAGAAAGAGAAAGAAAGGAAGTGAGAGGGAAAGAGAGAGAGAGAAACTTGCTTCTCTCTTCCGGATCTTCTCTCCCCGAGTCTTTTTCCCTATATTTCCACCCTCAACAACGCCTCTCGTATCCGACCTCAATACCTCCTCTACCATTCCTTTCTCTCTCTCTCTCTCTCTCATATTTTTTCTCTTTCTTTCTTCTTCCTTCTCTTCATCTTTCTTTTCTCCTTTAGATACACATATATACGCACTTATATACCATATACTCACATATAGGCAAACACACACACACACCACGCACGCGCGCGTCTTCGACGACTCGTCTTCAGACTTTGATCCACCAGTAAGTTTCTACCAATGCGAGATGAAACTGATGGAAAGGAGTTGTAGAGTTTCTTGAAATGGGAAACGAATGAGTGGATCTATCCTTTTCCGCGCTAGGAAAACCATTTAGGGTTTAGTAACCCTACGATCGAAATGTACTTTAACCGAATAAAATGTTAAATCTTTTACTAGATTTAAAAAAAAATTTTGTATGAATTTATATTACCTAGTACAAGGATACTCCTTCTCTATATATTGTATATACTGAATTATATTATTTATGTTTTAAATCATATAATTTAGTTAATTTATGATTTAAATCATATAATTCAGTTAATAACTAAGTTTTAAACAAAATAACTAGGCGTCTTTGGGAAAGTATTGTATATAAAAAAAATATTTAGTTAGTCGTGCTGTTCTATCAAATCTAGTCTATGGATTAAATTATCATTTCATACTTTAATTATTCACCACTTATAAATTTATATATTATCTAGTTAAAGTATGTAATTCTGTCTTCCTTTATACTTGTTAGCACATATATTGTAACGTTGTATTGTACATCTTACCCGAATTACTTATTACTTTACTTGACTTCTTTTCTCTTTTATCCATCAATATAGTCTATTTAACGATCTCGTTCATTCATATTTTGTAAAGCAGTAAGCGAATATAATTTCGCACCCTTGCGATAAAATATCGTTAGTCATGAAGAGATGTTCATAACTAAAGTTTTGAGGAAAGTCTCTTTCTTTTATAGCTTTGAATTGTTCGAGCTTAAGATGTCTAATATCATTTTCTTCTATGAATAACCGTTGATAACAATAATTAACGATCCAATTCCCTGATTGGTCCTTATTAGTCGAACACGGAGCTACAGAATTCTTTGGAAAAGAATGTCTTATTCATGAGGAGTAGGGGAATTACATGCTCGAACGAAGAATTTAATTTCTCATTTTCTGGTCAGTAAGGACGATTTTTATCGAATTTCATTTTGATATAAATGATTGAGATTTCTTTACGATAAATGAACACCGCGTAGAGATATACAAAATTAACGAATGTATCCGAGAGCTTTACATGAGTTTCTTGCAAATTTCACGGACGTTCCTTTCCTTTCGAAGGAACAGGCATCGGTCATAAATTTACTCGAATACATCCGATTATTGGTACACGAGCAGGCGGGATACTATTTGCGACACAATACGAGATGATGCAGGAGTTCCTTTGGTAAAGATTTATGAAGCAATACTAAGTCTGGCACTGACCCAACCGGCCAACAAGTCCACCAACGCTCGACACGTCGAATAAACAAATACGGAAAGGGTGTGCTTCCCATCTCATACCTTTTCACCCTTGTTCCACTGAGATGAATAATTTCTGCAATCCAAACTTTTACATCCTTTTCTCTATTTTATCTTATATTATTTTATTTTATAGTAATACTTTATTGGTTACTTTACATTGAATAATTCGAAAAAATGTTTTAAAAAATTAAACAACTACTTCACTATATATACAATATATAATGATAAGAACACAATAATTTCGAAATTTGTTTTAAATTACAAACTAAACAATACTTTATGAGCTAAATTTTAAATAGAATAATATTTATATCTTAAAATTATATTTATCGTAATACTATTATAATTATATATGCATACATATATTTATATTAAATATGAATGGAAGATGTAATGTTACTTTTGATAAATTATGTTCATAAATTCAATATTTTTCCTCTCTCTACATTTACCCACCTATCTTTTTCAAGGTAAAAATTCACATCATGTGGACGTAGTATTATTACCCTTCAAAGAAAACAAAATTTAAAAAAAAAATGCATATCCTTTATCATACATTCATACAGTTTAGTGTTTCTCAATTGATAAGTATTAAATTCGTTCTCATAGATAAAGGATTATAGTATGGTTCTAAAATTTCGAGATTGCGGGAAATGTATCGTTCACGTGGCATACATGCGAATAGATAAATTACGCGCGCATGCGCATAAAGAAAAAAAATAATGCAAAAAGAAGGAAGAAAAGTTTCTGGATCGTATCCAACACCTCGATAGTTTCCTAAAAGAGCCCACGTTTCTGATATTGCACGATATTCCAAACTTCCTATTCATTCTTGCTACTGTACAGCTTTAAGTGTGTATGTGTGTATGTATACGTGTCTCTCTGCATGGAGAAACAAGCTTATTCTCTTTTGTTCGGCAACAATAATCGGCATCTTTTCGATTTGAAACGTTTCGAATTATCTTTGATTACTACGAGAAAAACTTCGAACGTGACGTCCTTGAGTAGATCATCCTTAACTATCCTTACCTATCCTTATCCGGCTTTTTTTTTTCTAAAACAGATCGTTCGATCGTTAGCGTGTTTCTCTCTCGAAGATCAAAAGTACGTGATTACAAACGAAGAAATACGTTCGTTTGAGAATCGGCTGAAAAGAATTGAATCGAAGATCACTGAAAATATTATATACAGCTCGAAGAATATGAGAATATATTCTTCATTTTTACGATTCGCAATGCAAAGAAAAAAAGTTCAACTTTTAACAAGCGTAGTAAATTGAGACTCGCAAACACAAAGAAACGCCAAGTTACCTCGATAATTTTTTGCGATCGACGCTATTATTGAGAAGAAAGAGAAAAATAAGAAATGAGACAATATTAAGATCAAAGACCAGATCTAAAAGAAATCTTGATACTTTTATGGTAACGATAGATATTCGTTTCCCTTTTTTCAAGGATGAACTATCGCAAAAGTTATCATAATCTACCCTTTACTCACTCAAGCGTTATAGAAAGTCGACTATATTATACAGAGTGTGTTAATGTTACAGTTTAAATGCCAGTTTTAGTCAGTAAAAAGTTTTATGCTGTACGTACAATTCTTTTATTTCAATAAATTCGAATGAGAGTATTACGTCGAGGTAAAAAGAAAATAGAAAATAATAATATTCATAACTCGTAATAGTATATCCAATTTCTACCAATTTCTACCAATTTCAAGATTCTCTCTTCTATCGTTTATCGTATTAAATAAACGTTTATTAACCCGAACTCATAAGTAGTAATGATTTGATATTGCACGGAGCAATTTCGAAGCATCCATTTCCTTCTATCTCTATCTCCTTCTCTTTCTCTCCATACTCAATGAAATTGATTATATCCCTACAGATTCGATTAATATCTAATTGTTCTACGCAATGACGGCACTTAAGTGTGAGACCATCCTTCGCGTTTAAGCACATATTGTCATGTGGCTAATCAATACGCTTTAGTAAACCAGGCTATTATTACATCAACTAATTGTTGATAGAGAAATCGAGTTGTTTCTCGATCTGGGAGAAATCATAGATGCATAAATAAATTAAATCTATTTCAGAAAAAGAATTCAATTTTAATTAAATTATATTCCTAATTCTCCTTTCTAATTTTCTTAACTTACATTTAAATAAAGGAAGTATCATTCATATTATCTTCACATTATTTTCACAGTTCTTTTCTGTATAACGATCGTGACACACTTGAACCGACTCGAGATATACGATTCTCTTCGAGCAAGTTAAATTTAGCTATATTAGCTATAAATAAATAATTCGATAAAGTTAAAATCCTCGTTTTCTATTCGATGTCGAATTTTTCTTACTTTTAACATAATACTCAAGACTGATATCTTTCTTCTAAATACAATATATCATCTATGCTCAGCTCTAAAAATCACTAACTAATATAATATTTATGCTAATTTGAGTTATTGCTCGTTAAACAAATTTTTAATGGGAAAAATTAAGTTTGTATGAAGTATCTTTCTTATTAATGCTTTTTACTGTACTTTCTTTCTGTAACAGAGAAAATAATGAACTTTTCCTGAGTTATTTGTGAAATTTTAAGTAATGTAAGCTGCATTAAGTCATTTTAGACAAAAATTGTAATTAGTGGCTTTTAGCTGAATATAGACGATATTTATTATTCGCATAAAACACGAACAAATGTGATTTTAGAGAAAGAAGTGATTTTAAAAATCATATAACGTTGTATTAAACATATTAAATTTCTCATACAAAAAAAATCATATTCTCGTAATTCTCTTACATCATTCGTTTTTCTTCTAAAACTTGAAGTGATCGATCTTGCGCAAATGCTTCCAAGTTTACCGGCGGAAGATGCGACCAATCTGAATGCCAGCCCTTCGTGGTATCCTGCCGTCGTGATACCACAGTTATTGCATTACTGCGAACAAGCATTCCTCTGGTTACGGTATCCTTGTACTACTAGGAAACTAGTGACAACGACCTATTCGAGTAGCAGTCGATGATTTTCTAAACCGATAGATCCTCTCGGTTGACAGAATTCTCAATGGTCAAGGTTACCTTTTCGCTAACTCCCAATTACTCGAAATAACTTAGGATATAGTTGTACCCGTTATTTTAAGAATTTCGTTCATTATAAAAGATAGTATCAATTGGTGTTCAAATAATTGACTACGAAAAGAATGGAATGCAATATCCATTATGTTTTATATATTACTTCTATATTTGTACTAGCATATAGTAATTAAGTATACTTTCTTGGATCTAGCCTGACGTCATAGCTAAAACCAGACTGAATTGTAAGTACAAAGAAATCACAAACATACGGTGACATGTTTAGGAAAATTATATATATATATATATTATTAATATAATAAATGTATAATATAATTATCTCTAGTGTATAACTTCACAATTACAATATTTTTCTCTCGTACATTCACATTAGTTATACACCAATCTTCTTTGTAGCTATTATCTTATTATACCTTTTAAATATATATAAATCCTATTTACGGAACTCTCGTTTAATAATAGAAACAGAAAAAGACGAACAAATATTTTGGGAGAGAGTGAGAGAGAGAGAAAAAGAGAGTCCTTATGAGTCAAAAGACCATCAGTGTCACCATTCACTATTGTTTCGTTGCTGACTGTGAACGACCGATTTGTCGGTACGCAGAGTATTGTGTCACTGTGAATGTAAATTCTCTCTGTTTCTCGACGATTAAGTCGATGCGGAATTTTGCCTCGTTGAATAATGCTAGAGAAGGGAAAGGGAAAGAGAAAGAGAGAGGTCCCATTTAAACAACATCAAGGACGAACAAGAATCGCCCTTTTAATGTTCTACGAAAAGCAAAAGCAGTGAATCCTCTTACAGAATATTATTCATTTCGAAACCAGTCATTGCGTTAACCATGGTTCTAAGCACCAATGGTTCTATGGTTTTATGGTTCTATAAGATTATTCGACTCTACCCATTAAAATTTCAACACTTCGTTAGTCGGAATAATGAATTATTAATATATATTTAAACATTATAAAAAATAGATATTTTTTAAAAATATCTATTTTATGTTTACATATTTAAATGGTGATATGAACTAGAACTAAAAAGGACTCCATCAAACCTTCCAAACACCGATCTTTTTGTAAACTTTACATATTTGTATGTATCTATAAAGACCATACACTGCGCAAACAATAAAATCCAATATTTAACTGTATCCAAGAAAACCAAGGGAAAAGTTTCACATGCACTTTTATATACCAGTTCGTTTCAGATAGAAAAATATAATAAACAAAAATTATAGAAATAATACACATAGGTGGGCTGAAAATTTCTTAAGCTAACCACGACAATGGATTGAAAAGTCTTTAGTCTCATACGAAAAGGGCTGAAAAGTTTTGAATATAGCACGAGGAGAGTTAACAAATTTTGAACCTAACACGAGGTTTGACTTAATTTATTATTATGTTGTATTAATGTTATTATTATTAATTTTACATAAATGTTATATATGATACAGTAAAAAATAAGAAAAAATGATATTCGATGACTAAATAAAAAATGTCAAGTTATGATTACCAAAAGAAACTTAATAAAAATATAAAAATATACGTACAATATATATGTATGATGTACCTATATATATAGTATATTTTTATATTATCTATATATATAGATAAATAGATTGCAAGGAGTACATATTGAATTAAAAAGGGGGTGACGCCTGTAGAGATGTCAGGTTTCAAACATACATACAACTTGAATCGTACCGCACGTATTACGAAGGAGGTACGTACATACGTACTGGATTTGTGTCTCCATAGATAACGAGCTTCCTCTCTTGCTCGGCTCCCTGTTACCGCTAATGAGCTACCGTTCTGTTTTCTGCTCCTTCGCGTATAAAGGCAAGCCCAGCCGGTGCACTAACGCTGCGGCTGAGAATGCGAATGCTTGGGACGACCCACCTTTATATTGGCATTCATTGAAAACCGGATCCGAGGCACGTGCACGTGTTTCTGTATATTTATATGTTATATAATGTATAAATATATATATGTATGCATAAAGAAGCAAATACATTCCCCGATTTACACTGATATCTTTCGTCTCTTTCATATTGTGTGTAAATCATTTAGATGTGAGCATTCTCATCCAATTATACATGTAGATGTTTATATATGTATATGTACATGTAGCTATGTATATCTATTTAGATTCAGTTTCTTCTTTACCGGGAGTCGCATCAAATCAACCAACCAGCTTTTCGTACCTACCAAATGCTTCCTCCCCCCTTTCTCTCTCTCTCTCTCTCTCTCTCTCTTCACTTCTATTCTCTCGATCCATCCCTTCTCATCTTCTCCCTTGCGTGTTTAATTTGAAGGGCGAGAAAATGTCGCTCGATCGTTCACAAGATTTCGTAGATTTAGCTACGTATCTTTCTATGGGAAAGTCCGTTGCTCGTTAAAGAGAAAAATAGGGAAAATACGTGTCACCGTCGCAATGCGTCATTATCGATACTTTCTCTACATTTTTCTTCTTCAAATCTAGCAATAAATTCATTCGTAGTAGAAGATAATTAAATTTTTTTCTAAAAGAGATCAAAAACCCTTAACGATTCGAATTTGTTTAAAGACGTACCTTGGAATGTATTTGAGATAGAAACTCACGCTGGCAAAATTCGAGGGAAAGGCTACTCTCATAGATTTCGCCTAAAGTGTAACTCGGCAAAGCAAACGAGCTAACTCCGATTACAATGACCGGCCATTCGAATTTCCAGCTTAACCGCGATCAAGCACGTGGGTTAATGTAATCCAGCGTTAACTATGGACACCCGTTGGTAAAATTGCCAGGAAAAATCGATCGGTCGCATTTTACAAACTAAAAATTTCAATGTGATCATTATCCATTAACGGGTAAACTTTGTACATAATCACACAAAAATTATACAAGTAAGTAAAAATAAACTGTTAATTAAGAAATAAGGAAACAAAAGGAATAGTAAATACACATCTTAATAAATTAGATACAATATTTAATCATTATAATACGCGATTTGATTAGACAATAGTCATGATCAACGGGTATATAAGTTAAACGTGAGAAATAACATTAATTGTTCAAATAAATACCAAATTATTCCTCTGCGAATTCGAATATTATCTCAGTTTAATTAATTACAATTCCCTGGTGAGCAATAAGACGATGGCTCAACGTCATACCTATTCCTTATACCTCCATTTAACGATCATATTCTAGAACAGTTAATTGCTCACGTATAACCGGCGCGAATAAAGTAATTAACAATGACGATATGTCAACATTGAAACATACGGAAAACGTGAAAAATTTATAATAATATATAGTTTATAATAAATAATTGACATTTTAATCTTAAAAAAATTAAAAATTAAAAATTAAAAATAAAAAGATTAATAAATAAATAGATACAAAAAGAGAGAGAGAGAGAAAAGTAAAATAGTTCAACTATCTCACTACTTTAGTTCTTTAACTCGCTTATAAGACAAAAATAAATTATAATATTTAATTTAAAATAAATATTTAAGATTTTAATCTTAAGAAAAGTAATTAAATAAGATTTTTCAAAAGAGTTAAATAAATAAAAAAAAAATGAGAGAGATAATAATTCGACGCTCTCACTATTTTCTTCCTGTAACTATCATATAAGTTTGTGCATTCGTAATCAAGCAGGCAAAACAGGAGGATGAAAATTTGTCTTATCTCATCTTATCTTGTCGTCGAACTGCAGTCTCCGTTACATATAAACGAAAATGAAGAGAGAGGTGCCGTTCTATGAGGTATACGTTCTTTTAACGTATATCTTAAGCGGCAAACGAGAACGTCTGTTTCCGTACAGCCGCCTCAATTTCAAAGCAGTAGCACGACTATTCAAGCGTTTAAGCAAATCGCTGCTACGCAAACGTTGTTAATTGCCGAGTTGAAACAGACGTCATCAAGAGTTTCAGTCCCAGGAAAACGCGTTGAAAATGTTCATCTGTTCGACGAGATGACAGGGGGAGAAATAGGAAGAGCGAAACAGACAGAGAAACAGAAATAATTTTGTTTAAATATCGTTGTCTTAATTCGTTGCATCGAATATATCAAATAATTTGATACTTCAAATCTTTAGAATACATGTCTTTAAAAATATATATTAAAAAATATATATTAAATGTATATTATATTATCAAATTAGTTATCGGCAGTAAAATGTATATATTTAACACTGGTCAATTTAATGTGTTAAAAAGAAATTAATTTTTGTTTTAAGTAAATAAATACTTAATAGCTAACAATTGGTAATTACATTTAAGATTAGAAAAGAATAAAATAAAATATGGTTATTTCATTCTAAATTTATTAACTCCATTAACGTCACTATTGAACTATCCACATACAAATTATTAATTTTAATATTATAATAAATTATCTCTCTTCCGTATTCTCTCTTCGAATTTCTATGAACCACCTTTGTCGATAATCTTTTCTGGATTTTGAAGAATTCGGATACGGTTTGATCGAAACGTCACCGCAACATAGGGCATAGGAATCTTCGGAATGATGTGCAATTCTAGTTACACGATGAATTCCTTTCGTATATTGAAATCTCAAGATAATATTGGCGTATGCCAGAAGGTTTTAGAATTCTATAAAACTGTTTTTCTTATTCTTACCAACGACGATTAATTAAACTAACGTGAACAAAAATTACTAATACATACCATTCATATACAAACATACATACATACATTATAAATCGAATCTTTACCTGATAAAAAACAATGATGTACGCATTAAATTTACATATACATGAATAACTCATTTTCACAATGTGAAAAACAAACGCGACAATCCAATTCCACTCGTACGATAATTCAACTCGGAAGTGTTCCAGTTGGATATTTGTGTTTTTAACTGTATAATTAGTGGTTATTACAATAACCAGGCTTATAAGTAACGACACCGTTTTGCTTTATTTTCTCCTCTCGACATATTTACATCATGCACTGTCGGATATACAAACTATGTACGAATCACGAAGCGGCTTTACTGACTCGTTACCCACGACCACGACTTCGACTGCGAATAGAGAAGATACGAGAGGGCACCAGAAAATGAGAGAGAGTATATGAGATAAAGAAAGAATGTGTAGTATATCAGAGCTGGCATAATGCCACGAACTTTATTATTTACTGTAACTGCGGTTTTACGCGATCCCTGTTATAAAGGGATTCGACGAGGCCGAAATTATGTACCACCTCAACGGCGTTGCTGTTTAGTTTCGGTGCATCGTCGATAACTGACCGTTAATTAGATAGGTTCGGTAGGTTATCGTTCCAACGATTGAAATGCATATAAACACACGCATGTACATACACACACACATACACATACATACCAGAAATGTACTACGTTATTATTAATCCACGCTCGCGTAAAAATACACTCGCTCTGCTAACGCGTCAGGATTGTTTACGAGCGACGAGAGACTGTGTGTATTTTGTTTCGCGAACGGTTTATCGAATTTACATCTTGCTTTCGTGGATCCCCTACATGTATAAATATATCCGTGAAAATGAATGGAACTAGTTCGCGAATCGTATGTTTAATCATGTGTTAAAATACAATATATTCTTAATTATCTTTTTTTTCTTTTTTTTTTCTTTTTTTTTCTTTTCTAAAGGAATAGACAATTCGTAAAAAAATTTAATCAGGAAGAAGCGATGATCGTTCAAAGCTACGAGAATAGAAAAAGAAGAATGCTATATACTATCGTTCTCACATCGTATCGAGTTTTACACAAATACCAAGCGATCACGTTCCGTGCATCTATCTACGTACCAACCTGAGCTTGAAAACAAAGTTACCGTAAATAACATCGGATCCATTTCCTTACCGCAAGTGCGACACTTCTGTTACATGTATTTCAATACATATACGCGCATACTTGTATACTATTATGCGTGTTTCCACACATGTGAGTGGAAATAAACCAGCTCTTCGTTTCAGTCTAGGGGGTTACACCTTCTAAACCCCTGAAGAAGAAGATTCACTTTTTTCTTTATACTCACATTTCCCATTCCATCAAAATATAAATTACGACAAAAAGTTGAAATTGTGTATGGGGATATATTGTTAAATCAGAAAATTATAATTTTTATCCTTTAAGCATCCTTTTATATTTCGCAGAACAAATTTCCATCAAATTTATTATACATTATTATTAATTATTCATACTGCTTCGCATTCTAAAAGTACGAAAACGCAATTCATCTAACTGTATTAATTATATAATTATATATACATAATTAATACAGACTTTAAAATTGAAAATTATTAATCAAAGATAAAATAGATGTAAGTACTTAAAATTTATTTAATGTAAAGAACAAATGTCTGAATGGCCGAGAATCATTCATTTAATAAAGAAGGATTAGGTTATAAACATTTTTTTTGTAACTATCCAGTTGTGGTTTTGAAACTTTCCATGTGTTGGAGTAACTGCCACTGCTTTCTTCATAGTCCTAGTCATATATTTTGATGATAATGTTATCTTTACTAAGTTAATTTATTTCCTTTTTGATGATGTTTGTATCCCGTTATTTATTATTGTTATCTCGCCTGCAATTAAAATAGCTATTTTTAAATTTTAATATATTACTCACCGTATGTAAATAATTTTTATACGTCCTTTTATAAAACTCTACTTTTTCTCCTGCCAAAGCATTTACCATTTTCATTTTTTATGAAAAATCAAATATATAATAATTTTTGCTTCAGCTTTAAATCCCTCCCTTTCTCTCTCTCTCTCTCTTTCTACATACTTTCTTCCCTATCTTCGGTATACATTCAATATAAAGAAAATAAAAAATAAAGAAAATACACTATACAGTTTAAAGTGAAGTCCTTTCGATTCGATCGAAAGTTGCACTAGCTCGATGGAAAGGATCTATTGTTATCCTCTCGTATGAATAACTATCTACGTATAACTCACAAAGAAGGCTTATTAAGTTTATAAGATTAACCCTCAACAGAAACTACGCTTTAAGAAAGGAAGGAACACGGGCTCAAGTTTATACTTTCCTTTAAAAGAAATAAAGAAAATGAAAGGAAAGAGGAAGAGAGAAATATTGTGATTTTTCGATAAAATTGTTCCCGTTCGCGAACTGTAAATAAATAATCTTCATACCTGTCGAAGTTAGTTCCGCAGAAGAGCGTACACTATTTCAACTTTGCAGTCCGTTAACGACGACCCGAAATCCCGCTTATAAATCCGTGTACTTCATCTCTCTTTTTCATCCGTGTTATGTAACGCAATCTTCAAAGAACGAAGCTCCGTTTTCAACAATCAAAAATGACATTAATCTGGAAGAAAAAAAAAGAAAAACAACATTGGTAGAATTTATGCCGATTCCACTGCGAAATCCAATGAACTCGACACACGTGAGTATAGTCGATTAATGGAAAAATGAAATATGTGTGGCAATATATCATGGTCGGAATTAAATCGATAGAATCTATTATTTCCATCAAATACAAATTGTCATTTTTCGCCTCTAATCTTATGTTAATCGTAGGAATTTTGAAAAAAAATAAACAAAAGTAAAGGGTCACATTAACTTGACGCTCGTAAAAAACTAGTATAAAAAGAAAATTTTATTTGGATGCAATTCTAATTTGGCTCGCGGACTGGCTATTTAATCAAACGTTACGTCCAATAAATGATCTTATCTATAATTTTTTGTATAATTAACGAAAAATACAAAAGAAAGATTTAAAGAAAATTTCCATAAAAGACTAAAGTATAGAAGAAAATTCTCTAACGGAAGGAGGAGAGGGAAAGGTAAGCAACGTCATAGCGACACTAATTCTATCACCTCGAGTTCGTCAGCCAGTGAAGAACAAAAAGAAAAAAAAAAGAAATAAATAAGGAAGGAAGTGATGGTGATGGTGAACCAGGGAGAACAAAGAGGACGAAAATTTAATTACGACGAGTTTGTTTAGTAGCTCTGTTCGTTGAAAAACGGCATCAATGAAGGTTAAACTTTCTCAGCGAAGAAGAAGAAACATCGTCGTCGTCGTCGTCGTCGTCGTCGTTGCCGAAATTAACGTTGAAACTCAGATCGTTCTCGATACACATAGAAAAAGGTAAGGTCATTAATCGCGAAAGAAATTTCAAAGATTTTCTAATATATTCCTCGATCTATCTGTGGGATGCCAAAATAACACTGATAAACACAAACATCTTTGCAAAAAAAATACACTAAAGTAAGAATGAAGAAAGATGTAAAAAAGGGAAAGAGCAATCACGAATACTTTCATACAAAGAATCAAGTACGATCCTGCAACGAACTCATGTCAAAGTGTGCGAAAGTTTAATTACATTTTATCCTTCTCCTACATTCTTCTTCCTCTGCCAATTTTCTTTCTCTCTCTCTCTTTTCCCTCAAGTTCCAACATTTGTAGCATCTTACAACGTTAAAAGTAAAAAAAAAAACATATTTAAATTTGCTTGCAAACTTTAGATTTTCGCCGCAGAATCGACTAAAATCAAGTCCGCAAAACATACTTTAGGAAAAATTACGTGATAAGTATTTATATAAGAAAAAAAAAAACATAGTTTGTTGTTTCAAGGAAAGCGAAGAGAATCGTTGAAAAAGAAAGTTTCGATAGATTGAAAGGATAAAAGATTCTACGGTAAGCTTGCAAGCTTCTTTCCTTTTATCCATATTTATTAGATTCACCTACCACTCTATTCATTCGTTCTCTTTTCTCACTTACTCTTCCGGACAATATATTGAGGAGCGTGGAAACCAGTGAAAGCAGAAGAACATTGCCACCACCCCCCTAGGGA
Organism: Mischocyttarus mexicanus; assembly: GCA_023678845.1. Lineage (NCBI taxonomy): Eukaryota > Metazoa > Arthropoda > Insecta > Hymenoptera > Vespidae > Mischocyttarus > Mischocyttarus mexicanus. The sequence continues at coordinate 3,434,687 of JACGTP010000002.1, read as the reverse complement.
AAGAAAAGTTGTCCGAATTGGAAGGTTACAGACGCTCGATAATCCAACGTTTTACGGCTAAAAAGATAGAGAAATTCCATGATAGCGTTTCTCTCTCGTACTTATCTACGAAATGGTATCTGAGAACTATAAAAATTTAAACACTACGTCGTTTCAAAGCGCATACGCTTCATCGTCGACGGAATTTTAAGATCTCGAATATTAAAAAAGGTCATGAGAGAAGAGGAAAAGAATATTTTTGAGAAAAATCTTTATGGTATAGTACATAACGTTATTTTAGTTTTGAATCTAAAGCAGTATGTATATTTTGTGTTCTAACAAGGATGCAAAAGATCCGATCTTATTTACGATAGGTATAGATATACATACCAAAGAATATACACTCTCGAGATGGCTTGAGGGGATTGCAAAGTGATTTGTCTTGAGAGATCTCACGGACTAGAATTTGTATACGTGTCAACGTGAAAATGCAATTTCGAAAAGAAAACTAATAAAAGACAATAACACCGACGTCTATGATGATGAAAGAAGAAAAAGAAAAAAAGGAAAAAAGAGAGAGAGAAAGAGAGAGAACGAGAGAGAGAGAGAGTGGGAAGTATATAAAAGGAGTAAGAATGATGATAACACAGAGATAAAGTACAAATGAAAGCGTCAAAAACAAGAAGAGAAAACGTCAAATGAAATACGAAGAAATAATAAAATAATCAATGAAATAAATCTCAAGATACGATATACGATGGAGAAAAAAAGAAAATAAACTTAAAACAGAGAGGAAAGAAAATAATTTTCGAAGAGGAAAGTAAGAAAAATAAAAGAAATATAAAAGATAGTAGTAAGCAAAGTGACTATGCTACTTCTAGTAGTCAAAGCGAAGTAAACTATCGGTTTGTATCGGTCCATGAACCGGGCTCTATAACTTTATTTTATCCTCCAGGGTTATATCTAGATTTATTGGTCGGACGTTGGGCATGCTATTTCAGCGTTATTTATGACTAAGTCACGGCGCTATGCCGCGCACTAAAATTACTACGCGTGCTACCGCGTTCACGGCAAAGTATAGAAAGGGAAACGCGGATTATCTTACGACTACCTTTGTTACAATGAGATCATTCTCAAAAAATAAATAGTTTATGCCTTAATAATGATTTAATTTTTTTCATTTGATTATTTAATTAATTTTTATTCGAAACTTTTTTCCATATGTGCGTGTGTTTAGATGTCTGCAATATTTGAAAATATAATAACCGTAAAATGTACACAGATATATTGTGCTGAAAAGACTCGTTAAATTCACTCCAAACTTAATTACCGTTCAGACGCCTGTCTATTTTGGAATTTTTTTCTAATTTGCTTTTTCGGGTTACTATGCATTCGTAGTGATAAATATAACACAAATTGTGCTTTCAATGGCATACCCAATCAAGGATTTCCTTGTAAATAATTTTTGTTATTTTGTCGTTAAATGTTATATAAAACATAAAGATTAATAACAAAACTAAAAAAATTCTTTCGCAAATAGCAAAGTTACTGGAACGAAAACTTCAAGTAGAGAAGGAAAGTGTTGTAAATATTTCGAAAATGTGAAATTCCTTGAAGGATGTAATCGTTGTTGAGTACCCAGAAAAAAAGGGTTGTTTATCAAAACAGACAATTAAACGTAGTTTATTAAATTAAATAGTTAAATAAATGTCTTACGATTTGTTGTCTCGACAATGAATAGTACGTAGTATCGTTAGAGGAATAGACTGATAAACAGCAATGTAAATAATCTTATCTTATTTCAATTTTATACTTATTCGTTTTTCTTTAAGACCAAGCAACTTACATTGTTATGTGTGTGTGTTAGATATATTTATAAATAATTTATATATAATCTTATACAAATTTTACATTTATCTACATATAATTAATAAACTCTTATATTTCTATTAAATTTATATATGTATAATTTTTAATTAGATAGACACTTTAAAAGTTATTCGAATTATGCAAGGCTTTATTCATACAATATATATGCATACACATATATAATATATACATATATACGAAAATTCACTTTAACTATCAAAGATACAAGATACAAACATAAACGCGTAGATACAGAGACAATGCAGTTCATCTCTCGATGTCGCTATTGTTCATGATACATTTCGCTAACTCTGCTAGCAAACCCGTTTGATCTGTGTGTGACACGAATCCGCGTCAGTAACACGCGTTATTCGCAGGCTGTTCGCGACAACAGTTGCTCGTCCAACTGCATCATTTTCTCCGAATTATTGACCGGATAATGTTCTACGAAATTTCTCTTTTTCTTTCCGAACGGTCACATCTTCGATAAAATTTCGAAAAGAAGCCATATCGTTTCTCATTTTGAACAGAAAATATTCATCGATGTGAAAATCGATCGATAAAGTACGCTCGTCTCGTTTGACCTTCGTATCCTCAAATATTTTCACTTATTCTTCATTTTTCAAACCTTATTATATATTCCATCTTCTTTACTATTCACATTATAATTTTAAATAACGACCGATCGGAAATCTTTTATTTTTCTCCTTTTTTCATTTTTCCTTTAAACATCGTACAAACGAATACGATGAAAAAGCATCATAAAGATTTTTATATCTATCGTCCCCCAAAGTGAATTTCTAATATATTATGTGTATACATCAATATATATTATATGCTATATATTTATATATATATAGATAAGAATACTAATTTTATTTATTTATTGTAAATTGTTTTGTTCATAATAAACGAAAAATTAAATGATATAAAAACAAAAAAAATATCGAAAAGATATTATATACAGATAAAATCTATATAGATGTATATTATATATATATATATATTAATTATTATATTATTAAAAAATATTTGGACATTTAATATACTTCCATGTTCATAGATTGCAACTATTCAGCTTCTTATTAGCCATTTTAATACTGTATAAAAATATAATATTGTGCAAGATGTAAAACTGGTATATATGTACTTTTTATAAAAAAAATTTACTATAGAATCAAAGATTCCTAATGAAATTATAATATAATTAATATTATTATAATAAATATTATATACTTTAATCTTGTTAAGCATTAATAAATCATACAAATGGTTTTAACGATCCATTCGAGTAATCAAAAAAGAATTGAAAAATGATACATATTTCTAGGATTCGCCTGCACCTGTTAGATAAGATTCGAAAAATTCAAAGACTAAGAGAGAGAAAGAGAACGAAAATCGATATCAATAAATCACAAGGAGAGGAATAGAAAGTGAAAAAGAAAAAGAGGAATTGATGGGATCGTGGAAGAACGAGAAACTCTTCGAAGGTTCTGAATCGGCATTCCGAGGTGGTCTAAGACCCTCAGTATAATGAGGTAATAATAGCAGAAGCGGAAAGTCTCTCGAAAATATTTTATGGATTTTCATGAGAAAACGCGACGATAGCAATCCTGTCTTAGTCTTGCCATAGTCCAGTTTTCCATCTCTCTCTCTGTCTCTCTCTGTCTCTCTCTCTCTCTCTCTCTCTCTCTCTTTCTCTTTCTCCATTTTTCTTTCACTCTTTCTGTTCGTTCAACTATTCACTGTTATTTTTTTCCTTTTTCCAGACATTCTTTAGCCATACCTTCGTTGATCGGTAAGGAGGAAATTTCATGATAATTGGCATCATATTGTTTTCAAAAATCCGATTTTTTTGTATCTCCAATTAATCGACATCACAATACATTCCAATAAAAATTTAATTTCTTTATTGCACATCTACATGCGTAACTATATGTATACCTATACGTGAGCGTGTAATATTCATTGGAAAACGTCGTTTCTGCGTACACGCGAGAGATAATTTCCAACGCGATTGCTATCACCCGCAGTCTTAAATATTTCAATCGTAATTTCAACTGGACATCAAGCCCAGTTTTTCATCCTGGTGTGTAAAGTGATAATGTAAAAAATTTCTATAGTAATCCTCCGATGCCCCATAGGAAGATGATAAATGATTCATTCTTATCACATATCTTAGAGCTGATAAAAAAAAGAGATACTTTACGAAGTATAGAATTTTACGATAATATGCATAATACATAAGGATCAGCACGCGAGTTCCCATGTAGATATATGTGTGTGTGTGTGTGGACAAGGAAATTCGACTTATAAGCGAACCGGAAAACTTGTCTCCTCAAATATTACGAATATTACAAATAATACTTGTCTCAGGTGCTTTTAAGTTATATACTACTATTACTATTTCTCCAATATTTTCCTGGATATTAAACTTTGATCATAAATTAATAAAATAATTTAAACAGAGAAACAACTATACACATCCGAATAATTAAAAATATTATGTTATAAGTTATTATAAACTCAGACCAAAATATTAAATTCTGTTAAACTTACAAACTTATTTCTGACAGTAATTATATAAGTAGGACATCGAAAAATATACATTTTCGTAACGTAAGAAATTTTCTTCTCCTTCTTTTTTTTTTTCTACTCTACACCCTACCCGCCACTTCAAACACATACACACACACATATAGGCATGCACATTCAAAGTTAAGGTATCATCGCGTTTATCGTTAACTCGTCTGCGAATAATAAATGATGTGAATTATCCGTTTGCGAAATTGTTAGACTCAATGCGAGACAAGTTAGTTTCGAGATACGAAAGCGCGTCAGAGCGAGTCGCATCATGAACTTACGCGTAAAATGCAATAGCTACGATTTAACGAGCGGTTGTCATGCAACGACCGTTTGAAAGCTCCGACTGAGAGTGTTGAGAGGAACAAACGAGCTCTACAACCGTTCTATCTAGAAAGAGAGAGAGAGAGAGAGAGAGATAGAGAGAGAGAGAGAGACGAGATAAAATGAAAGAGAGAAAGAGAGATATAGAGCTTTATCAGGACTTGCGTGGTACAGTTTGAAATCTAATTATCTTATCCTCGCGCCCGATTCTCTCGCGCGTTTTATTCCTTGTTAGTCTGGTACGGTCATTTTTTCGAACCACCTATTTGGTCGCCATCAACCTCCCCTCCCCTCTCCTCCCCCTTATTTCACTCTTTCTACTGCAACTATTTTTTGTTAAAACATCCAACGGTTTTCATTATTGTCGGAAAACGTTGATAATCTCTCTGATGAAAATATTCGTTACAACGTTGCATATCTCAAATCATATATACATTAGCAATAAGAAAACTATTAGATAAGATTGAAAATTATCTTGAATTTTATGTTATATAAATATCTAACACATTTAATATAATTATATAGGGATTATTATTTTAGAGTCTATGAAAATCAAATGAGTAGACCAGATGAATCATTTAATCTATCGACGTTTCTAATTAATTATCGAATTTATAACAAGAAAACCAGCAAAGTTATAAAAAGAAGACGAAGAAAATCGTTGAAACGAAACCGCAAAAGTTCAATTTAAATGCAGGATCGGATCGATCATCTTCCCGAAGGTTACCGATTAGTAATAAAAGATAATTTCATTTATTCTTCGTAATATCCACCGAACGACGACACATCGATATTCGCAATTTTAAAATAAATCCGCTTGATTAATAATCAAATTAATCGTTGACTTGTTGATTCGTTCGTCGGTATGTCATAGCAAATCTCGCAGGTATAACCGCGCAATGTAAATCCTATTACTACGAATTCAGTTGGATTTCAATAACATTTAGGTACATCTGCTCCCAGGATTACCGAGCTACGATATGACTAGCGTTATTCAACTAACCAGTCCTTCTCTACCTGTCTGTCTGTTTGTCTGTCTATCTATCTCTCTTTCTCTTTTCCTCGTTTAAATTGATTTAGTATAATGCATTTTCTACGTACCCAGGTTGTATAAACGCTCAGAGAGTTCGCGAACTAACGCGCGCGAGCCGTCATCAGTTTTGACGAATGTCACCAATACCGAAGTTCCGACAATACACGAATTTCCTCTGAATAGATGTTGTAACGGGACGAATAGAGAAAGAGCTGTTAGCGCGGGTTCGTTGAACGATTCCATTTCTGTTTGTCGGACGTTCCATCCAAAAACTGGCCGGTAGGTTGGTACTGCGTTTCCCCATAAACCAAAATCATGGTTCGTGATATTGATGGAGAAATCGAATATCATCGTTCGCTCTATTTTCCCTTGTCGTTTTAGGCATCTGGTAATAAAAAAAAAAAAGGAAAGACCAAAAAAATGCGAACGTTCGGTAGATTGTATTTTTCATTGATTTTTATCGATGCTTCGTTATGATTCGTACGTAGAAACAAAATTACATCAAGTAAAAGCATATAGATATCTACTACGAGAGAACGTATTTGATATTTGTGAAGATGGTCGGTAAGAGAATAAGAATTCGATAAGAATGAAAGAGAGAGAGAGAGAGAGAGAGAGAGAGAGAAAGAGTGGAAGAGAAATAGAAAGAAAGGTTGAAAGGATGGGTCAAATTGGCGGTTCAACTTCAAAACGAGGGCCCAGATTAGCGAGCTGCCCCGAGTGGTGGCTACAGATAAAGTGATTACTTTCAACGCTCGTGGTCTCATTCAGATCCTTTCTTTTAATTTAGCCTGGGTCCTTTTAGAAGCGTTGCCTTTCTACCACTTACCTTCCGCTCTCTCTCTCTCTATCTCTTACAGAGCGCTGCTTCGTGACAGCGATAAAATTAAGCCCTCGCCCTACCAAAGATTTATGTACTAGAAAAAGGGTATAGCCTTTGCATCACACGAACTCACCAAATTGAATGCTGCCGACTGCGTTGAACGTGAAGACAGCAGGCAAGCACGGCGTTAAACGCTGCTACTAGAGGAGTACCCCCGAAGGCTATTACAGTACTTTGCTATATGAGCTACTGCGCAAAGAAGTGTATTTAACTCTTGCCAGAACTCATTGAGAAGGAGTGAAAGATGTAGAGAAAGAAACATAAAAGAGAGAGAGAGAGAGAGAGAGAAAGAGAAAGAAATGCAAATGTGTCAGATAAGCATGTAATATAAGGTATAACAATAATACCAATACTACACTAACAAAATGTCAAACAAATATATTACATATACATATATGTATACATCAAGAACGAATCCTTTTTAATTTTTCTTCATAAATGAATTATTACGCGAACAAAACGGACGTAATTAAAATCAACAATAAATAAGCGAAGCGTCGTCTTAACGTTCCAAAACTTCTTTCCCTTCCCCAGTCTATGTAATAATGTTACTCTTTCGGCCAATCGGAGGACGACTTCGCTTTTTCAAATTTTTTCCACGGACAATTAGCAAGCTGACGTTCGTCCGTACGATGAAAAATCGTATACGGCCAACAGCAGCAGTGTTACGTTTCGCTTAATTAACTCTCATCGCCATCCCTCTCACCTCACCTCACCTCACCTCACCTCACCACCCCTTCCCTCCCCGTCCTCTCTTAATCTTCCGCTTCTCTTCTCGCAAGTGTACGATATACCTTCGTATTTTTGTTGGCAATTAACTTCACGGCACACAAAATACGGAGAATTTAATCACGCCTAATTAGACGCGCGAAATTCTTCTATTCGTTAAATATTCTCGACATTAACGCGTATTACTTATTTCTCGAATAAACTTTACGAGATGATTTCTTCAGAATTTTCTTTTTCTTCTATCTCTTTTATCTGTTTTTTCTTCTCTCTCTTTGTTTTTTGTTCAAGCTTAGTAAAATGGGGAAATACTGTGAGCAGCAACGTGACACACAAAAAGATAAATCGATTAGACGATATAGCTCCCATTAACGAAATAATATTTAATGTTCGACGGATTTATATTAAGCGTGTATATATGTATATATGTATATTATAAATCGGTATATCGTTCGATCGCTGCATTAAAGTTCTGCTTCCTTCTAAAGCACTCATCCTATAGGATTTAATGGCTTTTTCTCTGTTGCAAGTAACGTCGACGAATGGGATGCGCCATTACCGAGTGGTAAAATCCTAGGCACTGCATTTGACGTTTCAACGATTTGTTATCGTCGCGAAATAACGTTCTGATCCTCGCTTTGCGTTCCTTCGATTTGTTTCTCTCTCTCTCTCGCGCGCGCTTCTACTATCTTTTCTAACATATGCGTTTGACATGGACTCAACTCGTTCCAGTAATTATGATTTTATCGATTCTAATCCAATCTTTTGTTATCCCCATTACGGAGATAAATCAAAAAAACCATAAATATAAAGTGACAAAATGAATTTCAAGATGCAAATAAAATGTGATAAAAGAAAAAAGAAAAAAATAGAATGAAAAAGAAGAAAAAAGGGAGGTAAAAAAAAAGTTTGCAAAGTACATAGGTTAACGTATCAGAATAGTCGATGTGAGCCGGGATCTACGCGTCCGAAAGGTTGTTCAAGAATAGAGGCTAGTCGCGTGAATATGCGAAAAATCGACATTGATGTCTCTCGGTCAATGTTAGAGAAAGAGTCAGAGACAAAGAGAAGAGCCACATCGACTGGCTGAAACGAAGACAAAGAGAAAAATGCTTTTGAATAATAATACGACGATGAACGGGCAAGATAGTTAGGATGGAATAAGGGGAGAAGGACAACGAAAGGGACAAGGAGAAAGAGATGGAAAGAATTAATCTCGCCACAATTTTCCGCGAGTCGGTCGATGCTCGAATGGGCAACGTAATAGATGGAAACTAGTGAAAGAGAAGGAGAAAGAAAAAGAGAAGGATGATGAGAAGGGGATGAAAAGTTGGGTGGTTGGGAGAGGAGGGATATGCTCGAGCCGACATCGTTTATGAAGGTCGATGTCAGAGACGAGCCGCATTGTAGAAGCCGAGCGAGCGAACTTCCATAGAAAAGCGAAGCGGCCGAACTAGCGAGCGAGCTGTTGACATGCCTGGCTATTATGCCTTGGCAGCTTTTACCCGACAAAAGAGGGCATTTAAGGGGGTGAAATTGTAAATTCAATTTCCTAGAAAGATTCTAGGGGTTGCGCTTATGTTAGAAGCACGTATACAACGCGTTTCGCGACGATTATAGGTGTTTCTCTACCGACTAAAGTAACGACGATGTTTTCTTTTTCGTTCAAAACATTTTTTACCTTTTTTAGGTAGTACTTCGTCATCTTTACAAAGAGAAAAAGAAAGATGATTAGAAAAAGCAACTACCTATTTACCTTATTGTATTTTTCTCGATATCACTAACCATTTCTCGTATTTAATGTATTCCTTTGTTTCTTCTTGAGATGTTTTTTTTTTTCTTTTAAAAGAAAACATATTTATATACATTATTCATTATTATATTTATACGTTAACAGTTTAGATAATTTTTTCCCCTTTTTTTTTAAATTTGTTTAGTAAAAAGATAAACAGTGCAATATTTGTGTTATCATATTAAATAATATTCCATGTTTGAAATACAAACAGTATTTTCAATCAACGTTAATCGATAGTCTATACCGTTTTTCATAGACTTGTTATTAAAACACACGATATACTTTCGAAAAATTAAAAAATCATCAATAACAGGGTCGCAACACTGTTATTTATCCTATTTCCATGTGGTTAAATAAATATATAAGGCAGAATAAACAAGAAACGCGATCAACGTATACGGTCCAACGAAATAAAAGGCAAACAACGATGGACAAATTTTCGAACTAACGATTTCATCGTTATCGAAAAAGTGAGAAATAAAAAGAGAGAAAGAGAGAGAGAGAGAGAGAGAGAGAGAGAGAGAGAGAGATGAAGAGTTTCAGGAAAGCCCATGCAAATAATGCTATTAATAAGGAAAAATAAAAATCTAAATATATAAATAAAACATCTTGAAAAACATTTATGCTATATCACGATCGATTTTAATCACAAACAAAGATCATTAAGTGAACACTCCACTTTTCTTATATAGCTACGCATGCCACAGCATGATATCTTAAAATTAAACGATACGTCCACGGCGGTAACCAACATAAATTGTTTATCGTTCTTAGAGGGAAGAAAATATATAGACGAGATGGAAGGGAAAAAGAAGGAAAGATATATCGGACTTCTCTAACTTATTTCTTTCTCTTTCTCTCTCTCTCTCTCTTTCTATTTCTCTAGTTTTCTCTATCTTTCTTTTTCTTAGAGTAACCCCTCTTAAACGACCCTCTAGAAATTCCGTTCCTCCTGAATATATTCATGATTTTCCCCAAGAATCATACCGCACCAACACCACCATCGTCAGTTTCGACGTCGTCGTTTACCGAAGGAGACTGTGGACTTGCAAACCGACAGCAACGTTTTAAAATCGCACCGTGGCAAGACGAGGACAAAGTGACGAAGCTCCTTCGATGAGAAAAGAACGAAAAATTAAGTTAGAAATTTATATAACCTCTCCTCTATCTCCCAACCCCACCCACTCCGTAACACTACCCACCACTCGAGTCTTAAACGAGCTTTCGAGAATTTATACTGAAAATGTTACAATCTCTTTTGGAAGATTTAATAAAAGTAACGGGTTTGCTTGATTTTAATAATGCACGACTAAATATCTTATAATCTTATTGTTAATATGAACTCTATTTTCGTCAAACTAACTGTAATGTTTTATTGCACGAAGTCGTCATCACTTCAAATCATTCTACACCTGTCCCTTTTTATTATATCTTCATTAAATTGTTTTAAATTCTTCAAACTCACGTTCGCACGCGATTCATATTTGCTTTATTTTTCTTTCATTTCATCATACGTATCTCAATCGATACATAAATATATTTATATAATAGTAATAATAATAATAATAATAATAATAATAATAATAATAATAATAATAATAATAATAATAATAATAATAATAANATTATATTATATTATTATATTTACATTATATTATATTATTCATTTAAAAATCATGGCGTTGGTTATACAAAATTGATAGCATATAATATCGAAAAACAGCGTACTAAGAATAACTGACTTAAAAAATAACAAACGCGTGTCTAAGAAACATACAAAAATTCAAAGAAAAAATCGGCTCGACGAGATTGTAAATATGTTCATCGAGCGTAAAATTCGAGTAGCGTGTAGCTATTGTAAATAGGTAAATCTATACGTAACAATATAACCATGTGAATATACGGTAGATAAGTAGATATATATATATATATATATAAACGAAGAATAACTCCATTTATATTTTACAACAGATAAGCTTTTAACATCTTTCGACACGCTCGAAAGAACACTCGAATCTGGGATATATCCTCAAGATATCACGGAATGGTTTTCTATCGTAAAAATCTTCTAATATTCTCCAGATTTCGAAGGAATATCTTTTGTGTGATATAATACGAATTTACTTCAAGTTGGAATAATTCCAATATAGCAACAACAACAGGAACAACAAAACCAACAGAAAAATAAAAGAACTAATAGTCAAAGCGTTGTTGAGATAATTCCGATGGTATAAAAACAAACAAAAACAAAAACTTGAAAAAAATATAAATAAAAGAATAAAATAAAGTATACCTCCTTTTCATTCTCTTCGAACAAATATCATCCAGTGATAGATAAAAACGTCAAACTATATTAAAAAAGAGACAAAGGCAGACTTGAACATCGTAAATTCTATGATTTCGATGTTACGTCGATAGAGAGGCACAGAAAAGAGAAAGTAGAAACGAGTGCTGCCCGTTGCTTTCAACATAACGGAATCACAAGGCGTTTCCTTAATAGTATAAAAACGAAGGGAAGCGTTTCTCGCATGAACGGAGGCAAACATCAATTCGCGCTGACACTGGCGCGCCAAGCCGAAGAAAAGTTTGAGTTCGGAATAGAATTGTCCGCCTGGTTAGAAGGTTACATCATCCTATGCCCCCCTTTCTATCCTTCTTCTTCTTCTTCTTCTTCTTCTTATATTTCTTTTCTTCTTCCTCTCCTATTCCCTTTCTTATTCTCCATCTTTTCTACACCCTCTCTCGCTTCTTTTTCTCTTTTCCAAAAGCAATGCTGTGCTGTACTGTGTGGCTGGTGCTGGTGCTTGTGCTAGTACTGGTGCTGGTGCTGGTGCTTGTGCTAGTGCTGGTGCTGGCGCTACTCAACGTTCAAACCGCGATTTTGCTGCGGCTGACCGTTCTTTTCAACGAAAGCCACCCTCTGTGCTCTTCCCGTATTTATACTTTTTCTTGTATATACACACCGATGGCTATTTCGTTGCTTTCGACGAAAATATTTTACTTTCAGGCGCAAAGCTTACGAACGTACGAAATATCATTAAAATGATACATTTAACAAGATACCTACGGGGAATAAATTTATATATATATATAGAAAGAGAAAAAAATATGATATCAAAAGAAATATTAAAAAGAAGAAAAAAAAAGGAAAGAAAGAACATTAGACGTTACGAATAAATCATATTCTTCGAAAAGTAAGAATCTAAAGGAAGATGTTGTCGCAGAATGATAGATCGACAGAATGGAGCACCATTCGCGAATGAAATTTCGTAAAAAAAACAATGCGTATTCGATTTCGAGTTATCTCGACGCGGTCGCGACGCCTCGCGTGTTTCTCGTAGCTGTCTTTTTCTTATCGATGATACATAAATCCCGTCACCGTAGAAAGAATAGCGTTACTCCCTACGCGTTGTGGTTTACGAACACTCCCGACTGATTTCTATCTCTTTTTGAGAAAAAAGGAAAATAAAAAAGAAATAGGCACGGAAACATTTTTCATTCCGAATAGCGTCGCCAGTCCTCTCTTAAATCTCATCTCTCGAATCGCGTTGAGATTTTTTTCCTATTTTACCCTTCAAAAAGTATGTGATAATAAAAACGCGTCCGCATTTTCTTCCTTATGTGATAAGCATTAATTTAGTCTTCCTTGTCTTTCTCTAAAACATTATATCTATTATATATACATATACATATATATATAAAAATCAATATTGTATATATATTTGTATGTCCTTTATGCCTTCGTAAACTTTTCGTATACCTTTCGTAGCCGTTTGTAAGAAAATGTTTTTTAATATGTATTTGATAAATGACAAATTTCCTAGAATTCACCGAGAGATATGAACATATTACTTTTGTACCGTTAACCTACTTTTGTACCGATGACATATTTTTCTTATCAGTGACCTATATTTTTACAGATGTTTTTTATCTCTAATGATAAATTTTTATTTATTTCTTCATATTTAGATAATAATAAACAGATTTATGTATATATCGATTATATTTAATTAAAACTATTAAAAAATAATTGTTTGATGTATCTGAAATTTCTGATAAGCCTAATTACAATACATACACATATTAAAAATTACAAAATATCCTATTTCTTTTTTTAAAATTTTACTAACATATTCTATAAGATTTATGATATTTTATTAAAATATTTAAAGGCCCTGTACTTGCGAGCATATGAAACTTCTTTAAAAATAATTATCTTTATATAATTCTTCTATAAATGTATATAAAAATGAATGTTTATCTATGTTTGTCACGTATATCCAACAGTGCGTTGCAAAATTGTGAGGTTACGAGTTCGAGAGGCATTGCAACGTCATGCCGGGTAATTGCTAGTATAAATAAAATCACAAGATTTCTTGAGAATACATGTCATAATGAAAGTAGGTTACGCAAATACTTTAAGCACAAATTCCTTATTTAAACCTTACATAAGACGTAAATATGACATACTTTCTTTCACATTCGCTCTGTTTAAAGAAAAAGCGCTCATTAATTTAAGTTTCATTTATACTGCTAAGTTCTTAAGAAAACATTCTTAACTCTTTCTCTTTCTATCCCTTCCTCTATTTCTACTTCCTTATTTTGAAAAAACTACTTTCTTCATCTGGATAAATAAATAATAAATAAATAATAAAAAATAAAAAAAATGAAGATAGTCTTTTAAAAAGAAAGAGAAGCAAGGGACAGAGGAGAAGAAGGAAAGTACAATGTTAATTTAATTTTGAACGAAAAATATTGGCTAATAATTTACCATATCTATCGGTCAACGATTGAACAATTATTACTAAAAAAAAAATAAAAAAAGAAAGAAAGAACATTAGTTTGAAGAGAACGGTCTGGTTATTACGAGAAAGCTTCAAAATAAATCTCGTAGCACGTATTGAAGGCAGGGCATATACGCCATGAAAGAACCAAAGAACGTCCGGGTTATATTCGTTCTCATGGCAGAAAACCTGCGCCCTTTTCGTTCTCGTAAGAAAGAAAAATATCTTCGGCAGATTGAGAAAGTGCAGAGCTTTGTTCGTCCTTCATAGTAACTTCGCTCATCCTGCGTTCGTGCGCGTGTCGCCGTGCGTGATCTAAGAAAATGACGCCTTCAATTTCGCAAAGTGGCCCTCCCGACGGTCGTAAATTATCAAAGTGGAAGAGAAATAACGAAAGAGTAACAAATGTAAGTTGAGGGGTCAAATATCGCTAACGAGCTTAGCGTGCAACCAATGTAATACAAACCTTCAATTATCTTCTAATTACAAAAAAAAAGAGATTTATGTGAAAATTAATAAATAGACAAATGTTATTACATTTCATTGATTATTTAATACTTTTTCACAATACGAAAAATTTTAATTTTACATTTCTTTATCTTTCTCTCGCTTGAATGAAGATAAATTAATGAGGCCAGTTCTAATAAACGACAAAAAAAAATATTCTTCACTCGTTCCAATGGGAACGATCATCGAGACGAATGAAAGAGAAAAGTAAATCAAGCGTGATTTAACATTCTGAATTTTCAGATTCATTCGATCTTCACCATCGTGTAGCTCAGTTGCGCAATGTTCCGCTCTTTTAAGCAACAGACTTGACGCGTTCGGCGTCATCGTCTTCGTCATGCAAATGAATGGAAAGAGAAAGACTTGAAGCTTTCTGATTTTCCTGATTAATTCAGAAGTTGTCGGTGAAATTAATTTCGCTTCATTTCATTTTAATCTTATTTCCTTTCCAGTCGAAGTATATCAAGAAAATAACCATTGCTATTAGATCAAAAATAAAAAAAAACAAAAGGACAAATACTAAATATTAAAGGGATGTTTAGACAGCAAATTGAAGAAATGAATATGAGTGCAATGACGCTTATAAAACATATTCAAAATGAATCAATTAACTCTCTATAGTCCGGTATGACTTTGGAGTCACACACACCGATGTGTATCGATATTTTTATCTTTTCAATTCTATTATTTCCTCAATGTTACGTACACATCTTATTTTATAATCTATATTTGATAACTAATAATATTTATTATAACCACTATCTACACGCTCTATATAGCTTATAATATCAGATTATAAATCTAATATCTTTGAAAGTATTTAATTCATTGTTAATTTTTATTTAATGGGTTGATATTTTTTACTTTCAAGATGTATATCTTATTGTATGTAATTTTTTCTTTTGTTTTACTTTACCCATGCAAGATTACAACTAAAAGCAAACTATATATGGATTAAACCTTTTGAAATAAGATCAATGACAAAAAAGAATCTTTTTTTTTAATTTGTGTTGTCAAAGAAATTCGAATAAAATCTGTTTATTAGGAATACATGAGAAAGGCGACTGAGATCTTTGCCGAATGCAGATCACGAAAACGAAGAAGATATCGTCGATATCGTTCCACTTCCTTCGCAAACTCCTCTCAATTCTAATTGAGGAAGAGACATGAAAGATGTTAGGCGTGTATCTAACGCCAAGACGAGGAAATTTAAGTGGATCACGTACTAGACGAGTCGTGTTCGTTTGTAGTTTCGTTTGCTAGAGAGAACTTTAAGCTGAACTTTGCCAAACCTACACTGTACACACACAGTCTACGTCAATCTTCGTGTTTTCTCTTGAACAAGAACGGTGGATGCAATTTATTATAACTCTCAACGATGTTCTTTTGCTCGTAAAATTTCGACAAAAAAATAACGAAATGAATAAGAACGTCGAATACGCTAAATAGATTTCCTTTTATATCACGGATGTAATAAAAAGTAAAAAATTACACTCAGCATCTATTAGATTATATATTGTTTCGAAAATATTCAACATATAATACAATAACAAACGTAATACGTTATCTTACTTGCGTGCTGTGAGAATGTATGAGGTAAAACTTACTTGGGGTAACAAGACCGCGAAGAAGCTACAAAGTTCTCAAAAAATACGGCTACGAAGAAGAAAGAGAAAGGAAAACATAAATAAAGAAAGAAAGAGAGAAGAAAAGAACGCGCGCGTGCGCGCCGTTGGGAAGCGCTGTACATAAGAAACTTTCACATAACTTTCCCGAAACAAATCTTATCGCATTAAACGCACATCAGCGAGTTTCATAAATACCGTAAAGGTAAGTTCCAAGAAGTTGCGTGTCTTCGAATAACTATCTCTAACTGTGGTTCTAGCAAAACTTTATCGATTAATAAATACGTAACAACATGCGTACTTTTAAACGTATGTCTATGATAACGAAATTGAAACTCTTGAATCGCAATAGCATTTCAAGCGTTACTATCTTTGCACAAACAATTGTAAAATTCTCCAGGAAACGGGATCTTAGAACACCGACATCTTACGGAAAAGATTTCCATCCTTCAACTTGCTCGTTCGAAATCGTCCAAATCGTAAAAATTGAAAACAATCAGCATGTGACATGGGAAAGAAGAAGGGATCGATGATCCAGTTTTCCAGCATCTCCTCGAACGGTAGTTCTTGAGTACGAAGAATGAGAAAGAGAAAGAGAGAGAGAGAGAGAAAGGGAAACTAGAAGGGAGAATACTCGAATACCAACGGTGCAGGCGGTTTATTACGAATGGCCTTAAGCCCGCGCTTTCGTAAATCCCGCCCAACAAAGACAAGAAACAAGAAGAAATTTCCAATAGCCGAGAGCGGCTTTGCGAGAGGCTTCCTACCAAGCCACACGATCCGCATCGTGTGGTGAGCTAATGTAAGAGAAGAAGAAATAGTGGAGCGTTTCTACAACACACATGCAGATACCCTGAGTCGGAACGCGTGGCTAACGCTAATTCAAATGTGAAATTAGACGTTCAAGACAACTTCTCAGGTACTATTCGTAAAGCGCTACACTCGCTTGACGATGGCCGCAGTTGGGTAAGATTAAAACTTTCCTATCTTCGTTGTTCCTTTTCTCCCCCTCACCCTCTTCTCAATTTCACTCTCTCTCTCTCTCTCTCTCTCTCTCTCTCTTTCTTCTATTTCTCTTTCTCTTTCTCTTTTCCCTTCTCTCTTCTCGCTACCCTGTCTGCGATCGTTAAAAGTTTTCGTAAAAAAGCTACGATGTCTTAACGCATATAAATGGATCTCCTTCTCTTTCTCTGGCACGTTTCTCGTCCAAGAGGTATCTTAATAACGAGCTAAGGTCATTAGTATCAGTCAGAATTTCTCTCGTTTCGAACTGTTAACAGACGCTCCCACGGTCAACCAAGCACCCCAACCTTCTTCTTGATCTTACAAAACATTCCTTTAATAACTGGAAAATTGTCAGTTAAAATAAGACGAAAACAATTTAATATGGAAACTATCTCTTAATATAAATATTACTCGGATATATTGAAAATATATATATCATGCTCTTACAAGCATAATATTAGATATCGAGTAGACAGTTTCGTGTGTGCAATATATGTGACGCGTTAATACTTTTATTGAAAGTATGATTGAAAGGGAAAACTAGATATCATCTAAGATATTGTTTGCTTAAAGTCTGATTTCATTGAAAAAATAACAAGCAAACGAATGTTTATGACAGATAACGGAGAATTTAATATCTGAAAAAGAAATTAATTTGAAAACAAACAAGGAAACAACAATATAAAAAAGTTAACAAAATGAAATAATATAAATGAATACTTCCACGAGATAAAAAATGGTTAAATAATCTAGTGTTACTCGTAAATGAAATTTTTCAACATAAAAAGTGAAATAAAAATTGTTATACTAGGAAGAAGACTGAAAATTGAATAGAATGCAAATTTTGTGATGGATTGTTTTATGAATACTTTTGAATTCGACGATATGTGCTATTGTACTATGTCTGTACAGTTACATCAAAATTGAAATTCATAAAATAAAAGCAAAAAAATAATAGAGTTAGAAAAAAATGTTCTTCGTATTTAAATACATATTTTAAGAATCAATAAGGTTCTTTTTAACGTTTATCGATTCTAGCTTGAAATACCTATAAGAGTAAATCTATTGTATTATAATTGTTAATTTACACTTAAAGGTTGCTATTAATTGATTTTATATAATATAATATTTATTATAGTTACGAACAAAATTTGTGTTATATATAGAGAATTAACACATATACAAATAAAGATTGCAAGAACAAAAATCTATAGCTTCGATTAACACGTAGAAAATACGTTCTATTTCCTCCGAATTCTAATTGCAATGTACTGCTATTCCACGCACGCTCTTACATTTTTTTGTATTTTATTTTTTCACGCAGACATCGATCGGAAGATATCACCGCGCGTTTTATCGATTTCTATATGTATTTATGTAGTTACGTATTGTATACAGAAAAAAAATAAAAGAAAAGTAAAACCTGCCTTTGACCTATATTTTCTACAATATCTATAAATATGTCGGAAATATTTGATTACGAATAAAAAATGATATCCGTAGGTTTTAACCTTTTACACTCGGCGCATTTTTTGCATCTTCGAGTAAGTATTCAACTCCAGGAGCTTTCAGATAATATTTAATAAATTACGAAACTTGGAAAAAAGTGCTGTCAGTTTTTCGAAATATAATTTTTTATTAACGAGAATTAACTTACAAACTTTTTTATTACTCGTGGTAATAATTTTTTATTGCTCCGAATTGTTCCCGTGAGATATTTCATTTTATGTAAATTCTTTGACGAGAAGAAGCTTTTGTAGCACCGATCAATAAAAATACAATATTATATCTTTGTGTCTCTAGTTCCTCCTTTCAATAATTTATTATAAAAATGTAATAGAATTTTTATGCTAGTTTCAATTACATTAAACTCTTAGGTATAATACTACCCTAATACTGTGTATAATAATAATCAACACCTGAATCAGCCAAGACATAAAAATAAATTCACCAATATCTTAGTTCTTATAGGATTATATTTATTAAAACATATCTTGCCTTTTTGAAATTGACTACGGATTTAAATATTTTTATTAATACAATTCAGAAAAAGACAATGTTAACATCTTTAGTTGTTATTTTAGCAATTCTGATTGTGGGAAGAGGTAAAAAGGATTTAAAAATATAGTGTAGTTTAAAATTTCCATTAATTTTATTGCAATCAACATATCCTAAAAAGATTCAAATATTAAATAATTACTTAAGGTATTAAGCTTACCGAATTGCCAACGTGAGAATGGTATCGTTGAAGCGTTAGTCGTAAAACCCATGTAAATGCCACTCCTTGTTCAAGATAGAAGAGATGTTTACCAAACGGCAGTAAAATATTGCAACCAGTGACGAAACCACAGACAGACGAGAGAGAAAGAGAGATAATAGATAGAGATGTTTAAGTGGCGAAGCAAGGATGATATTACTAAAAGGAGTTGGAGTACGTCGGATCTAAGCCGCTACTTGCTACCAGTTTCGTCAATATTGATTTCTGACTTTCTTAACTTCAGACTCTCCTATACAATCAAATCACGAACATACTTGAGGCAGAATTATTTTTTACAGGTATCGAGTTCGATATCACAAACTAACATACATGCACGACCATTTGCAAGAAATACAAACACACATACACACACTTACAATACTTCAAACTCGATTGGTGGAGCCACAATTAACCGTATTTTCTTTAGCTAGATGATTTATTTTCCTTTCTACTTACAGCAACTATACACAGTCTCAAAATGAATTCTCTCTCTCCCCCTCTCTCTCTCTCTCTCTCTCACTCACTTTTTTCTTATCCTTTCTTTTCTTCAAGCCCAGCTTACTCCTTCTCCCTTCAAGTCGGGTTAGTAAAACTTTGTTTCGAACTTTAAACCATTCCTTTATTTCCTTCGGCGTGGAAAGAACTGTCTGTGAATTCCTTATTTATGAACCTAACTCCTAGTGGAAAGAAAAATTTCTTCGTCGTATTCCTACCAACCCCATTCAAATCACCGTTCATAAAATTCAACTATAACCGACAACGTCTGTATTCGATTGCGAAGCGTCCTTTAACGAATTTTTACGGACCACCGGAGAGAACGTGATGCAGAAATTCGAAAGAGGGAAGAGAACTGAAATTCCATTTGCAAACATTTCAAAAACGGTAACCGCATCCTCGACCGTTGATACCCGAGAGTGCATCAGATACGCGTAACCCGGAACCATCCTAAAAAAATGTGCATCTGTTAACATGTATATGTACTTACTTACACATAGATGCATATATACACATAAATGCATATATACACATAGATGCATACTTACACATATATATATATATACATGATACATATACCTAACGGTATATAAACGCGCACGTGTGAGCGAGCCGGCGATAAAATATTTTATGCCACGTTCTTGGCTAATTATTTTACCTTTTCGATGGCACATAGGCTGGTGGGTAGAAATTTCGCTCGAGTTCGCGTTAAAAATATGTCAACTAATATCGTCGCTCGTGCACTAACTTACGCGTTATAACAACGTTCTCCTTCCACCAACAAAAAAATAGAAGTGAAAATTAAAAAATAAATTTAATTAATTGAAATTTACAAGACATTGTAATCGCTGTTTTGATGCGGTAAATATTAAAGATAAATTGTTGGACGTTATTAAAGTGTCAAATATCAACGAAGAGAGAACGTCAATTTTTCGATTCACCAATGACGCATTTGCTACAGTCCATACATCCTGAAAACCATCTCCCATGGGATTATAAGTGTCTCATAGTCTGTTCACATATATTTAGCGAACAGAATCAATATTTGAAAATAGATATAACATGGATTTTCAGAGTATTACGTTGGACTTGTTATATCCTCGTGTCAATAGTCGCAAATGGAATGTTGACGAACGTCTGCTAGTTCCTACCGATGTTCGCTTTGGCAAAGAGACAATAGTCACAGATATGTTTGGCAGTCACGTTTCAAACGACAGTAGTCACGAACATTATCAGATGTAACTGCGTACCACGGACAAACAACAGTTTGTCTCTCATACAACATAGTAACTACTTATATACCTATATCGTAACGTGTTACTTACCACTCAGGAAATCCGTATAATAATATTATAATAATAATAACTAGACGTGATGATAAGAATGCTTTTTCAGAATATCCTCGATACTTTGATTTGTACAAAACTTCACATATAATTGTTATTCGCAAATATTATCGTTCAAATACTCTAATCCGATGAAAATCAATTTAAAAAAACGACGATGAATAATAAAATTTCTCAATAAATCAATAAATTCTATTATAAAATATGTTAAAATCTAAAGATCTTGGATTTTTGTAAATAATAGAATTTGTTGCACGATCGTTGCTTTGATCTGTTCTTATATATCGCTAATACCGTTAGCCCGTTGAATCAATGATAGATGGAATGTGGTGATGTAATGTTAAGATTGCTCAACCTTTTTAATAACAACACATTTACAATGAAATGGTTCGATAAATGTTACTTAAGACTTCCTATTACAACTATCTGATAATTCAATAAGATCTCTTTCTTTGGGTTACAACTACGATACTTGTAAATTATAACTATTTTGTTGGTTTGCTCGAAATTACACTAGCTTGATATTAATATGACTGTTTGCTATGGTTGTTATATTATAAGTCATCTCTGATGCATACGCTACTCATATCATTACCTTAAAGACGACTCTAATCTCCTCTCTAATGATAACGAAAGTGAAGTTTGAGACTGTTAGGATACGTTTATCAACCAATAGCAGACAAGTCCACCCCCATAGTTCCTTATGGAACAAAGTCTATGTTTTTTAGCTAAGATTTACGTAGATGGGATTTCCAAACTTAATCGATTTAATAAATTTCGCGCGAGTATATATCGATTTAACTTAATCTGAAAACGATCACGCTACATATAATATGTATATTTCTTTTACATTACATCTCGACGTAACAAAATTCGAATGCGTATACAAATTATTATACGTGTGAAATTTTTTTTAGGATAGGTGTAGTAAGAGATTAATTAAAGAGATAAGAAAGAGATGCGTACAACTCGAGAGAATGTAAGATAGAAAAATTATAAGAGAATAATATTATTCGTAAAATATATGTACTACAATATTAAATTTTTTTCTTCACTGCGTCGCTGTTTATCGATGACTCAAGTTTCGTCATTGTCATCATCATTGTTGACATTATTTCCATGCAATTTTGTATCCAAATTAAAATGAAAACTGATGTTTATCCGAAGAAAAAAATGATATGCCGCAAAATGAAAAAAAAAACACTATCTACAAAAGAATTTTTTACGAATCAACTAATTACATTGCTCTGTTTAAAAAAAGAAAAGCTCATAATCTGGCCACGCAATTAGAGATTTCCAATAAGCATTCCCTTGAATGAATTAATCAGTTTCCAATGCAAAGATACATACGTTAAAGTTCACAAAAAACAAAATGGAAAATTTAAAATTTCACGGGAAAATAAGCAGTACCATAAAGGTCCTCTCTTTCTCTCATAAATTTTTCTCCCAAAGCTTCAATCGGAATCCACAAAAGAATAATCATTGGCGCTCGTCGGCGTAGAAAACGAGAAAGGAAGTTAAAAGGAACTTTATTCTTCTCCTACCAAGTAACTAGTTCTCTTCGATTCCATGATCGTTCTATTTTTTCTACTTCTCCTTCTCTATCTCTCTTTCTCTCTCTTTCTCTTTTACCCACCCTTTTTATCCCGTCAAATTCAATCTGATTAATCGCAAATGAACGTTCAATTGAATGATTTAAGACGAATATTAAATTACAATTTTCCATCCAATAGCAGACATTTTAATGAAAGCAATTTTCAATTTCTCAAATCATTTAGACCTTAATAACGAAAGATCAAACAAACTTTATCGTTAAATATTTAATTTAAGTATTACAATCAAAAAGAATCCAAATAATAAACTTTCACTGTTATCCAACAAATTTATCAATGATTACTACATAATCATCTACCAATGATTACTACATATCATCTATTCTCATGATCTTTGAACATCTCAATCAAATTCATAAAGATAAGAAAGATATATAAGATAATTGCAAGATATCCAAGTCAAGGTGACAATTATAAAAATAGAGTAGAAAAAAAAAGTAAAAAAAATACTATGAACACGCTTGATTACTTCTCTCATCGTATTGCTACAATTACAACAATTATCGCGGCATAAACAGCGAATTTAAAGGCAAGCTGTACGAACAATACCATATTCGAGCTTTAATGGTGATGTGTATCATAGTATTGTGGACCATTAACGCAGGACTTTCCTCTCTTCTGCCGCTTTCGATTTTCTTTCTTTCTCTCTCTCTCTCTCTCTCTCTCTCTCTTAAATAGATAGAACACACGTGCTTGGAGCGAATGTTAAATATTCGCAACAATTGCTTTAAATTGCTTCGACGATTCGGCATTATACACTTCTATTCCACTTCAGTGGTCCCAGGAAGGAAAGTGACCGAGTGCACGGTAAAGCCACGAGAAAGAGAGAAAAGGGATGAGGGTAAAACGTTCCAAACAGAAGGAGAGGAAGAGCTAAAGGAAGAGCCGCTGGGTGGAAGGTGGCGACTCTATTATCGCACTTACATTCTATTACCAAAGACTACCCGCTAGTGCAGCCACGGAGTGCCGACTTCGCAGCGCACGGCCGGGCACCCTATTCTAAAGTTAAACTCCGCCTCAGCCATTACGAGTCGAGTAAAGCTGTTTATAGCGTTTAGCAGCAGATGCTACACTCGTAACAGCTTGCAAATGAAAACGATCTCACTCCCCTCGCAGTCTAACACCCACACCTTCTACTATGAATCCACGTCTTTCTCTATTTATCTATCTCTCCTTCTCTATTTCTCTTTTCCTTTCTCTCTCTCTCTCTTTGTTTATTGGAAGGTCGATGAGGTGGGGAGTAAAGGGATAGAAGGTCGATTTCGTGAAAGGCGGCTTCTAACGAATCTAAAATTATTCCTTTTATTTCCTGTAAATGCCTTTCCTTAAGCTGTAACGCTCTAACTCGTTTCAATCGCTTCAAACAGGGATTTAAAACCACATTTTATTCACTGTAAAATGCGTTAAATTACTTTTTATCCTGTTGAAGAATTAAAAACCTCGCTTAACGCGTTCACCATCTATCGTGGTATATTCTACTTGATCAAGCTAGTAAAATTATGCTTACCAATATTCCTCAAAGAAAATAAAAAATTCTTTTAACGTAACAAAGTATAGGTTAAATAGTTTTAAAAGTAAATTACTTCAATCGATTTCTTCAAAACATTTTATAAAGTTTCAACTCGATTCGGTCAGGAATCGAACCAACTTTGACTATACAGTAAATGTATACATATCCAATGTCAAAGTTGCATAGGGTCCTACGAAACTCAATTCACCAGTCTTAATGCATCGGATTTAGAAAATTACGAGAAAACGAACAAAACGAGATTCTCGCCGTAAGATAGAAGTACCGTTTATTCTATGCATTTCTAACACGGCAAACGCTCACACAACCATGTTGCTTATTAACATTCCAATTTATTTCTCAGAACTTATTGTGTATACTACGCCTTCTAACTACGAATAACACAGACCTTTACGAATGGAATCGAACAACAAGTTTACTAATTCAAGCTGGTATCTAAAATTACCTTTTCTAAGAATTTGTAGTTTAATTCTCCTTGATATACGATGAAAAAAGAACCACTCGTCATCTCATAGTAGTATTTAATCTGGTTTATTAGAAAGTAGGTATAATCCATTGCAATATAGAAAGGTCCTTTCCTTTATCCATGCACACACACATTGTTCTTCCTTTTTTTATTATAAATCCGCTAAATGTATTAGAAATATTAAAAATCCTTTTTTCGTTTTTATCATAAAATTTGAATGAAAATAATTCAAAGAGTAAATGTATTTAAATAATGGCACTATCACCGTAATTTTTAATAAATTTTTTTCATCTTTCCAATACCAACAAACTTTTTTACCCTTAATACTTTATTTAGTTCTTTGAAAAACAAAAACTTATTATCTATTTAAAGTATCGCGAAATGGTCAATTTCTACTTATTAATATATTAATATCTATATATTAATTTCAATTTCTACTGGTTTAAGAGTTACAAATAGTCGAATAATATCTTTGAGGAGCATAAAAGTAATTAACTTTGAAAACCGTACGAATAAACATATGTTCTACCAACCTAAGTACTTCCATTCGTTATCCAAACTATGATAAAATGCAAACCACATTAAAGCACTCAAACGATAAATACTTGGGGTTATGAGCAAACGAAGGAAATTTGCAAATTATTCCTATTTCTTTTATTTCTCATTCTCCAACACGAATTTAACCACGAAGAAATTATGCGTAGCTTCAACTTAAAATCGAAACGATTCCTACATACTATAATACAAGACACAACAAGCTCAGTCTACTGCTGGCTAAACGAAGCGCTTTCCAAAATAGAAAAGCCAAAAGCTAATCATAGAAAGCGAGACATAAACAAGTGGTCTAAAAAAAAAAAGAAACAAAAAAAAGAGAGAAACAAAAACTTTGTGGAATGTTTAATGACGCTAGTAGAGCTCGGCATTCGTTTAATTTGTTCTGAACTTTGGTTAAGTGTTTAATTAGTTAACTTTACATACTATGAAGCAAGGTACGCAAACACTTAGTAGGTAAATTACAGGCTGAGCTATTCTATAACTTTCCAACATCCTCGGTAGTAAGTGTGTAGTGCATAGTAATATCTCTAGCCCCCATCCTATCTACAATCCCTTTTCCTCCTCGAAGCATCTAATAATATGAGGAAGCTTCGGATCTAGACAAGGCGTTCTCCTAAATTTTCCAAACTCACTCTCTCTTCTACTTCTTTTTTCGCTCCCTCATTTTACTCCGTTACTTATTTTCTTTTGCAAATATCCCCGTGGATTATTCAAGTAAGAATTTCACTCACCGCTACTTCCTATTCGTCTTCTTCCCAATAAAAAGAGGCTTATACCCTCAAGAAGGTATTCCGCTTCATCGAGATGCTAATTTACTTATCTAAGAAATATTATCATCGTGAAAGAGGGCTCGGTTCTTCTGAAAGGCATTTTAGAGCCAACGTTTAACTAAAGTATCGTTAATCGAACTGTTCTCGTTATCATCCTTCTCATCATCGTCCTCGTCGTCGTCATTGTCGTCGACGTCGTAGACGTTGCCATCGTCGGCAATTATCGTCGATATTTTATCAAGCAGGAATACATCGTTAACCAAGCTGCCATAGAAGCAACGATCGATGTTCTGTGCGACAGTGTAAACCATATTCGACGTTTTAACAAGAGTAAAGCATCCATACTTAACGAGAATACCCACGCTTTAACATATACCAACCGTGATGGCGTGTCTCTTTCTCTCTTCCTATCTAGGCTTTCTTCCTTCCTTCCTAGGCTTTCTTCTTTCCCTCCTACCTTCCTCCCTTCTTCTCCCATAACATCGATTGGTACATCGAGCTTTAAAAGCAGGCATGCGTGAGCCAAGAAGTAATTTGTCGATTAATTAACTCACCGACACGAGCGCATGTCTTTCTTTACACTAGAGTCATTTAACTTTAAGCAAGTCGAATCTCCCTAAAATCGATTAAAGCTCATCGTAATTCCTCCGTGGATTGAGACTATATTTTTAAAAACATTTTTTTCAGTTTCTTTCATCGTATTATAGATTAATTTAAAAGCTTATAATTTTATATGCAAAGTAAATTTGCACATTTAACATTTTTTGAAATTTAGACACATCAGTGAAATTACATACCGAAATATTGCAGTGGTAAGGCTTCTAATTTCAAAATTAATAGTTATTTTATTTTATAATTATCAAAATAAAATAATACAATCATAAAATAGTAGACCGTCATTGTTTACCGTTGTTTTCGAAAATTTATCAAATTTTTTAACTGTAAAATGTTTTTTATAACAGCTAATTACAAATAGTACATGCTGTTATAGTTAACAAGAAAAAACTGACAAATGGACTTAGTCCACTTCATAATAAACGGCTCATATAAACAAGTATTTTTTTAAACAATAAAGCTCCGATTGAAAGTTTGTATTTTGCTCGGCCTAAAGAGCAAATAGCAATTTGCGCTAATTATTGACTTCGTGATCGTATTTCCGACGAAACAGCATTTCTTGCAAGATATCGAATACCTATCTCATTGACTCGATTAATTACTATCACTATATAATACATATATGGTTATACGTCGTCGCTACTGAAGAGAAAGTGTTCAAATTCAGCTTATGTGTATGCGATCGTAGACAAGGGAATACGCGAAATCGCCTATCACTCCACCAATCGACACACACACCCCTACTTCGTCATTCTTGACACTAAGCTAAGCAATTCGGTATCATGCCGGCAATTAATCACGGGAATGAAATGTTAATTAAAACGGAAATTACGGAGACTCGCGTACCGCACAGCATCGCAAAGCACTCCTACCATCACATCGCATACACTCGCATTTCCCCGGATACAATAAATACTCATACTTGCAGATTTATTAATATCGTCATGCGTCTTTTTATTTTATCCTCTTTTTCTCCAGCATTTTGCGTATTAAACTTTAATAAAATCTGTTTACCTTTCAAACGAATATCGTTAATTATCGTAGCGTATGCATACATGCAATTAAAATAAATGATATTAAATTATCATCTTTGAATAATCCCTATGAAAACTATAAAAATTAACTAAAGAAATTCGCAAAAAGTACGTTTAACAATAATTGTAAAACAAATACAATTTGTTTTTATCTCGGAAATTAAAAAAGTAATTACACTTTAGTAGGGATGTTTATTTGTCAAAACAATCTTTAAAAAACACATTTTTATATGGACCAGCAAAACTGTTTTACGTAAAGGTAAACATATTTGCAATATCGGGCACGAGCAAATATTTTTGGTGGTTCGATTTAAATAATGACATAAGCCTATTGTAATCATATAAAAATATGTTATCCTAAAAAAATAAGTTTTCTCATTTTTCACGGACTTACATACAAGGAAATTAAAATTTGAAATTCATCCTACTACATGTCATAATCTTGTCATATTTTTTTACGATATCTCGCATATAAAGACACAAATATATATATATATATTATATAAATTAATTATTTTATACTGAATGAAAAATGCATAAAAATCGGATTTTTATTTTAAAATCTTATATTAATCAACAAAAGTTTAATTGTATAGGTAGTGTTATAGTGTACTGAGATTCAACGCAAATTTCTGTGCCAAAACATAAGCTAATTCGGTATCCAGATGTCTGTATGGCGGATAATATATGTGTATATTCATTATACAATATCTAGATACAAGAGAATATTTGTGTTACATCATGACTACTTCGCTTTAACTCGTATTCTCCAGTACATATATATATATATATATATACGTACTGGATAGCCTATGTAAACCTAGCCCTTGTAGATGAGTTACGTTGCAAGGAAAAGTAAACGAACCGAGGGGTAGACGAACTGCGTTGAGGATGTACTAACGCGGAAGAACGACCAGCAAAGTATGTTAAGTGAGGCTCGTCGCAAGTGTGGATAACAGTTGGCTACTCTGTATTTGGTGTCTCGTAACTTGTCTAACTATACTAATTGCATAATGTACGAATCGTCTAAATAATGAATGCTTCAGAAATTCGGCAAGCAATCAAAACATTCCTTCGACTAAATAGTTATAACGTCTTCAAATGAATATGTTTTGATTTCATTAGCATCCAAATTTGATTGAACTATTTGCAGCAAAAGTAATTAAGCCTTCTATATCAAAAGTTATAATATATTATTTATTATTGATATTATGATTAAAATACATACCTACGACTATAAAATATACCATAATTTTTACATAATGTTATTTATAAATAAAACAAAATAAAATAGAAAACAAACTGGATTACATCGTAAAATCGTTAGAAAACTCGAAGTATTGGAAATTAAATATGAATAAATATGTAATACAAAATAACTATGCACTTAAGTAAATTCTACGAATAATGACATGGAATCTATTAAAAAACCCGAGAAATCAGCTTCTTTGAGAAAATAGTCGATATTTATCTTGCGTATTTGTCATTTCAAAAAGAAAGTAGAAATAAATTAAAAACCATTTATCCGTTCATCCTTTCATCAGTTAAGAAATCAAATCGTAAATCTACTCGCTAAATCGAACCACACCATTTGACGAGAAATGTAATCACCCTGATACTAATGATCGTAGATACATTTGCATAATGACGATTCATAATATGATTAATAGTATTAACTTTAATGATACTTGCGACGAGAAATTGTCGAATGTTGGGAACATCTAATTGTACGTGTAGAATGGTTAGTAGAGAAGGGAGGAAAGGGAATTGGATTATACGAAAATTGTATGCAAAGAAGATGAAAAAGAAAAAGGGTCGGTGGATCATAAAGAAATGGCGTAGAAATAATTTTGTTAGAAAAACAGGTTCTCTTCAATTTCATCTTCGCAAGGTTCCATTCTTTCAGCATCAATAACGAAGTCCTCTGGTAACCTATGAGAGAGAGAGAGAGAGAGAGACTTTTAATTAACATCGAATGTTTACTTATTTGCCGTAATATCACTGAGATAAGAATAACATAAAGATGCGCACCAATATTCGTACGAACAATGACTAATATTATTCTTAATCATCCTATGTTTATTTGTTATATACAAAATATGCTTGTAAGATTGTTTAACCGTAGAACGAGATCGAAAAGTCGAAGAAAAATATTCACGTTAAACGCGACGTTTCTTCAAGAAAATATACTACTAAAACTTATCAGCATATGGTTCGGCTGATTCTTACGCACCGTTACCACTCGCCGTCGAATTTGTCAAACGTGCGTGTCCGCCGTTTCTACTCTAATACTCTTTCGTACGTATACATACACATACGTACACTTATGCGATTTACATATATATATATCTTTATGTAACCTTTTATATAACCGTCTTAGACACGTCAAAATTCACGAATATTTTAATGGATGACTTACTTTAATATATCTCGAATCTCTATTCGTTTATTATACATTTTCTTTCAATAAAATGGTAAAGATAAAATATTGAAAGAAATCTTGTAATTAATCTTATTGGAATTTTGAGGAAAATCGTTATGTACAACCCTTTGACAAAGATATTATCACGCTCGTATCTTTTTCAACAAGAAATAATCGTAATGTTAAAGTATAGTAAAAGTAGAAAATGATTCTAATGAAAACGATTTTACACGGAGCTACTTCAAACCAACGATTTTGTTTCATTTAATCAAGATATTCTCTTAATCTCGTAGCAACAGTTTACTCTTTCGAATAATGTTTAACGTAGTTTCTGCGAGAGCAGTTATACGATAGTTGGCTATAGGTATGTAGTGTGAGATATTTCCTGATCTTCTGCGAACGCGTTCGTAGAAACCGTTAAAGAGCAGGATGCGATGTCGCATTAACCGACCGTTAAAAGTTAACGATCGTCCTTCCCTAGGTTACATGGAAATGAAATAAGGCTACAAACATAGAGTAAGAGAAAAAAATATAGAAAGGAATAGAAAGAGAAAGAAGAGAGAGAGAGAGAGAGAGAAAGAGAGAGAGAGAGAGAGAAATTCTAACTACGAAATGTGTGACGCTTCGCGAGATTCGTATTCGTACGATCGATCGTCATAAAATGTGGAAACGTCGCGTGTACGTCGGTTCCAGACGGGAAATATGATTCACGATTCTGGGGAAAGTCTGCTGTTCGCGAGATCACTGAGTATTTTTCCCTCGGTAAAATATTGTCAACGCGAACTGCTAAATTGCGTTAACCTTTAGCTGCTGGCATCGTCATCGTTGAGAGTAAGAGAAAGAAAGAGATAAATCGATAAACTTCATGGCAAACGCAGTCAACTTTTACTCAGAAATTTCGTCTCGTTCTTCTTACTCTGTCGACCATTTTCAAGATCGATTTGCGAAAACGATCATAAAATCGCTTACTTTCTTAAGTTTTTGATTTGGAAAATTTGAGAGTGTTCTTGATCGTTTCTCTCTCTCTCTCTCTCTCTCTCTCTCTCTCTCTCTATTACTCTTACGCGCACGCGTGTAATATCGCACGCCGTTCTTCTTAAAAGATTTCGTCTAAGAGTTCACAGTTACTTCTTTGAAATCGTTTTCACATTACGAAACGTTAGTGTATTCTTCACTTTTTTTTATACCGACGTACAAAAAATCTTTCTTCCTTTTCATTACAGTCACGCTCGAGAGATACCGAATGATATTCGAGTTAGTCTATACTCCGACGTGAAATTTCAATGCGTTTTTCTTCGATTTCCCGTATTTACATATTTCGAGTAATATTAAAATACACGCATGAGGATAATGCGAACGGGACCGTTCCTATTATTCCATATAACATGAAAAGAAATGTATATAGTTAAGTATATACTAGATATAATATATATATATATATATATATATATATAATACGTTCTATGTATATGTTAGACCTTTTTCGTTTGTTCTCTTTGGCAAGTCGTAACAAGTCTACTTTCGATATAGATTCTAAAATATATTTTTAGGTTTAAGTCGAAGCGAGAAATCTTTTTCGGGTAATATTTGATTTTACGATTGAAGAAATACGAGCACAAAGTACTAAAAGCGTTGAGCACTAAGAAAATAAAAGGACCCGAAGACTTTTATCGAACTGTTCGTCAGGTGATGGCTATATTCGACATACGTATACCTTCCACGGTTGTTGTCGAATTATTACCATGAACGTATAGTTTGACAGGAAACATCGCCGTCTCGTTTCACCTTACAAAAAATATCAACCATATTTTTCTATATTTGTTTCAAATCTTTCATCTAACTACTAAACGATTTAAAAACACTCTTCAAACTACTTCGTGAATTTATATTCCTGATATATAAAGCGTAAATATTTTCGTAGTTAAAAAAAAAAGCAAATAGGTCTTGTATAATAAAAATGAACCTGTTAATCTCAGTAGGCAGAATAAAAAGTTTACGCAATGTTAATATTTTATCGTCGAAAAGATTACCTTGTATTCAGGACATTTAAAATGAATTTTCAACGAAGAGACGCTTCGACCTTATCAAATGTCCATGCTAAGCGTTACTCGACAAAAGTTAATTTTGCGAAAAAGTGTTGAGATGGAATCTAGGACGAAAGTGTTTGGACCGTAACGAATGGATCACATGAATAAATAAAAGACCGTATGCAATTGAGGTGTAAATTTCTCTCGAATCTAACACAGTAAATGAAGTGCTAGGGGCTTTGATTTACCGTTAAAAGATCGACACTCATCACTTAAAACATTTTCGCTTTGAACTGAACTATGCCGGGAACTCATTGTTAGTCGTTTGAGCAGATTCAGCCGGTCGTTTTAGCGCTATTATCTCTCTATAGAATGAGTAATAAACAAAAAGAAATCAATATTCACAATGACGTCGATATAAAATCCTTCAAGCCACGTATGCATAATAATATCAAAGAGATTTAAAATATTTCTTTCGCTTTAAATATGCGAGCAGAACATTTTCTCTTCCTCTCTCTCTCTCTCTCCCTTCCCCCTTCAAAAATTTCTTTCAATAAAATTTCAAATGAAATAAACTATTAATTGAATATCATAGCTTGACATAGCTTGATCTACATAGATACGAACATATCGGTTTTCATTACGTTTATTACTGATATCAATAACAATGGATAATGATCGTCTTTGTATTACCGATATTCCAAAATACAATACTATACGTGTATCAACCTTTTTATTCTTCTTTCGATATGGTTACCTATCATCGGCGTTCATGCGAACCTTTATTTTTATCGCTCGCGTGGAAAACGCCATTTAACGCAGTTATTGTTTCCAGTCGAGTTTTCAAGGGAAGATAAATTTACACGCGAACTACACCTCGAATATTCGGAACTTTGAGAACTAAAATTAACTAATGAACAAAAAGTCCACATAATTGAAATGTACGTTACTATCTCTATCTCTCTATCTTTCTCTCTCTTTCTCTCTCTCTTTCTCTCTCTCCTTTTTCCCCTCTCTCATTTATGAATTTGAATACCACTTATATTTTTCCGATCTATCAAAACGGACATATTGCAATAATAGTCCATCAAGTTTCTAATATTTAAATAATAAAATTAAAGGAGTTGAAATTGAAATTAAAAAATTAATGAAAACAATGAATTTTCTATCCTATTCTATATTAAATATTATACATTATTCCAATCGACCCACAATGCCTTCACCCTCGTGAAATATAATACAGAGAATTTAATTAACAAATAACATATATAATATTAGTAAAATCATAATAACCACATTGATTTTCATCATTTCAACAATTTTGACAGCAAGAACTATGGCAAGACGCTGGACTATGGCATATACTATTCTATCATTCAAAATATTTCACATAAAGAAATTCTCGATGTTTTCGATAGTAAAATACATGTTTTACGTTTATAGAATTTGAGATAGAAATAGGGGAAAATACATTGATGTGTACCGACTCCGTTTGTTTAACAAGATTTTTGTAACGTCATATCATTTATAAAAGTTACTGTGAAAAAGCATTGACACAACCAAACCCACACATTCACAAGATGTGAATGACAAAGGATTGTCAATAGAACGACGTCAATTTTCAGATCTCGCTGTTGTCTCTGCGTTAAAAAATGGAAAAATATTAACATCTAGTTTGTTTTATGGTTCACTTATTATTCAAGAAAGAAAAGGAAAGAGAAAGAGAGAAAGAGAAAGAGAGAGAGAGAGAGAGAGAAAAGTGACGTTGGAAAAATGGTTCGTCGGCATTTATTTGTCTGATGTGAAGCCACCAACATTACCTTGTTATATCGAAATGGGGATAACAAAGTATAGAAGAAGGAAAGAAAGGAAGAAAAAGACAGATAAACGGAGAGACAAGATAGAACGTGAAAGCAGGTTATGGAGAAAAAGGAAAGAAGGCCAGAAGAACGATTCCGGGTGATAGAAAGAAAGATACAAGATAGGAGGTTGGAAAAAGGTAGAACAAATAGAAAAAGAGATAGATATGGATACAAGGAAAAAAGGACGAAGGAAAAGAAAGAAAGAAAGAAAGAGAGAGAGAGAGAAAGAGAAAGTCTAGTGATATAGAGACCACGATGAGGGGTTTCACCGTGGCTGAAGTGGCATTAAGTTGACATACAAAGAGGGATGGGCTTAACGTCTGGTAAAGCTGATGAGTAAACATGCTTTTTGTCCCAGGATGTACGCTCAGGTATAATATGTTAATGCGTCGTGAAATATGTCGAGTGCAACAAACAAACGTGCGGTCTGCGTATTTCTTCTAGTAACCCTATTATCTTCGTTGATTCAAAAATAATAACCTTAGTCAAAAAACTTTGAAAAAGTGTAAAAGTATAAAATGAGATTTATACTTTAAATTATAATTCAAATTTTTTATATACCATTTTACATGCATTTTAAATAAATTATGACTCGAACCCATAAAAGAGGAAGGAAAAAAAGACACAATAGAATTGAAAAGTAAATACGTTTAATATTATATAATAATTATGTACACATCTAGCAATTACCCGGCATGACGTTGCAATGCCTCTCGAAATCATTACCCCACAATCTCATAACGCTCTGCTGGATATATGTAACAAACATAGATAAACATTCATTTTTATATAAAAGAATTATATAAAGAGAATTATTTTTAAAGAAATTTCATATGGTCGCAAGTACAGGGCCTTTAAATGTTTTAATAAAATGTCATAAATTTTATAGAATATGCCAGTAAAATTTTAAAAAAAGAAATAGGATATTTTGTAATTTTTAATATGTGTATGTATTGTAATTAGGCTTATCAGAAATTTCAGATACATCAAACAATTATTTTTTAATAGTTTTAATTAAATATAATTGATATATACATAAATCTGTTTATTATTATCTAAATATGAAGAAATAAATAAAAATCTATCATTAGAAATAAAACACATCTGCAAAAATATAGGTCACTGATAAGGAAAATATATCATCGGTACGAAAGTAGGTCAACGGTACAAAAGTAGGTCAGCTGTATAAAAACATAGTAATAATCCCATACGTATTGAATGTATTGAGAGAAAGATAGGCGAAAGTGTTCATCCGAGTCAAACGAGCTCGATATCGGTACTGTTTATATCTCTCGGTGAATTCTAAGAAATTCGTTATATATGAAATACCCATAGAAAAACATTCCTTAACTACCGGCTTAGTCGAGCGTTTAATGTTTTGTTTACGTTCGCCTCTCTCCGTCGCTCCTCGGCCGGTTTCGACAACCGAACGTTTGTTATTGACCTTCGTACATGTTCGGTACCTGTCGATTATATTCGTAACTACTTTTCATAATAATCGTTAGTCTTCTTCGAGCGTTGGAAGGTATAACAACGATATTATTTAAGTATTCGATTTATTTCGCGTCGCGTGTGCGTGTATTCTTCCTATGCCAGTGAGGTGCATATGTGAGCGAGTGTGTGTAGTGCTGAAGACTGATGTATACATATATGGATACGTGCAGTTGCAGCATTATATATAAGGGTAAAGAATATCTAAGGTAAGCTGACCATAATTTTTAACATTTTTAACATTTTGAATAATTTTTAATAAAAATATCTAAAAGGTAATCGTAACGATGTACAATTTTTTAACCGGACATTGTATGTACGCGTCCATAATTTACACGAATAATTTCTCTGCACCCATAGAACTGAAAAGGTTTAAAATTTTATCTTGTATCAGATTTATTTCATAATGATGCATAATCAACTACACCTCGGCAAGTAACCGGCTCTCTTCTGTTATTTATTTTTCAAACACTCGAGTATATTTTATATTTTTTTCTTTTATATACAAGCGCGTCTCAACTTTCTGTCGAATCGAAAAAGGCGATATCCGAAATAAACATACGTACACATGCAAGCATTCATAGTTCCTTGTATCATATCAGACGCACATATTCACACACTTACTCTTTCTCTCTCTTTCTTTTTCTCTAACACCTACTCTTTTCTCTACTTGTACGAAAACTTTAATTGACATGTGAAAAACAACTCACCAAAATTTCATCGCAATTGGATGAGTAATTTATGAATGCATACTTAACGAATATACATACATTCATTTACATATATAATATAATAATTAATATATATATATATATATATATATAGAGAGAGAGAGAGAGAGAGTATTAGGTAGGTAGAAGATAAAACGAAAGTGATTTCTAATAATTCCTTTTAATTTACGCACGAGCGTGTATGTGTGTATCTGTCTGTTTATAATTATACCGTTTCGCCGGGAAAATCACGTTAGCGACGCAATTACGGTTTTGTAGCCGCATAGATTTAACGAGGAAGAAACGGCTCAGGATCGCGTTAATCTACGACGGTTAAAGCGCGTGCCAACGATTCCTACAGCGGCACATGGTAATGCGTTCGAGTGCATAACTCACGGTTCGAGGTTTCTCTGTGTGCTAGCCACAGTAATTGGCACGATATCTACGTATCCTGTGCCAAAGGTGCCTGCTCCAAGAGGATTTGCTATCTTACGGTATGTCAATCGCACTCCCGTTTGATTTCGGTCAAGCTTCGTCGAAGAAATTTTATAAGCTAATAGATATTTGAAATTAATTACATACCATCAAGACACACAAACATACACAATATTGATACATACACCGATTGCAAATAACAGTATACTAATCTATTTTAAGCTAATATAATAAAATCTGATTTTTACTAATATTACCAATACATTAATATATTTAAAAAAAAAGTACAATATTTAATCCATCATATTAAAAGTAATATATTTAATCTATTTTTTTTCAATCGAAAACATAACTCGTTTTTAATTCCAATCGAGAATAGCCATCGATTCGTTTTTTTTTTTAATAAAACGTCAAGCATCGTTTGAAAATATTGTAAATATCATTACAAAAGATTTCTTAATTTTTATTACAAAAAGAGAATCGACGCGAAAAGTAGATATACAGGATGTCTCAGATGAAGGAGATCACTTAAACTCTTTCTTTGTTTTTAATGATATAAAAAATATTTAAAACATACTTTGATGAAAATTTGTTTTCCATGATATAACTTTTTTGAAACCAATCAAAGTATGTCTTAAAAAGTTTTCATATCGTTAAAAGCAAAGAAAATATTTAGGTGACCTCTTTCAGCTAGAACATCCTGTATACAGTATTTCTCATTTTTATCGCAATAACAAAAAACTGGAACCAAAGATAGGAGTTTGCGAAAACGTCAAGAATGTCAATAATGTGCGTACACACATTCATCTTCATAGTGAAAACTTTTTCTTTTTCTTCCATTGTCAAAAAAAATATTTTTTCTTCGAAAAAGAAACTTTTATGAAAATGTATAAAAACTATCTGTGATAAATTTTCGCTCCAACGTTTTTTCCTACATATATTGTTTAGAAACTTATTGATATTCGTACATAACAAATCGAAGAATGAAACATCAAAAATGATAACGAAGATTGAAAGACATTGTAACTTACTTTTCGCCTCTCCATTAGAATTAATCCGTAATCTTTGGCATATCGTTAGGCACTCTCGCACTCGAAACGATCGCTTGAAAATTCAGCATTATTCCAGTATAAAAGCAAGGATAAAAGCTGTTAATGGAAACTTTTACGACCCATTGTCTCTCTCTCTCTCTCTCTCTCCTGTTCTTCGCTTTTCTCTAGAACCACTGAACATAGAATATAACAGCGATCGATAATACTTTCAGAAGCTGTCTAATTCGAATGTCGATCATGAAACGTATCGATCGGCTTAACTTCACAATGGAGTGGTGCAGCTCTTACAAGAAAGCTCGTGCGTTTCTAATCGAGTTTAAAATCATAGAGAAACTCATAGAAATAAAACAAGTGAAAGAACGAAATAAAGTTTCCGTGATACTTGAAAAACGTTGAACGAGGAAATAATATACCTACCGTTTGATACGGAAATCGGAAACTCGTCTTGGAGAAGCTCACGCCAAAGGACCTTCACGTTATGTTATCATAACAATAAATTTAAGAGGAAGAATGAAACGAACGAACATTCGCAAATTCACCAGCCGTACCTACCGATATTTACGATTTTATGGATTGCCTATGGTAGAGTAGCATAGAAAATCCATTTCGTTGAGTTGTCGTAGAATATACGACACAGGTCACAAGATCGTCTCCATCGATCATAAGACGAGCACTAGACGATCTTCGGCTGAGCCATCAACGAATATTACTACTAGCTCCGCCTCTTTTCGCCTTACCAATTCTATTCAATGCTTCATCTATTATGCAAAGTCGCAACAAGCTATACTAATCTCACGTATATACGTTGAACTAAAGAAAAAAGAAAGAAAATCGTCATAGATATGTAATTGCAATTGAAATAATTTTATTTTTATTTTTTATTAAGAAAATATTAATAATTTTTAATAAATTTTACTTATATAGAACTTTTATTCAGCCCTTTCTTCATATATATATGTTAAAAAACAAGCTTTCATAGTAGACAACTTGACGTAAAGTTCGTAATAACTTGTAATAAAACATCGCATTTTTGTTAGAAAGCTTCAGTTTAGCCCAAAAATCATTGATTAAATACAAACAGACATTTCCCAATGAAATAGATTCTCGTGTTTATTTCGTACTCGACGCCACGGCGCGTATCGACTCTCACACAAAAACGGAAAACGTGAATTTCACTTGCTTGTAACTGCGAGCAAGGGCCGCTTTCTCATTCATTTTCTCTCTTTCTCTCGTCCCTTCTTGTTTCTTCTCACAAGTGGTATACGTGTATTCACGAGCGCCACTCTCTCGACTACGCCCTCGCAAACTCGTAATTCACCGCAAAAATCGATAGTGCCGTAACGAGCTTACGAAAAAAATTGGAGGAAACACCGCAGCCAATTTGCGATTACTTAGCCCGTGGTAACTCGGACCTTCCACAAAACCGAGAAATCTTTGTAGCATTAAGTTGTCACGAACATTCTGAAATACCTTTTTCGAACAATCTCTTTCTCTTTCCCCCTCTTTCCCTCTCTTTTCCTCTGTCATTTTCTCTTCTCTTTCATTCTATTCATTCTTTTCCACCGTGTTCAGCGTAAAATAACATGCGTTTCCTGCAACGATATAAACTATCATTCACACAAATGAAAAACCATAATAAAATAAAATAAATAAAAAAGAAAGAAAAAAAGAAAAAAGGAAGAAAGAGAGAGAGAAAAGTTGAGATATAAAAAGGAAAGAAATAAAAAATAAAAACGAGAAAAATGACCATTCTGGCACGCATGAAATACAGGTGAGCCAGAGTACCGATGTTATAACCCACCGACGTTATATAATGTCCCCCGCACCGAACAAAACTCCAAAACAAACTCCTTTATTCCACAAATATAGGTGGCGTTGTGCGTCGTGCGAAACCACAATCCCCGCACATGTATCAAGCTGTCCACGACCCGCTCTCTAATTTGCATTTCAACGCTTGCCTCTCGTCCATTATTACCAGCGGAACAGCTTGGTTGAATTTCACAGACGCATCCCAGCCCTCTCTGCTTCTCTCTCTCTCTCTCTGCGTGTTTCTCCCTCCGTTCTGTTTCTCTATTTGTTTCGCTGTCTCTCTATCTATCTCTCTCTCTCTCCCTCTCTCTCTTTCTCTCTCACGCGCGCATATAACGCATACGACCGTCAACGGTTGCTCATCTCACCCCTCTGTGTACCCCACCTATTCTCGCCTTTATATCATTCACCCCTAACTACAACTACATCTTCCTCACCCTCGTAAGATCTTTACTTTTTAACTTCTTCCTGCCTCTTCCCATCTCTATCTCTCACTATTTCTCCCTCATATCCATTCGAAACTACCCAATTCCCAAAAAACTCGTGGACGAATCACACGAAATACTATCAACGACATAAGTCAACCCGCTTGGTCTACTTTCCCCATCTCTTTCAAAATATCTTTTAGCAGAGAAATATCCCAACCCTCGTTTTCTTTCTACTCTTCCAAGAAAAGTTGTTACTGCGTGATACGATTCTCTATATACATTTCGGAGATATTTCTCAACGATAAACTATAATACGACGTCCTCGAGTCGATCGTTTTTCTTCGCACCTTAGTTCCTAATCCTTCAAACAAATTGATAACCACTTATAGCTTTAAAAGAATATACCTGTGAATTTTCATACTTCAACGGAAGATGAAGAATTTAACTGAAATAAGAAAGGTGACGAATATATTTCTATAATTCTTTGCTGAAAATGTAAGACCAACTCGAATGATTTGCGAGACCACGAAAATGAGTCGGTACCGCTGTTGGGGTGCTACGAGCTATGGTCTTTTCCTACCCTTGGCACTGTTTTTCGCCAAAAAAGAAAAAGAGCTTTCCAGTGCTTCTCGTGTTGCGACGCTTTTATTAGACGGCGGCCTGTTAGTGTGGCAGTGTGGAATAGAACACGAGAAAAAGAATGACATAGATGGCGGAACGGCAAAGGGGCAATAAGATCACCGAGAGTGTCTCTTTCTATTTCTCTCCGAGTACCACTTTCCTTTTTCTTTTTTGAGTTCATTTTTTTTTTTCTTTTAGTTACAAACTCTGCTCCACTCCAAAGAGAAATTCCTCTCTCCTCGTTAAATCCTTAAAATATATCCAAAATTGTTTTTTCTTCCAGTCTTACAATTACTAAAAAGAAAGTAATTTTTAATTTGTGAAATATTCGAAAAAAAATGTGAAAGTAATTTTCTTTAATAACAACTAGGTAATCCGCCGCTATATCTATTTCTTCATACTCGAAAGATAATCTTTTCTAAAAGTTTATGAAAAAGCTCAATTTATTTCTCTTTCTGTTTCTCTCTCTTTCTCTTTTTCTGTACACTCCCCAAGGATTATTATCTTGTCCGGCTTCGAGCACACAATTTCTACTAGGATAGCCAGTAACCTCATGGTCAACGATTGCCTAACTCATTCGAGATAATCCGAAAAAAAAACGGAAATAGCGACTTCACTCGGAAGTCCGAGGTCATATTCGTGCTTGCTGGAGATAGGACTCACCGGTATTACGATTTGCCTTATTGCGAGAAAGAAAAACCGATTTTATTCTTGCGAGAATTGTGAAAATGTTCATACACCTCTCAGATATCGATATAAAAAGAATCGATCTTATTGTTAGTTCTAAGGAATACAATAAGTGCGTGATAGGAAAAAACTTTATAGATTAAAAAACAACTTGATTTCATAGTAATTTTTAATATAAATCAATGAAGGGGTATTTCGTATCCCTTTTAACAATTTTAAAGCCGAACCATTAATAGTGACTTATAATGAAATCAATTTTCAATTGAAGCACGAATTCCACTACTTCAAAACACTTCCTTTGGTGTTAACTTCCATTAGCCATAGAAAGGGGATGGGAGTCATCATCGAGGTACATATTACTCTCATGGGAGAATAGTTCCAAGAGTTTCATCAGTTCCAATATATCATTCTAACAAACGTAATATCAAACGGAATCAACATCAAATGAACATAATATCAAACAAAAATTATTCAACGAGATAACGGAATTATTACAAATTAATTGATCGATCAAGGCAACGGTCGTGCAATAGATCTAATAGGGCAAAAATATTCGAATTTGTTCGAAACACAATGACGAAAAAATGACAAAGGAAACCTTTACGATTATATATAATCTATGATATATGTATATCATAGATGAAAAAGCAATGAAGTGTCAAGTACAAAGGAGCAATCGTGTCGTCGGCACCTGATTCATAGGCCAAAAGGAGGTGACTTTACGCTCGGAATATCAATCGATGTCGCTTAAAGTGTGCACGCTTGTAAATTAATTGGCCACCTGTGGATGTGGGTGTTACGCCGTACCGTTTTCGTTGTCCGTCGCATAGATCGGATTCTAATCAGATTAGTTAGCACCCTACAAACCGTGGCCGTCGGATAACACACGCGTACGGCCACTTTAATCGACATTGTACGAGGAATCCTGGGAGTAACGTTAACACTATCTTTCCCTGTTGCCAAGATAACAAAGCAAGTCCCCATTTATGTTTTAATATCGAACTGATTTAGCAGACATTCTAATTCTATCGTCGTAGGTATAAAGTAGTAATGTTGATTAATTAGTGGATTCAATACTCGATGATGTCGTTATTCATCTCGATTATATTCGAAATTCGAAAATTTTGAATAATAGGAATATATTCTTAAGACTTAATGTGTTAAAATATTAAAGCATTCATTGTGTCCCTCTCCTCTTTACTCTTTTTTTCTCTTTTCTTCAATCTATCTTATTCTCATTATGTTCCAAACTCGCAAAAGACACTTTTTTTTCCTTTTTTCTGTAGAACATTAAACCGACAAACAGAACATAGTTGAATGTATGTTTGATGTTTCATATTTTTTTAGCGAATATTACAAGATGGCTTTTTACAAAATAAACAACATTCGACTGACCACACCAGGTATTAACCAAAAAAAGAACCATTAGATACGATGTTGCATACAACTACGTATGTTTTATTTTACCATCCGCGGAATGTTACTTGACTCATTCGTCTGGAAATGCAATTCGTATCAAAAGAGAAATAAGAAAACGCGTTCTTGCTCTACCATGAACGAGAGCAATAACAATATTCCATGTAGCATGTTATACGAGCCATAACGAAAACAACGAAAATTGTTATTTTTCTATATAGATTTTCTTTCTACCTTTGCATACTATCATAGCGTCATTTTTTATCAGGAATACTTTTTCTTGTTCAAGGAATATTATCGTGGTAAACAATGAAAGATAAAATAATTAAGAAAATAAGAAGTAGTATTTTAATTAATATAATATTGTGGAGTACGCTGTTGGGAAATGGGAATAATAGCTCACAAGTTTATAGAAATAAGAAACACTTTTATATTATTTTATTATATCAGAG
Organism: Mischocyttarus mexicanus; assembly: GCA_023678845.1. Lineage (NCBI taxonomy): Eukaryota > Metazoa > Arthropoda > Insecta > Hymenoptera > Vespidae > Mischocyttarus > Mischocyttarus mexicanus. Next base: position 3,391,483 of record JACGTP010000002.1, on the reverse strand, counting down.
CTGAGGCAGAGACGTCTTTACGCTAGCAAGGTTCTTAAGGAAGAGAGCTAAAAGAAAGAAAAACAACTGCGTCCAAGCGCCTATGTAAATAAAGATTAGGCGGCTGTATGTTTACACAATTCGATTATAATCTCATATAGGGATTCTAGAAAGTGCTAGAATAAGTTTTGAATACGAGAGAACCTTAACGTTCAATCCAACATACGCAATATAAAATATGTGTAACAATTTAGTTTTTCGTTCGTAAAAATATTATATTACATTTTTTTTATTATTTCTACTAGAACAATAAAAATTAAAAAAAAACCGACAATTTCTAAATATGGTAAAAATTTCAACGACAACAAATGATACGTCAATGGATTAATTAACTTTCATGGTGTATGATTGACAACATTTGTTTAAAACAGTAGATAAGTATTGTTTACTAAATTCTATAATAATTCTTCATTTATATTTTTTCTGTCTTCAGCAAGCTAGAATTATTATCTTTTAGATGGAAAAAGAAGAAAATCGTTGTTTTGACAGTAACCTGAAACATGTACATAAAACGTAGAGAAATACGAATGAAGATTTCGGTCGTTCTATATAGGATAAATGTAGAGTCGCCAATGCATCAGGATTGTCTTTCAAATCGAGCTATCCTGATTTCTCGAAAGTGGATGCCAGCTAAATTGCAGCACCAGTTAATTTCGGAGCGCTTCGTATGCTAGGCAAGTGCGTACTTCGCCAATTCCACTCTCGCAAATTCTCTCCGTCTCTCTCTCTCTCTCCTTTTTTGTCTCGCTAATTTCGCTTTAAGTACATATAACAACGATGTCTATATCTGAAAAAAAGATCCCACGTAGTTCGAATATTTGTAGAAAATTTCATACGGTCTATACATAAAAGAAAAAATTGAAATTTCCAAGAAGTCGTCGATCTACAGTTAGCTAAGATCACGTATTTGAAGATATGTACGTGCCAATTTTAAAAGTTCTCTGAAAACATCGTTGTCATGCGATGCACATAAGTATGATGTTTGCACATCCTGAGAAGGACGATTATTGTTCGAGGTAGTGCATCGTTGAGGAACCACAAGGAGTGTTCAGCGGCTGGAGATACACATAGAAAGAGGAAGAGAGAGAAAGAGAGACAAACAGATAGATAGAGAGAGAAAGAGAGAGAGAGAGAGAGAGAAGTAGAAACATGCCTACGTAGGTGACCGCAGTTTCGTACTCCGACCGAAAACTGAAAAGCTCTCTGGTCGGCTTACTGGCAAGACAGTGCATTTAAGCTACAGACGTTGTCTCGAGCTAACCTCCGGGCCAAACGTTTGAAGGCAAGGACGGTCACGAGACCAGCGACCTTTAATGTAATGTGACCCCAGAGAGAAAGAAAGAGAAGAAAAGAGAAAAGGAAAAAGGAAGAAAAGAAGAAAAGGAAAAGAAAAACGACCAGCTAGGAAAAGGAAAGAGGAAATAGTGTGCTTTCTAGTTGTATGCATATATATGTATTTATGTATGACTTTATTCGTCCCGAATACGTAAATTCGTCTCCACTTCTACTAACAGTATCAGTATATACTAGCAGTAACATCGAGTGGCTCTTCTCGTCAGCCGAGATTTATAGGAAATGCGATAAATACGTTCGCCATGATCGCAAGGAAGAGAAAATTTGGCGATCGATCAGAAAGAAGGTACGTTTTGTGGTTTCCCACGAGTGCCGCTGATCATTGATTTGACGAAATCGTCCGTTCACCGCATCCAAGCGGAACCAACCAATCTATCGGATGAACGTTGATTGGATAGCTATGTACGCGGTGCAAATTGGCTAACGAAATTTGGCTCGTCTTCGCGAAACCTTTGTTTATACGATACCAAAAGAATTTCGGACTGTTCATAAACGTAAAAACTATTCAACTCTCGAATGCGTTTCGTAAGAAAAAAGAAAAGATAAAGTTAATAATCCTCGGAATTCTTACTACTTCCCTTGAATTTCGTTGAAAAAGAACTAAAAGAAAAAATGGAGGAACTTTCCCAAAATATTTATACTACATACATACTTGTATATAGGATAAATCTGAGTGGGTGGTACAATCGTAAAAAAATAATTTTTAAAAATATCGATAAAATTCTATTATTAAATTTATTGAGTTTTTAGAAACAACTTCTGGGTATGAGAGTATTTTATGCAATCACTATTGCAAACGCTCGCCATAACTCTTGATAGATATGAAATTTTTCAATTTTGTTTGAAATTCTATAAGAATCACAGAATTTTTTAAATGTATGTGTACGTATAGATGTGGATGTATAAACCGCGACAGAGAGACTAGATGCAAAATACGAGCACATATTGGAAACGACAAAGACATTCCAAGTATGAATTGTCTTTGTTTACAGTTTCTTTATTTTTTTTTTTACTTTTCTATTGCCTCTATGCAAACGTTTTACCATAATAACTTTAATTCGTTTAATATATATGTATATGTTATTATATAAATTCTTCCAATCGTGACATTATTTATTTATTAATCGATAAAATAAAAGTTCGACAGCAGTACTAACTCGTAATAGTAACGCTACAATCTAATATAATCAGATTTCTTTTTCCGTTTCTTTTTTTAACACTTTCTTCGAAATACAAAACCACAAAAAATTCTAATATGATACACGAACAGTACAAGAATATAAACAGCATGTTTCTTATGGTAACATTCTCACAGTTACGTTTCAACATATTGCCGTGTTATCCATTAGATATATGTCGTACCTCTATTCACCCTCATGCCACCGTTAATAGCAGGCAATTCCATGTTCCCTCGGCTAACCTATGTAATTGAGGCAATGTGTGTTAATCAGAGGGTGCCTCATTTGCCACAGGGAATAGTCCAAATTACTTTTGTTACCTGGAACATCTTGTTCCGGGTCTATATATCCACCGCTTGATTTTCAAACCTATTATTTTATTAAAGATAATGCTATCCAATTTTACACGTAATTTTTACGTATTTATTATTAAAGATTTCATTGGAAAATGTTAGAAACGATATCTTATCAAATTTATTTAGTTTTTATTCGGTCTAGACATTTAGAATTACAAATGTCTATATTGTTATTTTACTCAGTGTTTGTATACACACATACATATATATTAGAAAGTAGAAAAGGTGAAGGAGGAAAAGGTCGTTCGGAACAGACCTTTTTGGGTGCGGTTGACGTGTTAAAGTATGGAAGTACCTTAAATAAGACGAAAGTGTTATAATTTTGACGCTGTCACGCGAAGGAAGCAGTCGGGTTGACATATGTTATTCTCGCGTAAGGATAAATGTATATTGTTACGAGCGAGCCAAAAGACGTTTTGGAAAATATGCAGAGCGAGTAGGCCGTTTCTAGGCGCCTAGGACTTGTTGAGAAATAATAACAAACGTCTGGCTTGAACTGGAGATCTAATAGAGAATATACGTCGCCACAAGCGTTCTCAAAAGGAATTAATTAATTTTAAACCGAATTTTGTACATTTATTAATGGTCGTCCTTAGTTTTAATAAATTTTTATTATCGTTTCCTAGGCATTAATGTAACGATTAATAACGTAACATATCTATACATGTATAGGTATATTAGGTTGGAGAAAAAGAAATCGATTATTTTTACATTTATTAGGTGCACCAGAAAGTAATGTCATTTCTGGGCATATCAATATTCATTTATCATTTATCAGTTAATCAGAGTCTACTTTTAAGTTGTGATAAAAAAGAATTAATAACGGCATTACTTTCTGGTTCACCTAATATTTCAAACTTACAGTATTAGATTTCTTTTTCCCCAAACTAATATTATACAACAAATTGCAAAATTTAAGAATATATCCAAATTTCTTTTCTTCTTTTTTGATCCTTTTATATCAGTTGTCATAAAGTTCGAAAGTGTTGAACTTAATTATAATAAAGTGAAATTTTTTATTATTTTATATTAAATATAATTAAATAAATTTTAAGCAAATTCATACAAAAATTTTATTCTGTAATTATTTACGTATTTACTCTATTACTAATTTATTAACACCATTATTTATTATATAATTCATTACTTATTATCACAAAGTAATGCTACTCCACGTAAAATCCAATGATCGGGTGTTTTGTTAGTTTGCAACCAAAGTGGTGTAATCAAGAGATTGTAGGTCCTTTGTGGTTTCTTATACAGAGGACACTGTTAAAAATTATTTAAAAATGTACGAATAACTGTATTCGCATATTTAAACTTTTATACTTTTTGTGTTATTATTAATAAAAAAATATTATTTTCATCATTATATTTATAAAGAATTTCTAAAATATATATATTTACTTGATATAATTTAGGATCTTTATCTGGTTTATTATAAAGTGCATAAATATGAACGACTGGCATATTCACATAGAGAACTTTATTTGCTGACTCACAAAGCATATTACTTCTCCTATCCCACCCAGCACCTTCTAAAATTAGTCCAATCACATATACACCTTCCTAAAAAGAAATAAGAAAAGAAATATTATATTTGTACAAATATTAGTTTGAGGACAAAGAAATCCATTATTTTTTCGCTAGATGACATGTAAAAATAATGAATTTATTTTTCCCTAAACTAATATATGTATAAAATGTAAAACTAACATCTGGTGCAGATTTAATATCTTCGGTATAATAACGCAAAACAGAGTTATGCAGAGTTACGTTATCCAATGCCCAACCCTCATGAGCACGTGTTACTTCTTGTCTCATAGCCGTCAAAAATCCTATAAAATTTTATAAAAAATATATTATTGTATCATTCAAAATTACCATCAGATATTTAATCTAAATGAACCACTCTGCCTTGGGGATTAAAAAATCCGGTCATCCAAAATTTCATAGGTCTACCAGTAAATAACCAAGTAGAAAGTTGTTGATTTCGTTCTAATAATTCTGTGAACCAAAAACCAAGCGTCGAAGACTCCCATGATCGAACTTTCCAAATTTGAGGTATTCTTGCATCGTATACATTATCGAGAATATCTCTTAGTTGCTGTGTGGTTTTATATATATACACAGTTAACACAAAACGTTAATATGACGTACGATTTACGTCATTTTTAAAAAATGAGATATATAAAGTCTTTTTTTCATTATTTTATATAAAAATAAATGATAATGTATTCAAAAGTTTACCTCATTCATAATTATCACACCTTCTATAGCTAATAATAAATCACTTAGCATTGTGTTTAACAATAAAATGACAATATTTATTCTATCTATCTCTTGTTTCAAAAAAATGTTCATAGATTGAGTTATCCCCATGATATTCATTCTATAAAAATTATAAAAAACAATTTAATATGCATGAAGAAGATATGAATTCACAATAATAATAGAAAAATATGACTTTTCAAACCTTTCTCTAACTTCGAATGAATCATATGATGATGGTAATTTGTCTAACATATCTTTCGCTAGTCTAGTTACAACCGTTTCCCGTGATTCTCCACCACCTACCCCTGCTTCCTTTGGTTGAATAGATATTATGATATCTAACACAGATTGTGTTGTATTACTTTGATATCTATTTTAATAAAAATATATTTATAGAAAAATGATTTATATATATATAAGTATTTTCTAACAATAATAAATTACTAACGTAATATCTGCATTTGAATGAAGTCCATAAACTTGCGGAGGATCTATTGAAGCCATAGAGTCTATTACCTTTAAATAATCAGTAACATTACTGTAATTTAATACTGGATAGCCTTTATAAAATTCAAAATCTTCAGTAAAAAGTGCATCTGAAAACCACACTTTTGAAAATGTGTTTAATAATCGTTTATCATAATCATCTGTGACTCGACCTCCATATTGTACTTCACCTATCATATATCTTCAAAAAAGTATAAAATATTATTGCTATACATTATTTAATAGATTTAATTTAATTTAAGATTTTTTAAATATACCTAACAGTCTGCCAGCTTATACCACGTTTAGGATCAAAATCACTCAAATGATTGTTCATAAACATACAAGATGCCAACCAATCAGCAGAATTAAATTCATAAGGTATATTCCATCCAAGTGGACCGAACTTACGTCTTTCTTGTACTACACTATGCAAAAATGACACTGCATATATTAATGGTATGTATTGAGCAGCATCACATTGATCTAACATTATTTGATTCATTCCATTGTATGTAGCTGTTAAGCCCGCTTTTATTCCTATATTTAAAATGTAATTAAACAATTATAATAAAATATTCAGAATTAAATGAAAAAAAATTAAAAAAAAATAACCTTGCGGTGGCTCATATGTAAACTTGATAGACATTTGTAAAAGAGAAATAGGAAAATCTTTATGTGGTTCTGTTGTAATCCATATACGAAAATCGGGATGAGGAGATTGCATTTCCAAAAGAAAAGTAACCATCTCATTCATATAATCTAAACCTAAATGACAATTTTGACAGAGTACCCAAAAACCCTAAAATATTGAATTTTAAATAAATTTACATTTCATGAAATAATTACCAACATAGAATATTTATAAAAAGAAATTTAACGAACATCGGTCATAGCGCTATTAAGCAATTTTCGAGCATGCACTTCTTGACCTTGTCCCATCGATATACTTTGGCACAAAATTTCCATATTTTTTGCTAATTGTTCAATGCTTGGACTAGGATCTGTTCCCATACTTAGAAAACAGATCATAGGTGTATCAGGTCTTGATTCACTATGCATCACATCCAGAAGTGTAATAACTGCTTCTGCATACTGTGTACCTAAAGAACTTGCTATATATTTACGAGATTGTGAAAGAGTTCGATCCATACACCATGCTCTACAGAAAATTGTATTGTAGAGAGAAATTATATGTTTTTTAATTGATATATATAGTTATATAAAAGTTCATAAATATAAAAACCTTATAATAAGTAAGCGACGAAAAGTGTCTAAATTATGATAACCATCTGGTATAACTTCTTCTTCCGGAGCATCTTTATCAAACCAATGCTTCCAAAGTTTTTCAGAAGCAGGTATTTGTGTTAATATATACTGAAACTGTTTCAAAGCTGATAGAGCAACTAAATGTAACCATGTTACGTCTGTAATCCATTTGCAAGGTTTTGGTTGTACAGTCTTTAAATCTAAAGCAGCACCGCCTTTAATAAAGAATTCAAATTCTTCGTGAGTTATGTTTCCACGTTGAAGATCAATTTTCAATGTCATTAATAAAATAAACATGAATTTGTGTATTTCATATAAACCGCGAGCTTTGTATTTAAATACTTCATATGTTAAATATTCAATAACATGATTAATTCTTTTTTGAATAACAGGACTTTTTTCTGATCTGAAACATAAATATATATATATTATATTACATATTTTTATTTTATCTTACATTCTTATACATTACGTCATCTGTAAATTAAACTAACCGTGCCATTGAAATATCAAAACGTTCCAAAAATTGTACGAGAGATGTTTGATACATCGAATTAACATTTGCCATATCACAAATTAAGAAGTATAAAACACTTCCTCGTGTAGCAATTGGCCTATATTGTTCACGAGCTGCGTCAATTTTTATTTCCGTTTCCCTTGCAATATTTAATTTCTCATTAACTTCTGCAGCTGTTTGCTTTGTTGTATTTAATACCGTCATTAAGCCTACATCTTCGATCAAGGGACCCTTTAAACATTCTCATATTTATTTTAATAGTTTTTTTTTATTATAGCATATGCACAAAAATAAATAAAGACAAATAAATGCACCTGGACTGTTGTTAATTTATGTAAAAGATTTGTTTCTAATTCTGTAATATTTCTTTTATTAGCAGTTACATCTGCAATTAGTTGTACTCTTTCAGTCTCTAATTCTTCCTCTTCCGTTAAAATAACTCTTCCTAACAATTGATCTTCCAGACCTATAAAATTATATAATTATTATTCTAATTATAGATGACAACAATTGTAAGGATTCGCTAATATACAGAATAATAAAAATTGTACCTTTCATTGTTACAGTAAAATCAATTATTGAAACACGTGCGAACACTTCTGGATTATACGAAGGATTTGGCAACTTTGTCGTAATATAAAGTCTAAAATCTTTGCTAACGTCTACTTCCTTGTCGCCTAATTTTACCTACAATAAGACAAAAATAAAAGATATTGATCTATTAAAATATTTAAAAACTATACAATTATTTATTTACTTTAAATGTAGTTCCTATTTTTATGAAATTTTTTTCCAGTAAATTGTCAAGAACAGGATCTAATTCTTCTGCCACATCTTCAATAAGTAATGGACGACCAAGTGATACAGAATCTTCTAAGTGATTTCTGAAGTATTTATGAGATAAAAGTGTTATCTACAATGAAAAATGCATGAATTGATAACAAAATAAGTTTTTATATACATTTTTATTTTATTTATGTATGCATATATTTAAATAATTACAATAATACCTACTTGTAAATCAAAATTTTTTTCTCTGTTTTTAATCCATGCCTTGCCTTGTAACTGTGGGTCTATTAAAAGTGCATATCTAGTTGCTTTGGTCACTATTATACCATTTTGAATAGATAATTCATCAGTGGGTAGACCTTGTAAATTCCATTCTCCTATCTACATAAAATAACATTTAGCGTAAAACATTATGTACATTCAAATTAAACACAATTGTAAATATAAAGCAAATCAACGAATCTCACTGTTGCTGTATCAGTCAACACATCAACAATGTTTATCGTCATAGAACATGGTATCTTTTTATCCCGAAGGAAATCAAACCACTTTCGCTGTAGCAATAGACGAATTTCTTGATTAAATGGGCCACAATAGGAAAGGAATCCGGTTAATATTACAACATCTCCAACAAGTCGCTCGATTTCAGATTTAAACATAGCTACTTGTTCTGTCCATCTTACTCTTTCACCAGACAATCCTTCAATCATAGCAGTTGCTGTATTAGTTTTAGCTTGACATGCTTCAGCTTGATCAACTATTACCTAAAAATAAACACACATATATATTTATAAATTTAAAGCTACAAAACCAAACGTGTTAGCATCATGTTTTACTTGTCTTTCTTGCATCACAGCATCATACTCTTGCTGGACTTGTTTTAAATCTTCATCCTTTTCTCTTAATAAAGCTTCTGCTTGACGTAGATTTCGATTAGCTCTTTCATACTTTCCTTCCTGTACGGCTAAATTTGCCTTTAATGGTAGCACGTCTTTATTTATTCCATAAAAAGCTACCATTGCAATGGTCCATTGTATTAAACCAGCTACATTACCACAAGCCTGCTTTGCAGCTTCATATGTATATAAAGGATAATTTAAATATGGATACATTAAATCTACAATCTCTCCGTTAATATTATCTTTAGGAAATTGTTGCAAGTTATACAAAAATCTAGTATCAGTCATGACCTGTATAAATAAATTTCAAAATTTATTCAACATTATATATATAAGAATGTTATAAAATATAATATAATTAACATTATTTATTATTAAAACTTATATTATAATTATCAGTTATGTACTTTAAATGCTTCAGTCCAGGAGGCTGTTAAGAATTGATGTTCTACATCTGGCTTAACGCGTTCTAACTTCTTCCCAAATAATATCAACACACAATCCATGATCAAGGTAATTAAATAAGGTGGTTTTGCTAATTTGCGTACTGTTGCGATATCGGATGCTTTTATAGTCTAACAAAATATTTTATATCTTTGTACGTGTAAATTTTATAATTAAAATAATAACTGTAACTGGAGTAACTTGATATTTTGAATACCTGTAATGCAGCCTCAGCTTCTAATAATGCCGGTTCTGCAGCTTTCAATTTTTTCTCTGCTACTACTTTATCTGTAGCAATTACCTTCAATAGCGCTTCAGCTTGATTTTTTGTTACCTGTACTGTTGCCTTCACTGCTTCTGCTTCTGTTTTCTTTTCATCAACAATAACTAAAATCTGCAAAATAGTATATACTTTTTAATGATTATAAGAAAGATAAATATTTTTAATGATAGAAATACATACAGATTCCACTTGTATATTCTTTTCAGCGATTTCTTGCAGATTTTTTTCTAATACTTTACGTAATTCATCAACTTGTACAGTAGCGTCAACTAACTTACTTAAACCATTACTCATGCGACTAGCAAGCATATTAATATTATCTAAATTTTGTTTGTAAATTTCTTTATAACCAGCAAGAAATGTTAGAAATGATTTTGGTGTAACGTATGTTTGTCGGCGGAACCTTTCGGATATTATAATTAAAATAATTATTAAATACATTCAAACTGAATTATAGATAAATAATAAATCGTAAATTTGTAAATACCTATTGAAGTATTCTATGCAAATATCATTAACGTCGTCTTGAACATCACCCATTACTTGAATTAAATTTTGTTTTACTTCAAAAGAACACTCAATTTCAAACGTTTTTAAAGCATGTTGACCTACTTGATACAACGCATCTTTAGGCCATTTAGCAAACCAATTCATTGTACAGCCAGATATGAGTGCAGGAAATTTTAATGATCGTAATCTGAATCTTTCTCCAACCTATAAAAAAAAAACAATAATATAATATTTTATTGAACATAGGATTTAAAATTAAATGTAAACTAGTTAATACAAATTATAAATCTTACGGGTGAAAAACATAGAGCTATGTGCAAATGATTTCGTGCTCGAGTTATAAAATAATCATAGAGATTATCCTGTGTTGGAGGTCTTTTAGGATCATCTTTTTTCATAAGTGGTGTGACTGCTGTATAAATATCTTCTAATTCATCTTTAGGAAATAAACCAGCAATTTCGCCTACACTTAAAATATTATTTATATACTCGAGAAAAGCTTCATCTTTAATCTCATTATCAGTAAATATAAATGTCAATCCCTTGCTAACAGTACCAGCTTCACGATACAATTTTTTTAAGTCATCCATTAAACTTGCTACGTTATAAATTCTGAAAATATTGTTTTTTTTAATTGTTTCTTCACTATAATATTAACACACAAAATGATTATAAATTAAAGAGTACTAACCTAGATAAAGTTATTTGGAAAAATGTAAAACCTGCCATGAAGGAAGCTAATCTTGTTAAACTTTGTTTACCAGATCCTCCAACACCTACTAACATTGCGTGACCTCTTGGTACTCCAAATATTCTTGATATCCGTATTAAATGTATAAGAGCATCATGGAATAAAACTAAATCAAGGTGTATTCCACGTATGTATTCATTAAACTGTTCCATATTTTGCTTAACTCTTGTTATAACTACCTCATAGCTATAATAAAGTTAAAATATCATAATTAAAACTTTTTACTTAAATATAGAACACAATTCTTACTCGATGTAAATGAATACACCTACACACCTTGGTATCTCTTCATAAATTTTTGGTGCTTCAAAAACAAAATCCTCTGGTTCGTCTCCTGTTGGTTCTGGAGGATCACGCAAAAAATTAACAAAATATGTTTCTACATCTTCATAATATTGAAAATCTGGACCCAAAATTTCTTCTGCAGTTTGCTTTAATGCATTATGAAACCATTCATTATCTTTAGTATTTATAAGTTTATCAGATATTACGCGAGTGCACTCGTGATCCCAAAGTTTTAATAACATTGTAATAGTTTTACATTCAGCTCTTTCAATTCTAAGAATACCTTCCCAAATACGTGATAAATCTCTTAAATTAAAAACATAATGAAATTTTGCTGGTGTAGGTAACATTTTTACTTTGGTTTTTTGCCATAAAATTCGTGTTAAAGGTACTAATTTTGGCAGAAAATTCACAATCTCTTCAGAAAATCTGGTCAAACAAAAGTACCCTTGACCAATCTTACCTAAATAAAAATAATAAACGTTAAATATATATAAGAAAGAAAAAGAGATAATAAATATATATTACACATAATTGTATATATTATATTTTAAATAATTAAATAAACACAAAAATTTTACCAAAAATAGCATCCATCGATTTATTGGACGGTAAGGTGCAATTAAAAATATTAAATTGCCGCTTTAATCTTGCTGGTATATCGTTTCTACCACCTCCTGGATGAATCATGGCAGCGAGTATCATAATATCTTCTAACGTACAAAAGTCACCAGGTTTGTCTAATGAATAAAATCCTCTGTACTCCATCAGTTGACGAACAATCTCATTTGTTATTTGATCACCCCATTCGTTTATTAAAGGCATATTTATATCATCTATAAAAATAGTAAGTTTTCGTCCACTAGGAGGTCCATAAGTATTTCCAACTCTTTTTTCAACATAACTTTCAAATACTCTCTAAGGATAGATATTTATTTATATTTGCACGTAAATATTATTAATATTTATATTTAATGTTTTTTCTACAATTACTTGAACCATATTGGGTGTAGAAGCCGATGAAAAATTAAAGGATTTTTGAAGATGATATTCTGGATCAAAATTAGACATATAACTTTTAACCATAACTGTTTTTGCAGTACCTTGCTCTCCTATGTACAACATGATATTTGATAATTGATATTTATTTGATAAAAGATATATAAACAAAATATGAAAATACTTATTAGTAAAAATATATTATTTTACCAATTAGAAGAACTGCTTTCTCTTGTTTTGCTATTATATCGATTAAAAATAATGTTCTTGTATTATCTACATTAGGAACTAATATTTTATAATATTCTAAAACACGATCTGAAGGATATTCAAATTCTGGAACCCTTTCATTCCAATGTATCCAATGTCCGTAATCGGATACTACATATTCGAAAATTGTTTCATCCTCCTAAAATATATTAGTATATATAACCAGTTAACACAAAACGTTAATATGACGTTAATATGACGTCATTTTTGAAAAATGACCTAAATCGAACGTCATATTAACGTTTTGTGTTAACTGGGTATATTATATAATAAATGAAATTAAAAATATTTTTATACTAACTTCTATAATTGGCCAATTTAAACGTGATTTATGAGCTAGAAGAAATTCTTGTAAGGCATAACGTGAATCAAGTTCTAACACTGCTCCTAGACTCCACATAATAGAAAATAAGAATATTTTTTCTATATGAGCATTAGTTAATACTTCTGAAAATTATAAAGCATAACAAAATTAATGTCTAATACCACATTGTTATAACATATATAAATAACTCTTGTGTGTACTTACTAGCAGTATCATCGTTTGTTAATAAACCATTTAATAGATCAGTAGATTGACGTATGTAAAGTGCTTCCAAAAGCGTCATCTTCGCTTCAAGCTTTGTTAAGACAAATGTAAGAGCATCGTCATATATTTTGTGAAATAGTATACGTAATATATCCGCTTCTTGATTTGGGCGCGTCTTAAGCCAGGCCTAAATATATTAATAATTAACAATTTGTGAAATCTTTTAGTTCCAAAATAAATATTAAAACTCACCTCTAATATGTTATGCCATTTTAAAACAGAAGAACTAATGAAGACCATTCCCATGCGTGATATCGTTGCTGGTGATGCATTATCAACATTATCTGGTTCAAACACTAATTTACTAGTTAAAGACATAATTATACGATCTCCATTTGCTAAGGTTAATGTTTTATTATCATCTAATACTGAATTTAAATTTTCAATCCATACTGCATCAACTGGTCCATCTAACACAATCCATAGATGGTCAGCTTTTTTCGTTTGAACAGATCTTCTCCATATTGTTGAAAATATACCATCTGTCCAATCATTTGTAGCAACATCCAATTTACCAAACATTTGTGATGCCGTAAAAGCCTAAAGTAAATAGAACAGATCATAATATCTTTTAAAATTTATAAAAAATAATATATATTATGCGTACCTTTGGATTCATCCTAATTTCCTTATGAGGTATACCCATTTCTGTTAGAGCTTTCATCAATGCCCACATACACCGGGTTTTTCCAGATCCTGTAGGACCAAGCACCATCAGACCATGACGAACTAAAGATGTTTCATATAGCTAAATATATTAATATAGTTAATAAATATTTACTTATAAAAGCGTTAATTATTATGTTACCTACAATAACTGTTTTCTTACTTGAATAGTTTTTAAATTCCATTCAGGATGATTCATTATTTCTAAATCAATCGTAGCATTTTCTATTCCTTTTTGTAACTCTTTATACGTTTGTATCGTTAATTTGATTCCTGGAAACATGTCTTCAATAAGTGATATGAACAAAGGTTCATCTTCATCTACTAATTTTGATAAGTTCATGTCCCTAGAAAAAATAAAGTATCATTAATATAACTACGTTTATTATATTTTGGATAATTTATACCACACCCATAATAATTTCAGTATACCGAAGTACTCTCATCAAAGTTGTTTCCTCTGATTCATCAGGACGTGCACGTTTTTGTGCTCCAAGGGTTCGCAAACACGATAAAATGTTACGTAGGCCAAAATCATAATGCACTTGTTTACTAAGTTGCTCTTCACATAAAGAATATAATGTAAAAAATTTCCGTGCTAACATCGTATTTTGTAAAAAACCACAAGCTGCCAATTTCACGCGCATGATTATCTAAAAAGTATAAAGTCAAACATACCAAGATTGATAAACTTTCTACACAAATTTTAATAAAAATGTAAATAATATTAACGTTTTGTGTTCACTGGGTAATTACCTGTCTATCTGGGACCATCATAGCTACACTTCTAAATTGTATTTTCAAATTCTCTGGTAATTCTTGTCGTCCAGCATAGCCTGGATTCATTGTAATAAATATTCCAACTTCGTAATTAAGTTTATATGTTTCACCATCACTGAAAATAACATTTAAATCAAGATTTGATTTAAATATGTTTAAATTTAATTTCAGTGTTACCTAAACAGAAAATATGTTTTTCTCTCTTTTCTTGCATTAAGCACAATTGCTATTTGCTGAGCGGCAACAGAAAGTACAGGTAATTCTATCCTATTGAATTCATCAAAACAACCCCAAATACCTGCTTGTGCCAATCCCTTAAATATTCTACCCAAACCACGAAAATCCATTTGATCAGAACAATTAAACACAACAATATATTTTCCTAGTGCTTTACCCATATCTTTGGTAGTTTCCGTTTTCCCAGTGCCAGCAGGACCTGCTGGTGCACCACCAAAATTCATACCTAAATAAATAATAAATAAACATAATAATAGCTTGCAATACAATATCATCAATAAAAACTTATGCTTTAATAGTTCTTACCAACAGCTTGTGCAAGTGTTATATAACATCTATCTGTAAGAGGTGTTATAACGAGTCTATCGGTACAACCTAGAAATTCATTTTGATAGATGAATTCTACATCTGTAATTCTTATCAAAATCTCTTCCTTATCATCATCATAATAGAATCTAGATTGTTTCAGCCATTCAAAATCTTGTATATTTCGAATTTTTGAACGATATAATTCATCAAATATATCTCTGAAATATTTAAAAATATCAATTTTAAACGAGTATAATCACACATAATTACAACATATTAAAAATATAATATAGTATAGATTCTACATTATTTAATAAAATATTTTTTTACATTTTTTTATAGAACTATTTGCTTTACCTTTGATGTACATGAATTGTAATCAAAACTTCATATTTTTGTCTAGAATATGGCGTAAGATCTTTCACAGTTACTTCTATAAGAATATTTAATAAATCCAAAAACCACTCATTAGTTTTACGCATAATGGTTTTATCTCGTCTTGATGCGTTCATTGCTGCTTCAGAATCACGAGTCCACAAAACTTGAAGGGCAAGCAATGCAACCTGATCAAATTTTCTGCATTAATAAAAAATATATACATATTAAATAATATTTTATAAAGTTTCATTACTTGTAGTACGGAATTATCTATCAATGCTAGAATATCAAAATCAGTAGTATTCAACAGGGTCATTCCATGTGAAATTACAGCAGCAACAGACATCTGATGTACGGATAGAAAAGTGTTTAACCAATTTTCTACACCACCTAAACATACAACTACTTTTTCAAGTACGATTTTCTCTTTTTCACGAGAATATATTGCTATAATATTCTCATAATCCTTTTTAGAAAATTCCAACTATTGGAAATAAAAATATATTTAATAAATAAAATTCTCATTATACATTATACGCATGTAATCACCTCTGCAATGTTATCAAAAAAACCATCTAAATAATTTTGTATAGTATGACAATCAGCAGCTTGTCCAAGAATTTCCAATAATGTTGGATCAGATATGAAACAAAATCTTGGAAATATAACACGTTTTGTTTCCAGATATCTGTTTAAATAATATTTTAATATTAAATCAAATAATTGAAGTGTTTTTATATCATATTTTTAAATTATATTTACATACCCACTAAGAGATTTTTGACAAGATTCTAACTGCTCTAATAAATAAGGTAAGAGTTGACCCATTGTTTCATCTTCTGTACATGTTTCCACTGCATTTAACTTATCATGTGCACGATTCATAAGTTTAACCCATGACTTATCAATTGACTATTTAAATACATTTAAATAATTTATCACTACTATACTATCACATCTATTAATAGATAAAATTACAAATAAAATACACTTAACTATTACAGTATTTCAAATTATTTTTATAAACTATTTATCTTTTTGTAACTATACTTATTTTATTTTTTCTTACATTAAAACGCTTTGCTTCAGCTGGAAGTTGTTTTGATATATCACCACCAATGAATACAGCCTCTAAATATGCCCATAGATTCTGAACAGTTAACCACGTGGATAATATTTCTGACGTATTACTCAATTTCTTTTGCCATAATTGTATATCTTTCTTGAAATGTGCGTTATATCTACATAATAAATTACATTATACGTAAAAAAATATCTTCTGTTTTAGAACAATTTTATTAAATTTATACCGGTTTGCCATTAAAGAACTGATCACCATCAAACTATCTTCAAGTTGAGAAATTATTTCAGCTGTTTCAACTCCTTTAAGTAATAATTCTCCTCTTTGTTTAAAATGAGAAAATTGTAAATTTACAATAGCCCAATCTGCAATCACTTGTTTCAGTTTGCTCTCTATTTCTGTTTCTTTCACTGCACTTATACATATATCCTAAAATATAAACAATGTGTTGAATAAAAACATAAAATATAATGCAATGATAATAATATTAATCATTAATAGTGAATAAATTAAAGAATTAATTTAAATCTAATGAAATATATACCTCAACATCATCCTTATATTTTAATAAAGGTGCCTCTAAGACGTTCGCTAATGTAAATGTCTCAGATTCTACATCAAAAAAAAAATTACATAACTTAGACATCCGTTCCCAATGTCGATCTTTCATAGCCTTATTTGCCATCATTTCGAGTAATGGACATGTTTCATTAAAATCATCAATTTTTTTCTTTAAATCAATATAAGCTGGCCAATCTCTCATACCTTTAGGTAATCTTCGGCATCTACAATTAAATAATAATAAAAACATTAATTATGTTTTTATCAAATGTTTATTAAGAACTAATACTTAACAATATTTTTCTTATTATCTTTTCTTACTTATTTTGAAATTCTGCTAATTCAGCTACAATAGATTCAATATCAATATCAGACCAAGATATATTGTAGTAACTATCTATCGTTCGCATAACTTGTAAATATAATAAATATAATTTTTGTAGCAAATTAAGTTCTCTTTTCCTGTGTTGTAATTCAGGATATTCTCTTATAGGTATTCCAAATAAAGTTTCACCGCTACTATAGGTTTCATACCTATTCCATAATTCGTCAAAACGTGCTTGAAATGCTGTAACTCTATTATCCAATAATATGGATTAAATTATTACGAGAATAGTATATAAATGTAATAAATAAGTTTAAATGCATGATAACTTCAAAATATCAAGTAATAAACCTTTCACTAGCTTCTGCTGCTGGTATTCCTTCAACCATTGGACCTTCTAAATCAAAGTCCATATCAAATTGTGCAACATCATCTATAAAAATAGCAACACCTTCTATTAATTCTGTTTTTAATGGCTCTTGCATCTCGCATATAGTTTCTTGAACTTGCTTTGCCTAAGTAAAGCATAAATTATATTTATAATTTTTATTTGAAAAAGAGTTAAGATTTAAAAAATCCTAATTTTTTAGATATTAATATTAAATGTTTTCAAATAAACACACTGTACATATGTATAACGCGTATATATATTATAAAAACATAATAGCATTATGTACCATATCCAACATATTGTTAAAATTGTAACGTAAACTGTCAACTATATCTTGTTCTTCTTTTGATACATCAATGTTAAACACTCCCATCAAAGTATAAGTTTCTTCAATTAAAATCAATTCCATGTCAAAAGTTATAAAGTCATCTCGTATTGTACCTAAACATCTCATGGCAATACGTACATCCTCTAAATCTCTAATTGGTCTAATAAGAACTTTATTTTTTTCATTAATATATTCGGTAATCTTCATCAATTTATTTTTATAATTATTAGACAATGCAGATCCTAGTAATTTCTTCCATGCACTTGCTTCTACTAAAAGTGCAAGCTTCAACTTTTCTATAATTTAAATTTAAATTATAATTGAAATTATAATTAAGATTAAATATAAATAAATAATTTGTAAAATCACCATACCCATTCTAATTTCTATAGGACCAACAATATGCAAGTCTGGGAGATTTTGAATTTCTGTAAACAAATTCTCATATTTTACAAATTTTTCCTTTATTTCTTGAATTATTGGCTCAGATTCAACAAATTTTTGTATTATTTGTTCTTTATTCTCGTCCCATATATATGAGTATTTTAGGTATGACTGTCATTTATAAAAAAAATTTATTAAAGCAACTTATTCTATGCTATATGTAAAGATAATATTATTTTAAATATATATTATTTAATAAAATTACATTGCCAAGAGCTGTAATGTCATCCTTCAGCATTAAAATGATTCCTTGTAAACCCATAGTAATTCGAATAACTTCCTTGTGATCAGAAATAATTTGATAATAATTTTTTAAATCTCTCTTAGTATCTCCTATAAATGAAATAAGAATTAAACTTAACTTGCAATTAGTTTTATACACAAGATGTTTTATAACTGATAGTGGTCCTGTAACATATGGGCAAAAGGTGATTGAAAAATTATGTCGAAAATGTAGAATGAAATTTGTTCATATAAGACTTTGTTTTCGAAAAAAATTGATTTGAAAATTGGTCAAGCATGTGTACACGTGATTCAGTTTCAATTCGTCTATCTTACTTTCAAATAATTTGGGATGCATTTTTGTGTTTCTTAATATATACAAACATTGTCGATATGATGATATTTCTTGTATCGGTTCTAAACTTATACTTATCAAACAAGGCTTTTAATTTTCAAGATTACAAACTCAATCCAGTGCACGCATACAAATTTTCTAAGTTATTTTTTTCTGAAACCACCCCTAAAGTTATACCCACATATTTTAAAATACTCTGTATATATGTAATTTTATATTTAATTTCAAATTTTTATTTTTGTTAAAATATCTTACCTTTAAAATTAATATTCTTATGAGGCAAATGATATCTCTGACCCCATAGGATGATGCTTTTGTGCGTATCCATTACACTTATTATAACTTGTTCAAAATTATTTTGCAATTCTTCTATAGATGGTACTGTTACAATATTTGGAATTTGTAAGACGAATTGTGTTAACATAAGTGCAGCATCATTTGGTTTAAAATTATCAGAAAGTAAAGAACTGTAGGAGAAAATTAAAATTTTGTAAGGGTATAATATTTGACAATTAATATATAAAAATTTATAATAATACCTTGTTGTTTCTACTTTTCTTCTCAATAATTCAAGAGCAACCTTAGTACATTTTATCAAAGCTTCCATCATTTTATTATTAAAATATGTAAACAACTCCATGCAATCATGATGTATCTGAGTTATTTTAACAGTTTTAGAAACAGGAGCAAAACCTAAATGTTAATACTATAAAACATTAACAACTTTTCATTTCTAGTATGCAGAAAATACTTGTAAAACAAAACATTTTTTATCGTTTATTAGATGTGATATATATATCTACCTAGCTTATATGGCCCACTAGTTAACTTTGTAAGGGATCCAACTTGTTTAGTCAGTTGTTCGGTATCCATCCAATCATATTTAACATCTTGAAAATTAGGATCAGTAATAAGATCCATAAATTTATTGATAATCGCTATAACAACTTTTTCAGCCATTGATGACTTAAGTTCCAGCTCAATAGCAACAATATTAAGAAAATTCTTATTATCTTTTAAAAAATCAGCTGGTGATTTTGGATAATCATCAATTTTTAATAATATTGTATTACTTATGAATTCAAGCACTTCATCTATTCTTGCTTCTTTCATATCCTTTATTTCTTTAATAAGATTTTGTACTTCCAGAAGCTTTACTTTAATATTTGCACAAGCATCTGGTATTTTTAAAGATGCCCAAGAAATAACTGATAAACATGGTTGAAAAGCAATTTCAAGATCAGCTAATGCAATTTTTATCAAATTCAAAAATACAATAGGTATAGATCGTCTAAAAATCATAATAAGATACATTTATATATATTATATCAAAATGTATGTTTAAAATTATATACCTTAATGTATCATTTTCTACAATTAAATTTTTAATGGCGTCATATGAAAAAAATATCTTTTCTTTACAAAATGTTATAATTTGTATAAAATCAGGTACTTCCAATCCAAATCTAGACATATATTCAGATTCCCGTATTACTTCCAAAATAAAAAGATCAAAATTTAAACAGTATTTATTTGTTTTTGGATGACGTACAAGTAACGGAGCTGATAGAGCTAATCGAACCTAAATATAAAATTAATTAGTAAATGAGGTACAATAATATGTAATTAAATGCATATAATTATTACTATTTTATACTTACAATCTCACAAGAGTCATACCATGATTTATGATATATTATTTCATAATGTATAAAAACGCTGATTATAGCATTGTATATTTTGATACAATTTTGCATATATTCATGAGTTATAACACGTTTACGTGTCTTAAAAATATCCATCGGTGCTTTAATGCGTCTATATAATTGTCGTATCCAAAATATTCTACCAGCAATAGGTGGTATGTTACGGGGTATTGATGGAGAAGATCTATCTTCGTTATATTTATCTCTTATTTCCTCTATTTCTTTTTGATATATCTTAGTAAGTTCTAAATATTTTCTATCAATTCTTAAACATTTTAAATTTAGTTTCTGAAATCTATATAAATTATGAAATTAAACACAAATTAAACACAATAAGCAAAATAATGTTATGAAAGAATAATATTAAATATTAAAATTAAAATAAAATATTACCTCGCTACCATAGTCAAAGCTGCTACAATATTTGGCGTTACAGATACAGTATCATAAAAAAATGTTCTAAGTTCAATTTCAGTTTCTTCTACATTACGCTTAAACTCATCATAATCTATATTGAAATATGGTTTTCTATGATCTAAAGGATCATAATTTTTGGAGGAAATTTTTTGAAAAAAACTTAGAAATTTAGCGCTAAATCTATCTATTCCCTCTAGAGTGGAACTTTGAAAAATAGAGTATGTTAAAGTAATTTCAAGTACATCCATAATCTAAAAAAAAAATATAATTATATATAAATATATAGATTACGAATATTACATATCAATTATAATCGTATAAACACTCACTTTTATTAATCTTTTTGTGAAAGTTTTAAATTTTCCAAAAACATACATTTCTGATACTTCAAATGGTTTTTCATCGGAACTTTCCTTTACCTTTTCACACATTTGATCATAATATTTATGATATTGTGTGTACAGTGCAGTACAATCCTAAGATTAAATAAATATTAAAAACTAATTTTTGAATTATAAATCTATAAAAAATATCTATATCAGGTAGATTTAAGAAAATACTTTTATTCTGGATATCATGCTAGATTTAGAATCATGCCAAATTTTTAATGTATCGTCGTGAGTTAAATATCTTTTGCAAGCTAATATCATTTGGTTTGTCATCTATAAAATGAAATATAAAATTTCTACGATGAATATATTAAATATATAAATATATGAAATATATATATAGTAAATCATTCAATAAAAAAGTAGAAAAATTTCATACCTTTACGAATACAGCTGTTACCATTCTTCTTGTATTAAAAAATCTTGATGTAGCATAAATCATACGTATAGCATACATAAGTGCGGGTAAATACTTTCCTATTTTCGTTGGATCTAATCTATATAATGGTTTTGTAAATTTTTCTAAAGCATATAAGTAATTTACATTGTCTTGAGCTAATATCTGCACTGTTATAACATGATTGATCAATCTCTTCCACTTCTACATAATTAAAACATGTGTTTTAAATAAAAAATTAACACAAAAGAAATACGCATAATAACGTAATAATATAAATGAAAGTATTTGTATGAATTTATAATAGTGAATATGCATACTTTTATCAATTTAGAGTTTGAATGAATTAATAAATAAATAAATGCTTGAGTATGCGGTGATTTAATACATTCTATAATTGATGAAAATCGGACAAGTAATCGTCTCCAGTAAGCAAGTTCACCTGTAGGTCCAATTACTTCAGTTTCTCTTCGTAATTGCTGACTTTCAACAATAGCCTAATACAAAGAATGTATATACACATGTAATATATTCATAATCTTATTAAGTATAAATTTTAATATTATGAAATTATTCTAACTCGTTCCATTATTTTCATCCAAATTCGAACATTGTTCTCTCCAATTTCAACAATATTACGATTTTTTGCATTTAGCTTTACATTTTCTAGTGTCGTCAGATAATTATTATAAAGATCCCAATTAATTTCGAATCTTACAATACCTTGAAGATCAATGTTTATTGCTGTAAATAATGTAAATATAAAGTTAAGTATGATATTAAAGAAGCAAACAAAATTTATAAATTCCCAGTATTGAATATTCGAGATTGAATAGTTTAAATAACATAAGTATAACATACTGCTAAGGAATTCGCAGAAGTAACTAAAATCATGTATAAAATTCTTTGCCATTTTAAAATCTCTTTCTGTCTTTGATAATTCACCCCATTGTATGTTAGCTTTTATTGTTGGTTCATTTAATCTTGACATTAAATCTGATATTGCAGCAATAGGACTTTGCGAAGTAGAATCAACTTCTGCATAAGCATAATATGTTTCCTATATAGATTAATAGATAAATATAAAAAAATAAAAACATTAGATATATTTCACTTCACATTACAATTAAAATCATTTTAGATAGATGAACATTTCATGATAGATTAATATTTTAAGTAATCGTGTCTGTGGTCAAGTACTAATAGATGAAATTACTAACATCTAATAAATGCTTTGTTTCAAATTCAATATCTGATCTTAAGCGATAAACTATTATTGATTTGCCATAGAATGGTTCAGTAGTGCCATCAGTTATACAACAACGCAGGACTTGTTTTTCATGTTCATATTGCGGTGTCCACCTACCAGATTCTAAAATAATTGTTTATAAAATATAATGTATACAGATAATGTAATCCTTACATTATTTTCTAGTTCAAGAAAACATAGTACCCATTGATGGTGGTGTCATGTGTTGATAATGTATAATAATAGCTCGTTTTCCACCTTCCTTAAAGAAATTACTAAATGTATTTACATATTCATCTTTGTCAATGATTCCTTCTTCTAAAGTTGCTGACGGTAAATTTAAAATAAATGCTGCTACGTCCAATACCATTTGATGTGTACTTCTTAAAAGACCATATCTAGAATTTCTTTGTTCTTTATATTTTGCCTATAAATCCATTAAAAATTCTAGTCCTTTAGTAAAATATTAACGATTATATGAACTGAAGTGAATCATCTATAATAATTTAAAATACATACAAGACGTTCTTCTTTACTTTCTCCAGCAATTCTTTCTAAAGAAACTCTTCTTTTTAATAATTCAGCGATTCGTTGGTGTATCGCCGGCATTGTATAATCTCGCGAAACATTTTGTGTATCTATGAAAGACATTATTTTAAATAATAAGATATAATAATCTTAAGAATAAATCAAGATGAACTTTTCAATCATACGATTAGTATGTGTATAACAAATGAAGTATCATTCGGTATCATTATATCGTTTTTAAAAAGACAATTTCATTTCGAAATAAATTAATATATACCTAAAAATAAAGTAGAACAAGTAAAATTTTTTTACTAACGTATGTCATTGCAAAAAAGTAAATATTTAAATATATACGCGTTTTATTGAAAAATACTTTTCATGCATGTATAGCAATACCTTGCATAATACCATTTTGAACAGCGTGGATGTCGATAAAACGCGGATTTTTATACACTGCCAATTTTTAATTTAAAAATAAATCTAAAAGAAAAATTAAAAAAAAAAACGAATTAATTATATATTTCGATATATTAATCAATGTAGTTTTCTATAAAAAATAATATATAATTTATGCATCATAATCTACCCAGTTAACACAAAACGTTAATATGGCGTACGATTTATGTCATTTTTTAAAAAAAAATTGACGTTGCTGCGTAATAAGTCATAGACTAATAAACAATTTTAACGTTTAACGTTTTGTATTAACTGTGTATATAACTACCGCATAGAACATCTTCTATTATGTATTATTTATATAAAAATCATAGTTTTTTTTTTTAGTATTTTCAGAACATTTAATTACATTTAATATGCAAACATAGCTAATTAGCCATACAATATTTCAAACACATATATACCAGGAACAAATAGCGACATACTTATTTGCTTCGGACGACCCTTGCTACGCCGACATTGCTGCGTAAAAAGTCATAGACTAATAAATAATTTTAATGTTATTTAATACATGATTTATGTATAAAAAAAACTCTAATGAATGTTATTTTAAGAGGATCACATTTAATGAATTTATCTAATAAGGCCCATTTTTTATTCCAAGTTATATAAATGCTCACAAAAACGAGCTTTTTCAATAATTCTAATCTCTTTATTTTATCTCTTTAGATTAAACAGAATATATTTTAAATTATTATTCTTTTCGTATAAAAACTATTAACAAAAGTGATTTCAATTTTGAAACAATATGAGTTGAATTGGCTAATTACTTATCTCTTTAATTTGCTGACGCAAGCTGTGACAGCAATTATAATATATGAATTCCAACACGAAAAAAGGAGAACATATAATATGCATAGTATATATTTATTAAATGTTTATATGCACGAGTACGTAAGTAACTCGACCGTTGAAGAAGTTGACTTTGAGTTCGAATGAGAACGAGTGAAAGTTTATCAAACGAACTTCTAGAGACGGTATATTCTTATTCTTATTTGATCTTTTTGTAGGAGATGTATCATCCGACTAATATCCTAATAATTTAATTTAATTACGATATAAATCGAAAATTTTTTTTTCTATGTATTTTTTTTTCTTTCCTTAATAAATCACTGCATAAAATATTCGAAGACTCGTTTTATGTGCAATATCGTCATAAGATTGATTTTGTATTTAAAATTCTCGTAAAATGAGAGAACAAAACTAAGTACAAAGGTTGAACAAAACGAAAAAAGATTCATTATTATTTTAATTCTTTTTCTTTTAAAGAAACTGGTAAAACATATAATACAATATGTAAATTAAAAGAGAAAAAAAAAAGGAGTAAAAGCATACATCACGCGAAAATATATGTATGCAAATAATGCTTTTTATTATCATTATGATTTTTTTGACTTTGAAACTACCTTTTTCGCAGTTTTACAATTATCTTATATACATACGTATGTATGTATATATGTATGTATGTATGTATGTATATATGTATGTGTGTATGAATATCTAACAATAAGATCTATAGGGATAATATATCAAATATCTCTCTATCAATTTTCGTTAATATCTTATCACGAGAAATATTCGAAAGATGATAAAAAGTAAAAAATTTGTAAAAATTGGCGCACGTGGAAAGATTCTGAAATAAAACCTTATTCATTTATTTCTATCCTGGTCAAAGGAGAGAACACAGCTTCCCTTTTAAGAGTATTTTCCTGTATATCGTAAAAGAAGGTGTGGAAAGAGAGATTGAGAAAAAAAAAATATGCCTCGTGCCGATTCGCTGAAGCGATCAACGACCAGCCGGATCGAGAAATTCAACGTGGGATGTCACAAAGAGAGGTGAACAAGTCGACTTCGCAAACAGTCAGACGGCATATCGTAATAGTCGCTCGCATTTCTTTTCCGAGGATAGTTCTCCAAATATTTCTTGACTGTTACCTACCTGATTTGCAATCTCGTGAAACTGGTCTTGTAAAAGTTACCGATTAAGATACACGAGGATTTTAAAAAATTCGTAACGACTTGGTTACCGTTTGTCATCCTTTAAATTTTTGCAACTTTGTTTTTATATATTGTTGATAGTGAAAAATTTTTATCGTTATACTGTGTATTCGGCGTCGACAAAATTGTGGTTCTCCAAATTGCAACCGCAAGAGAAGACGAGTTTTATCAAGTTTTCAAGAAAGGAAATTTTTACCAAGTGAGATAATAGTTTCTAAATTAGCGATACTTTTTTTATTTTTTTGTCCTTGACGATAAAAAGAAATTGTATTTCTCGTATTACATAACGAACAAAGTTCACGTTCCTTGGTTCTTAAATTTCAAAAAGAAGCATTACATTCATTACTCTCGAATCTTATTTTTATTTAATAAATAAATGAGTTCACATAAATAATTAGTTTTTTTTATGTAAAAGAACAAGAAAATAGTTCAGTATTAGATATGTACAATATTTAATGTATTTAATGAATATTTATTATCCGTTAGATTATGAAAATTAATAACTGTAGAGCTATTATTTCATAATTTGTATTAACGATTAATCGCGTTATTTTAATATGGATCACATATTAATTAAAAATGTAACTTTTAATATCACGAAAGCGTATCAATTAAAATTAATTTCAATGTACATAAGCTAAAAATTCAATAGATCAAATAAATAGATAAAATGCATGCAATGTTCATCGGTTGAGCATTTTAGACGTAACGATGATGGAAATTTTTTAATGAAATAATCGGATCGCAAGTTTTCTTTTTCTTTTCTTTCAAACATCAGCAAGGTCCATCCCAAACTATTATGTCAATAAACTCAGATGTAGAAGATAAATAAACTTTCTCTTGGTACTTTCTCTACGTGTTGTCCAAACGTTAAAAACATTGTGAATATAATATATTGTAAAGTATGCACGAGATATATCATACTGATTTTAAGGAAATAATTATTATTATAAAATCTTATCTTTTTTCGATGTTATAAAACGTTGAAAATCTCCTAGGAAAGACAATTTTCGTATAATCATTATTTTTAATCTTTTATTATAGAGCTTATACTTAATTAACATAATAATATAAATAATAATTAATATTAAAAATTCATCGAATTATGATTCATATTCTAATGATTTATAAAAACAAAAAGTACATTTTGAGGATGAATTTTTTGCAGAAATAAAATGCCAGCCTTGAAGCTTTTCGGCCGAAAATGGTTAACAGCCACAGATGACCTCGTCTATCCTGGATTATTTGAAATTTTAGTACGTCTTATTTGGTAAGTAATCAACGGAGAGAAAATAAAATTAACACGTTATATAATTCTTAACTAATTTCACATTGTTCTTATTACCTACAAAAACTATAATCATTACATCGTAATATTTTTTCTCGTAATATTTAAATATAATCTTTTAGATTTGTTTCTTCAATTGGTTTTTCTTGCATATAAAAAAATACTTTCCACGTATATTTGCAGGTTGATCCTGATAGGAATGGGATGCATAAAATATTATTTCAGTACCTGGAAGTGTCAGCATGGGGGCGATCTAGTCCGTGTATATTTAATAGGAGAAATAACCATCCTTGGCATAGTTATGATTCTTACATTTTTTATCATAAGATATAGCAGTAAAGGATCGATAACGGATACGCACGCTCGTCGATATGTTGAACCGCTTCTCACGGTGAAGTAAGTAAATGATATAATAATATCACATTTCAATATGACAAAAAGAGAAAAAATAAAATTAACAAAAAAATCATCATTTTCTTTTCTCATGTGCTTTCTGCACATATGTAAATGGCTTATCAGCGAAAAGAAATATAAAGAATCGTCGCAATAAAATCGTTTTATTTGTACAATGTTAAAAGTTAACTTTTATTAATTTTATACATTCGCAGAATATTTATAATTCTACCGGAAATAAATTGGAATATATTGGGAACACTTTGGATCTTTAGCAAGAACATAGAATGCGAGATAGAGCAATACACGATAAGTGTCGTAAAGGCAATGGTATTTTTCAATTGGATTCTCATCGGCCTCACCATCTTCGGTTTTGTTCTTATTTTCGATCCTCTCGGCTCATTAGATATGCGCGAAAATAATCTAGACGATTCAATCGAGCATGGAAAGATATCGCGAATTTGGCGGCGAAGGTTCAAATTTCTTTGGTGGATGAGAAAGGACGAAAGCGCCAATGAAACCTTCCAACATGTTGCTGGTGAGACATAGGTACGCCTGATTTAAAAAGTCCTGCCACATTTATAATTAGAGCTTGGATAGCGATATTTACAGTCTTATCCACTTTTATATCGCGATTTCATTTTCATTTTGGGTTAAAAAATAAATAAATTAAACAAAATTTAACAAGTGAGCAAGAAAAGTAGGACAAGAAAGTCTTTAATACTCGTTTAGTTTTACTTAGAGAAATCGCTACAATCTTATTCTTTTTATGGAAAATTTAGATTTAAAACTCGTTACTCTACAAAAAAAAAACTTTCATCGTCGTCCTCGTTCAGGTTCTCGAATTAGCAGGACTTTTTTTCTAAATAGCATAATGTGCTAGGAAAAATAAATTTAATGATATTGAAAATTGTATTATATTAACATAGATGATTAGCATGACATAAATGAATTGTTCCATACATTATTGATAATTAGCTTTTTCTCAGGTTTACTCAGTGCATTATTTCGAGGAACAGATTTGGTACCTTCTGACGTTATGGCAGGCTTAATTCTACTGCGAGTTCGTCAAAAACGCGAAACGCACAAATTAAGAATATTAAATCTTTCTAAACCGAAATATACTGTTGGTAAATAAATTAATTCGAATGATTTCGTTCACTATCAATTAACAGCTCATTAATGAGAATATAAAGTATGTATATTAAAAATTTTTATCTCAGATGGACGTGATATTTTCGTCAACACTCCTAGCTGGATGACCTTGGAAAATGCACATCATTTTCTTAAATTATCGGTCGCATCGTACGGTTGGTTTTTCGTTTGTTATCAACATGTGTGTACCGGATGTTTCCGTTTAATACCAAACTTAACTTGCTGCGGCTGCTTCCGGTAAGTTTTATAATGCGACATACTTAAATTTTCTATGCGAGTTTAGTATTATTACATAGTTTTATTTTTCAAGAAAAAAACGGAAAGTTATCCAGGACGACAACTGTTGCTTCTGCAATTTATCCGGAGTAAAATACATGTCGAAATTATCAGATGACGACATTCTCTTCGCAAGTTTTAAGAACCATTTATGTGAAGTAAGCTTACGCAGATAAATAGAATTATTATTCTATCTATCTCTAATATCTATAGTAAACAAAATTTCACTTATTATATAATGTTTACATCTTTTATATGTAATTGACAGATACCTTTTTGCGTAATAGCCGATCATAAAACTTCTAGCATTGTTATTGTTATACGAGGCTCTTTGTCATTAAGAGATCTAATCACAGATATTGCTGCAGCATCCGATACGTTTGAATGCTCTGGGCTTCCTCCGGGAAGTATGGTAATTATATGTTTGTTACTTACAAAAAAAAGATAATAAAAACAACGAGACAAGTAATTACCGTACGTTTTTTATTATAATATATATCTTTATCATGCTAACCAAGTAAGTAATGAAATAACATAAAAAATAAAAAGTAGGAAAATGTCTGCATATTTATTTTATTTAATATTTAATATTTATTTTATTTTTATGAAACATACGATTCGACATATTATATGTCCACGGGTGTTATTTTAAAAACAAAAATAATATTTGTTTTTTCTTTAATAAATTTGTAGGCACATAAGGGCATGATATTAGGAGCTAAAGTAATTTTGAAACAGTTAAACCATTATAAAATCTTAGAAATGGCTTTTAATACATATCCCACTTATACCCTTACATTAACAGGTACGTTATATTATAATTTTATTAAAAATTAGATAATAGAATGATTTTATTTAAAGGTCGAAATTTATAATATCGTTCATTTACAAAATCGCGTCGTAGGTCATAGTTTAGGTGCTGGAATCGCAGTTTTACTGGCTATATTATTACGTCATGAGTACCCAAATTTAAGAGTTTATGCATTTTCTACACCAGGTAATGTTTTGAAATAAATGAAGTATTTTCTTGATCACTTTTATAAAAAATAATTGAAAACAAACTTAATTAAATAGCTGGAGTTCTTAGTCGCACTGCTGCTAAAGTTACAGAAGAATTTGTATTAACAATAGGTCTTGGAGATGATCTTGTAATGAGATTGAGTGTTGAAAGTACAGAAGATTTAAGAACATCTTTAATAGACACTCTTGCAGCATGTCGATTACCAAAGGTATTTTTTTTATTTTCATTTTTGTTGTTGTTTATAATTTGTAAAAATATAAGATTAATACATTGAGTTTCGTTAATTCCTATAATTTTCTTTGTTTTAATAGTATAGAGTGATTCTCAATGGATTTGGATATGCATTACATGGTGTACCTGAGCAAGACCTCGACAAAACATGGGAAAATTCTGACATTATCAATCCACTTCCAATAGAGTCTCCTTTATTAACGAGATTAACAAATACTAATGATGTGGTAATACACGTTGACAAATAAGTACATAAATAAACGTATTTGGATTGTGCTTAATGAATTATGTCATTTGATTTTAGGAAAACAAAGCATTAACACGAGATATTTCACAAAGAAGATTTTCAAAAATGCGACTTTACAATGCTGGTCTTATACTGCATTTGTCAAGATGTAAACGTACAGAAACAGATACCAAAAAGTATATCTTGTTATATTATATCTATAAATATAACTTTTATTGGCATAAGTTTCAATGATTATATATTTATTACTTTGTTTATTTATTTATAGTAAGAAAAAGAAAAAAGAAAATAAATATGAAATGCGATGGGCACAGCCAGAAGAATTTACCAAATTGATGATAATGCCACGAATGCTTTTAGATCATCTTCCACAAAATTTGGAGAAAGCACTTGCAACATTAGTAGAACAACAAAAAGATCTACCAATTTACTTTGACCCATAATGTAACTTTAAAAACATTTATAAAATCTAATTAATATGTTATTTAAATTAAAAATGGTAAGAAGCTCCTTGTAATTATATATATTATAATACTATTTTGTAAATTTTAGGAAATACATAATAAAATTGATCGCTGTGTTATTTCTATATGTATAGGGTGTTCAGTTGTACGTAGAAAGTATAACAAAAGTAGATTTCATATACTAAAATAATTAGAGAAGTTAACGTATAATAATCCCTCTATTTATGTGGATTCATGCTTGACCTACCATAGCCCATATGTCTTACTGAATGAAATTTTACATTTAAATTATTTTACATTCACTTTATATATTAATATCTATATACGTTTTTAAAAATTAATATTGCTTAAGCAATAATGCAGACTTGATTATTTTATATATAAATGATTTGTATATAATTATTAAATATTAATTATTCATATTACAATATATTACACTTATATTAAACATAACGTAAATAAAAATAAACCAATAAAAAAATAAATAATTTAATCTTACCAATATAGTTTAACAGAGCTAAGTTTATTTATTGAAATTAAAGAATTAACTGCGATAGTTGGATTTGTAAATACAATACATACCTATCAAAATTGGTTATATTGTGCACCTTTACTGTTGTTTACACCACTGGACATCAACGAATATGAGGAATTTGAAATTCGCGCCTAATCAAATTTCATATTAACATTATTTTAAATTTACATTGTGTGTGCTTATAACTATATTATATTTAAACTAAATTAGAAAGTATCATTGTTTAAACAATTACTTCACAATATATCGATTATTATATTATTATAATTGATTATCATATTATTATAACTGATTGGTATTTAATTACTAACAACTAGTAAATCGTACTACAATAATATACACACACTTGAACTACACTTAGTTTAAATAAATTCAGACAATCAAAGGAATAATTGATTAAACTTACAAATAGGAATCAACAAAACCACTCTTATTGTTAACCCAACGATTTGTCACCTATTATAATTATCCATACTTCAATTATTTTATATTGTTAACGTCACTACAAAATGTTTGATATTATATTAATAAAAAAAAAACTATTCAGATAAAAAAATAGTAAACTATGATTTTGGATCATTTATATACTTATTGTTTAATCAAAATAATACTAAATTTAATTAATTTAAGTTAATATTAAATTTCCAACAAATTAAAACCATAAATAAAATCTATAACAAAATATTTAGAAAGGATAGTAGCAATAAAATGGCGTACCAAGATGGTAGAAGATAATTATGATATATACATATTTCCTTCTCACACCGTGATATGTAGTATTTTTTATTTAATGTTTTTATTCTAAGACTTAAACAAACATTGCCAACACACACAAAAATAAACAAAATAACTAGATTTGGCTAGAGAAATTTTTACTCTAACGTTTCTTCTACTATTAAATATGGAATATGGCGCATACCAGCGGCGAAATATTTCTGCAAACATGTGAGACACAGCCACATGTTAACTCTTCTTTAGTTACAAATTTTTACAGTAGGACATTTATTGAGTGTGTATATAATTATTCGTAAATATCGCGGATACGGTTTATAGTAAATTGAAAAGAAAAAAATCTTGTTATAAAAGTTAGTAATTATTAATTTTTCTATGGCAAATTAACCTAACCTCACTTATCCATCTGTATTGTAACTTTGTTTCTATATAATCAAATTTAAATGCAATATTGAAAAACTTTCTTTCCGCAAACAATTGAACAATACAAATGCCATAATTTTCAATAATAAATTGTTTGTTTTATCATTTATTGCTTCACTAATAATTATTGGTATATTTTCTATAGATGTCGATTGTTTCATCAAGAATTAGTAGTCTGAACTCTATCTTAAAATCGCCAGGTGTTAGATCACAATTATTGAGACAATCTAACAAAGTATATTTTAAACTTCCAAAAAATGTTAAAAATATTCTTATAAATTTTGAAAGTAGAACTAACATAAAAGATTATGAAGATTTAGTATGCATTTTGAGAAGTTCCAGTATCAAAGTAAGTAATGATGATATACTTTATTGTATATTGCAAGTTAATTTGAAATTGGAAAGTTATAATGAATTTAAACAATTTTATTTAGGATATTGATTTAGCAGAATTTTTAACTGAAGTAAGAAAATGTGTTTCATTACTTGGTCCCGTTCACGAAGTCTTTGTTGAAGTACTTCTTCAGATTAATTGGATAGACAGATCACCAGAAGTAAAACATGCTTATAAGATTTTCCTAGAAGATTTGATGTGTACACAGGCTTATTATGTAAAATGTATAATAGATACACTTGTTGCATTATTTAAACCAGGTAAACTTTTAGTTTAAAAAATAATCGTTTAAATGATCATACTTTGAGCTTTACTTTTTGAAAAGGAAAAAATTTATGTGTTAATATATTTAAAATTATTTTAAATTTTTAGTGGAAAGTGATAAAGAGTGGAAAGAAGGAGAATGTAGAAAAGAAGATATAGATAGGCTGAACCACATACATGATGTTTTACGAAAAATCTTGAAAGTTATACCTATGTAGGTATTATAAATTCTTAATAATTAATTAAGAAGTCCTTTATACATAATAAAAGAAAATTAATTACTTTTCTTATAAATTCCCAGGTCTAATAAACTTTTACTTCAATCAGTAAGAGCAAAATTTCCATATATCGTACTAGGTACACATATTCATGAAGTTTATGTCTATTCATTACTTCAAATATTAGAGTATGCTCCTCAATTACAATCAGATATATTGACTCTAATTATTAACAGGTAAATATGTATAAAATAATATTTGTCATTAAAATGTGTATTTTAATAAGTATAAAAAGATGTAATTTTCTTGTGATATATTTAAGGTTAGTAATGTTAGATGTAAATATTCCACAATCAGACGTAAATGATGAAGATAGTGCAATGGAGAGTAATGATGAAATTCTCGACATTGATGAAAACACAAATAATGAAAATAAAAATATAAAACCATTACATCCATTATCACATACTTTAGATGTATGCATGGAACAAATACTTAAATTTATACATGATACTTGTTTCGTGAAAGATAAATTAAACATGGAAGCTTTTAAAAAACTTTATTTTGATTATTTAAAAATATTTGAAGCTGCAATATTACCCACATATGAATGTCGATATGTGCAGTTTATCATATTCTACATCTGTAGCTTTAAAGCAGCAATTGTAGAAGCTTTCTTAGACTGGCTTTGGAAAAAAACAACCAATCCAAATATACCAACTATATTACGACATGCATCTGCATCATATATTGCAAGCTTAGTTGGTGCAGCTTCATTTGTATCATCAGGGTAATTATTAAACTTGTCTCATTAATATAATTCATTTTTCAGTTGTAAATTATTTCTTATATAATACATAACTATTTCAGATTAGTAAAAAGAACATTGTCCAAATTAGTAACGTGGATACATAATTATATCAATAGAGAAGAAAATTCAGATTATGCTAATAATAATCCTACAAATCATCATATATTTTATTCCGTTTGTCAAGCATTATTTTTTATTGTTACTGCCAGATGTAAAGATTTTACCCATACACAAAATCGTAAGTATTATAAATCTAGTTAAAAAACGGAACATTTAAATAAGAACACTTAATTATCTTTTTTATTTTGAATGCACATATACATATATCTTTTAAAAATTCAAATTAAAAATTATCACTAAATTTAAAACTCAATCGAATTAAAGATATTTGGGTGATTCATTTATTAAATATCCTACTTTATACATATATATTATGCAGTATGCTAATATGATTTTAAATTTTTACAGATATAATGTATCTGAACGAGTTAGATCTACCTAGAATTATATCATGCAAATTGAACCCTCTTAAATTCTGTCAATCTGAAGTTGTATATAATTTTGCTGACGTATCACGGAGGTATCAATTGGCATATTGCTATACAATAATTGAAAGTAATTCACGAAATCAGTTACCAATTATTCATGATAATAATTCTTGTGAATATACACTTGATGGTTTCTTCCCGTTCAATACATACAATTTAAGTCGTAGTGCACAGCGATTAACTCATTTATTATATCATAATTATGAACAAAATTATAACAATTTGACGAACGAATATAAAACTGACATAGCAGAATTTATGATGGAATAATTATCTACTTAAATTTTTATAAATTGTGCAATTCTTATCTTTTATGAAGCTTACTTTAATTGAAAATATTGGTGTTAAATAGACTATTGAAATTATTTACATTCAATTATATATCTTCAGTAAAAATATTTAAAAAACACATTTTTGTATTTCTTTTATCCAAATATTTCATCAAAAAGTATACATGCCCCAACATTCATCTCAATAAACATTATTATGCAAAATATACAATTTCTAAAATGTTCGATTAAAAGTGGTGTATAATAAATAAATTATAAGTTAGCATGGAACATACTATAAAAGCATATGTGATGATAAATAGAAAAGAAAATTTTAATATTTGAGCTATATCTCAGCATTTAACATTTTTAGTCCCATCGTCATCATCTTCACTTATTTGTAACCAATTTATAAATTTAACTAATTCTGCATCATCCATAACAGTGTACTTTTTTTATAAAAAAAAAGCGGCAAAATTTACAAAATTCTCTGCTGCTAATTATAATCGTATCAAAAACAAGAATGCTTAGCAAAAGTGTAAAATAAAAGCAACAACTATGGTGACGTTTTTCAAACACCGACTGCTAAGAAATAGACACACTCTTCGCGAAGGTTAAGGAAAGAAAAAAGCTATTCTCTCCGAGTCGATGCAAGATTTGTGACATAACAGCTACCTACATTTACCATGCAGTTATGGTTTCAAGACAGTGCCCCATATCAAGCTTCTATCTTATCGCTGTAGTATATACCCAGCCTCCACACCGCTAAAAGGGTCAATATTGAATTTATGCATAGGACATTTTGTTTATTCATATATATATATAATAGATAATTATCATCAATTATTTAAAATATTAGTTTAATTATACAATTAAAGCACGTTATTACATTATTTTATTTCTATTTCTATTCATATAAAACCTATTTTAAATGTATATTATATTGCATTAGAGAACATGTTTGTTATAAAGGCGATGTTCTTTTAAACATGGCATAGAACAGAAATAATTTGAATTGTAACTAAAAGGCACCTGACTTGTAATGTCCGTAGCACATTGAAAACATCGGAAAGTATGATTTTCTTTCGAAACATTTTCTGCGACTAATGCCCTCTATAATAATAATAAAAAGAGAACAATATTTGTAGTTTTATATTTTAATTTCTAAATATCAATATGAAAAAAAAATACCTTTTCCTTATCACTCAAATTTAAAAATCGTTGCTTTGCTTCTTCCTCTTGCTTTTTTACTTCAAATTCTCGTTTTTTAATTTTTTCTTTCTCACGTTTCATTTTTCTTTGTTGCCTCTTTTTTTCCGTTTCTTCTTGTTCTATTTCATCATTGAGTGGTCCAGGTATTTGTGACTAACACAAAACAATATGAAGTCAAAAAATGTTAAATTTTTTACATGCATGTAAATAACTAGACTATTTAATAATTTATAAAAATAATACCTTATTATAATTGAACTTGTCAGGATAATCACCCATAAATCTTCTAAACGTATTTCTAGTTTCTTTATCTTTTGAAGCTGCATAAGGTGTTTGTAATTTTTTATTTTTATGGCAAGGATTCGACCCAATTTTTAACAACGACCTACAATAATAAAAAGAAATCCTTTACAAATAATACCTGATATAGATTTTGATATTTTATAAATATATATATATGATAAAAAGAAAGTTTCTTATCTACTTTTTTCTTTATTAATATTTTGTAAATATATTACCATACTAATTTTAAATGTCCTCCAATAGCTGCTAAATGAAGCATTGTATTACCATCTTCATTTCCATCATTTAACAATTTTATCACACTTTCCATATTAAAAGATGTTTGAGTATCTACGTTGCTTTCTTCTTCTAATGTTGACTCAAATTTTTTAACTTCAGTTAATAAAATATCTATTGTAGAAGCTAATAATTCATTATCACCCAATTTACATGCATTCCACAATTGATATTTAGCATTATGTAATACTTCATTTACTATAGACTCTAAAAAAAATTAATCTTTTATATAGAAATGTTTTTCTTTACATAATATACAAATCATTCTACGATTACATAGAATATTAATAAAATAAATGTATGTTATCAAGTATATTGTCATAAACATACTACCATCAGTGTGAGTTTTTTTCACTTTTTTCTTTTGTTTACGTGCTTTTTTATTTTTCATATATCGTGGTACAGTATCCTGAAAAGCGAGTAAATGTTCTCGGAATTCAATTTCCATATTATGTTCAACTAGAGACATATTCATTTGATCATTAGTATGATCATTGTTTTCGCTTGTTTCAGACTCTGTAGATGTCAATGCTAACTTGATGACAATATCTGAAATACAAACAATTAGAAATCTATAAATTCTTTATTTTCGTTATATATTTCATGGTAATTGTAAGCTATTATTTAACGATAAAAAAATAAAATACCAGGCAAAGGACGGCATGGACTTTTACGTGGTTTGGCTCTGTCTATGTTTCCACGAGAACCCCTATGTTGCCTTTCTGGAGATGGTTGCACTATCGTTTCAATGTTTTCATTATTTTTTAAATTATTGACATTGTTCGTGATTTTTGCATTAGAATTTGAATTTATTTCTTCTTCGAGTACTTCAACTGCTAGACCAACTTTGGAAATCTTTTTTCGTGGCGGTTGTCGTGGTGAAATAGGAAAACAATCAGTAAAATTTGCTGCAGAACCTAAATATATTAATATTAATACGTAAAACATTGTATGTAAAATTTATTATGAAGACTAAAAAAAAAATTTACCATATATCTCTATTGTATTTAGTATATCATATACACGCTTAACTTCACTAAATGTAGCTCTTCGGGTAGGAAATGGTAATGCTCTTAGTCTAATATCATTTTTATCTAAAGGTGGATTTTTACCACCAAATAGTATAGTACGATTATATGGTCCCACAGCTCTATACAAAATTAATGATGAATTGCTGATATAATTTGTCCACGATTCCAATATTTCTTGCACATGCTAAATCATATATGAGTATATATGTTACGGTCAATGCATTACTGTGAACATTATATACATTGCCCGGGCAGTGGATATAATGTCTAACAATAGGATATTCTATAGAACATCCTATACTTTTTGGTCAACGTATACAATGCCCAGAGGGTTTTGGTCATTTATAATATGTGCTCCATTTGGCTGTATTTAAAGCACAGGGGATTGGACAGAAGTGTTTTTAAGCTCACGTATCCATAGAAATTTCAAAATTTGTACACAATACCTTTAACAGATTTTGGTCAATCTATAAAATGTGCTTCGGTGGGGTGTGTATAGAGCATGAGAAGAGGATGAAGTGATCTTAGTACAAAGAACAGCTAAACTCTTAATAGAACTTAATAGTAACAGAATAATAGAATATATCTTTAATTAATAATAATTGAATTCGTGTCTTTTACTATATTACCACCTTCTACTCTTATAACGTGGAAGTTTGAAAGATTAATTTCTTATAGTAAGGCAGATAAGAAAGCACATGCACATGTGACTTATTTATGTTTGGCCATTGTAAGGCAAGGGGTTAAAAACACTTCCCTCCTCTTCCCCATTTTCTAAACACAGCCAAATGAAGCACATATTATAGATAGACCAAAATCCACTGGAAATTCTGTAGATTGACTGGGCATCTATGAAAAGCGTGCTATATATATACTTTGCCCAATTTTAGTGGACATTCTATAGAATATATAGACATTCTATAGAACCTGTATAAGAGATGCTTCATTATAACGACGTAAACTTGCTCCAGCACTTTTTGTATGACTGCCCAATGAACGACTGTCACGAGAAGTTTGTGCAGAACCTTGTCTAGCTCGAACGGTATAAGAGTGGAAGGTTTTATGCACAATTGGTTCTCCATCTGTAATTTATAAAATTAAAATATAAAATTTAAATCTCTTTTCGTTTGAAGATTGTTTATTATATTTTTCCATTTAGAATAAGAAATTTCAATTATTATATTTTTACAGATTCGAAAAGAGTACAAGCAATTTAATATAATATTCTGTCATATATTAGTGTTTCCATCAATGTTTTGCTAAAAATAAAAAGTAAGTGCAACAGCATAGTAATTAGAAAATAAAAATATTAAAAAATGCCTACCGTTAGGTAACTTCTTATAAATGTATATTTTTATATATATTACATAATTGAATAAAAACCTTGAAAAACTGCTGCCGCAAAATGTCCACCTCCAACCATGATAATGGTCCATGATGTTTTCTTCCCACTATTCATTGCCTGAGCTATAATCTCATCGTCCACCTCAGGAATTTCCTAAAACGTAAGTGCATCTCTCCTGATCTGGCAAGTATAGACACGCCAAGTGATTCTAACAAAGTAGATCAAGTTACAAGATACAATTTTTGCATTTTTACATGCAAAATTATATGTATTTAACTTAAATCTGTGCTTTGTATGATAAATGAACAAATAGCTAACAAACCTTTTTGTTATGAAGTAAACATCTATATATACTAAATATATTTCCATCGTCATTTTCAAAAAATACTTTTGAATGACGACAAGCAGTAGCAAATAAATTTTTTTTTTTAGATATTTCTTCATTGTATTCTGTATCTGAACTATCAGATACTACTTCTTGAGATTTTCCCTTTCTTTCTTGTTTTTTATTTTTTACAATAAATGAATTTTCATTCTTACTTATTGATTCATTATTTTTCGTATACTGACTTGATCCTCCTGTTTCTGAAGTACCCGTATCGTCTTCATTTTCAGAATCTACTTCACTACCGGATAGACTGGATACATCTCCTGGTACAGTATAGTTATATAATATGTATAAAAACTTTTATATCTTTTATTAAAAATGGATAGTTTTAAATGAAAATTAAAGTACCTTTATCTGCTAAAAGATTAAAATTATCTTCATTAATTGACTTTAAACCATTCAAACGTTGTTTAAGATTATAACGATGCCAATCTAATTTGTAATG
Source organism: Mischocyttarus mexicanus (assembly GCA_023678845.1). Taxonomy (NCBI): domain Eukaryota; kingdom Metazoa; phylum Arthropoda; class Insecta; order Hymenoptera; family Vespidae; genus Mischocyttarus; species Mischocyttarus mexicanus. The sequence goes on along the minus strand of JACGTP010000002.1, from coordinate 3,350,706 downwards.
TAATCTTTGCTGTGCTTTATCTTCAAATATTGTATTACAAAAAGAACAGCTCAACGAATCTGATACAGATAATTCTTCCAATTGAGTTAATATATTTTCTATTTCTGGAACTGACATTATTTCTAATTAAAGTATCTATACAAATTTATAATTTATATGCAAATAACATAAACATTAATGTAAGTGACATTAATACATATGTTATTATAATTTACATCAATAAATATTATAATAAATCTCCATGCTCTATAAAATTGACAAAAAAAATATTATATATATACACATATAAAATAAATATAATAAAATCATATATATCATCAAACATTTATTTTACATAACTTAACAATTTGTAAAACTGCTAATTTATAGTTCCAGATGTTTCAACAAAGAATAGATTTCATTAACAGTAAATAACTGCCAATTCATAATATATTTCAACAAGAAATTGATTTTATTTAAAGTAAATAACAACTATAAAATAACTGAATATACTCACTAGATGATGATTGTGATTGCATGCATTGTGCTACTTTGATGCCTTTAGTAATCCGATAAAAATCTTCTTTATTGTAAATTTTAAACACTCGATGATCCATTTTTTTTACACTTTAACTAAACGTGCTTTGAATTTTACTTCCAATAATTTAATTAAATGCTAAATTAATAGGTTATAATAACTATAGATACTCTAAATAGAATTCTGCAAGTTTTGCGGTTTGATACAAAGAAAAAATTGGAAAAGTGATCAATGGCAAATCAATATTAGAAATTACTAATCTTTTCACACGTATTTCCTATGTACCGTTTCGTATGAGGATAAAAGATTACACGAAGTTACATCATGTTGCTATGTATTATATACTACCTTATACAAAAAGAACTACATTTGGAGGGAATTTCAAATTCCCTTATTGGTTTTCTTCAAATATATATTAGTAATTTAAGCATTTTTATGCTAATAATAACATTTTTTTACAATAATCGATCTGTAAATTATATTATTATTTTATAAATGAACAACTATTAATTATAGAAGAAAATATCACGTATATATTATATAGATAATGTTTACAATAATTTTACTTTCATATCTTTCTGTATTTATCGCGTAGTACTTATTTCTATAGTTACAAAGGTGAATATATTTTTATTGTTTTTTTTTTATAAATAATAATACACATGAATATAGAATATATATATATATATATGATACTGCAATTAAATTAAAAAATTACTTACTTCATATGCCCTTTGGAGCTAAATTCATTAAGTTATCTACTAAGTGACTTTATATTTAATAACTGTTTCTTAATCATATATGTACTCTCTTTCTCTCTCTTTCTTTCTCTCTCTCTCTCTTTACCTATCTATCTCTATTTTTTTTATGACTATGTAATATATACTTATATGCTATTTACATAATAGCTACAATAATTTAGATGAATGTGATGTAAGATTGAAAGATTTTTAACCTTTTCTACAAATACCTCAACAAATTAACAAGTTGCACTCGTCATATTTTTATTGTAATATAAGAAAAAAATGGTAATTACAATGAAAAATTTCTTAGGATATAAATATCAATCAATATTTAATCGTATTTCTCTTTTGGAACAGTTAAAAAATACTACAAGAAAGCTTAATCATACAAACTATGGAATATTTACCATATGTCATCGTGTTAAACAATTATTAGTACATAATAATTCAGGTAAAAATCAAACATTTGATTCAAATACTCCAAATCCCAAACCAGTCATTTTACCTGACCAGGAACCTCCTAACCAATCTCCAAAAGGCCCACCTATGCAACCTATAATTATAGAAATACCAGGTTTTTCTTAGAATCTATCTATCTTTATTGATGTTAACAATTACATTATATATATGTAATGAAGAATCAATATAAGATTATGGTCGTATATTGAATCATACTAGGTCCTATAATTGAACCTGTCCTTCCTAAAATTCAGCCAGATTCTAAACCACCTAATGAAATTCCAGCAATTAATAAAAATACAGGAAAGAACAGAATGATTAATACAAGTACTGATAATGACGAAGTTCTCATTAAAGAGGTAAGTTAAGAAACAAATATATATTTGGTAATTTATATAAACATTTTATTATAAAAATGTGTAGATAAAGGATAAGGGTATAATAACGCTGAATCGACCAAAAGCTCTTAATGCATTAAATCTTTCTATGGTACAAAAAATATATCCAATTCTGAAAGAATGGGAGTCTACCAAGAAGTTTGTTATAATAGAAGGTGCTGGAAATAAAGCATTTTGTGCAGGTGGAGATGTAAAAGCCATAATTGTTGCTCTAAATGAACCAAACGGAAGTTTATTGGGTGAAAATTTCTTTAGAGATGAGTACACGTATGTTTTAAAACTTTATTATCAATTCAAGTTATATACTTTTCTAGTATAAAAATTTACACTTTTGAAAATGTAAAATATTGATATAGATTAAATCACTTAATCGGCACATATAAAAAGCCTTATATAGCAATAATACATGGAATAACAATGGGAGGTGGTGTTGGCTTATCTGTACATGGAAAATATAGAATAGCGACTGAAAATACTTTATTTGCTATGCCTGAAACTGCAATAGGATTATTCCCAGACGTGGGAGGAAGTTATTTCCTTTCTAGATTAAAAAGAAAATTAGGACTTTATTTAGGTCTCACAGGACATAGGTTACAAGGTAGTAAAATAAAATCTAGCAATAAAATTTAAATGATTAGGGTTATAAATATATACAAAAAGTCTGCTTTTAGGCATTGATGTACTTCATGCTGGCATTGCTACACATTTTATCCCATCTGAAAGACTTCAGGATTTAAAAGATGATTTATTAAAGTTGGATACTGATGATATCGAACACGTTTTAAATAAATATCAACCTAAGGATTTAATTAATGGATTCTCTTTATCACCATATATACACAAAATTGAAAAATACTTTTCTTTATCTTCTGTTGAAGAAATAATTGAAAGGTATGAAAAAATAAGTATAATTATTCTCCTACATTTACATTATTTATTCTCTTGTTTTTTTTTTTCAATTAAGATTAAATAAAGATGATTCAGAATGGTCAAGGCAAATAGTACAAACACTACGAAAAATGTCACCAACATCTCTAAAAGTTACAAAAAAATGCATAGAAGATGGTAGTAAACTTACTTTAAGAGAATGTTTAAAAATGGAATACAGATTAAGCTGTGCCTGTTTGCACAAAAATAGTGACTTTTATGAAGGTATGCTAATACGTAACAGAATATATTATACACTCCATATCAAAAAAATATATATTATATATTCTGAGCTCATAATGTTTTAATATTATTTATTCCGAACGTAAAATTTTACATACGTCATTAAGAAATAAAAAATAGCAAACCTGGGTTATCTTCTTGATAAGAAGTGTATATATAATTGTCTTAACATTATATATAAAAATGAAAAAAAATATAACGTATGTATCACAATTATCTGATATTTCTTTTATTAAAGGTGTTACAGCTTTACTTATAACAAAAAATCAAAATCCTACGTGGAATCCAAAATCCTTAGATGAAATAACAGATGAATATATTAATCAACGATTTCAAAATCTATCAGATGATAAAGAATTGCAAATTTGATAATACTGTATAGTGTATTAATTGTATTATTACATTAATTACATTATAATGTTTATTTTTTTTTTATATAAATATACATTTTTATACTTCGTTTAAAAATAAGTAAACAAGAATATTGTTAAAATAAATAATTGTCATGAAAAATCGAAAATTTAAATTCTTATACATCGTACGCGCCTCTAGTATTAAAAAGCGAAACTAGCGCCATACTTCGATTAATTGATTTAGCGATGATCAACTTTATTCTTTTTATATGAGTAATAATAGGCATTGTAACATATTTGTGTAAAATGTATTGTATAAATATATTTAACATATATTAAAATGTTTCAAAGATAAATTGTTTATACATATATGAGTTTATACAATATATTATAACGATAAATATATATCAATGAATCATTTCTAAATAAAATAAATATGAGAAAGTAATTAAAACAAATATAATCGAGGAAAATTTGAGAATCACTATGTGACTGGTTTCCTGGAGTTAAATGCCTCGTTGCATTCGATAGCAGTTGATGGAAATGCCGTATAGTGTCGCATGTGATCATGCATTGCATGAGTGCGCTACGTTTCACCGATGTCTCTTTGAAACTATGAGCATTTCCGTGATATGAGAGTGATTCAGTGCCGACGCATCTCGGCCTGAGAAGTCATCGTGGGGTGAAAGCATGATGGTTTCGTGTGAAAGGACTTACGAAGAGCAAAAGCAACGTGAGTTTAATAAATATACAAGAAAATATATTTAACAAAGAATATATGTATATAGTAAGAAATATTATTAGCTTACACAAGCAGCTATATAATTAGTCTTCCTTCTTTTTAAAAGTATACAAATTGCGTAGTTTTACGAATCTTATATTCTGTAATGCCGTTAAATTTATCATATTTTATTTTTAAGAATCTTTTATATTAGACACTTGTGTCGTTTTCTTTGCGAATAGAAAGTTCCATTTAATGATACACGATATGTGGGCTGCGCTCAGAGTATTGGGTGAATGCATTCCTAAGAATGCATTCACGTCCGCTCTATGTCGCGTTCCTTTTCTACTTTATGTAATTTTCCTAGAGACACCTGCCTTTTGAAGATGTAGGACGCTTTTATCGAAAACATTTGCGCCAACATCAATATTCTTATTTATTAAATATTGTATTTTTCTTCTACGGAAGTCCTTATTATAAATTTAATACGACTATATCGTTTTTAAATTTGTCCTCGAGAAATAGGGTGTGTATATATGCTAAGATTATAATTATGTATATATATATATATACATACATACATACATACATACATATGTATATGCGCATTATCGTGATAAACATAATAAATCTGTAATACGATAATGTTCGAGTAATGCATATGATAGACGATTGCTGTAGCTATTGTTGTCCTCGTTGACACGCCTGACAGCCTCAATAAGAAGAAAAGATCTGTTCTATTTTTGTATATTCCTTGATCACTCTCGTGTGTTCTTTATTAATTATAAGATATATATATATATGTGTATATTTAAGAGTTACTAAATAAATTATATATATATATATATCACTAAACATTTACCTTCTTTGTATCATTGTAGGGTACTGAGGTGGTATTAAATAGCCTTTTAAAATGGCTACAAAAACAGATGATGCAGCATCCGTTGACAATCCAAATGATGGTAAAAAACAAAAAATAAATTATATTGAATTGAATTATTCATTTAATTAAATACTAAAATCTACTATATTTTTTATTTTTTTCAAGGAGGAAGCATGGATAAGGAAATATTAACTCTTGCCAATAATGATGAAAGGAATCACCGTATCCCTCCAACGTATATGTATAATACAGGATCTGAACAAAGTACTGGTATCTTCGATCAAGAACAAGGTGGTATTAACCGCAATCAAGCTACAGAAGATCAACTGGGACCTTTACCACAAAATTGGGAAAAGGCTTTTACAGATACTGGAGAAGTATATTTTATAGAGTATGTATAAATAGATCACTAACTAATTAAGTAGGAAAATGCACAAATATATGAAATATGGATATATTTTTAATATGTTTTAGTCATAATACAGGAACATCTCATTGGTTGGATCCACGATTGTCAAAATTTCAAAAAAGATCTTTGGAGGAATGCCTAGATGATGAGTTACCTTATGGATGGGAAAAAATAGACGATACCCTTTATGGGACATATTTTATTGATCATGTAAATCGTAGGACACAATACGAAAATCCGGTTTTGCAAGCAAAACGAGCGCAACAGAATTTGATTGATAGGAAAAGTCCAAATTTTACAAGAAATCCAGATAAATTAAAGGGTCAAAGAATAAGAACTACTTTGATAAAAAGTGCAAGAGGGTTAGGTTTTACTATTGTTGGTGGAGATGATACTGTAGAAGAATTTCTTCAAATAAAAAGTGTTGTTCCAAATGGTCCAGCATGGTTGGACGGAAAACTTCAAACTGGTATAATTTTGTGGTTTATTTATTTTAAACATATTTTATATATTTTTTTTGTATTTTAATCAAATTACACAATAAAATAAATTTTATTTGGTGTAGGTGATGTATTGGTATATGTAAATAATACATGTGTGTTGGGGTTTACTCATAATGAAATGGTAAATGTATTTAAATCAATTGGAAGTGGTGAAACTGTAACGTTAGAAGTATGTAGAGGTTATCCACTACCATTTGATCCGAATGATCCTAATACAGAGGTTGTTACTACAATAGCAGTTAATCCACCAGGTAAATTAAATTAGGATGTACAAGTTAATAATTTTGTTGCTACATTACTTTTATCTTAACAATTTTGTTTAGATGTCTTGACCGAAGAGCCAGGCATGTACATGGATTTAGGACCTCCTTTACAATCAAATTCACGTTTCAATTTTCTAGATTCTACATTTTTGCCAGTACATAATTTGCAAAATGGTGAAAATCTTGCTACAACGTCCGTGAATTCTATGCCTGACCTTTGCATTTCAGACAAAATTAACACAATTAAGAGACCAAGCAGTACAGATATTCTTTTATCAGAAAATAGTGAAATTAATGAATGTAAAGACACTACTGTGTCTTCTAAATCAGAATTCCTAAGTATTGCTATAGTAAAAGGAGCAATGGGATTTGGATTTACTATAGCAGATTCTGCGCATGGTCAAAAAGTTAAAAAGATATTGGATCGTCAACGTTGTAAGAATTTAATAGAAGGTGATATATTGGTTAGTATAAACGATATCAATGTAAGAAATATGTGTCACTCAGAGGTTGTCCAAGTATTAAAGGATTGTCCACGCAACGGAGAAGCGCTTGTGCACGTTCAAAGGACCACAATTAAATCTAAAGAAAAAAAGGAAAAAAACACTCCAGATTTTTTCAGAAGTAAGACTCCTACTGCAGATATTTATAGCACTCATTCTAAAACAGTAATACCTAGCAGACCAAAAACACCATTAATAGATACAAGAAGTCATCCGAAATCTCCTACAGCAGCAAATAGACCAAACTGGAATGAAGTACAAAGTGAAAATGAATTGAATCCACTTGATACTCGATATAAATATTCTGAATATAATCATAGCATGTATTATACTGATCCATATAAAGCAAACATTACGAACTTAACTGACAACTTTGCTACCATGGCGAATATGGATGATGAATCATTAAGAAATGTTACTAAGCATGATTGGGTGACAAATGATAAATTGAATATAAATAATGAATTATATTCTATTAATATTTCGCATCATGAAAATATATTGAAACAAAATGGAAGTATACATTCCGATTATTATAAAGATTTATATGCCATTCAATCGCATTCCCAATATAATGAAACAGATTATAATGTTTACTCAATTGGTCAAGAACAAAATGTTGACACTGGTGAAATTTGGGATAAACGAAAGGAAACTACTAGTTTTGAACACGAACAACCACATTCCAGTTCTATAGCACGGTATGTTAATATTTTAGTCTTATTCAACTTTTTTAAATTAAATTTTTTATAATCTATTTCACACTTACAATCGATGTATGTTTATTTGACTGAAGGTATCCACAGTACAGTAATGAATTGGTTTGTCCAATTGTACCCGATATAGAATGGATTGAGACACTTGTGACATTAGTCAGACAAGATACAGGGTTTGGATTTAGAATAGTAGGTGGTACAGAAGAGGGATCTCAGGTTAGTTCTAATAAACATTATAATTTATATACATATGGATATGAAAAGGAAACTGAAACTAATAGTACGTAATGGTTAGCAGGTTTCTGTTGGTCATATTGTACCTGGTGGTGCAGCAGATCTTGATAACAGATTGAATACTGGTGATTTGATTATGTCTGTTGATGGAGAAAGTGTAATGAATTCTTCACACCATCACGTAGTACAATTAATGATAGCTGCAGCTCAAAATGGCCGAGTTACTCTGGGAATACGTCGCCGTATTAATACGCAAGAACATTTACAAGATAATCTCCAAGCTTCAAATGATATAATAATTCATAGTAGACAAATGAATCTCCAATATCCTTACGACGTGACGGTTACTAGAATGGAAAATGAAGGATTCGGTTTTGTCATTATATCGTCAGTTAATAAAGCTGGCTCTACAATTGGTAGAATAATTGAAGGATCTCCGGCAGAACGATGTGGTCGATTAAATGTTGGAGATCATATATTAGCCGTTAATCATGTTGATATAACAAATGTATGTCATAAAGATATCGTGAATTTAATCAAAGACTCTGGATATTCTGTGACGTTAACCATTGGTTATCCTCTTGATGATTGTTGTAGTAGTACGTCATTATCTCAAAAGGTATTTATTATTATTATATTAATTTAAAATAATTATTATACTTGTACAACAAAATATATATCTTCACTTATTGAGATCTTTTATAATCATGGATTATTTTATATAACTTAGGATGAACCTACAGGAGAAGGAGATGGAGGCCAGTATCATGCTGTTGAATTAACGCGTGGAACTCGAGGTTTTGGATTTAGTATACGTGGTGGACGGGAATTTCAGAATATGCCATTGTTTGTATTACAAATTGCTGAAAATGGACCTGCCTCTATCGATAATCGATTGAGGGTAAATATTTGTTTTACGTAAAGTATGCTAACTAAGTCTATATATAATTTATAATTTTGTTGTAATAATTCTTAGGTTGGAGATCAAATAATCGAAATAAATGGTATCAATACTAAAAATATGACACACACAGAAGCAATTGAAATCATTCGTAATGGTGGTCCTTCAGTTCGTCTGTTAGTACGACGTGGCTGCCAGATGCCATCAGTGGTAGGTGCTCCTCCACATCTCTACGATATGAACATTTGAGATTAACCATTTCAATAATAACATATTAATCATAAATTAACTAAACATCTTTTATGATGATGCTAATGCTAACTTTGCCTTTGTATAACTTCTGATGACTTGGAATCAAGCTTCAGGGTGTAACATTAGGTAATGTGTTAAGTAGATAAGACAGACGATAGACAATACAAAAGAATAAGAAGAAATTCCCCCCCAAAAAAAGATGAAACATATCTTCTGGTACTGCATAGGTCGAATGTAAACCAAGTATATACTTGATTTACATTTTATAAAAAAGAAAGGGAAAAAACCAAAACATATGTCATAATGTATAATGTTTTATAGCAATGATTTTGAATGATTGTTATTGTATGCAATTGTCAACGAGGAAGAAAAAGATCTTTTGTGTCAACTTATTATCTATGTTTATATTGTGGATAATATTGTTAGATATTATCATATATATATGATCAGTGTGGAATTGTTTCATATATACATGCGCTCTTTATAACGTATTTTATATCTCTACACCAAAATTTTGATCTATTTTATATCCATTTAAACACTAAGTAGGTAAATTATGTGTGTATTGTGAGGGAATTTCAAATATTAACTTCTATTGAGAATTACGTATAAGTAATTCTTTTTTTTTTTATTAAATTCATTATATTTATAAATAAACAGAAAGGTTCTTTTATTATTCTTACTTATGAAGTCGTATCAAAATGACAGCTAATGTAGCTTTTATCCTGCAGCTATTATTTTAGCTTGCAGAGAGTCTAATTTTTAGATACTATGACATTTGTTCATCTTAACTAAATTGGTGCTAGTTTTATATTTTTATTGTTTAATTTCGTAATTGATCCTAACACGTGTGATAGCTTGAAAGTATTGTGCCTTGCGCGTGTTCCGTATTTAATAACAACTACTAAGTGAATGCTTGGGCCTTCAAAATGATTATAAATTTGTATTAAAATTCATTGTAGAGTAATTTCACACTCGACCAAATAAGTATTCGACCAATTGGTGAGGGCACCCCAAAAAGGCATTTATTGAAATTACACAAGGTGGGTGTGCACCCTAAAAAACATCCGAAAGTTCGATTTTCCATTTTATTGAACTGTTGTTCATCTAAAAAGAGATATCTATAGTAAGCATACTTGGTATAAATATAATTGATACTTTAAATGTTTATACAATATGTGAATATTTAATAACAATAATACTTAGAAATTCATCAAAAGAAATTCAGACTTAAAAATTATAGTTGATAATTACTATACATGTTTTTACTACAATTGCATAATTTTTGAAAAAAACCTTTAACCACATAATTAAGAAAAAGTAGTATATATGTTACAGTAAATAATGATAAAAGTTATAATATATGAAGTTTCAGATTTACATTTACCAATATTATTTTTTGGCAGTAGGTAGTATTTTGTGCAAAGATTAATTAGGAATTAATGTCAACTTTTCTAATTTTGTTTCATAAAACAATAATTTTGACACAACTTCTTTAAGAGAAATTAGACTGTAAAGGTAATATTTAAAGTTTCCCTTTGTGGGTGTTTTTCTATAAATCTTGTTGTTTTTTAATAAGAATTTATCGAGACACCAACATAAGCGTAGCCTTGATAAAAAGAACTCTACAATTGAACATAAGGAATTTTTTAGTATCGTCTATAATTATTTAGCGGTTTTTGCGACCATTTCATGTTTTAATAGCATTTAAAAGATGAGTAGGAGTACTGTTTCCTTAAGTATTTATTACGGCGTATCTGAGGTGTATATGTATGTCCATTAATATGTAAGTGCTCGTACAACCAAAGAAGCAAATGCTCTTATCCATCATTTTGTTTTGACGTACAGTTTAGAATATTAATATTAATTGTTTATTAATAACATTATTTAAAGAGCTTTAAAGTAAAAAATAGAAAGTTTTTGAATGTGGGATGAGATTGAATAAAATTCTTTTTACATCAGTTTCTTCCTATCGTTTTGCGATAATTCAAAGAGTGAATGTTTAAAACTACAAAATATATATTTTTTTACTATCGATTTAGCAAGAGATAAAAAAACTTGTTTGGCCCAAATTATTGATAAAGTAAGAATAACATATTAGATTGTATTTTTAGATCTCAGCATTGATGTAAGAAACAACATGTATACATCCAGACACGTTTGTGGAAAAATCACCGTAATTCATTATATGTTTGAATAACTAATTTCTGTCGCATATCATATATGTGATAAGAAGCAGCAATCTATTGAATGGATCACATTTATTCACTTCATGACCATCGTTTATTTTTTATAATTATATATATATATATATAGGTATACATATTTGTATATTATGTAGGATATCATATATATATATATATATATATATATATATATATCCTATATATGGTATAATTGTAAATATATCTATGCATTTTTAAAGACTAAATGATAATGTTGACTATTGTTGACTTAATATCTAAAATAATAGTGTGTTAATAAAAATATGATAAATCTTCTTTACTTTGCTAAAACAATTCAGTTTACATTAAATATTGCCAAAATATTGCTTATATATTTTGAAATGTTTTTATGCATTTTAGTAATATGATTATGTATAATAAAAATATTTTCTACCCTCATATAGTATATACATATCTTTTTGAGTAGAATGATTATAAGTTGTTTTAGTCTATTTATATTTGGAATGGGTTTATGTTTTATTACAATGTAAAAGTTATATTTTATGCATTTCCATTATAGATTAATATTAAAACTAGCAATTATTCATTCTGTTGCTCGAAACTTATAAGATCTCTCTCTCTTTTTACCATAGGATTATTATATGTACGTTTTTCTCTTGTATTTATTAAACAACATTATACTTTTTTATTCTATAAATGCATTTACAAAATATCAATAATCGTTAAATATAATGAGCAGAAATGAATATAAAAAATAAATATTGTTATTATGAAAATATTGTGTCACGTCATTATATTGTTGTTGAAACATACTGATAAAATAAATAATACATTTAATATCGTGAATTAACGTTACTCCCTTATCATTGTTTTTAAATTAAATTATACGAAGTCATGATATGTTCTCTTTTAACAAACATGTAATAAAGGAAGTAAAATAATACAAATCTAGAATTGCCAACAAATAGATAAACTGCAAGCGTCGTTGAAAGATAATTTAAAAAATGGCGCTTTCGCTTGATCAGTTCTAACAACGAAGCTTGCGTCTTCGTTTCTAACATAAGAATATAGTCTTTGATGTTAAATCGTGACGTCAATCATGGAGCAATTCTTAAACGCAGTAAGTTGGCACAAATCATTAGAAGAAATAATAATATAAGATACTATTAAGACAAATTTATTGAATTTCTCTCTTTCGTCGATTATCAAACGATAATTGGAAATATTAATATTTGTTTATCATTCCTTTAAAACGACCTACTAACTAAATGCCTTTATCAGATTGGTAACCCTGTCGATTGATCGCACGTACTTTTACTCAGAATGTGGTATCATATATATATATATATATGTGTGTTCTCTTATTCTTGGGCCACTCTCGGGAAATGTAAACAGAATTTTTTCGAAGAAATTTAGTGACCCGGCCAATTTATACGATTACAACGTGTGTAAGAGTTACAAATTGTGATAATTGTGTCAGATAAGGTTTGAACTTTTAATTGAAAACTCATAATATATTTGGGTAAGCCGTTTACTCTACCCTCGAAGAAAGTATTAATATCCAGCGGGTAAAACGAGTTTGCTTCTTTAGTTTCTCTCGCTCGTGCGCTTTGTCTGTGTTACGTGCGTGCGTGTTGAGTGTGTGCGTACGTGTGTGTGCGCGCCTTTTAAGAAGTATACTATACGGAAAAATGGAGTGTAGGATAAAAACGGATTATTTAGATTTCATAGAATTGCAATGAGAGACAGAGAGAAATTCGACGGAGTCGAGTCGAGGGTGAGTTATTTTTTTGCTCTTGTTCCACCCAAGTTCTTGGACTTTCCCATGAGCGTGAGGTCTTATCTCCTCTCTCCCTCTCCTTCCACTCACTCCTCTATTCAGCTTAACAAACCTTCCTTCTAGTATCTATATCTTCATCTCTTTTCTTAATCGTTTTCCTTATATCTGAATTTTTTCTTGTATACCATACGTCAAATGGTAAAGATCAGGAATAATATTATTAGTAGATATTTTTTTTTGTTAATAAGAGAGACCATCAATGGACGCATATCTTTCCTTTTACCATGAGACTCAACGCTCCTACATATGTGTGTGTCTATCCCATGTGTATACGTACATGCTCGTGCATATATGCCTACTTGGAAACGTACGCATTGTTGATCTCACGTTGTGTTTTCTTTCTCTATGTACGATGTTGTGTTGTTCGTGTTTATAATATCCTCCTCGTATTCTTCGACTATCGGATCATTTTTTAAACCAATTAATGTTCGCGCAAGCAAGCATAATACTACGCTTCTGCCCCCGTACATAATACTCATGAGCGTATAGTATTACATTGATACGCAATTACTTAACATTCATACATATATATAGTTTATATATATATAAACATGTTTGATAAAACATGTGTATTACACGCACGCATATATTCGTCCATTTAGATTATAAATTAAAATCATTGATAATTTAAAAATCACGGATCAGACATCTCCAGCAATTCTCCATTTCTTTTTTTTCTTTTTTTTCTTTTTATCATTCACAATGCAAAATTCAATGCAAATGTTACTTCAAATATTTATTCCTTTAGTAATATGCAATTTTTATGTTATTGATTTTTAATCACTAGATGCATGTTTATAATAATCAATTTTATAATATTAATAAAATTTATTCTTACCTCATATATATAGAACAATTGGCATTATACTTGAGTCAGATATAATAATATGAATTTGTCAATATATGAACTACTGTGTAAATTAATTTATTATCAGATATATAACTTGAATCTTTGGTATTTTTAATAATTTACTTTCTTCAATCGATTCCAGTAAATAAAATGAATGAATCATTGTTTAGTGTGTAGATGAATTATGAAATTTTTAAAAATTTGTTTTGCTTCTTTACTTGATCTCTTATCCTATCATGTGATAGTTGCATGCAATCTTTCATGCATAACACATCTTTTACCATTCATAAGTTATATTACTTCATATTGTAGTAGTGATATGACTTTCCTTGAAAATTCTTATACAAAATTATATTATTTATTATATGTTTAGGTATATTTTCATTATGTTTTCTAAATACCACACATTTAATGCAAATCAAGAGTTTATTTTATAAGATCGTTCTGAGCCAATTTATTTATTTTTTAGTGATGGGAGCTAAATATGTTTTCAAATACAACATATTTTGGAAGACATCCTCAAGAAATGAATCGAGTTTCGTTGAAAAAATCAAAAACTACATTAAATCATGATAAATGTCAGTTGGCAGATGCACATAGTATGTCTACAATTTGTAAGGACTACGTAGAACCAACAAATCATGGTTGTATAGACAGAACTTATTTGTTGTATCATAAGGACAGAGCACATTTAAAGAATGAAGCAACTGATTCCTCGATATACAACAAATGTGAAAGTAAAATGTGCTCCATTTGTCAGTGTTCATTGGAAAAGGAAGTTAAATGTTTTACGTGTAAATGTGAAATAAGTCAAAGTGATCATTGTGATTTAACGAAGAATTATTTGTGCAAATACAGCTATTTTAATTTGTTAAATAGATCTTCAATAACGAGAGACTATTCCAATTATAGTTTAGGTTTATCTGTTTCAAAATTAACAAATATTCAATGGAAGAATTATACTTGGAGAGGAATTTTTATAATTATTATTGCTATGTTATGTACAGATATTTGCAATGCAGATCCCAGTAAGTGTGCAGTTGGCTTAAAGACTCCTGGATGTAAGTTTTATTTATTTTGCTAATATTTTTTTTTATATTATTTTATTTCTTATTATATCATAGGTATTTAAATAATAGAATATAACTAATTATTTTATGTATATTTCTATTAAAAGGATAGTAAAAACTATTAAATTATATTAAATTATCCACTATAAATTCTTAGTTAGATTATTGATTAAGTTACAGTTTTTTTTTTAAAACATTACCACGATCCTGTATTCTTAGTCTTCTAGAATTATAAATAAAATGTATTTCTTATCTTCTCTTTTGGAATTCCAAAGTTGAGCCAAATGCATATATCTATTTTAATGCAGAAGAAATTCAGTTTCAGATTTAGATTAAAATGTGTACTGTTAAGTTCAGATAAATATATTAATTGTAAAATTATTTTGTAAAGATTATTATTTCAATTCATATATTAAAAGCAAACTTTGAAATAAAAATAAATGTTTAACATTTAAGTGTGATTATTTTCAAGAGAAATTATATTTTTTTTGATTATACATAAAAGGTATTTTTATTTAACATTTTACACTGTTATTTGATGCGTGGAGCTGCGTGCCAATGTTGATTTTATATTTCGTATTTCTTTTGTTTTCTCCGTAAGATTCGTGTTTATTGTATTTGGGCTGTAAAGCGTATTACGAGTCTCACACGATGTTATGTCAAAGATTAAATGTAATATATAATATTTTTTTGTTTTCTAGGGACTTGGCCACATGGTGATATTGTTCTTGAATATGGTCATTCTCTAAAAATTTTTTGTATATTAAATATGACATATATAGACGCTGCATATCCTGGAAAGAATTCTTCTAATTTAATATTCTTTCGCAATTTGAAAGAAATGGAATCAGAATATGTTACTATTGAGAATGAAACTACAATATCAATGTATGTAGAGAAACCGCCACCTTCAGAAGATATGTACTATTGTAAATTGAGAATATCTGATGATACTAATCAAGATTTAGCAGTTTGTTTGAATAAAGTTGTTATTGGTTGTAAGTATTTATTTTATTATTATCTTCTCATAAACTATAAATACTATTATATATAGTAGTTAAAAGTTTTTCAATATTTACTTCAAATTATGTTTCAAAATTTTAATAGATACTTTATTTATTTGTAAGAAAAATTTTATATCTACAATGAATTTCCTACGAAAATGCGTCATTCATATAAGGTTATCACTTTGGGTCAAAAGATAGATAGAAACAAGACTGAGTATTGAATTCCCCCACTTATTAGTTTCATGAACTTTGACGTAATCCTGACACTTTAACATGAGTATATCTTGGAAACTTTGAGATATCATCTTTTAAGATATCAACTTAAATGTATCTAGGAATAAAAAATTAAATGTATCTAGGAATTCAAATTCTATTATACATACAAATATTTCTAGGAAATATTTGATTTAATACTTAACTCAATAATGTTATGTAAGATTCAATATATTTCTATATAAAATTTATTATTATTCAATCTATTAGCAATATATATTTAATGAAGATTTTTATTATAAAATTATTTTATCCGTGATTACATTGTAAATTTGTTTACTATATTTTACTTGACAGTTAAACCCTCAGAGCCAGAAAACTTCACTTGTGTATCTCACAATTGGGAAAATTTGAATTGCACTTGGAATCCAGTGAAAAATTATGTTACTACGAGATTTAAATTAGTATTTAAGTTACCTGGGAGAGCAGGTGGCCGGAAATTATTTCCTTGTCCAACGACAAATTACACAGATACTTGTTTATGGAATGCAGCTACAAATCCAATATACAGACAACCATATGAGTATTACTCATTTATATTATATGTAGAAAATAAGTTGGGAATTTTTAATGTATCATATAAATTTCACCATTTTGCTCATGGTTTGTAACTATACATTTATTTTATCGTCATTTTTAATAATAATTTAAATTAGTAAGACTATTTTTTCTACCTATTAGGCACAGTAAACATTCTAGGATCTCAATCACCTCCCTATTTATATTTTACAGTTATACCGGCAAAACCAGCAAATTTATCAGTAGTTAATAAAACAGAAGAAAGTGCAATGTTGCATTGGAGTGTGCCATTTCCTATGCAAAATTTTCCACCTGGTTTGCATCACAAAATTACTTATCAAAATCAATGGGAAAATGAAGAGGAATGGAAGGTATGATTACACACTATAAATAAACATAAAATATTGTGTACAGTATTACATTATATGTTTTTGTAATTATAATGTCTACAGGTTATCAATATTACAAATGACATACATGCAGCTAAAAGATTTTACAATCTTACTGGGCTGAATTATTCTAATACTGGTTAT
The DNA here is from genome assembly GCA_023678845.1 of Mischocyttarus mexicanus. Classification (NCBI taxonomy): domain Eukaryota; kingdom Metazoa; phylum Arthropoda; class Insecta; order Hymenoptera; family Vespidae; genus Mischocyttarus; species Mischocyttarus mexicanus. Next base: position 3,333,403 of record JACGTP010000002.1, on the reverse strand, counting down.
GATATTCGTGTTTACACAAAAAGTGCAGTAGCAGTAGGGGGAGATAAATGGAGTGAATTCAGTGGTATTACATTTAGAACACCAGCAAAATGTAAGAAAATGTTCAGCTATTAGTTTTTTAGAATATATTTTCTAATTAAACATATATATATATATGTATATGTATAATATTGTCAGTGCCTGCAATACCACCACGTACTGATATTGGGAGTTTTGAAATAGCAGAGAATACATTATATAGAGATATATATCTATATTGGCAAACTATACCATTGCATTTGGAAAATGGTAAAAATTTTAGATATCAGATTGATTATGTTGAAGAAAATGGACGAAAGATAGAACTTTTACCAAATGAAACAACCAAAACATATGCAAAATACAAAGGGATAAATTTACAGAGTACTTATCGTTTTGAACTTGTTTCAATGAATTTAGTGGGTATGAGTAAAGAGAGATCTCAAATCATTGTGCCAAGCAAACTTGACAGTAAGAATATATAAAAATATATATTATATTATATATAAATAGAGCTTAATACAAAAATATTAATATTGAATTGATTTTAGCTCCACCTGAACCTATAGCATTTACTAAAATTGCATTTGACGGAGGTTTATATGAATTATCATGGAAACCACCTATTACGAATACAATAATTACAAATTACACTATATTTTGGTGTAGTAATGAACGCGATCGACCTTATCAATGCACTGTATGTACCATTTTATATATTATAAATATCTTTAAAAAACCACTGTTTATAGCTAATAATTTAATAACATATAGGGTTATTTGGATTGGGTCCATGTATCAAACACTACTACAGTTTATAATATGACTGTACCTAATGCAAAACTAGTGTATCAATTTGCAATTTCGGTAAATACAAACAAAGGCAGTAGTGGAATGGTTTGGTCATCGTGTACAGTGATTCATAATAAAGTTGTAGGTAAAATGAAATCTGTATGGATAAATCATATTGATTCTGATTTTATTGATGCTGGATGGAAAATGGATTGCTCTGATCGTATTGGAATTATAGAAAAATATACTATTTATTACTGTCCTATCGTACTAGTATCTCCACATGACATTAAATGTAATGGTCCTAAATTAAATAAAACAATTAAAGCAGATCCACAAACAATACGTGGCTCAATAAATGGATTAAAACCTTATACTACATATATGATAGCTGTGTCTGTAACAACAAAAAATGGAGAAAGTCTACATAGTGATCCTTTATACAACACAACTCTTGAAGCTGCACCAAGTACACCGCCAACAAATGTTACAATTGTTAATGTTACAAATACTACAATGTTTATAACATGGAAACCACCTGAAGCGATGAATGGTGTACTTAGAGATTATAAAGTTTATTACAATGGTCATGTGCAAAACGTTTACGAAGCTAATCATATTGAATTAAAAGAACTTTTAGCATACAAAAACTACAGCGTTAATGTTGTTGCTTGTACTGTGGCTTGTAGTGCAAAATCTCCAACAATTTACAAAGTTACGGAAATAGGTGTACCTGGAAAAATTTTTGTACCAAATGTACGATTTATGAATTCGAGTCAAGTTATGATAAGATGGTTTAAACCACAAAATTCAGCTGGTCATTTAGATTATTACGAAATATCTTCTAGTGATGGTGAAATTCAAAATAGTACAAAAACTTGTAAGATATATTTCATATGCTTATATAAATTAAACAATATATTGTATAAATTAATCATATAATAATCATTTTTTTCAAATTGCAGATGTCCAATTACCTATTTCTAATTGCAATACTGTAGGTAAAGAAAAACTTTACCAATTTCGTGTAAGAGCTGTTAATATAGCTCCAGGTAACATTTATTTGAAAGGACCTTGGTCAGATCCTGGAGAAGGAAACTGTTACAGTAATGGTAATTATTATTTTTACTATATCATCTACTGTTCGACGTTTTTAATGTTATCTAATATACTTCTTTGTGTTACAGGACCTTCGTTTAAAGTTTGGGTAGTTATATGGATGATTGGTATTATAAGTGCTGTAGCTTTTATTTTTGGTATCGTATATTCAACTAAGATGTAAGTAAAAATTCTTTTCTGTTGTCTATATAATTATTTAATTTTTAGTTTACCTATATTTTTTTACACGATGCAGATTACTTTTCTGTAATATATTATATTTTTTAAACTTTTAATTACAGAATGTGGCGTAAGTGTAAGGCTATGCAAGATGTTGAAGTCCAATTACCACCAGGACTTGCACCAAATATGGTAAGGCATATCTAAAATGTATGATAATATTGAGATATAATTAATTTTCCTTTTAATTACAATAATCTTTATTATTTGTTATTACTCTTTATTATTACAGAAACTACTTCAAAAAGGGGTAGAACAACACATACGGCAATCTTCTGCTGATTCAAGTGGATGTTCAAGTGGACAAGAATCTGTTACATCTTCCCTTACATCTAATTCGCGAGTTTCTAGTGATAGTGGAACAGAAATAGATCCAATATCAGTCACACCTAACAAATTGCTTGAAACTTTACCAGCTTGGGAAAGCTCATCTAGCCTTCGCCAGAGAAATATTAGTGTCACTAGACCTGCGCTAGTAGCTGAAACTGCTCGTTGGGATTCTTATGTAAAAGTGGCCAAATCTGGAGAACCAATAATAGGAGATATATCATCTTTAGCGAGATCAACTCCTAATTTAACTGATTGTACAGGTTACACTACTTCTCAGCATACATGGTCTTCAACAGGATATATTAGTATGCCTTCATCTGAAGAATTATCCAGTGATCCCAGCTTGGTTCCAAATGAATCTTACAATGCTTACATTACAAACGAAGAAGCTTCTAAACCTATGATATCTGATTCAAAAAACAACACAGAAATGATTGAAACTGCTAGCAATAAACCAGAAAATAAATCCATTAATGCTTATACTGCTTTAGCTTATCTAGAACAGATAGAGAAAGATAAGAAATTTACGGACTCATTTCGTGATCTCGACAACATGGAATTTACGGAACGAAACAAATTAACATCTGAAACTGTGACACCACTTTCCATTTCAGATAATGCTTCTAAGCCATATGTACAAACAGGTATAATAGGTGTGTTGAGACAACCACTTAATATAAATAATAAGGATTCTAAGAGAAGTACGATACCTACTTCATTTGCTACGACATCTTTAACAGATTCCTGTAATAAACCATTCGTTTCTTCTTTTGTAAATCCAACTACGTTAACACAAACTTTGATTGATTCATCACCAAAATCATATGTTGATGTGGCATCAGTTTCTGAAATTATAAAAAAATCAAATAATGCAACTAGTTCATTAAATTCCTCGCAAAAATCATGTACTCCGTGTACTACCACTGATGGGACATCAAAACCATATGTTCTTGCAACATCTGTTCTTCAAATGATGCAACGGCAAAAAGAGAAAATAGAACCTCCAAAATCAGAAATACATGAAAATAAAAATGATGATTCTTTAGCATCATTTCCTATATACTGGCGGTCAAGTGAAAATTTAAAACCAAATAGAGGATCAGATACTGATAAAATGATACTTGAAACTAATAAAAGCTCTGGATATGTAACCATTGCAGAAAATCCTAAATTAGATCAACAAATAGTATCATCTACAACATCGTCATCTTATATACAACATGACACATTTAATAAGCCATTGCCACAAAATATTGTTAGCCAGTCATCAGACGAACAATATTGTAAAGTGACAGTTGTGCCAAGTACAATGCAATGAGAAGAAGTAAATTAACTTTTGATGATTATAAAATGTATACTTTATGTTTCAAGACTTCTTTTTAGTGAAGATAAAATAAAATTAATCACGTGGTACAATAAAACGATGTGTCCATAGGTGCTTGAAGAATGCAATTGAACATAGTTTATCTATAATTTAAAGAATACAGTAATTTTTATGATTGTTTAGCACTCGAGGAAGTATCTTTTAAGTTTCCATCAAATAAGAAGTTGAGAATAAGGTAATATCCTTAACAGTATACACAATATTTTGTATAAATAACGCGATATTAGTGATTCGTACATATATTAATTCTTTCCACTATGTGAGAATAGTGCAGTGCGTGGGTCAAAACAAACAACGTAATAGCTCACGAAACTATTCTAAGCTATATTGGAATTATCCACCGTATTTGTATGTTTTTCCGTAATTTGATCCATGTATCAGACTCATTGTACTTATGCTTGGCCCGTAACTTGTACCATGAATTAAATTCGTGTTTTTCACATTTGGTATCTAATCGGTACTACAAGTCAGATTTGTGGTAATAGCAGAAGGGATTAAATACTAAATGCCCTCACTTGTGAAAATATGTACAAAATGTATTACTTTTGTATCATATATTTTGTGATGAAAGGGTCTCTTCTAGATATATTATATAAGATATTATAGTAATAATAAGAGTAAATTAAGTAAATTATGATGACGCAAATTTATTGAAAATTTGCTATCAGAATAATCAAATTGTTATTTAAGCATCGATATATTATCATTAGGATGATGTTTTTCGAAAAATTATTGTTTTGTCTTTAAAAATTTGTTATTAGAATAATAACATTAATCAGTATATTTTAAAGAACTATACAATTTTAACAGAAAGTTTACTTTGATGTTACATAAAATTAACTGGAAATAATTACAGATTTATATTATCCTTGTTATGGAAAGCAATGTGCATACTAATATTCTTCTTGAATCATATACTTCCAACAAATACCGAAGTAAGTAAAAATGTAAAAAATATTTTACTTATTCTTCAACAGTGCAATCCATATATAGAGATGTTATTTCAGAATAAAAGTTAACAATTTTTTATTCATATTATTATCCATCAAATAATAAATTATATTAAAACTCATATTACATGCTATTTACATATGCAAATTGTTCAATTGTAGATATTACTTTTAATGTTTTTCTATTATATTTTATTATCATTAATAGCAATCAGCAAAGTTAACAAAATAAATAAATAATTATCTTATATAAATAATTAATTCAGAATAAATGAAAGAATCAATTATACACTGTTAATCATAAAAAATCATTTAATAGAGATTTCATACATTATAATCAGCAATGTGATAAGAACTCTATTCTAACAAAGTTTTGAATAACGCAATGCCATTAAAAGTCATACAAAACGAGCAAGAATATATGTATGCATACTTTAAACTAGTCATTGACAGAGTACGTGAGTTTTTTACCAGGTCTTTTTCTTATGCTTTATATGTATTACTGCTTTTCAAGAAAAACTGGTATTTTTGATAAATATTTTGCCTTATGTAATATTTATAAAAGGATTCAGGTTGGGAAAATAATTATTATACAATTATATATAATATACATTAATTTTAAAATTATTAAAAATATGTTAAATTAAAATACTTTCAAAATTGATAATATTTTATTAAGTTTTACTTATTTTTGGTGCAAATATATTTTTTATATTCATAAATGTCATTACAAGTTTTAAATATAACTTTATTCCTATTTGATACGCTATAAAATATAATTATCACAAAATCATACTGGAATAAAAAAAGACCTGGAGCTTTTATAGTTGAGCAATTTTACAAGTTCAAACAGTCTAATATTTTACGAAAAAATTGTTATGACTGTTAAATATATTTGAACTTGAGAAATATATTGTTTGTACTTGTGAAATATGATCCACTTAGTTACATAGATGAATATGTAATTCTGACAAAAACGAGCTTATATGCACTCGTATGTTGTTATTATTAACGAGCTGCGAATGTGTAATACAATATGTGTATTACGCGAATGCTACTTAGTTTTTAAACATGTTAAATGTATAGAATGTAATACCCGCCCCTTAAATCAAAGAATGAGTGTTTCTAAATAATTAGAAAATACTAAGATATAGTTAATAAAAAATTTGGGAATCACAGCATTGGAAATAGGTTACAAATGAGAAAAACCATAAAAAGAAATATCACTATTATAAAAGTGATGTACAGTATAATTAAAAATCGATAAATGATATTTATGTATCATACGTACAATTAATTAATTCTATGTCAAAATCTTAGAAAACAATTTTAAATGTAAAATGTATATAGAGAAAATAAAAAATGTACGGTGTTAGCATAATAACTTTACAAAATTTTAATGATCAATTTTTGTATCCAACTTATTGATTTATTTCTTTACAAAAATTGATCAATAATCTTTTTAAGAAACGAAAATCAGAGAGACAAGAGATTATATATTATATAGCTATTTAAAAGAAGGTATATGCATAATATTGCAAATATCTACAAATATTAAATTAAATAAGTATTTTTTGCTGTCAGGGCTTATAAATTAATTTAAGACCATTATCAAGCTTATATATTAATACGTTTCACATATCCCCTCTGTACATATAAATATCTATTATCTATTTTTGTTACATATTTATAAAAAGGAAAAAAGTACTTTATTACACAGTAAAAAATATTCATATTAGGTTTAATTGAAAAATATTTGGACTAAACAAAAAATAGGACTACTGACGTGCTACACATTTTTATAAGATATATTTGTGTTAATGGTTTTATTTTTATTAATTTGCCTTAACAAATTAGGCATGTATACAATGTCTATTATCATGATTTATTTTTGTATGTAATAATTGATTTTTCTATAATTTAGTTAAATACTGAATAGTTCTTTAAGATATTAATTGTTTATTTTCATTTTCTTATGGGGAGCTCAGTGTTATGAGTAAAAAATTGAATAGTTAAATTTTAACTTTAATCATGATGCTTTATAACTACTATATTTATGTGACATATTTTCTAATATGAAAATTATGATAATTAAATCTTTGTGTAATCACCAGTGAAAGAATCAGTTTTTATAAATATTATATATATATATATACCTTTTACATATCTAAGTAAATCGACAAAGAATAACAGAATCTATAAATAATGTTGAGCCCCCTTATATATAGGAGTTGAAATGTAGTGCGTTGGATTGTTGAATTAATTGACCAGATATTATCTTTATATATCTATATATGTTTAAACTATTTGCCACTTCTTTTATAAAGTATTCTAAATTTTTTGAATTGTTCATCTTAAAATTAATTTTATATCATTTTTTATTCAGATAATATGATACTAATTCTAATGAGGTCTTGTACAGAGTACTGTAAAATATATTTTTATTACTTTCTTGGTTTTATTATTTATTTCTTATTACATAGATTGTGGTTATATTTAGTTTAATTTACGACGAAATATAACAATTATGCCATTGTCTGTATGCCATGCCATTAGAACTTGCCATTTTATGTCCTTTTAACGTGTGTATTCCAAAGTTACTTTATTTCCAATACTCGTACAGAAATCGTTTTGAATATTTACAAGAATTCTTGTAACTTATCTTTGAATACGTATAATGCTGTCAATATGTGCTTCGAAAATAGATACTTTATAATGATTATGCTGAAATATATAGACTATAATATTAGAATATTACGCTTTTGTTTTTAATTGCATATTGATTACCTCAAAGTAACAATTTGCTTGTGTATATTTCACTGTGCCGATTTTTAGAACTATCAGGGTCAATCAACAATTTCGATTCGTATCATTTTTTAGCATTTCAAATTTACGTATTATAATAATATATATATATATTTTTTTAATAGCGTAAATGTTAAAAAAATATCGATAATGGTATTATAATTAGGATTTTTAATAATTTGAAAGTATATATTTCAATTGCATGATACTAGATGTCTATTGTCAAAAATGTAATCACAGATGCTTCCTTGCCTATTACTGAGATACTGAAAATTTATATTTAATATTATATTTTTATCTTCTATTATTTTTTTGATATATATTATAATATTGAGATGGTTAGCAACTATTATTTTATTCTATATTTTACAATGTTCATACATACATGTATATATAAAGTACTTTCGTACCTTTCTTATTGCGGTGTGAACATTAGATATTACTTATTATTTGCTTTATTTAATTAAAATCAATTATCTATTCTAAGACTTCACTTATTATTAACAATATTAAATATTATTGTTTTCAATTTGTTATAATATTAATATAACAAATTTAATTGTCCATTTCATCATCTAATGATCAATATACCTTTTTATTTCTATTTTTGGCAAAGAATAAATGATTACATAATTTATAATTTATTGCGCAAATTGCTATTAATTGTCATTGTATCCTTGCGCGTATAAAAATTTATTTGCAAATTATATATCTATCGTTTAGTTGTTTATTTCTATTAAATTTCACGTAAAATTAACTAAAATTATAATATAAATAATGAAGAATTATATCGTTGCACAAATGAGGTATATATCAATCATTAGACTAATGGCATTTAGTATTTTTAAATACATTTATCATGATACATTATTACTTATATATAGAATGATGTATCATGCATGGTGTACATTAAAAAATTGATAATAATATTGCATATTATATATTCTATTTTTTTTGACTGATTTAATGTAAAGTATGTTATTTTAATATATAATATTATTGCTCTGAAACATATCGGAAAATTGTAGTTGTTTTATTTTTACAAATTCTAACAACCGGCAGTTGTGTATAAGAACATATTCAACGTTCTTTTTTAGTAATTTAATATCATTTTCTAAGTAGTTGAAATACAAAAACATTTTTTCTCCCTAACCTAATATAATAAGAAAATAATTCAAGGACGATAAAAATGATTAATGTATTAAATATAATATTCATATATATATTAATCTTTCATTCATGAATCAAAGAATACATTAAGATTATAGCTTCACAATCGTTCATAATTATATTTTAGCTCTGTTAACTTTTTGCATATACGAAAGTAATGTTACATTTTTCTTTTTGACAAGAATTTAATAATTTAAATAATGAATTCAATAATTTTTTCAATATTCAAATGAAGGGATTTCTAATATTATTAATTCAAAAATTTTAGTTCATCTGATATACTTAATTTTATTTCGATTATTTTTACAATATCAATCGAAAAAAGTAAATTAATTGTTTAATACATATTTTTATTTCTTAAAATTATATCTCTATAAAATTATTTTAATAACGATTTTTACTGCATTTACTGATTGAAATGAATAGTTGAGAAGATTCAATTGAATTATTATTATTGGAAACGTTAACAGAGTTGAAAAAATTCCAATACATTAAATTTTCGGTATTTTCACCTTTATAACAATTTCACAATGTACACTGAAGATTTCTGTCCATTTGTAAAGAAAAATTTACATAATAGTATATTACTAGACGACATAAAACTTCATATTAAATTAAGCAAAACTAAAAACAGTAAAAGAGGATAATTTCATTAACTTCAAATCTAATTTCTTAAATAGTAAATACTGCAAGTATTTTCCAAAGAGAAATTCTTAATTTACTTTTAGTAGCTGAAACAAATAAATCACAAAAATCAAATATTGATTTATTTTAATATGATAAACTACAAAAACATATTTTCTCCAAATAAACTTAAATTTGTAAAAAGAAAAAAAAACTTTTTTTTTAAATTCTTAATATTATATCTTTATAAAACTACGAACCGGTAATAACTAGGCTTGAAAGGTCCAGCCTTATTTAAGCCCATGTATTTTGCTTGTTCATCCGTCAATTCTGTTAAATGTGCATCGAATGTTGGTAAGTGTAATGAAGCAACATATTCATCTGCAAAATAACATTTTTTTTATTAATTATTTTTTAAAATAGATAAGTCACTTCATATTATAGTGTATCTGAGTATATAAATTTAAATTTTTACAATACTAACTGCTTCTCAAATTGTAATATGTTTTTCATAAATACCCATTTTTTTAGGAAGCAAGTAAACGTCACTCTTATAGCGGCCTGGCGGAGCATTAAATAGTTCGATGAGAGCCAGTGCTTGTGTAGCAGCTGTAATGGAGACTACAAAAGAAGGAATGCTGGAACAAGACAAGTTGACCAAACGACCTTCCGCTAGGAGGACGATACGCTTTCCATCTGGCCAGATTACATGGTCCACTTGAGATCTTACTTTTTCCCAAGTTAAATCAGGGGTGCGTAAACTGTTCTGTTAAGAACATATTAAAGGGATCTTAATCTTTTACCAATATATTTCTTTTTTGTTCTGAAATAGAAGAAATACGAGTTCTTCCTCCAAAAAAGTCAAGATCAAAGCATTTTGAAAAATATAATTTTACATTAATATTAATTAAAAAAAGAACTAAAACATACAATATCTATTTCTGTATTACTATGTCCCATATTGCATACTACGCATCCATTTTTCATTTTGTCCATATGTTCCCGGGTGACTACATTTTTGTTACCTGTTGCAGTAATAACAATGTCAACATTTCTAATCACTTCATTTAGTTTCATTACTCTAAATCCATCCATACTGTAAAACAAAAAAAGGATATATTTATATATATATATATATATATAAACATATTTATATAGTTAGGAGGAATTAATTTTACTTACCTAGCTTGCAGTGCACAAATTGGATCAATTTCAGTAATATATACAATACAACCCAATCCTTTAAGAGCTTGACAACATCCTTTGCCAACTTCTCCATAACCACAAATTACAACTTGTTTTCCTCCAAACATAACGTCTGTAGATCTCTTTAAACTATATAAAGCGAGCTTACAAAAAGAATTTATAGCAGCATATATATAAATATAATGCTGTTTTTACAATATTTTTATCATAACTAATATCAACATACCTATCAATAATACTTTCCCGGCAACTATAAAGATTGTCAAATTTTGTCTTTGTAACACTATCATTTACATTCATTGCAGGGACGGATAATTTGCCTGCTTTAGACAATTGATACAATCTATGGACACCTGTAACACTTTCTTCGACAATACCTAAAATTCGTTTATATAATGTAAAAATATTATTTCGCATGATATAAACAAATATTTTAATGGGAGGAGGGCAACAAAATAAAAAATTCCATCCCTAAGAAAACAAATATTGTACCTTGAATCATTTTAAACATAGCATTGTATTTTTTAAGCATTAAATGTGTTGCATCTCCTCCATCATCCAATATCATATTTGGTTGCCAATTTTCAGCTGCCACACACTTATCGATACACCACCAAAAATCTTCTTCTGTTTCACCCCGCCAAGCAAAAATTGGATATCCTGTATGCGCTAAAGCAGCTGCTACTTCATTCTGTGTAGAATAAATATTACATGCAGCCCATCGTACTTGTGCTCCAAGTTCTACTAAGGTTTCAATCAAAACTGCTGTTTGAGCATTGATGTGAGTACATCCCACAATTTTGGCATTTTTCAATGGCTGTTAAAATTATTTAAACATTAGAATTTCGTCTCATAATTAAAAAAATGTATAAATTAATATATGGGTAAAGACATGTTAACAAATTATATAATATAATATAATTAAATAAAACAAAATAGTAAAATACCTTGTCTTCTGCTGCACGTTTACGAAGAGCCATAATCCCTGGCATTTCTTGTTCTGCGATTTCAATCTCTCTGCGTCCAAAGGCATGCTGATTGATATTACGCACGCAAAAATCAGTGAAGCCTCTTTCCGTTTTTTGAATTTTCTCACGTGGTGATACATCATCTTCGTCTGACGAACTTCCTGTATAAGATGCTAAGATAAAACCAAAATACCACAACATTAACAGTTAGTGCCACAAAAAATGCAAGTGTAAAGTTATCACGTTCTATATAGTTTCGAAGGTAAAAGTAAATGAGTTATACTTGGATAGATAAATCATGCATAATAATGGAACACATTTGCATTAATTATAATAAGTTACTGTTTTTTTAAAAATGCATAAACTTTAAACTACACATATACTTTAAGTGAATTAATAATAGAAATATTAACACAATAGCATATTATATATATATAAAGGATGTTTCGTAATATGAGGAACTCATTTTAAGAATTAATAGGAAACAAAAGCAATTTAAAAAAGTTCATACAAACATGTATCCTATTTGACCTTGCCTAAAAGTTATACTTATTTTCGTGTTTTAATAATCTGGGATAGCTTATATTAAAATACATACTACGAAACACGCTCTGTATTTATATATACAAGACATTCAATTTAAAAATAAAAAAAATTTGAAGAAACATTAACAAGCACAAAGCAACAAATAGTCATCATTATATTCATACCAGAACTATAACTGTCAGTGCTGCTAGCAGATAAGGACCGGCTGCGATACCGACTAGATTTCTTTAAAGCCCCAGATTTAGAATCCTAGAAATGTTAAGCAGATTAAATATCTTTAACGTTCATAGATGCTTAATAGATTGCTATTAATTAAACAATATTACGAACTCAATGGTGTGTGTGTGCGAATGAAGTTATTTTATTTAATATAGACACAGATTAATATAGACGATTTACACTAGTATATAAATAATTTAAACGATTTCTATGCATATAAATAGACCTAAAACATGTATTGTTTATGACATGATTTATCTACGTAAATACTTTCTGCATCAAAGAATTTGGAGAAAATGAAGATAAGTAAATCATCTCTTTATTAGTCTGTATTCACTGATAAGGAGGTAAAAAATGACAATTCCATTGGCGTGGACCACCTTTACATAGTTGGAAGGAATTAAAGCAATCCTGAGGAAGTGACAAGAGATTGTTTATGGCAGAGGGTACAATTTACTTTGTCTTTGATACACATATTCTTACTTACTAATTTTGTTCTCGGGCCGTGAAAGGCATTATTTGATGCCTCAAGGCTCTGAAATCACAACAATCACCATTTCATGATTCAAATGCATTAGATTTTTAAAATACAGTCCGTAGCTTGGTACAAAGCTCCCAAAGGTTATACTTTATATGTAAAACAAATAAAGCATCAATCAATGTTTATGTGTGTAATACAAAAATTATTTCATAATAATTTCTTCTAAATAACATTATCTAAAGTATAAGAAAAATTATATAAAATAATACAATAAAAAATTATTACAATTCTAAAAGTAATACTATTTCAAAATTATATAAAATATAATAATATAACTTATAAAACATAAATTATTTATTAAATTACAATTATACTTAATATTTGTGAAGTTTCTATTCAATAATATATGAATTAATGAATATTACCGATTAATTAAATTTGTTATACATACATTAGTAGTAAAACCTTTTAATATTCCATAATTATTTCAATTACATTTGAGAAAGATTCATTCAGAGTTAACTGTGCCACGCCCATGTAGTGTATTTAGGCTTATAAATGAGCGATGGATGAGTGATTGGTACCGAACCTACGGACTACTGCGAGAATAACACTACATATAAAACAACAAGAGCAGTTTAATGCTAGACTACAGATATATAATAACCAACATGCTTTTAAATTTATGCATTCTATTCATAGATAAATAAATATATTAAAATGTTGAAAACTGTGAAATAAAATTATATTTAATGTATAAATCAATTTAATTATACAGATAATGTTAAATTAATGTTATTATAAATAAATAAAATAAGAAAAAAAGAACCTGGATTTTATAAATGCAATTAAAAAGTTATGTCTTTTGCTATCTTCTAATTACAATAAATAATATTCATATCAGTTGCTAATATATTTAAGAGTTATTGTATTGATAAAGTCAAACAGTTCTACTAAAGATAAATATATACTTATATATATATACGCATTAAAACTTTGTACAATAATGAATCATTTTATAAAAAAGTTAAATTGAAATAATAATAGAAAAAATATATTTATATAAATGAAGTAAAAGAGAAGTAAAATTCATTATAATAAGAAGTATAATATAGAAGTATGTACATACAATTTTTAATTCCTGCTTAGATTCTGATAATTCCTTCTCTAACATTTCCATTTTTAATAAAAACACAAAATTCTAAACATATAATTGTAGTTAGATCTATCACTTTATACTTAACAGTATAATAGAGACAACTTATGTGCTTGAGAGCATTCGAAGAACTGTTAGCTCAGAATTATACAAGCTGTATAGCAGCTGTACCAGACAGTCTTTGTCCAAACCAAGTGTCTTCAATTTCAATTTAGAGTATCAAACCACCTATACAGAATGTGTTTTCATGTTGCATAACATTTATAGATAGTACATCTGCATCCTTCTTATTGTGTAGACATTTGTCATTATCATAGAAATTCATGTATATTGCATTAAAACCCTTATAAATATGTAGTAATTCTATATATGTATATATTCATTTGCAAAGTAATTTGTTTAACAAATAAACTTTATATAAATGATACCATATATTGCTAAAATTTATTTACAAAGTCTTTCTCTTTCTCTCTTTCTTTCTTCTAGATTAATATAAATAAAAAAAGTTATAAAAAACTTACGTAGAAGCTATTTTTAAAAGTAATATATATATTATATATATTGTTCAGTATATATCTACTAAATAGTTTGGTATTAAACAGTATAGAATATAGATAAATAATATAAATACTATTATATGTATAAAAATAACAAATTATATACATCATATATTATCTTTTATATTATTGCTTTGTCTAACAAAACTTTGAAAGTTTAACTAAGAGTAAACAAATTAACATAAAGTTATATTTTTGTCAATATTTGATACAAAATTATATAATATTTAATAAAATTAAAAAAAAAAAGTATAACTTTAATAATGAAACAACAAACAATTCCAACATAAGACATGAAAAAACACACATATAAGCATAGAATAAAAATGAATGAAAAAAAAAACTAAGCACATACACGTATATTCGGTATACCGCTTTATAATTACAGGTTCTTTTGAAGGATATTTGTTTCACTCTTATATAAACATACACATACACACAAATCATATATAAGATGTTAAAAAAATATATCTTTTAGATATAATATTAAAATGAAATTCTAAGAGCTGTAAAAATAAGATATCAAAAATATCCCTATAAGACTAGTCATTAAATTTAAGTATGACCGTGAGTGGTATATAAATGATATCTTCAATGACATCATATCTCGCTCTAAATATAATTTACCTTATTACTTGAAGCAGGATCAGTAACTGGACCATCGCTGACGATATTTCTAGCCTCTTTTCCTGATAACGTATTTAATGTATCTCCCCCGTCAGCCATTTTTCAATCACATATATCTATATACAAGAAGACCAAAGCATAGACTAACTATAGATACCCCGATCACATAGTATTGTGCTGACAATTTACCATAAGTGAGTTACAGCGCTAATACTTATACGAATTAATAGCTGTCAATTATGTTATTAAGGCTTTGTTCAAAATAATGTGACTATCGAATGCCATATAATAAAAATTAGATGTAACTAATTTATTATATATATATATACTATAATTATAAAATATTCACATATCCCGTTAAATTATTAATAATATTGTGTTAAGATACGACATATACAATTAGAAATGACTTTATTAAAAAAGCCATGTAATTTAATTAAACTTGATAATCACATTATTAGACAAATTTTACGAATTTATCGTTTAATCGAATTGTCAAAGTTTGTTAATTAAACACTCAAAAATTATTGATATTTTACGAAAAGTATTTGAATTCTACAACTTGAGACTTCTTCGTATATGATTATAATTAAAGTTATAAAATATCAATGATCGAGAAGTAAAAACTATAGAAACAATAATAACCATATTTATCAAATTTGAATTGCGCGCAAATAAGAGAATCGACTTATGACTGCAATTTGATAACTCTTGTAATTACCCGCGGCAATCACGTGATTTTAAATGCATTTGTCGCATATTATATGTAAATATTTAAAATTACCATAAAAACTTTTTTTTTACAATATGAAAAATTGATTAAATGTTCATTTAAAAAAATGTATTTTTATAACATTGTCTTGATATTCAAATGATATTTAGCACATTAATATTATTAATACATTACTATCGGTATGTTTTAAATTATTAGAGGGCGGTACTATCGTTTAATAGTTAGAACTATTTTTGCCGTAATTTACTACAAATTATTTCAAAATATTACTTTGTTATTGAATTTATTATTTATTTTATCTTGTCATTAATTTAATGAAACGTCCGTACTTAAAAATTGCTTTTAAAATATGTATAATGTTGAAGTAACAAAGGTACACGAAAACTAACTTTTCTGAATTTCAATTGGACGATACTTGGATTTTACATTAGTATGGTCCAATAAAAATCTCATAAATCTTACTGAAACATTTTTTTCTATTACAGAATTTATTTTCAAAAGAGTAAATGCGGGTTCATCTTTTATGATATTTGATCGATTTCGTTCTTTTTTCTCTTCGTCGAAGTAATATGATATATTTATTATTTTTATTTGTCGCTCAATACAAGAGAAGAGAAAATTTCTTTATTAATACGTAATAATATTTTATTTATAAAAAGATAGTATTTATAATATTTCTATAATTTTTGTAATTCTCTTCTCACGTTGTGCAAGATTAGTAAAAATAATTTAATGTTGATACGATCCTGCCCAGGATAGCATATTATACTATCGTTATGAAAAACATCAGTCGCAGTGTGCCCACCCACCAAGATGGATCCTTTACGGTGCAATACTCAAAGTTTGACGTGAAGTTATTTACACGTCTGGAATTTAACATTGTTCAGAAGTGTTGGACATCATTTGGTGCGGCGTGTGTAGAGATAGAGAAGTTAAAATAGTATACGCATGATAAAAAGCGACTAAGGTTTTATCGGATTTTCAAAAAGTATTAACGAGATGGCCGGTCGGCTCGTGAGTTAGCTCAACGAAGGAATATATATGTATCTGTGTGTCTTTCATGCGGGTATAGCACATCAATTTTAAGGTATTCGCGAAAAAAAGTATTTTCGTATAAAAAAAATAAATTAAAAAAGAAAAAATTAGAAAAAAAAGAAAAAAAGATAAAAATAATCATCTTTTGTTCAATGACGCGTACACGACGATCTTAAGAGTTTAAAGTTGATTTCGTCAAGTGGTATAATTTGGCATATTAAAAACGTATGTACGCGCAATCGTCATTATCAAAATTTTGTGCAGATTTGTACATTGCATATTGATCTATTCATAGCTGTCAAACATATTTCGAACAGATTCTTTTTTATGCTGTGTTAATTATTTTTTTGATATGTGTGTTTCGATCTAACGATTCAATGATTGCACGTAATAAGCTTGACGAATGGCGAGGACCGTTTACGATCTAGACACGCAGCAACGTGTAACGATTTATTTCTCTATTATTGGTTTTTCACGTTTAAAAATTCGATTTGATATCTTAAATTTTGAATAGTCTCGTCTAGCGAAAAATATATCAAATTTTATATTTTTTTTCTTCGAAATTATCCTTCTGGCAAGTTATCGACTATTTTACTTTTTAACGCGACAGATATAGTGTTTTACTTAACGCTAACAACGTAATCGTCATTATATTTTTAGTTGAAAATAGAACAGTTGATTTTTATTATATTAACGTGTGATAAATAGATATTTTATTTATTAATAACTATTCGTATGTGTTCGTTAAAATAATGAACTGTTAAAGAATTGGCTCATGTTATGTGCTGGCTTTTATAATAAATTTTTATAAAAGAAATTAAATATTTAAAATATATGGCAAAAAACATGAATAATTGATCTAGAACATTATTAGTCAAATCTCATTCTTCTGCCTATTTTTTTTTTTGGTTAATCATTGCTACATATATCAATCTTTTTGTTTTTATAATTTTCAGATATATATGTCACCAATCCTAATACGTACCATCATTTGTAAAAGATTATCTTTCCTGTAATTGTACCGAAATTGAAACCTACTGATTCATAAAATAGAATTTTTAAAGTCTTGAGATATGTATATTATCAAGAAATGATTATATGACATTATTACTGGCAAATGTGGAATAAGAATACAGTGTTGATAAAGCGTAAATGAAATCTTGGCAAATGTTAGTTAAACATATATGCTCATACAAATTTTTTGATACTACATGTGAAATTGCATTGTTGTGATGACATATAAGTATCAAGTGCGAAAAAACAAATTGAAGTAATAGAATATATTAATGAAGATGTTATTTAAAGAAAATTCTTCTGGTTTTCATGCATGTTTGTAGATCTAATATTATGATCAAAAATATGCAAACAAATTCCTAATAAATATAAGACATTATATATATATATATATATATTATATATATATATATAATACCATTTAATTTTAAAATATATAAATATGTCTTGAGTATATATATAGCATTACTTGAGAAAAAAAACATAATTTATTTTCAAATTTGAAAATTGCCCAAGTGTTATAACTGTACATTATTCCAAAAATGGCAAGAAAAGGTGATAATGTCAAGGCTATAAATATTGCGGTTGTTGGACTTTCTGGCACAGAGAAAGATAAAGGACAAGTTGGGGTTGGCAAGTCATGTTTATGCAATCGTTTTATGCGTTCTCTCAGCGATGATTATAACGTGGACCATATTTCAGTATTATCGCAGGTATTGTAATATATAAAGAATTATAATTTTCTATAAGTTCATTAATTATGTTATATGTTTTGCAGTCGGATTTTAGTGGCAGAGTCGTTAATAATGATCACTTTTTGTATTGGGGCGAAGTAATGAAGATTCTTGAAGATGGTACAGAGTATCAATTTCAAGTGATAGAGCATACAGAGTTTATAGATGATGCATCTTTTCAACCTTTTAAGGGTGGTAAGATGGAACCTTATGCAAAAAGATGTGCAGCCACTAAAATTACTAGTGCTGAAAAACTAATGTACATCTGCAAAAATCAATTGGGTATTGAAAAAGAATATGAACAAAAAGTTTTATCAGACGGTAAACTAAATATTGATGGTTTCTTGTGTGTATTCGATGTAAGTGTTGTGCCTAACAGATTAATTGAGAAACAAGTTGAAATAGTAGCTAACATACTAAATAATTTAATGAAAACAAAAAAGCCTATAGTACTGATTACAACTAAAAATGATGATGCAAATGAGCAGTATGTTAAAGAAGCAGAAAAGTTGGTTATGCGCAAAGAATATAAAGGATCTATATTAATAGTGGAAACTTCTGCACATGAAAATATTAATATTGATCTGGCCTTTATGATTGTAGCACAATTAATTGATAAAACTAAAACACGCAGTAAAGTGATTCCTTTTGCGGAGGCAGCTAGAGCTAGGAAAGAATTATTAGACACGTCTACTGAATCTTTGCAAAGATTAATCCGTATACATGTTACTGATTATCGTGCACTATGGTCACAAGCATCCAAAAAACTTGCACAACATAGAGAATTCTCAACTTTTATAGAATTATTTGGAATTGATGCAACACAAAGATTATTTAGAAGACATATTAAAAAGTTAAAAGATGAACAAGTGGCAAAGAAGATACAAGGATACTTGGATATGTTACCAGAAATTCTTCATGAATTATGTCCCGATATATCAAGTTTAATTAACGAGTAAGATCTTATTTTTTATCTCTAACTTTATTTTTAAGCGAAGTTAAAGAAATTAATATAATTTTATTATAAATATTTACTCACTATAGGGAATGGTCTTCTGTACAACAATGTATAAAAGAACATCCTGACTTTCATCGATATTTCTATGAGTGTCCCGAGGACATACCTTGGATTGATTATGATTTTGGAGAAAATAATAGCACTAAAATTCCTTATGACGTTTTAGAAACACCAGAGGCTGAAACTGTTTTTAAAAATCATGTTAACGCTTTACAACAGGAACAACGTCGATTAGAGTAAGTATTGTAATGTAATGGAAAATAAAGCTTTTATAAAAAAAATGCAGAGCCAAATATAAAGTTAATACATTTATTCTTAATCTTCGAAGTCATTGCTTAATTTTGTATATGCTTTTGTTTTTGTGATTATATACGATCATTTAGAATTTTAGACGATAATATTCATCCATAATATATTAATGCTTTGCTTTATTTTGGGTGGCGTTTCTTTGTGCAGACTTCCAAAAAGGTAATCTATGCTTTAATTTATTGCTTATTTATGTACTGTAAAGTTATAAGCACATTTTAACTAGCATAATGACAATAGAGATATTGCTATCTTCAAGTTCAATTAAATTTTATTTTAAATTTAATTGGATTTTATAATTACAATTATTTTATTAGATGGAAGAAACAATTTAAACAGTTATTAGAAGAAACTGGTTATGTTACACCTGGAAAACAATTATCTGAAGTTCGAGTACTATTTATGGGTAGGGAATGTTTTGAAGCTCTTTCTCTTCATGATTGCCAGGAAATATATGATCAACATCAAAAAGAAATAATTGAAAAAGCAAAACATAATTTTCAAGTATGTATTTATATTATATTATACGATCATAAATAGTAAAATCTTTTAACTATAAATACCTGTCTCCTTTCGCTTGTTGCAGGAGTTATTGTTAGAACATGCTGATTTATTTTATCACTTCAAGAGCATAGTAGCTCCTTCTGAAAAAATTACACAAGATGACGTAAAAGAAATTACGGACGCTTTACTGGATGATTTTAGGTTAGTGATTAATTTAATATATTTTTAAAAATTCTTATTGAAGAATTTATGGTTGAAAACATTTATTTTTATTATTATTATTATTATTATTACATAAACATTATTGTGTAGGTATAAAGCTCTAGACAGATTAGATCAAGATAGGAAGTTGATGCTGTTCCAACACTTAGGATTTGTACACTTTCCTATCAGGGAACATTGTCCAGCATACCCAAATTGCATGGATGCTCTTATAGAAAGGATACTTGGTACAAAAGCTCACAGGTAAAATGATTTTATCACACACATAATAATTTTCTTTATAGAATAAAGTTTATTTTAATATATTTTTATATTATTATAGACCTTCTTCTTGGAATCATAGTAGCCAATGGCAATTAACATCAGATAATAATCAACTGAATTTAGTTATACTTGGATGTAACGGTCTTGGCGAAGAATTTGCACGTGAAATAAGAGCACAAACAGACGATGATGAAGTAGAAATTGATTGCCAATTATACACTTTGGGATATAGAATTATAGATGGTGATGTAGGGTTACCACATAATTCGTTTACCACCTCAGATTTCATGCCACATGGTATACAATGATTTCGTTATAAAATTTTGTAATATTTAATCAATAATATTTAAAATATGTTTTTTTTATATTTTATTTTATTGCAGGGTCATTTTGTATATATTCTAATGAGGATTCGTTCGAATACATCCGTTCATCGTTAGAGAAAACATTACTTTCAAATCTAGAACAAGAAGATAGATTACCGTTTCAAGGATTACCTATTGTTATTATGTTTTTACCGGAATCAAGTATCGATGATATGGAAACATTGAGACTCAGGGAAGAAGGACAAAGTCTTGCTGATAGGTATATGTGCTTAAAAAAGTTTCTTTTTCTAGTTTAATTGAACAATTAGGTTGCTTATTCATATTTTTGGTATTTATTATTTATGCTATAGTTTGCAGTGTCCTTTTATTGACGTTTGCATAGATGATTTAGAACAAGATAAAAGATTTCCGACACCCTTGGTGAAAGATGCGCTACAACAACTTATACAATCTATAAATCATCGAGCTGGATTTTTAAATATTTACCAAAGTGTTATAGAGTGTTTTGAACCAGATATTAGGTAATTTATTAGATATTATAACTTACTATATATATATAGAGAAAGAGAGAGGAAGAGAGAGAGAGAGAGGAAGAGAGAGAGAGAGAGAGAGGAATTAGAACTAAAAGTATATTACTTATTGCAGAATAATAATGTGTATGTTCTGTGGAGATCCTTATTCAGTGGAAAATGTTCTTGGACCTTTACTCAGTCATCAGTGTTGTTTTCTTAGTGGAGATAGATCTATTGTATTGGAAACGTTTTTAGGTGAATCTAAACGCAGAGTTGAAGTTACTATTTTGAGTTTTCATGGAGCAAATGCATTTAGAGATGAACTTGTACATGGTTTCATATTGGTATATTCAACAAAGAGAAAAGCATCTCTCGCAACTCTTAAGTATGTATTACAATTGATTGAATACTTTTCTCTAATTATTGAACATTTATTATTGTATCTATTAAAATTTTTTTCAGTGCATTTTCTATGAACATACCAAATTTACCAATACAAATTATGGCTGTGACTGATACTGGAGGTGCCAATGCTTTTTTCAGTAATGATCTGAGTCATTTACTTATCACAGAAGGAAATGCAACCGCAGATAGATTACAAGCTCACTTTATGACATCTGCATCGAGTTGTCAACAGAAAAGTATTATTTTAGTTAAATAATAAGATAGAATGTAAATTTACTTTATAATTGCACTTTATTTTATGATTGCAGCTGCTTTTTATACGCCCTTTTTTAAAGAGGTATGGGAGAAAAAACCAGAGATTGAACAAGCATTCAATATGGAGGAACCTGGTAATATAAATGATAGTGGTGAGGGTACATTAGAATATTCTGCTCTACATCCAATGCCACCGCCACGACATGAAAGCTATCATCTTCAAACGCCTGATGATGGGTAAGTAATCTGAAACCTTTTAAAATATCATATTATTTATATATTTTCCATAATTATCAAATCTAATTTGAAGCAGTATGTCTGTAACTTTCAGAAGTGGTTCAGATTCATTTGAACAATTAACGCCAGATGGTGATCTTGGAGATCCAGTATTGACTGAAACATTTTCTGATAACAGAGCTTATCCAAGTGATGAAAGTGATGTGTGCGTTGATGTTTTTCAAGAAATGTTGAAAACACCGAATATTACTAACAAATTTTCTGGTTAGTACTATAAAAGTATAACAATATACCGATAATTATTGTAAATTTTGAATTTTTTAATATTTACGTATACATTGTTTATTCATATAGGATGGAAAGATGTAAAAGAAACGTTCATGCACCAAGATGGAGTAACAAATAGCTATCCTCATAGAGCTTTTACAACAGGTAGACGCCATATTTCACAAGCGAAACCACGTCCAAAAGGAAATAGTCAAACACTTAAGCAACCTGGAAAAATAAATTTAAAAGATTTTTCAAATGTAACAGATGCTATAGCTAGAATGACAATAGGTGAAAAAGATGAGCATGGTCCTAAAATAAATTTGGGCCATGCTCCTCTTGCTACTCCCGAGTTGGTAGATCTCGGATCTGAATATGCACAGGTGAAAGATGTTGTTCCTAGTTTATATTCTACTTACGACGGTGACTATATGTATGCATTAGTACAAGATTCTGTTGGAAACAACAAATCTAAATTACGACATAGACGTGAAAAAGGAAAGCCATGTAAGCATTTTTTTTTTTTAATTCATAGTATACATGATAATGTATAAAATAGGCTTATTTATTTTGTTTATTTATTTGTAGCTTACAGTGATTCTGATTCTGAGTGGAGTTCTTTGGAAAGACAAAAAGTAGTGGATACTTTAGGAAAAGTTAATAAGAAACCATTAACTCATAAAAGGATACGTAAGAAACGTATTGCTATACCAGTTGCAACTCCAAAAGTGCCATCATTGGCAAGTATGGGAAGTGGAGATGGTATTGTAGGAATGAATTATAATCTCAAAGATGATAAAAATTGGAGAATGGATCCAGTAGAAAGAGGTACGTTTATTTTTTTACGCTATATTATTTAAATAATCTGTATATTGTTATATAATATGAGAATTTAATTTGATGCATCAGTATCTAGCGAAACTCAAGATAGTTCTGAATCAAGTGATCCAGACCAAGCGATGAGGATCAGGAATAAGCGACACTTACATGCGATATATAGTACACGCAGATTTGGTAATTCATTACAGCAACAGCATTCAGCAGCAACATTGCAACATCCTTTCAATACTAAACATATGGCTCAAGATATGTTTAGTGCTTCTTGTGAGTAATTTATAAAATTCATCCATTTTATTTACTTTTAGAGATATTTTAAACAAAGTTTTAATTTAATCATTTTTCTAACGTTACAGATGATGAATCGAGTCTAGATGTTTCATCTCCACGAGAAATAAATTCTCCTAGTGTAAGTAAAAATGCAACAATATATATATAAAACGGTTTTAGTTTTTAATATAAAAATATATTTAAATATATATCATATTTTTGCAGTTCGGAATACTCAATAAAGGTAAAGATGGTGATAAATCAACACGAAAAAAAGATAAGCAAAAAGCAAAAGAGGATGAAAAATTAGAGAAGCGTAGACAAAAGGAAGAGAAATTAAAGAAACACGCGGAGAAAGAAAAAGAAAGGGAAAAGAAAAAGCAGGAGAAGATAAAACAAACAAAAGGATCTAGTGGAACAGCAATTTCAGGTCAAATACAACCAGTGATAGAAGATTTTGCACAAAGCGAAACTAATCGGATACCATTGTTTTTGGAGAAATGCGTACGTTTTATTGAAGATGAAGGGTTAGATTCAGAAGGAATATATAGAGTTCCTGGAAATCGAGCACACGTTGAACTTCTTTTTCAGAAGTTCGAAGAAGGTATTTTTAAAATAAATTTAATAGAAATGTTTTCAGTAAAAATCTTTATCACCTTCAAAATTCATGTAATTTTTGCTAATTGCAGATGGAAATGTGGATATACATTCTTTGGACATTCCTGTAAATGCAGTCGCAACAGCATTAAAAGATTTCTTTTCCAAGAGGTTACCACCACTCATAGATAAAGAACGTATGAGTGAACTCGAAGACATATCGGGTGAGTAATTAATTATAACAGTATTATAAGAACAAAATGATTGGTTGATTTATAAGAAAAATATACTTAAATGTTATTTGATATGAGAATGTAGAGCTATGTGTGTGCTTATATTAGGTGCACGTGGCATCAGTAAACCAATGTCAGCGACTTGCATGAATATGGAAGGTTAGTATCGCCTTTTTTTGGAATATTAATATACGCGATTGTTATCACGATTATTATGCTTTTCTAAAATACAGTTAATGCAGAACAAACATTGCTTGTTCTTCTTTCCTTTTTCTTAATGCCAATATTATAATAATAATAATAATTAATTATTATTTTATTACTATCACTATTACTATTAATATTACTGCTATGGTTTATTATTGAATACTAATTTTAGGAATACTATAATACAAATATAATTATGGTTCCAGATCGTAGTGGCAGGCTGTTAGCTTTACGTTTGATGCTTAATAAATTAAATCCAGTAAACTTTGATGTACTGAAGTTCATATTTCAACATTTTGTCAAGTAAGATTTTTTCCAAAATTATTTTGCATGTTTGATGTATTTCTTCTTTGTACAGGTTTATTTATGATTATTAATTTATGCGATTATACAGAGTGGCAGAAAATTGCAAGTTAAATAGTATGGACAGCAAAAATTTGGCAATCTGTTGGTGGCCCACATTATTACCAATAGAATTTAATGATCTTGGTAGATTTGAAGCTATGAGGCCATATTTAGAAGACGTTGTCCAGACAATGATCGATCAATATCCTTTTCTTTTTTGTGGAGAAGAGGCTATCGTAATGGTGTAGTGAAAGATGTTATTGCAGGAATTTTTGGTTGTGTAAACAAAACCGAATCTATTTAAAAATTAATGTTATAGTTCTCCTTAACACACAGAGTTTTTTTACTTCTGAAAGAACTTGATGCATGCTAACATGTTATCAATCACAGTTACAAGGAATGATTGGTTTAATTATAGTTTATAATATTTGTTTGTATGTAATACACATACATAATACGATTAGTTAAGTAATGCGACATAAAAGACCGAATTTATTTAAATCTTGATTTATATTGTTTATAATATATGACCGAACGGAATGATCGAATGATGATCCTAGGACGGCTGTTTATACATCGGTTAATAATGCAAGTAACTATGTCAATCCAAGTGTCATAACAGTATACATGTATCATGTTGGATGTATCCAGAACGATGTATTTATTACTACGTATTAGATATAAGACTTGGTATTTAATAATATCAAATAATTGTAATGTCAAAATTGATGTTGCTTTTTCATGTAGTTTAAGTATCATATTGAATTATTTTACTAATTTCATAGAAAAAAAGGAACTGATATTTGTCGAAAAGGAAGTGAAGGACGCACTTTTATTAGACAAAGTAATTATATCATTTTTAAGTACATTATTTATTATGATATGACTTTTTTGGTCAGTAATATAGTACCATGTTCAAAATTTTCATATAATATTCTTTCGATTGTATTATGAAATTAATTTTACTTTGCTTGAACAAAAATTACTCTCCAAATGGTATTTCAAATCACATAAATTTGATTTCAAGTAACGTTCAATAAGCTATATGGTGATATAATCAATATATCTATTCCGTCTAATTGAAAACGAAATATTACATGAGATTACGGAATTTATAAGTAAGCAGTAATAATGTCATACGAAAAGTGTTAAATTGATAACGGTATACTTATACGAGGCAGACTTTGAAAATTTAAAAACTAGCAGATCTACTCAGCAATATTCTTTAAATAGATTTAAAGTTATTTAGGTAACTATCCGATTTTTTTACAAACAGAAGTGTTTTATATAGAAATATACTAATGTAAGATATTAACTTACGAACAACCCAAGAAGAACTATAGAGAAATACTTTTAAAACGAAAGATAGGTTGAATAATGGACTTAATTTTGTTTATTACTAATTATGATTTGTGCCAGTGATACTAATGAAATGTATTAATCTTTTTAATATGTACTTACGTATTTGACAAAGTGTTGATCAATAAGTATCAACATATTATTAATGGAACACAGAGAGTAATTATTAATTGATTCACTGATTCTGATAATTTGGTAATATTAATTCAAGATTTATAGAAATTATTTCTTTCGTTTATAATTTTATTTTTTGTTGCTACAACTGTGCCATAAATAAATCCGTATGTTAGGGGATTTTAATAATCATACCCTTTTGGCAAGCCATATTTCAAAGTTTTACATCGTTTAAGTATATATGAAAGCGAATGAAAATAATGGAATACTGTTAACGTTAAGGTTTGAGCTCATTGAATGCCAACATCAGCATACTTTTTCTAATTCGAAATATATATATAAAAACAAAGTTTTACATAAAAAGCGTCGATGGTGGTTTATTGTTAATTTTCAACTCGTAGATGTGAATTTTTAGCACGGCCGTGATATTATAAAAGACACGTCAAGTTTTTTTTGCAAGAGACAAAATCGCGACAAACGGCCGCATGCTTCAAATACACACGCCTCTCGAGCGCATCGTTGCATTTATAAAAGAACATTTTTAATGATAATTCTATAAATGTGTGTGCGTGTGTGTCTCGCAAGCACACCTAATGAGCAGCGAATCGTACATTCCCATTTAGTAGTAATCAAATTTTATACATTCGTATGTATGTAATTATATAATGTTGTGATAGTAAGCAAGGTGTAGTTGATACGCACGAGATCAAAAAAAGCATGGTTACAGATTCACAATGGTCATATTGCATATCGCAAGTAATAAGATAAATATTAAAAAGTAATCATCCATCTTAGAAATCATGAACATTTTAAAGATATTTGATGAATACTCCTTTATACTCATCAAAGTCAGTACTCTGTACGTGTGTCCATCATCATCTTGTTTTGTGACTGAAGCAAACTCACTTTTCTACGATAATGTCCGTTTAGGATTCTGCTTTAATAATTCTCTTGCAACTGGACATTTAATCACGACGCGTTTCAGACGGTGGGATGTAGCCCTATTAAAAGTAAAGTATTAAAAGTAAATAATATTATCAAACTGTCGTTGTCTGTAATATAACATGGAAACGAACGAATAGTGATCGATTTGTTTTACTTTATTATTATTTTTTTAAATTTATTACGTGGACTGATAATGATGTGCGAATATATTATAATTGTACAGTTGCGCCGAACGTCGAAACTTAAATTAAAAAAAACAGCGGTTGAGTCCACTTTTCCCCTTGGATTTCGATCTTTTAACGATCTGTTTTTCTTATTCTTTGACTTCTCTTCTTTCTTCTAATCACAAATAGACAAAGTAATTATTATTATTTTCTTGTGCGAATTATTGTTTGTGCACGCAAAGCGGTTTTCTTTAATCTACAATTTATCGATGATTACGTTTTACGATGTCCTTATGTCGGCCTAAAACGTATACTTTAATTGCTTTTTTGCAAACGGTCTGATTTAATATTAAAGTAGATTGCGATTAAATATACAGGATATATCCTGATATCAACGAGTATCATACAAATCGCAGTTGAATTCAATCGCCGATTTAAAATTGTCGCACTGTTTCAACAAGTCTCTAAATTTGGATGAGTACGTTTTTCTTCTTTCAAGAAAACTTGTGTGTTTATAAATGTCATCGTTATAATAAATTATAACGATTTTTGTAAATAATCCATATACATACTATATAAATATAATATTATACATAACGTGTAAATTATATATATGGACGCAACCCTGTCCTCGTTGTATCAATAACTATATTATTATTATATATGAACGATGGGAACCTTTGCCGATTAAAAGTTTCCTAAACTATATGTTCCGCTTTGTCTACCCTGTGTGGGATCATTGATATTATTTCAGCAATCCTTTGCTAAATAGTTCCATCCAGAATAAAAGAAAAAAAAAAGAAAAGAAAAAGTAACGCGAAAAATGATAACTTATTTAAATAAATTACTTTTTCATGCGCAGGCTTCGAGTTGCTGTTGGTTGTACCGTCAATTTAACTCTCGCAGGGATTCGCATGGGCGTCAAGGAAAATCATTTTGCAATTTGGGTTTTAATGTCAGGAGATATATATATATCCTACATAAAAGAAAGATAGAGAAAGGAAAGAAAAGAGGAAAAAGAATAACACGCGTAAAGTGAGACGAAAAACATGTTACGATTCTCGGCCTCATTTATAAAGACATACATTCGAAATCGGTAAGCGATCGCATGGATCGTCTATTTGGTTAACATACAAAAAAATCTAAGCGTATTATACATAGCGTTAGTAGACGTATTGGTATAGGATTTCTAATTTGCGCGAAGTTATGAAATTTTATACTGACGACGCTACTGAAAACTACGATATGTCTTAAATATAATGTTTAGCGAACGGATCAAAAGACGCAATCACTTTTTAAAGTCGTATTATATAAGTTAACAAGAAACAAAGAATGGAAAACTGTGTAATTAGTGTGCTTGCGAATGAATTATTTGAGGTATATAATGAGAAGGGAGGAGAAATATGGATGTAAGTAAATGTATGAAAAAAAAAGGAAAGAAAAAAGGGTTACGTGGTTTTAGGCGTTTTATTTTAGAGTTTATATTAACGCTTAAAAGTTAATATAATTATTTCACCATATATACTTTATTTCGTTTCGTCTGCTTCGAAATATCTTTGTTTTATGAAATGAATAATTCGTCAAATTACTCAAGTAACATTTACATAGAAATATTTGCCTAAATTTACATTCCATATTATTTTATTTTCTGATGACACTTTTTCGATCTTTATTAAACAAATACAAAAAATACAGCGATACTAACGAATACTTCGATAATTTATAATAAAATAACGATCGCAATCGTTTCGCATGCAGACCATTAAAAAATTGATCGAAGATTCTAATGAAAAGAATTTTACCAGAATATTAACGTCATTTCAAGAAGTTATATGTATATGTATATGCATATACATCAAACATGTTAAATATTGTAACAACCGAGTCTTTTCTTTCCTTAATTTTTATTTTTCTAGATTTATTTCATTAGTGTAAACATTATCATTCAATGATTGTGGATTATACATTCCATAAAAACAGAGAAAACAGGTGAATCAGTTGAAATCCTTATTACGATATAAGAAACGATATTTCTCGATTCTGTGCCACGATGGTATGCGAAGATATACATATATCATATATATATATATATATAATAAAGGACGCGTTGTAACGAAAATCGATTGATGAAAGATGCAGCGACCGGATGAATGGGCATGAATAAGCAGTCGTATCCGTTTGAATAATCAATTTACTCGAAGGTACACAAACTATGAAAAACTATACAAACTATATAGTCTTGTAAGATCGCGAACGAACAATGTATCTGGATGTGGCATGTAATTTAGTAATCCACGAGTATTCGCAATCGATAATTGTAATGACGCTTTTTAATGTGTATATAATTGTTGCTTATGCTATAACGGTTGTCATTCATAATCGGCGGTTGACACGAATTATTGACGCTATTTACAAGATGAGAAATAAAAGGGAAGATGGGAAGTTAAGAGGAAAAAATCTGTGAGAGAAGAGAGGTCTGGTTTTAGAAAGAAATAGGAAAGAACAGGAAGAAATAAAGTTTTTCGACATGCTTTCATCTATCAGTCGTACTGATCTTTCGCGTATTGACTTTATGAATGCAAAAAATTTTGGAAGAAAGAAAAAAAAAAGATAGTGAGGGCGGCGGGACGATGCGTTGTCGTTTTCAACGCTCGTACATATAATCAATGTACAAAATAATTACGATATAAAGTATCGAGCTTTACGATAGATTTGTTATGTGATTACATGTGGCGTTTTTTAATGGAATAGAATAGGTCAAAGCAAAGTATGAATTATGTTATATCATTTGTTACCATTAAAGGACCATCAGTTTTCTTTTTTATTACGAATGGTAAGATGACCAATCGATCTTAAAAAAGACGGTAAAAGCTTCGGGGGAAGAAGTTATTTCGTATAGATGGTTATTAATAAAGTTTACCGTCCCTTTTTCTTTCGATAATCGGCCTATTTTTCCTCCGCTGTACTACCGTCGTAGCAATATCGTTTTGGTTTTGAATCCTTGCTTTTACTTTTATAGATTGGAACAGGCGAAAACATTTTAATATAAGTTTCGCGTTAAATAACATTTGTGAGAATCTTTCGTAGAGCTCGACGAGTATTTAATATGATGTATGATCGACGCGTCGTGTCATATCCGCGTAAACGTGAGGAGAATGAAAGAATCGAATGCATTACAACATTTGCGAAAATTTAAGAAGAAGATGAGAAGTAAGCTGAGAATACCACAAAAAGTATCGATGTCCAAAAAGTATTTAAAAAAATAAAAATCGTCTTTATGTACAATTTGAACAGTAAATCTAGTTATTTCTTCGCCTTCACTTTTTGTTTTACAACACGAGACGAGAGGTTGTATTAGATGCAACCTATTTTATTCCTCTAATCCGATTTTTCGTTAATTTTTACTCGCATATAAATTTATTTCCATGAAAGATAAAAATTACGAAATTAAAAGTTTACATCGCTATGACTTTTTTCGCGTTTTCCATCTTGTTCATATATGTTACGGTCAATATATTATTGCTGGCATTGTATAGAATGTCTAGAAGGTTTTGGTTAATCTATAACAAATGCTTCATTTGGCTGTTTTTAAAACACGGTTGGGGAGGAGGGGGCTGGGGATGGAAACGATCTTTAACTCGAATAAATGAAACAAATTATGCAAATTTAAAAATTTGTACATAATATCCTTAACAAGTTTCGGTTAATCTTTAAAATGTGTTTTAGTGGGGTGTATTTAGAGCATGGAGGGGTGGGGGGGGGGGGGGGGGGGGGAAACGATCTTAGGAGGAGGAATAGTTAAACTCTTAAGAGAAGCTAAGCACCACGCTGATCTTTATGGTAACAGAATAACAAAATATATTTTTAATTATTAATAATTGAATTCGTGTTTTTTTCTATTGGGTATTCTATAGAATGCCCCTGGTAATATATACATTAATCGTAACATATATATACATTGAATACTTATAATCCAATCTTTAGTAACGTACAAGATTATGCGAATTGTGCAAAAACTAATTAAAGTTTTAATTCGTTGATAATCGATTTCGCTTGCAATATTGCGAAAAGATTATCAAGAAAATCCAACGGGTTTAAAATACCTGTAAATCAAAATCGCATGACAGCCGTTTGCGTTGTATTATATTTGGTCTGACTAAAGCGGTCATTATCTACTTCCATTTTTCCTTCACAGTGTCGGCCGTATAGAAAAGTAATTTTCTATTGCCAGCAGCGGACCAGACATATTTTCTTGTATGCAATGTTAATTTCATTCATCTCTTATAGTTTTGTTTTAAATTAATTAAATAAAAATACTAAAACAATAAGTTTGATCTATTTGTTGCATTTTTTTAAAAAGTGTTGAAAGTGACTTGGCAGACGAATTGTCGAGTATATTATAAGCTTCTTTTCAATTCTCTCTTTAATTAAAGTTTGAGTTACCTAAATATATCTTTTTCTCTATCACGAGTTATTAAATAATTTCTAATGTGTGTGTGTGTGTGTGTGTGTGTGTGTGTGTGTGTGTTTGTGTGTGTGGTTCTTAATTATAGTATATACTTACAATTAGAAGCATCTTTTCATATGTAACCGCGAAATTTTTGTCGGAAAAAATTTCGGTGTAATGAAAAATTTCTGTCGCCATTTCCACAATTTACGTCATTTATGTTTTCCTCGTAATTT
This sequence comes from Mischocyttarus mexicanus, assembly GCA_023678845.1. NCBI lineage: Eukaryota > Metazoa > Arthropoda > Insecta > Hymenoptera > Vespidae > Mischocyttarus > Mischocyttarus mexicanus. Next base: position 3,300,646 of record JACGTP010000002.1, on the reverse strand, counting down.
TTTATCTTTAAAGATTGGCGCAAAATTAAGGACATATAATTTTTAACCGGAATAAGATCAAACTGACGCACATACGTTAGCCATGCGAAGGAGCTGGTAATTGGATATTTCAAACGTAATTAAAAAATCAAGTCTCTTTCTTTCTGTAGAAATTTCTTAACAGAAACTATAATTGTTAATTTAGAAACTTGCCCTAGCAATCATTAATAAAAAAAATAAGAGTATTTTTTAAATCTCGAAGTCTACTTAACAATACATTCAAAAGGATATATAAATCAATATCAATATAACGGCAGTATATATATAACACTTATGTTTTCCTTCTTTTTTTTTTAATTTTTGCTTTTATCAAGAGCCCATAGTCATACGTACACGTTTTCGTTTAGAAAGAGGCAAGACGGACGGAAAAGTGGTTGTAACTTGTAATATTTTGCAACGGTGCTCTTAAGGGGACGTTACCAACGTTGTTACGGGAGTCTACACTCACATTTTGAGGCTGTACTCTTTCGCACGTTCATTAGTGGCGCAAATTTACCTGGCGGCGAAGCACAGTGCTCTTCTCGTTGATTTCAGTCATCCAATCTGGATATACTGACGTCACCTCTTTTTTCCTGTCTTTCGTCACTTGCTTTTCTTAGTGACATCGTTACGTGAAGGAAGAGAGAGAGAGAAAGAGGGAGAGAAAGAGAAAGAGAAAGAGAAAGAGAAAGAAAGAAAAAAAGAGGGGAGAGAGAGAGAGACTTTTTCTGTTCAGTAGAGATAGTTGATGAGTAAAATATAAAGGAGCGTTGTATTACGAAAATTTCATTCCAAGTTGATTCGTCGATCGGGCTAGCGCGTATGTAAACGGCTATAGAATCTCATTACTCTTCGTTGGAATCGTTTTCCCACTAATGAATGAAGTTAAGGAATAATTGGCCTGTCTGACGCAGAATGTCATCGAGTTGGAAAGAAGCGCGCTCGGTCAAACGCGGGCATCTGAGATAGAATGAGGGGAATAAAGGAAAAATGGGTGTTTAAGAAAGAAGATATCGAATTTTGCGCTTGAGATGGATCCTCGAAAAGGAAGAGGAAAGAGAGAAAAAAGAAAGAAGGGGTTGAGAAGGAGGGAAGGTGTTGTTAAGATCGGCGAAAGCGAGGGAGCCACCAACGAAAGCTATGAGAGAAAGAGAAATAGGGTGAAAAGAGGGCTGGTTAGAGGGCTGGTTAGAGGGTAGTGTGACGTCATAGTTAAGAGGTTGCCCGGGCAACGAGAGTCGTTCGGCGCTTTTGGAAGCCGTGACGCGTCGCCACCGGCGGCATACCGTAAAAATCAATTTAGACGCTGGCAAGGATAGCGAGCTAGCTAGCTAGCTAAATAGCTGGATAGTTGGCTAACTAGCTAGATAGCTAGCTAACTAGCTAGATAGCCAGCTACAAAGCGTTTGAGCAAGTAAACGAGCAAGTAAACGAGCAAGTAAGCGAGCAAGGATCGACCGAGGTAACGGTGATCGGCTCTTATTGTAAACTAGATCCTCGTCACTCGAAAAAAGTCAAGCCGAGTCGAGTTTTGACGAGGTGAGGCAAAGCAAAAAGGGCCTAGGCGAGAAGCGTGCACTCGTCTAGGCGTCGAGCTTTACGCGGCTTTATCACTTCTCTTTTTATCTCTTTCTCTTTCTTTCCCTCTCTTACTCTTTCTCATTCTACCTCTTTTTCCTTCCACCTTCAGCCACCATCATTGCTATCGTCAGCGTCAACTACCACTGTGCCGCGCCACCGGCAGCAGCGGTAGCAGCGCAAGCACCGAAACTTCGCCGAGTTCGGAAACGTTCCGGCAGTCGCGAGTGGTCAACTCGTTCGAGCGGGTTACACAGAGGGAGAGAGGGAGAGAGAGAGAGAGAAAGAGAAAGAGAGAGAGAGAGAGCGAGAGAGAGCGAGTGAGAGGGAAAGAGCGAAAGAGGTAAAGAGAAAGACTGAAAGAGAAAGAGAAGGAGAAGGAGAGACTCGTGCTTGCGATCGTGCCGCGCATTAAAGCACGCATTTTCGAGTGCGTAAGCTCGAACGCGCAACGGCGAGGATTAGAACGCAAGAACGAACAAGAAGAAGGACCAAGACGATTACAAGACGAGGACGAGACGTGACGAAACGAGACAAGACTAGACAAAATGAAAATGTGCCGGTGACGCGGACGACAAATTCTTTTTTCGAAAGACCGTACAGACGACGCGACGACAAGCGTATGGACGAGGAGAGGACGAAGAGGAGGATCTTTTTCACGATGCTTTCGGGCATGCGGAGCTTTCAGCTCTGACATGCGTCGGGAGAGGACTCAAGCTCGTCGACACTCTTGCCGCAGCCGCCGTCGCCGCCGCTGCTGCTGCTGCTGCTGCTATTGCTGCTGCTGTTACCGCCGTCGCTGCTGCTGCTACTGTTGTTGCTGCTATTGCTGCTATTATTCTCCTTCTTCTACTACTACTACGTGTGCCGTCAAGGTTTCCATCTACGAGGGCTTTCTTCAAAAGCAACGACTACAAGGAGACGACGATATATCGTCGAGTGAGAAACCTCCTGGAGATTCGCTCAATCGGAAACTCACGCGAGTGCTCGAAGACGATTTTTTAGGAGTTGCCCGATAGATCCAAACGCGACGTCGACAGAGAGAATTGCTTCTTATACTACTTTAACTTCTATATTTCCTATTATTTTTTCTCCGCGGTAATCAGCAACGTCTTTCGATATGTTTATTCGGTACACCGATAATTACAGTTAACTTACATTCGTGAATAAGTTTCGATTAAAGAGAGAGATAAATATTACGCGCAAACCGGTTTGAGTACATTACGATTGGAAGAGATTGGAACAAATCTCTTAAAAAGATAAAGATAAAGATAAAGATAAAGATAGAGATAGAAAGAGAGAGAGAGAGAGAGAGAGAAATAAAAAGAAAGAAGGGCTTTCGTAATTTAAACACACGCGTTTGGATCCTTTGATAATCTTTTTTCATCGAATTACCCGACGCCGTCCTTTATCGTCGTTCTTCATATTTTTTATCCGTCGAGTCACGCCGAATTAAATATCGGTTGAAGAAATTAGTTTCAAAGGATGCATAATATATAGAGATTTGTTCCCATTATCTGTGATGATCCCAAGAGTGTCTCTTTTTTTCGGCTGATCGCCAAGATCAGCCTTACCGGCTTTCCACACGCGGTAAATACGCTACGTATATATTGAACGACATTACATATCGTACAAATCTTGTGCGATTTTCAAGCGAGGTGAGGAACGATATTATCACGACTGATATCCCGATTAATCTTGAAGAAATATATAATAAATGTTATCTAAGAAAGATCTCTTCGTCTCCTGATGGAAGATTAATGTGAAACTTTAAGAATCAAAAGACCATTTGTTCGAATATGATGTCCGTTTTCGTTACTACTTTTACGTGAAAATAGAAAGGTGAAGAAGAGAAAAGTAGAAAATGGATTGCAGCTTGCAAGCTCACTAATCGAGAATGTAGTCGAGAAAAGAAGTGTAGTAATTTACCAATCGAGGAAAGGACTCGTTTCGAGAATGTTGGAAGACGAGTTCTTCCAGCGTTTTCGAGAGTTTAGTTGGTCGATTCTGTTTAGTTCAAGGAGGAATCTTCGTTAAGGTCGGTATTAATGCCTGAATGGTGTGACGATCGAAGAAGAAGAAGAAGAAGAAGAAGGAGATAAAAAGAAAGAAAGCAGGGGAGGAATGCAGTGGTACGATGTGGAGTTTCGAGGTCGATTTCGAGTATAATAGGATAGGGAATCGTGATATCGTCGTGGACGGCGTCGATTTTGACGTTGTTCTCGTCGTGGACGGCGGACCCTTGCCGTTGGGAAGAGAGCATTGGCAGCTTTCGGACGCTTCCATCGTCGTCGATGACCTTGACGAACGAGGAACGCCGAACGAGAAGCAGCCTCGAACATACGATGTGTGTGAACTTCGTTAAAAATTCTAGAAGGGATTTTTTAAAAAAAAGCAACGATCTTGGCGAGATCGAGAAATAGTGGTCGCAGGTGGTAGGTGATAAGGGGAGAAAAAGGGAAAAAGAGAAAGAGAGAAAAATAGAGAAAGTGAGAGCTAGTAAAAGAGAAAAGGAAGATTCCACCATCGAGCATGGCCTCGGTGGCAGCGTGGCTGCCATTCGCCCGTGCGGCGGCGATCGGTTGGGTGCCGATCGCCACTCACCCACTGCCACCACCGCCGATACCAAAAGATCATCGTAAAGCAGACGACGAAAAGCTCCTTATCAATGTAAGCGGCCGTAGATTCGAGACCTGGAGAAATACCCTCGAAAAGTATCCTGACACTTTGCTCGGTTCGAATGAGCGCGAGTTCTTTTACGACGAGGACAGCAAAGAATATTTTTTCGATCGCGATCCGGACATTTTTCGTCACATTTTAAATTATTACAGAACCGGTAAGCTCCATTATCCGAAGCACGAATGTCTTACGAGCTACGACGAGGAACTCGCATTTTTCGGTATTCTTCCGGATGTGATAGGCGACTGCTGTTACGAGGATTATCGCGATCGCAAACGCGAAAATGCGGAACGTCTGATGGACGACAAATTAAGCGAAAATGGCGATCAAAATCTTCAACAGTTGCTCGACATAAGACAAAAGATGTGGCGGGCTTTTCAAAATCCGCACATTTCAACCGCGGCGTTAGTTTTCTATTACGTTACTGGTTTCTTCATTGCCGTTAGCGTGTTGGCGAACGTCGTTGAAACCGTACCATGCGGCAATAGACCGGGTCGCGCGGGTACACTTTCGTGCGGTGAACGATACAAGATCGTATTCTTTTGTCTCGATACAGCTTGCGTCATGATTTTCACCGCCGAATATTTGCTCAGGCTTTTCGCCGCCCCAAGTCGTTGTAAATTCGCGCGATCGGTGATGTCGATCATCGACGTAGTCGCCATACTGCCCTATTACATCGGTCTTGGTATAACCGACAACGACGACGTTTCCGGCGCCTTCGTAACTTTACGCGTATTTCGCGTATTTAGAATCTTCAAGTTCTCCAGGCACTCCCAGGGACTCAGGATTCTTGGTTACACCCTCAAATCCTGCGCATCCGAGCTTGGTTTCTTAGTATTTTCCCTCGCCATGGCCATCATCATTTTTGCCACCGTCATGTTCTACGCAGAGAAGAACGTCGAAGGTACCAATTTCACCTCGATACCTGCTGCCTTCTGGTACACCATTGTTACGATGACTACGCTGGGGTAAGTTTTTGATATTTTTTCTTTTCTTTCTTTTACACCTTTTTTTTACTACTAAACTTTCATATTTTATACATATCGCGTCTTTCTCTCTCTTTCGTCTATTATTTTCTCCTTTTTTTTATGTCATTTTTAATGACATACGATTCTCATTTTTTGTATTAAATATCGCGGTCACGATATTAGTCCAGTAATAGAGTTATCTTTAAATATAAGGAATTTACAGTTATGAAAAAGTAATTAAAATTGTGATATTTGTAAAAAAAATTATTAATTCAAAATTGATCGAGTATAAGTTTTTAAATTCGATTGAAGGTGTCTAAGTGGATAGATCAATAGATTCTTTTTCATTTCGGAAAATACGAATTCCCTCGCAAATATATATTCGAGCGTATACGTTTCATGGAAGGGAACGTACTGAACTCTAAAGTAATTGGCTCTGTGCAAAGCGCCTGAAGGTACAGCAAGCAGAGGTCTCCGAAATAATTTTAACGTAGCTCATTGTCGACCCTTTTATCCGGAATGGCTTTTGCATTTTGTTAAATTCTGCCGGATAAAGTATCATTTCTAAAAGCTGTAAAGTGATTCTTTTTTTCTAATTATCACGGTCAATCTACGCGTATTATTTTTCTTTTTTATTTGTATCTTTTTTATTTTTTAATTACTATAAATATCTCTTTATTTTCGACCAAAGTCGTATCTCTTAACTGACATTCTAGAAGAAAAAAAAACTGAGAATTACTTTCTACTTTTTCCCCAAGTAATAGTTTACTACCCGTTTTTTTCTTTATAAGGTAAAGGGTAGATAAATGTAGAGAGGGAAGAAAATTAGTTTACTTAGAATGGAAAAGCCATTTCTTTCTCCTTTCTCATTTGTTTTCTCGAAGTAAATTTCAAGTACTTGGTCATCATTTTGAAAGAAGAAAGAAAAAAAAGAAAGTGAAGCAACGCCGTTAATTCCTTCAGATGTGTACTCTTTCGATTTGAAGAGTTCTTCTAATCTTTATTGACGAGTTGATAAAATCTCTCTAGGAAAGCTGATTGTTTGAGCGCAAGTCTAGCCCTTGATCGGCTTATTTTAAAGCTGCAACAAATATACAGATGACAAATTTAGCCACGGATTTCCGTTTATCAATGATTTAATATAATGATACTATCTTTTATTTCAGAAAAAAATTGTAAGACAGTGAAAAAACAAATAAGATATATTTTATTATATTTTACACGGCTTTAACTTTAAATAATCTCTTATATTACAGGGAACGTATATATATTTTCTTTACGCAATTTTTTAAGAAACGTATCTAACGTGTAAAAAAAGAATTTGGTAGACTTCTTTCGTTGTCTGTTTCATTAATAGCGGAAGTATGAATTTATTTAACATACATATATACGCTGATGTATATATACATGTATAAACACACATGCCTGCAATTCGTGTCGTGAAAATCTATGTCAATGGCGTTTTGTTTCGTTTTCGCATGGACAGCTGACAATCAGACGCAACTTGAGTCACGTTGACGAAGGCTTGCACCAACGCATTTAGAAATAGAATTCTCGATGGTCTATTAGTCTATCGGTAGGTAGCATTGTTCTGCCTCTCATACTAAGATACGATTTATTTGTTCTAATCTCGTCGTAAAGATGATGATTGAAATATTGTTTTTCTTTGATATTTACCGATTATTTTTTTCGTCTTTTTATTTTCGAGTGTTTATTCGTTAAAAAGTTTGAACATTAATAACATATCAAATAACAAATGTCTATGAACATGAAATTTTGTCTTGAGTAAATTATCAAAAAATGAAATGGTACTTTGATTTAAGAATAACTTTGTAACAATAAAGTACTTATATGTATATTTATTACACGAGATTTGGATTTTCATTACCGAGACATAAAACAATTGTTTTCCCAATTTGTATTCCTTCACTCGTAACAAAGTTTGATGTTAACTTATGGCATAAAAGATTGACCGATCAGTTTATATTTGACAAATGATACAGGTAGCACCATTTTTCGCGTGTTGGAGTATTACTTAGCTATCTTCTAGCTTGCGTGTCCAGCGGTGGCCAGGTTACTTCCTTCAAATTTTAACGAGGGTTATCAACAGGTGCCTCAGATCTTTACTAGCGCTATTCTATGGTCATGTGGTAGAAAAAAAAACTATTACTTGCTCAATATCATCCGTTTTGTTCAATTTAGTTTTTTTTCTCAACTTATTAACAAAACAATACTATGATCTTGCTATAAAAATTGTCGAAACTAATTTATCGATTTATTCTCATGAATTTGTTTACTAAACATAAACGTAACGGTAATGGCCGAGTCTTGATTGCAATTGAATTTGTTGGTCAAACGATCTACCTCGTATATGCTATATCTATATACGTACAGATAAAAAAATATTGAAGGATAATTGATTATACACCGAGCGGAAATGCATGCACGAAAGATTACTCAGATTCATATAGGTCGTAACAGGAATAATCCACCAGGCGAATACATTGTCTCGTCTATGTACTATGCATAATTTATCTGTAAATTCACTGTTGTACTTACTTCATCAAATCGACTGGAATTTCGCTTTTGCATATATCCATGCTCGTATACGATTTTGCTTACAATACCGAATATTCACCAATCTTCACATGCATACATACATATATCTATATCTTCTTATATAAGTAAATATATATGTCGTTTTTTGTAAGTACTAGTTTACTATTTTCTTTTTATCTAGATAAGGTATTAAAGATGTTATAATTTATACATTTTAGTATCTAAATCCTATTTTAATTTATAATTTTAATGAATTCTTTTGTAACGATTATAATAATCTTTTTAAAAGTTTTTAAAGAGATAATTAATTAAATTTAACTATCATATATAAATATAAATTCAGATAGAGAGAGAGAGAGAGAGAGAGATGATTTCTTTATTGAATAAAGGATAACAAAAGATGATACAATAATTTTACTACCGTGATCCCATTTTATTTGTAGTATTAACATAAAAGAGACTTCTCCTATTGATGAATAACAAGCGAATCCATGAATGCAGCTTTGTTTTATTCGTAAGTTTAAAAAACTTCCGTAGCGTGGTTACTCATTCATTGATTTTTAATGCACCATATTTTGTAGAATTGTGCGGATGAATATACATATATGCGATACGTCGTTGCATTGCGGTCATCCGGTTAAAGCTGTACAGAGACATGAGCTTTTTACCGCTATTTTCTCTCGATAATCTCTCCTAGGGGAATTATTGTGCTCTCGTTGCCCCGCAGGGGTAGATAGATAGATAGATATGTTCATGTATTTCTGTATAGTAGAGATAGAGAGGCAGATAGAAGTAGATACGCTATTATAGATAGAAATATTTTTTATTTTTTCCTTTTTTTTTGTTTTCATATATTTTTCTTGCACATTGCCAATACCCATAAGAACGAACAATGTAAAAGCTACCCTGACTATATCGGAGAAATACGATGCATATACTTTGTTACATTCGTAAGCTATTCTATGTGCCTATCTGAGTTTGTACAAAAAATAAAAAATAGAAATAAAAACAATGATAAATGGAAACGGCTGTATTTTTTAGCATGAATTATAAACGAACTTTCGTTCATATGAAAGAATCGGTTTTTTTTTATTCCATTAAAAATGAAAAAATCATCTTTCAAATTTGAGAAATATTTTCGATCGAACGTTGAATTAATCTAATGGCCTAACGAGCTTCCATTATATTTTTTTTCGTTAAAAGAACGGCTCGAGAGGATTTAACGAGTTTCGACTTTGATAAGCTCAGCTTATCGTTAATTTTGATTGTTCCAGAGAAGCATAAATTTTCTAACTTGACGCTACGTTAAATTGTTTAAATCCTTCTTTCTTTCTCTTTCTCTTTCTCTTTCTCTTTCTCCTTTATCTTTATATATCTATATCTATATTTTGTACTGAGCGTTTCGAAATTCAATATACAAACTATAAATAAAATATTAATGTTTTTCTTTACAAATTGATGATTTTTACTAATATCTTAGAGGATTTAATAGTAGTGTAACGGAATAATAAAGTTTTTTTCAGCTTTATGTTGTTTACTTAACTATCCAGAAGAGTTTCTGTATCGAGTTTTGAAATATTCTACGTATATATATTTATTTCGGAGAGTACTCTATTTGCTTGGAAATTTATAGATAACGATGGAGCAAAAATTTAATTTAATATCATGATACTATGTAATACAAAGACATGTGTGCATATAAATTCACGTGCGCATACACACACACACACACGTACACGATTAAGCTTTAGAGATGTATCTAACCTCACCAAGAATCGATTTTAACTTTCGTTTCTTCCCGTATACCCCATGAAGGTTCTGTAGTAGAAAAAAGAGAAGTGATAGAAAAATAGAGAGAAGGTGAAAGATAAGATGGTGAGAAAAAGGGATGACACGAAGGGTTACACCAACTGGGAAATTCCCAAGGTCTGACCAGCGATTGGGTATCGCGAAAAACGGATTTTCACTGAAATTTCGAACCTCGAATCAAATTTTTCTTATCTTGGCGAAGTAAAACGAATGAGAAGAGAGAGATGGAGATACCCGAAAGGGGGATTGAATAAAAAATAGAGAAAAGTAAAGAAGAAATCGGGAAGTGGGGCAAGGAATTTGTGAGATCTATCTACGGAGGACTTTGAGAAGAAAACTTTCTTATTCACCGTTACGATTATTTACTCATCGTTTTATCTATAATTTTTAATACTTTTTGTATCAGAGGCCGATCGATCCGATTTAAACTGAACGAACCGATTTGAAAAGAAAGCGTTCATGCATATGTGAGAATACATGTAAAATAAATTATTTAATAAAATATTAGTGAGAAAAGGGTAAGCCACAATCGATTTCGCTAGCTGTAACTATTCTTTAGTGGACGACTCTTGGTCGTGCCAGATATTAGATGTTTTTTGGCGAATGTGAATACGAAACCCATACCAACATACCAATAAGATATCATCCAAACCAGTAGACTAGTGGTATACCTCCACATACCAGTAGAATGCTTTGGTATACCTTGGTACGTGTGGCAGCATACCGTTCTAATACCAGTTGTATGCGTGTCTCTCGTACATTGTACTCTAGCATGTTTTGTAGCAACGTTTCATAGGCTTGCCAAAAAATACTTGTTGTACCATTTGTATCTTGGGACAGACTTGTATGCATTATAGGCTCCGTATATAAAGACATTCTCCTACCCCGTCTTCTGAAATAATAAATTCTTATATGTACCCACTATACTCACACGATCTTAAAATTGTGCGTGTGTATGTTATCATCCTGTCTCCTTTATGAATACATAATTTACGAGAGTTGTTAAAACATAAACGCAATAACGAAGATTTTATTTGAAAAAGATTAATTATTTGAGAGTATGAAATTCTTCTTTGAATAATATTTAAAATATCAAATTCTCTAGCAAAGGAACGCCGCGTTAGTTATTTCCACGGGTTCAACGGAGTGTTAACTTGAAGCTGGAATAACTGGAATATCTTAGGGATAAAATAATATGTTTACATTTGAAAGAACGTGCGTCCCGTTGCTTTGTGTTTCGTATATTAAATAAGATATTGTAAAAATCAAGGTATTCCATTCTACCACGTGTTTTCTCACATTCTATCTCTATTACTTGCAAAGGTTTTAACAGCACGTACTTACGTCGTTTTCACCACAGGTAGTTAAATCGAAGTTCCATGGCTTTGTAGGGGTTAAAAATGGTGAAGGTTATGAAAGCGAAAAGAGAAACGGCTGGCTAGAAAATAACCTGGTAATTTTCCAGTTATCTACGACCATAATCGTGCAATTTTAATGCTCATGGGAAAGCGAGCAACGGTCAGTGTTACGTTTGTCCGTGAATTGGGTAGATTTCGCTTAACGACTTGATTTTTATCCCGAAAAATCGGCTATTAAAGTTACCGACAAAATCGTAAACCTCAAATTGTTCCTGCGTCAGGAAGTTAGAAGGTATAAAAGTACTTAGTGGATATTTCACAATAAAATTGTTATATGTGTGTTATTTCATGATTTATATATATTTTATTTATAAAAGTAATCATGTAATTAAAATCTTTTTAGATTTTTCCGTCACGTGCGTTACAGTTTTGGGATTTATGAACGTCAATAGTTAATAGTACACAGACTACATTTTCTTCTTCTTTTTCTCTATTTAAACAGCAAAAACCTGACTCGAGATTTTGTGGTCGGAATTGGCCGATATCAAGGGTGGTTTTTAAAGGAAAGCACGGTTTTATGGGGAACATGGGCGAGAAAAAAAGCGCGTTGCGTGTCGGATTTAATAGTATTTTGGCGTTATGCCAATCACTGTCGAGAATACGAGGCGTGGCGGAGTGTTTGTAGATCGGCTTCGTTCTACGCTTTTTCCTTTTGTTTTATCGTTGTTCCAGGATAGGTAATTTTATTTCCTCTAAAGTTAAGTTCAAATCTTTCCTTATCTATTTAAAAACGAGAGTATGAATATATATACATACATCTTAGTTTACATTCTCATGTTACATTCGATAACTCATATCTCGTCTCGAATATCCTATTTCGTTTCGAATATCCTATCTTCTTTCATCTCTCTCTCTCTCTCTCATTTTATTCGATATCGTTACCTTTGATTTTTACATATATAAATATTTTTTTTACTTTCTAAATTTACTTACAAGGAGAATACCCCAAGTGTCCGTCAAGTTTTCCTTTGAAACTTTGCACACTTGTAGATGTTGATTAGTACTACAAGGCTATCTATATAACTCTGTCCAATGCTTAACCCTTTTCGAGATATTGGCCGACGAAATTTGAATAAATTCTTAGGACGTATATATACTTCTCCATTTCATGTATTGTCATAAGCGGCGGTAGCCGAGCGGGTAAAGGGACAGGCTCGTAATTTTTTTGTCGTAAGTTCAAGTCTTGTCGGTTTTATTATTTTTTTTTTGTATTTTTTTTTTATTTTCATTTTTTTTTATTTTTGTCAAGTATGTTTTATTCATCTTCGTTTTTTTTTTATTTTTTTAACAATATTTTTAATAAAAAAAAAAAAAATTTTTGTAAATATGTTGCATTGTTATTATGAAACGTGTCAAATTTTTTTTATTCGTGAATGTTCCAAGTAATTTGGAAAATAACAATTATTTAGTTTAGGTAAGTAGTAAAATGAATAATTAAAAATTAAATAACACATAATAAAAAATGAGTTATTTATTCATTAAATAATTAAAAATTAAATAACAAATAATAAAAAATGAGTTATTTATTCATTTTACTACTTACCCAAACTAAATAATTGTTATTTTCCACATTACTTGGAACATTCACGAATAAAAAAAAATTTGACACGTTTCATAATAACAATGCAACATATTTACAAAAACTTTTTTTTTTAATAAACATATTGTTAAAAAAATAAAAAAAAAAACGAAGATGAATAAAACATACTTGACAAAAATAAAAAAAAATAAAAATAAAAAAAAATAAAAATAAAAAAATAGAAAAAAAAAATAATAAAACCGACAAGACTTGAACTTACGACAAAAAAGTTACGAGCCTGTGCCTTTACCCGCTCGGCTACCGCCGCTTATGACAATACATGAAATGGAGAAGTATATATACGTCCTAAGAATTTATTCAAATTTCGTCGGCCAATATCTCGAAAAGGGTTAAGCATTGGACAGAGTTATATAGATAGCCTTGTAGTACTAATCAACATCTACAAGTGTGCAAAGTTTCAAAGGAAAACTCGACGGACACTTGGGGTATTCTCCTTGTTAGCCCTCATAGTAACATTGTGCCACTTTCCATTCAATGATTTGTTAGGTACGATCATTTTCGATCGCGTGTGCTTAACGATTACGCTTATGGTCATGGCTTAGAGGCCTCTCTACGTACATATATACATTTTACATCCCTTTCTATAGACAAAGTACAAGTGATACAGGATCGTATAATGGATAGGTCAATGAGAACGAAACATTGTGAGATAACGCTATTGCACGATCATTTGTTCACGCAACCTCATTAATTGACTTCTCTTTGCCGATGATTTTTTATACGTATTTATTTATTATCTGTTCTTTCCTCATTCCATTGAATTTTCTCATTATCACTTCTGTCAAAATTTGTGTGAAATAACATTTTTCCATTTTTAGAAATGAAATTTTGTATCATAATTCTTATAAAAATTAAAAGGAAAGATAGAAGAGAAATAAATTTGTTACTTGTTTGTTTAAATCTGATAAAAACAAGAAAACAGGAAACTAATTTTTACTCGGAGTCGAAAGATTTAAAGAAATAAAAGGAATTTACTAACGTAAATTTTCATCTCTTGGACTTTTCCTCTTGGATTTTCAAATTTGCGCTTTTAAATTACTTTCCCTTAAGATAATAATGTTCGAATCCTTTTGTTTCTTTCGCGTGAATCTAATTTTATTTTTAGAAGTAACATCATCGTCAGCATTTATTTCCAGCATATTTTTCAATTAAAAGATATTATGGTAATTTGATACTGTTATTAATGCTGAAATATAGTTTTTATTGTATAAATATAAAAATATTATAACGTTTAGCTTTTTCCTTTTTTTTAATTTTTTTATTTATTTGATCGTCACTTTCTTTCCTTTTATCACTTTTTACCTATTACCCTTTATCTTTACTTACAATTAGAGTATTTTTACTTCGCGATCGTTTTTGACAGTTTACCGAGATTTGTTTTAATTTTCTATTCAATTTTCAAATTTATAATGTACCTTTGATAAATAGTAATGTGACTAAAAAGACTATAACTTTATTAAAATAAGACAATAGGTATATACATCAAAGAGTTTAAATGATAAGGGTACATTGCAATAATTTTTACCCTGAATTAAAATTTAAAAATGTTTTTCTCCTAGCTTACACAATTTTAAAAGATAACAGATTTAGATTTAACTTAAGATTTAACTTAAAGTAACCTTTATAACTTGGTAAAAATACAAGATAGCAATAAACTTATTATTACGTTGTGTAGTTTTTCGGATACTACACAACTTTTGTTTGAAATATTTGCATATCATAAAGAATTTAGGTTGCAACCTTAGATGAATCATCTTGTATATGTAAAAAACAGATATATATGTATTTATATACCTATATGTACTTTTTGATCGTTACGACTGATACTTCAATCTTTTCTACGATATATTTACCCCCGCGCTCCGCGATAACGTTTTTACTATCGATTTAATACTTATCCTCCTTTCTCGGTTAGGATGGATTTCGAAAAAAAAATTTCCGGAAATATAAAGCCTGCGGGGATTTCGTACGTTGCGAGTCGGTCCAATATCCAATTTTCGTTTTTTCTTCTCGTCTCCCTACTTTTCCCTACTCTTAACCTTATTTCTTTTTCTTTATCCATGAACACGCTAGGAAATATCTTTCGTATTTCTAGTCGTTTCACCGAGATTTCAACGGAAGGTTCCTATCTCCCAACTTGAAGAAGGAAAGAAACAGAAAGAGACAGAAAAATAAAAATAAAGAGAGAGAGAGAGAGAGACAGAGAGACAGAGAGACAGATAGACAGATAGTATGTGATTTATATCCAACCTCTATACGGATGAATACGCCATTTGACCTATTCCATTTAGCCCTAAAAGGTCATCCAATGGCTTTACGTTAAAGGGATGCTCCTGTTGTCAGTAAGGAATAAAAATGGTTTTTTATATGAAACAAAAATTGATTTTTCCTATTGGCTTATAAGGATTTAAAAATAGTGACTAGAATTTTGTTGTAAGAAAACGAATAAAAAAGAAGATAAAATTCGATCGATTTTAGTCCGACATAGTAAGTAGGATTTATGTGTAAATAAATCGACCAACTTCCAAGCAGATTTATTCAAACACGATTGCGATAGCCTGACATATTCACGATATACGATTATTCGCTAGAACCGTGGCGTTTAAGCGGAACACGATGCGTAATTCATGAATCTGCTGCGAACGTTGAGAAGCTTTACCTTTGTGTACTAATGTAAGTTGTGATCAAGAGAAACGAGCTTCCGTTCTTTTCCTTTTTCTTCTTTTTCTTTTTCATTTTCTTTTCATTATCTTATCAAATTTATCAGATTTATTAAATGAAAAGAAATTGATTATAAATTAATCGATGAAAGTGTTCATGGTTTTGACAGTGTAATTAGAAAACAGCCTTTTTGGAAAAAAGTTATATTGCGTTCGTGGAATTTTGAGAAGTGGAAAAGGTAATCTCTATTTGTACGCTTTCTCCCAGTGATGAATTTGTTTTTCAACAGAACTCGATTATCGACAGAATCATTATTATATACCCATGCGTGGTGCACATTTTAAATAACTTTTGATTCACGTCATGGTACATCGAAAGTATGCTTTGTAAGTGTAAAATCGAGTGTTAACGAGATAAAAGTTGTAAAGTCAAATTTTCTGAATTTTAATGATTACATGGTCATGGGAAACGTTGAATATTATGAATGCGAAATGCTGGTCCCATTGAAATGGCGTTCATTATGTATCTACGAATAGAGAATAAATTATCGGTGAGAAATTTTCGATAACTTTCGATGTAAATTATTAGCAAAAATTTGGGAGAATTTTCATGTATAATTTATGCACACTAATATACCTATCGTATTTTCTACGAATAGATGCGTTTATTTTACAAGCAAAAGTAGTTTAATTTGATCTAGAATTTCCTGTTACCAACTAGATTACGAAGATCGGATATTTTACCGATTATGGTTTACGACAACATAACTTACGGTTGGGTGATTTAAATTATCGTTAATGAAAGTGGTCGTTAATGAAAAATTTAGATCGAGTAATTTTGTGCGAAATGCGAATTTTTTTATGTATCGTAAGTTAGTAAAGAATTTAATTCGACGAAATATGCGAGAACTCGGTAGACGAATTACACAAATTACATAAAAACTATATAAATTAAATATTTGTTTGTAACGTGTTTTATATAATAAGCTTATGGCTTATTTATTAATATGTATCTCTTTATATATTTATTTAAGTATTATACACACATATATACGTATATATGAACGAATTATAACAACATAATAAAAAGATTTTCTTAAAATAATCCAACCTTATCGACCATTTCTATACGTACAGATAGCATAGCGTATTTTTTCTTTATTACGAGCTAACTTGTTATTGCCAAACTCATAGAATTTTACTTGAAACGATTATACGACATTAAAACGAATTCTATTTTAAATGAAATTTTCTATCACACTGGTTCTTTTTATCTAATCTTTAGCAAGCGTTCGATAAACGTTGTATTATTTATGTATACAGGTATATTAGAATAGTCTTCCAACGTAATTTCATAGAAAAACCACTGACAGATTCGACGAGTAATTATCGTTAATACGTATTATATAATACCTACGTTCATATAAGTATAATATTATAATGAAGCTGTTGGTATATGATGATGATAACGTCTAGTTATCGAAAATTTTCAGTCATTTGAAAGCTGCAAATAATATTCTCTAGAAGATAGAGAACAAGCTAGTACCCAAGAAGGGTGTAGAAGAATGGCAGAGGTAGTCTATTCCGATAGTATGAAAAGGGTGCGAACATCGACGTTATTCGACATTGTCGAGAAGATAGTCGATAGTGTTGCGTTTCATAAAGGAGAAAGAGCGATGATATTAGATGCGAACGTCAATAGCTTTCGCACAAGAATGAACTCGTGAGTTGTGACATTACGATCGATCATTGGTTTTTTCCTATGGATGTTACATATCTACCTTGAACATTATAGCGATTTTAATCGCTAATATTTAATTGTCGATTATGAATATATAGGCGTAGTTGGCTCGTTTTCATCGAAGAAACCTTTCAATGAAATCATGAAATATCGATTACATTGTACGATTTGTATTATACGTAGAGATATATATTTTGTAAGTATATATACATATAATTGTATATATCTATATTTATACTTATGCGATGATAACTTGAAAACGAATTATTTGCCAACATTATCAAGATCGTTTACGTTTTATCGTAAAACCAGACAGGAACGGAATCTAATATTTTTTCAGAATCTATCGAGATCGTTTTGAGCAGAGTAAAATTCGGGATAATAAAATTTGACGGGACTATACATAAAGTTGCGATATTTCCGTACACACGTTTGAGAAAAGGCAGCCCCTTTTCGGAAGTTCATTTTTACGATTCGCAATGAAAAAGAAAGAAAGTCAGATCGTAAAAGCATGTAAGAAAACTAAGGAAGTATATACATTGTAAGTTCGTAGGACTCGTGCAAATCGACGCGGTTATATATCATTGGTATAAAAATGGAATTATTGTTTACTTTTATTAACAGTTTCATTTGGCTATGTAAGCAGAATTTTATTATTACGAAATTAACATGAATAACCATTCTCGAAGATTCAAATAAAAGCGAAATAAAACATTTTTTGTTTCTTTTTGTTTCTTATTCTTAACCCTTTCTTTGAGCTTATATATATATATATATATATATTTCAATACTTCAGAATAATTTAATATAACTGTTGCGTTTCACGAGTAGTCGAAAAAAATTCATTTTACAGACCACCGAGGTGGTCCTTTTTTTCGTCCTTGACCCAAAGAGAGGTTCGCTTTATTTATGTCGGCACGCGTACACAGACACAGACACACATGCATATACATATATATACATTGGTCTATTTTTGTTTTACCCTTGGCCTTCGTTTTCAAATACGAAAAATGGTACAGTCGCGAAACTCTGAGTTTTTATAATAAAGAAAAAAAAAACCACAAAGAAGCTATTTGCTAAACGGTGCCAATGATTGAAATAATAGTTCGATCGTTTAAACGAGTTTCCACAGTCATCGTTTTCAGTTGACCATTCTTTTATTTTCTATTCTTCTTCGGATTAATTCAATTCAATTCATCAACCCATAGTATTTTCTATGACCTTCCAGTTTCCCTGTATCTATCGATTTGTTTGGCCACTACCTATACAAGCTCGTTTTGGGTGGGGCCAAATCGAGTTGAAATGGAAATAATGACAAATATTCTATCGTATCATAGCGTTTATTTGTGTGATACGACCAAATTTAGAAATGAAAATGAATGTGGTCGTTCCGATTTTTCTACTTCTAACGTAATAAAAAAATATCAATCTTTCGAGATCTTATAAAAGATACGACGATAATGTATTATGTCACGTTTACGTCGAGAATAAAGTTTTATTACTTGTGTCGATAACTATAAGAATGGATTACGTTTAAAAATGTGACACAAAATTAATTTTATAATTTATTTTATATTACAATTTGTGTAATATGAGCAAGATTTAGTTGCGACTTTAAACGATAAAATTCGTATTTTGAAAATGAGTTTTTCTTAACGTAAAGAAATAGAGTTGTTATGAAAATTCTTGACTATCATTTTATTACAAGCCTCTTTACTTTGTATTTTACTACAATTAATATTATAATTGACTATCGAGTGGAGACTATATTTTTATTGATAATTAAAATGTTCAATTGCTTTTTTAATATTTTTATAGTAATAATTATTATTAGCAAGTAATCAAGTAATATAGAGTGGCCGCCGGAAAGTTTTGGTCGACGTTATGATGTAGATTCATCGGTATATATATCTGCATACACAATAACTTACTTCGATTAAAATGACCCAGTTGTATGGAACTAATTGTAAAACCGTCTCCTTGATTATGATCTTAACTTTGGGCAAAAATTTTCTTTGTTAACAAAAAGAATTCGTTCTTCTCCTTACTCGTTCTATTATTTTTATTTTTTATTCTCTCAACTTGAATCTCACGCGTCCCTCTAATTACAATACATTTGATTACAAATTCTAATTTTATTTTGAGAAATAATTAATTTTCAGACATTTCTTTACTACAAATTATGAGTGAGGGAATATGAAGCCTTTAATTTTCTTTTCAATTTTTTATTTCTTATGTCTACGTTTAAAACTTTTCTTATTAAAAAAAATTATATACTCTATAATAATAAATAATAATTATTTTTTCATTAAATTAAATAATTATATAAAAATAATAAATTAAAAATAATAAATAATAAATAATCAAATTGTTCGAGGAGTACGTTGATTAAAATTAAATTGTTTTTTAAATTAAATAAATACTATCAAGAAACATAATGTATTTTTGTTAAACGTAATCAAACGATTTTATGAGATTTTTACGGATCTGCGATTATAAAAATATATCGTTGACTTATCTACCTCGACGCAATTTCAATAGTCATTACGGTTGGAAGTTCGATAAGAAATTTGAACTAATCGTTCAATATTTTAGAGTTTCTATTCTCTTTTAAATTCAAAATAATTGACCAATTTTCAAGAGTTCTTACTCTTTTTGTCAGTTTTCATCGCATCGGACGATTTTAACGACAACATATAAGCGATCCCTTTCCATTTCAGCGTTTGTTTTTCTTCTTTTTCTTTGAATTTACTCCGAACAATGTCATCCCTTTGAATCTTCTTCCTTCCGTGAGAACCTTCTGGCGTTTTTCCAACTTTCCAAACGTAGGTCATCGTTGATGGAACTGGGTGAGTAACATCTCCGTGAAAACGTGCGACTTGTTCCTTCTTCCAAGTTAAATCTTGCTCGATTTTATTGTTTTTGTCTTTGAAAAAAATGTTCAAGCTTTTTTATTTCTCTTTTTAAAAAAACACGTGTGAGCAAATCGTTATTGTTTAAGAATATTACTAAAAATAGATTGAATATTTATAAGATATAATCTTCGTATAGAAATTCGTTAATATAAGATATGTTCGGTATATATAAATAATAAATCTAAATATAAAATATTATATTAATATATAAATTAAACAAATTGATTTAAAATGCAAAAGATCAAAGGACGAACGAAGTACTGTTGAAGTGTTTCATGTTTAACGTATAAGCTTCGACTGATATAACTGGACCGAAATGTTCCGTCAAGGTTTGTCAGGATCTGTTTATTTTTCTAACCTTGTAAACGATGACAGCTTTCATTGAAACTTCATAGGACGTTTTAGGTTTGTTTTGAGAAGGCGATTTCGATTGTAATGAACTAGCAAATTCTATAATCTTATGGTTCTTTATATTATTATTACTTTTGCATATTATTATATATAATGTATGTAGGATATTAAAATAATTAAATAACATAATAATTAAATCGTGTGTCACAGGCACACATAAAAGTAATTGATAGGTAATTTTAAGACTATAGTTATTTACTTGTTATTGATTATCAAGTAACCGGGTAAATTAAGATTAATCAAGTACATAAGATTATCAAGTAGGCTTATTAAGTATCCAGTGTTCTCTTTGTTAATAACAAATAACAACGTTGAAATAAATAATATTTGAAATTAAATAAAAAGTGACTTTCAATTAATCATTGGCCACGATTTTGATGCTTCGCTTACTATCTATTTGAACTACGATTACCCTTTATCATTATTCGTCTTTACGGATTACATGTCCTCCGGCTCTTAAAAAGCAATCATTTTTCTTCATTCTGGGAAATCAGAGAGAAACAAGTGGTGTCATAATGAAATACGGAAGAACTATCAAAAATTTTTTAATAATCATTTTGGGTCCGAAATACACACCCAGATATGAGTATGTTATGTAAGCTGTAAATTTTATAACGGATTCCATTCTTTTTATTGATGTAAAGAGAAAAATAATTTTTGAAAATTCCGCGCATTCTGTTTTATGTATTCAATTTTTCCTCTTATAATTTCAAATTATTTCTCTTTCTAATTTATAATCATTTTTATTATAAGAAAATATATCATTTTACTTTCAACCGTAATAACTGTTTCTATATTTTCTTCCTCTTTAGTATCCTCAACCATGAAGAGAAAAGAGAGTTTTTGGCTTGAGTCCAATCTTACGGCACTACTGAAAGAAGCATAAAGAGGAGATAGTCTTGGTTCCGTCCCCTCCCCTCCCCCTCTTTTATGGTATAACACCTTGTAGGTGATATGGTTTGCTTTGATTCAAAGAGAGCGGAAAACTTAAGTTTGCCGAGACGCGTTTCGTATCTCATTCATATTACTTACCATGTACGTAAATTTAACCTTTTGCATTCCGAACGATTTTTGATGTTGATTACTAATAAATCTTCACTAATAAATATCGATATAAAATAAATAAAATATATAATAAATATATAATCGATATAAAATAGATAAAATTCACTAAAAAATACGATATTCAATCATCACTAATAAACTTGAATGTCTCCTGAGAGGGGACAACGGAGTGCAAACGGTTAATTAAAGTTTCTGCTGACATTCCATTGTCGATAAAAGAGGTTTATGCTTTTTCCAGTTGTACCATAAGTTTCTAATAAAAGATTATGAAGGAGAAAAAGGAGGAAAATAAAAAGATTTCAATATATATATAATTCAATTACGTTAGAAAATTTAACGATTCGTTGATCAAAGTGAGTTTATGGATCACGAATTCTGTTAGTATTTTTAAAAGTACTGAAAAATGTGAAAAATATTTTTAACTAAACTTTATATAATACCATTTTTTATAAACATGATAAGCCATAGGATTTTTTTCTATGATATAAAGTTATTTCGAGATATGTAAAGAACTTGATTGACTTTTAAATCAAGTGCTATTCAAAAAAAGTTACCTTAACTTCTTTTTATTTCGATGTTATCGTATTCCGTTGCATTTATATCATATAATAATATTACGAATTAGATTCGTTTTAACAATGTCGAAAATGAAATGAAAATTTATTTCGTAATTCCAAAGAAAATGTTAACTTCTAGTAAATTTCACACTGACCATCGTTATCGAACATGTACGATTTGCATTAAGGGGTAAGACATTTGGTGCTTTATTTACTACGGAAACTCAATGTCAGATTCATTAACATAATCGGTCAAGACGGAGAGAGAGAGAGAGAGAGAGAAATAGCTCTATACGGAAACTTCTTCCTAATTGCTCTCGAACTTAATCAATTATCGTGACCATCTTAACCGAGCGTAGTAAAATATAGCGTGCACACCGTGACGCTTATATGGTAGTGCATATACTTCAAGTTGTGTGAATGGGATTACGATAACCGTTATCGTTACCTTTTCGCGGTAGAACTAATTATATTGTTACGACGGAATCTATGATCTCGACCGGTAAATGCTTCTGTCGTTATCGTTATGGCGAAAACTTTTCAACATTTGCGTTAAACAGAAAAAAATCGCTGTGATATTTGAATTTATTTTACGTTCGTTTATAACTAAGTCGAAAGATATACTTGAGATGATAATAAACCACTTGCAAAAAATTGATACAAACATTGATAATACTTGGATATTATTCTTTTTTTCAATTCAAGATTTTCATTTTGCCATATTATAATTATGTTGCAAGAAGTTTTAGGTTTTCTATTTATTATTAGACGTTTCAAATCTCTGAAACGAGGTGCTTAGTACATTTCATCGTGTTCGGAGTATACGTATGCAAGTATATATGTATATACGTCGTTAGGTAGACTTTGATTGTGTTAAATTCAAGGGTAGAATTTGCCCGATATGCAAGCATGACAAGGCCTTCCGTCTGACACGTCATTGGAGTTTGCGTCTTTATGAATGGACTACCGAGATTTTTGTATCAACGTGTAACTGATTGCGTGTGTTGCACAGTTTATATGCACATAGTAGCGTCCCTATATGCTACAGATCGGTTTTTTACCTTCGTATGTTTTACTGTTCAACAAAATCCTAATTTCAATATATATATATATGTATTGATTTTTCAATTATTATATTATACAAATTTCACTTTATTTTATTAAATTGAAATGAAATCTACTTAAAGTACTATATAAAGTATATCATTACTACATAAAGTATATCATTTAAACAATATTTTGTCTAATAATTGTTCAAGAATAAAATCAATTTCTCCAATAGAGAGCAACAAAATAACATCAGTGAATATTTATAATTATGGTTTCGATCGGTCCTTCATCAATTATGACAGCATGATTAGTAATCAATCATGTTGACAGCAGGAGTGAGAAAAAGAGGGAAAGAGAGAACTATTAAACGATGATGTATTAGGTTCTTATTGGTTTGATGAAGTAGGCCGATATTAAGACTTAGCTATGCGTTCATTTGGCGAGCATTAATTAAAAAAAGATAGTAATCAAATAAAGAACGTTTTTTCTTCGTGATGTTAATTAAAGTTTGTAATGAAGATGTGCCAGTAAACTGTGGAAGGATGCAATAACGGCATAATTGCTAGTCCCGAACTTTTTAACGTTTTTAACTTTTGAGGAGGGTTTTAAAATTTTAGCCTTCTTAATGAGAGAAAAAAAGAGTTAGCGGGGAGGGTAGGAGGGATAGATAGTGGCGAAGCAAGTGTCATTTAATTTTTCATATCTTGATATTATGGCGGTACACTGACGTCTCAAACTTTACATTTGAAAAGTCTTTAATCCAACTTAAAAAGAAATACATCAAAAAGTGAGGCATCGCTCAAATATTTTTAACACAATTTACCGACAGTTTATATGATATATATATATATCTATTTATATTAGTCTTTAACAAAAGTTATATTTTTTATAATTGAATGCAAGTAAAAGTGAATTCGGTATTGGATTAAATAATAAATAAAATAATATTTATAATTATAATTATCGTAAAGTAATATGAAGGAAAGGATTAATATTAAATGCAAAATTATAAATTCAAAAATTTAATGATATTAAATGAAATTGTTAAATTGTTAGATCTTGTCAAGTACCTAAGGATAGTCAAATTATATGATATGAACCTTTGCTTTTCCTCTCCGAGATCTTGATGCTTTTAATTATGTCCTGTGATTGATTGTTCTCATGAACATTTAGAATCGCTTTTATGCTAATGGATCTTCAATTATTCAATTAATCAAGAAGTTCGCATATCAAGGCTTAGAGTCATCCCATGTTTTTGCTTCCATGCCAGATGGTGTATCGATGACACTTTAACGAGATCATGTTATAAAATTTCTTATTCGCTTACAATTACCATATATCAATTTTTTCCTTCATTATTATTTAAAAGGAATATGAAATTTAAGGTTGAGATCTATAAAGATTAATAAAGATACCTAAACAAGTTTTTGGATGATGGGAAAACTTTGTTGGGAAAATAATTGTATTCAATTATAGGCCAAACATTTTAGCAAAAAATAAGCAATTTTTTGACTTAATTGTTATCAGGAAACCGACTTTTTTGTTTTTTTTTCTGAAAGAAATAACCCCATATAATTAGATTGTTAGAAGATTGTTAACCTAGTAGATAAATTGAATTTTCGCAAGATCATGGCAAATAAATTGATTGCCTAAAACGAAATTTTAATCGAGTCCAGCGTTCCAACGGTTCAAGCGTAAGTTAGCCTCCAGGTACGAGGAAGGAAAACAATTATATGGAAAAAAACTTTCTTTTTAACATGGACGAAACAACAATTAATATCATTTAAAAAATTCTCTCCCTCAAGTTAACTTAATTTTTTTAGATTGTCAGCTTGTATAGTCGTGCTCACTTTGCTTCGTTTCCTGCTTCTTCGAGCGAACGAGATTATCTGAAATTCCATTAGCCAAACGCAGTTCGTACTCACTTATTTAGTACTTACCTACTTAGGCTAGTTGTCGTATTTTCTTCTCTCAATTTCTCATTGCACATGCGAATGAAAAAAGAGAGAGAGAGAAAGAGAGCGAGTGGATGAAAATTTGCTACACAAGGTGCATCTACTTCAGAAAGTGTTGACATCTTCAAAAAGAGCTTGCTGTAAATACACTGAATACAAAAAGCATCGACTCTTTTGTTTATTTGCACTTTTTCTAAATGAGTAGGAAACTATCTTTCGAATAAAATAAATATAAAATTAAAATAAATTTTTTTGTATTTCTTTTATACGTAAATATATTGGCAATTAAAAAAAAGTGCATATGTTTTAATAGAACAGAAATTGATTTAATTTCGTTTCGTAATTTTCAATACGAATATTATATGTGAAAATGAAAAGATGTAAAAGTAAAGAGTTGGTTTTTTACAATGTATAAACGAATGTGGTAAGAACACTTATTTAATTTCCAGTAGTGTTATGTGCAAAGTAATTACCATATTTGAGATTAATTAACTGAAAGGAGAAAGAAAAAGAAATCTAATAAAAAGGGTATTTGTTAAGTACTATATGAACGATGCTAAAGGTGTACTAAAAGGTGAGAAATAATATTACATAAGTCATGTTAGGAGAGACTAGTATTATAAATTATGAGTTTAGAGTTAGAAAGCATTTAAACAACTGTAAAGAAGTTAGTAGAAGTTCACTGTATAACTATCTTTATCTCTTTTATACACATTTTATTTTTATCTTATTAAATACTAATTAATATTTTCAAATCATATTTATGTGTATAATTTTCAAGAAATTCAACTCTAAGAATAATAATTAATACTCATCGCAAAAAGATGAAGAGTCTGTTGATAACACTTATACTGTCGCACAGTTTAGATGTGCGTGTCACTGACTTGTATATATGTATTGCAAATTTATTTCGTCTTGTATTTCTCAAAAGTTAAATCTTTTGTTTTTCAAAAAATTGAATTGAAAAGTTAAGCTCGTATTTAAATGGAGAGAGGATTTAAATGATCACAAATTGAAAGGAATGGTTAAATCGCTCGATGGTTGAAAGTTAGCAGGTGTTAGAAGATCGGACCAATCCTCCATTCTATCTTTGTGACTCTTGTTTCACTTGTTTCCGTCACGTACTGTCGTACGGAAGTAAACAGACGGTGCAATCCTTGATAAGATGGTGTAGCGTGTGTCGGGTTTCTCTGTGATTGCCTTATGTGTCCTTTTTCTTTACATATATACATTCTATATACGTAACCTACATATGTATATATAAATTTCTATATATCTCAGTAGCACATAGTAAGAAGTAGGTTTACTTTGTGGAAAGGAAGATATTGATGAACGTTGAGATGACTTTCTTTTTCACGTTTTTATCCCAACCTTGTTTCTGGTCTTTTCGTTTACTCGGATACTCGGAAAGTGGTGGTACTTTATAAACGTTAGGTGACACGCGCTAATAACGTCTCTTCTAAAGAACATTTTTATCGATCGCGTGTGTACGCTTGTTGGAGCTACATTACACTGTGAGAATAAAAGAATTTTAATAAAAATAAGGGCAAATCGCCGTGTTAGAATCGATTTTTCATCGTTTCTTCTTTTCTTTATTTATTTATTTATATATTTATTCATTTTTATTTTCCTTTTTGAATCTCTACATATGCATATGTATATTTATAGTTTACGTAAGTCACGATAAAGTAAGACGTGAGTGTACTGTTTACTAAAAAAAATTATTATGTTTCGAAACGTAGGTGAAACTTCCACTAAAAGATACTCTTGCAGGCATGCATGATAGAAAAAGTGAGTTTTTTCCACTGACATGAGAACTTAGTGCACTTAAAGTGCACTTCCCTCAAAGTGGAGTAAATGCGTAGGATGTAAAATTTGTATTTAACACGGTGGTGTTTTATTTGCACCTCGCTGCTTGTTTTTTCTTTTTCTTTTCCTTTTTCATTCGCCAATGAAATAAGGAAAGTGTTAATACGAACGCTAAATCATTTGTCCTTGTTCTATCTCGACTTTCTTTTTCAAGAACATGTTGAAATTTTATATTATTATTTCCTATTTTTCTCCTCTTTTCTCGATTATTAGATGATTATTGATTATTAATTCATTTTGAATGTGTTTATTCTAATTTTTACTTACTATTTTATTTTTTTATTTCTAAATATTCATTAACTTTGTATTTGTACATCGATAAATTTATACGTTTAATGCCATTTTTATTTACAATTTTTCTTCTTTTTTTTTCTATGTTTATGATTTATTATGCATTCAGTATCAATAAATTGATAAATTGATGATAAGCTGAATTGTTTATTTAAGAATATTCTTTTTCCTGATTCATTTTCTTTCGAATCATTCGAAAATCAACGTATATTTCATAGACGAGAATGTACATATTTTATTTTCAAACAGCACACACGAACACCTCGCAACTAATCTGGAAAAGCGGTGGTTCTGCTTTTAATAGCACACTGCATCTTTCTGTCGATGTATACCGGGTGACTGCGACAGAAAGATCGATCGCTCGAGTACACTTGTCTTCTGCACACAACGTGAAAGAACTAGCTTTCTTTACGTTTCCTATATTCTCCAATCTCGTGCTTCGTCCTTATTCTTCAGTTAATTTTCAATCGAACAACTATGATCGTCTAAAGTATTCAAAAATAGACTCGATATCACATTTTATCCTTTAGTTTTAACTATTATATAATGAATTTTTTCTTACTATAAATAATATTTAAACATTAAACAATGTTGTTTTCACCAAAATATACGTAGTTATCAGGATCCGGTTGAGAAACGTTATTAAAGTAATGCCGAATTTGGTTACTTTTGTGCATTCAATTAACTCTCGAAAATCGATGAATTTAATTAACAGTAATTATCTTTCGAGGTACGGCCTCCTCCTATGAAAATAACAAGTACACCTAATAATCTTGGCTCTATTATATATACGTCAAAATTTTCGGAGGATTTGAAATCCTTTGAGAGACGGAGAACAATACATTTACACACAAAAACACACACATACATAAAATACCTAATATGTGTGAGTGTACGTATGTTACACAAACATATTAACATGCACACAATTATGTTTTTGTTCGTTTATTATTATTTTATTGTAGGATTAGATTTTCTATGTACATACGTAAAAATATCTGGTATGATCGATCGAACAAGCCATTGTTTATTTAATCCTTCGTTCGATTGCGTAATCATAAGAGACCAAGCGTATCGTTTTTTCAAACGAAACGTTTCAATATCAAAGACCCCTAATCTGGTAATAGCGATTACCCTTTGAGCCCACGCGTACTTTTTATCTAATAGAATTATTGTAGATTGATGCTTGTTTTTTGAATTTGGTTATGTGAAAAATAAAACGTTGATAAATCCTTTAATATTAAATAAGTACTTACGTGTGTAAATATCTATACAGGCTATATAATAAAAGAAAAATGCATACAATTGTGTCTTGTTATAACAATGATATGAAACACAAATAGCTCGATATTTATTTAACTATATTTAAATAATAATCATGTAATTTTGAAGTGACACATTCATATATTTTTATATTTGAAATACATTTTATTTCCTATAATAGAGTTATACGAATATAAATAATAATTAAAGTTTTACATTATATAATTCTTTTTAAAATACGAATAAAAAATTGAGTCATAGAGGGTTAATTTTTAAAATGTATTTTATTAAGCATCGCGATATCAAGGATTATAATCGAAGAAAAGAAATTTGTAGATAAATCGATTTTATTGGAAGAGGTCAGGAGGAAAGTTCGATCGTGACTTATGATCGGGGTTACGTGTTCAATACTTCGCACAAGTTTGCAAGCTTGGATTAAAGCAAAGTACGATAGATTGTACTTCGGAATTTAACCATAAGCCTATTTAATACTAAGCCTACTAGCGGTAACAATACTGTACCCTAAGTCAACAAAGAGAAACAGAGAGAGAGAGTGAGAGAGAAAATCCACATTTTCCATATTTGTTCCGTCCGAGTATGAAACCGAAGTATAATTAAATCTATGGAGAGAAATATTATTATTTGCCATACATCGTCGATTATTTAGATTAAGCCAACTAAGGTTAACTTGGAAATGAATTTTTCATAAACGTATAATACTCGACTACTATCGCCATTTTGGTCGTTGTTGTTGCACTTTACTTAAGGTCGTATACACATACATATATAGTAGTAAGTACATTGCATATAATTACATGCATACGTTCAGGAAGGTCATTTAATCGTTCATATCAATGTTGACATTGCGTGAAATGCGAAAGAAGAGGCATCGACTAACTAACCAACCTCCTTTTTATCTTTTTTTTATATTTTTATCGATCGTTAAGTACGCATGCAGCGTAACTAGTGAACAATGAGAAGCAAACAACTCGTCGTCCATCGATTTCCGAGGATGTTTTATTTTTATTTTCAATTTTCTTTTTTGTTTTGTATTCATTTGCATTAACATTAGTGAGTGTCTCCTACTCTTAAAAAGAAATAAATTTTGAATACGCGAAAGTTCACCTTTCTTGTAATAATTCAGTTCAGTATCTATTTATTACTGGTAACTGTGCTGCTGAATATAAAGAAAGGAGAGAGAAAAAAAAGCAGTTTAATCGATGAAAACTAGGACGTTATCGAACGATGACGTTCGACCGTCCGAAACTTCTTGAAAATTGGTTAAATATTACCTTTTCGATCAAATAGAATCGTTTTTATCGACGCTTCAACGATCAAGAACCAAAGGCAATCACTATCTATCGTCTCGTTCGATCTGCCATTTTCATCCTGCAGTTTCTCTCCACTTTTTTTCTCTCAATTGACACGTAGAAAATAAAGCGATAGCTTGATTTCTTTCACGAGAACTCTCACGTTTTCACAAATTTCTCTGAATGCGATCAGTTTAGAAGAAGTAAACTTTCTTTTTTTTAAAACTCTTCTTTCTTTTCATCAACCTTGCCTAAGCGTTCTCCCAAAACTCTTAGTATTCGATGGTTCATTTGTAAAAACGTTCCGATCGTGAAATATTTCGTACGCTCAATTTTAAATGATTAATAACAAGGAAAAGTGTCCGTAAGTGGAACCATAAATCTTACGAAATATATAATCAATCGAATTCGGCTTATATTGCCAAAGTAAATTTACGAATCAAGTTCCAAATATTTACTTTACGTTTCAGATTCCTTTCGTCTATTTTAGTAAACATGCATTTTAAGATAGATCTACTAGGTATATATATATTACAAATAATATATACAAACGTTTGTATATCTAACTTTGATATGTAATAATGTTGATATTATACTCTCCTCGAAGTATCACAATTTGACGAGAATTAGAAATATTTAACGAATTTAAAATCTATACGCGATTGACGCTAATTGCAATTGAAACTTTGGTGCCTCATATATACGTGTCATTATCTCGCGTCCAACGTTATGGATAATTAATTAATCAATTTCTTTAACGCCACATATCTTCTTACGATTTATATCGATTTGGATTTAACTATCGTCTCGTACTCGGTTTCTGTTTGAAGAGAAATTAGGAACGATCTTGCGTTGAAACCTTTGCGCGAGTTAGAAACGTGCGCTTGAAACGCAAGTATTTGCGGCGTCCGCCAAGGCGTGCTTTTCTAAAGATAGATATCTAATCCTACGTTTTCACTGCTTCTAAACTCGTTTCCGTCGTGTGTCCGGGGCTACATTGATAAATAACAAAAATACCTCGATAGTCCGGTCCCCTTCTCTCCAGAAAACATGTTGGCCTTGCACCCGACTTATACGAATTTCTCTTATGTTCTGCACGTACGCGAACCGACAGGTATTTAATACCGGACAAAAATTAAAGCCTAGAAATGAAAAACGAGGACGAGCAAACTGGAATTGTGTCACGGCGTTCATTTTTCTTCGGTTATAAAATCATATTATTCGATGTATATACACACATTTTTTCCATATATTTCAAATTTATCTTGGATATTTGATTTCTTTCAAATAATAAAATGCTCATGTCATTTTTCTGTTAATAATTCTAATATATATGTATATTAATCCTTTAATGTGCGTAAAAAAGGGTTTTTATTTTAAAAATTAATTATTAGTTTATATCCTAAAAATTATATTTGTCAAGTATAATTATATTAATATATTAATTATATTGAATTGATGTCTGAAATGTTCCACCTATCCTAGCCTGCAATATCGCTCATTCGTAATACATATTTTGTAAATAAAAATTTTGGCAGAAATCAGCAACGAATTGAAGTTGTAGTTAAATATCCATAAAGAAATATATTTTATTGACAGCGTTACCTAGTAACGCTTAACCTACATATGTACATACATATGTATATATTGTAATGAATTTCGACTGCGTAAAATAGCGCTTGGATCTATTTTACTGTAATAAATTTAGTTAGATTATATTGAGAGAAGGTAAATTTGAAAATTGTACTGTTGCGTGAATATTCATTGAGAATAATTACCTAATTAATGACATATAAAATTTAAAAAATTTAATAAAAATAATGACTTTGTATCTTGGTTAATATATCCTAAGTGATATTGCGTGAATTTTTATAATATGCTTATTATATTTTTGCCAAAAATTCACGTTATTTGTAATATGTACTTTTAATATGTATGTACACTTATAAAATAATAGTAATTTTTTTCTATTATAATGTCTATTTTTATATCTTACAGAAGATAGTTACGTAGTTTCAGCATTTTCTTTGCGAAAGACACGCAATCTAACGTAACTGTTTTTCGATATACCACGGTGTGTCAACGCTTGAATATTTATTTTTATAACACTAGAAATAAACCCGTTTTTCTATTATTTTTATGTTAGCAGTCATATTATTTTGTTTTTCGAATAAACGTAATCATATTGAGCCGTAAGAATTGTATCCTTGATGGAATCCTTTCGGTTTTTCTGATTTTATGGTAGCTTAGGTTTAATTAAAAAAGTATTTTAACGCAGCTACAATGGTATGTTTTCTCTAGTTTTTAACACTATTGATCATAATACTTTAGCTTTCACATACATGAGTTGCTGAATTATTATAATATATTATTATTTCATATCGATAAATGGTAAACACATGTACAACAATAGGTATATGTTACAACCTAATAATTTCTCTCATTCTCTCATATTAAATTATGTAAACAAAATAATGATACTACAATTTTGTTGCTTAAATATTTCTTTATAATTTGTATAATACTTTAATCAATAAATTTCTATAATAAATAAAAAATCATGTATTAGGAGATTAACTTTATTTCACTTATGCAATAAATAAATACATATTTACAAGTTAAGAGCACATTGTTCAATTTACTAAAAGGTTTTTTTTATTATAATTTTGAAAAGTTCCCTATAATCAATAAATCTAATAATAAATACTTGGATAAAATTGTCTACTCGATCGATTGAGGAAGGAAAAAAAAGATGTAAAGGAGATGGGTTAAAGGGTCCCGGAAGTGTACCAAAGTCGCAGAGAGAACAGCGCATCGTCGATAAGTCAATAATTCGTTATCGATCGCATTCGTTTGGTTCTTTAATGCTGTATTGAATTATCTTGCCGTTTCTACTACACTTCCGGAATCCTGAGATCTTCGATTCTATACCATCTGATCACATCCCGTGAGGATCGTAGAATGGTATAGAAGAAACGTCCTTTTTAATGTGTTTTATCTTTAATGAGAAACGAAACAAGATATCATCGTTATTTTTCAATCTCACACAAGAATAAAAATTCGATTAATTTACAGGGGTGTTTGTAAGGGTGATTCTCGTCTAAAAATTTGACTTTTAGAAATTTTTATGATTTTTGTTTTTTTAACAAACTGTTTACTCTAATTAGGTTTACTCTAATCAGGGTTTCTCCTACATACTATATTATACATTTCTAATATTTTTTATAATCTTGTTATTAGAATATTTCAAGAAGAATTTTTTATGCAGTAGTTTATGTGAGAATTAGAAAAAAAGGTACTGAATGGTGCAATTATGAAAATGACTGTCTCTCATATACATGTTATTTCAAATACTAAATAAAAATATTTATATTAAAATTTATATATATCAAGATTAATTGTTTATTTGATTTTTTCAATTTCGCAAATTTGTCTATCGAAAGGTATGAATTTAGAATTGTGAAAAATATACGAGGATTTAATAGTGGATCAACCTAAAAAGAAAAAGATTCATTTGATCATGTTTAAAAGACGTACAAAATCATGTTTGTCTGTAAATTTTTTAAAGCAGTCAGAACCAGCGTTACCCAATGCCGAATACAAACAACAGCAACACAGTTAATTCCGTTTCTCATCTCTTCAACTTTCAGCATATATTACATATTCTAGTGTGAATTTTTTCGTTCATTCGTTCGTTCGCTCAAAGAGAAAAAGATAGAAAGAAAGAAAGAGGGGAAGATATAAAGCAAAATGTTCGTAATGAACTCTTTTTCATACCTCTGCCAATTAAAACACACAATTCCGTTTTTAATAATGGGTTACATAAATGCAACCCATACTACGTGTAGCCTGTAATTATGTGCAATATTGATTTTTGAAAAGTATTTATATTATTTTAAATAGATTCGTATAAGGTAAATCTAAAATAATAATGTAACTATAGCTTATTGCCACTTTATTTCTCATAATTTTTCCTAAATCTTTTTCTTTAACCCTTTTAATCTATGTAATTGTAAGATTACAATTTAATTCTGTTCAATATATATCGATGTGGAATTTCGTATAAGTACAATAATTAAATCTTATTAAAATTCACTTCTATACAAAACTATATTAATGTTATTTATTAATTACTTTTTTTTAATAATTATCTAAATAAATAATATTATATCTTGTTTCTAAAAATCTCAAAAAAAAAAATATGAAAAATGTATTAGCGAATTTATTCTTTATAAGTTTTATTAAAATAAATAAAAAGAATAGAGAGTTAACTAGCCAAGATGTAATTGATTATGCATCATTGTGAAATAAATCCGACACTTAACCATATTTTAAAATCTTTTTCAGTTCTACGGATGCAACAAAAGTTATTCGTGTGAATTATAAACGCGTATCATACAATGTTCAAAAAATTCTACAACGTTACCATTACCTATTAGAATTTTTTTTTATTGAAAATTATTCATATGTGTTTAACACTAAACCCAATCACGCCGAGATCAAATGTTAAAAAGATTAAAAATTATGGTTAGCTTACGTTTAGATGTACTTTGTCTTTGTATCCAATGCTGCATAATCCATATCCATAATTGCAGGTATCCATATATATAACACTTTTCAGCACTACACACACTTGCTCACATATGCATATCACTTGCATAGGAAAGAATACACGAATACGCGACGCGAAATAAAATGACATATTTTAAATAATATCTTTGTTATACCTTCCGACGCTCGAAGAAGACTAACGATTATTAAAAAAAGTTGTTACGAATATAATCGACAAGTACCGAACATACACGAAGGTCAATACAAAATCTAACGACGAAATGACAGCGTTCGGTTGTCGACACCGGCCGAGGAGCGACGGAGAGAGGCGAACGTAAACAAAACATTGAACGTTCAACTAAGCCGGTAGATAAGGAATGTTTTTCTATGTGTATTTCATATATAACGAATTTCCTAGAATTCACTGAGAGATACACGGAACATAGTCGATGTAGAGCTCGTTTGACTTGGACGTACACCTTCGCTTATCTTTCTCTCAATATATTCAGTACGTATGGGATTATTACTATGTTTTTCTACAGCTGACCTACTTTTGTATCGTTGACCTATTTTTCTTAACAGTGATCTACTTTTGAACAGCTGTTTTCTATTTCTAATGATTGATTTTTATTTTTATTTCTTTATATTTAGATAATTAATAAATAGATTTATATATATACTGGAATTATGTTAATACTGGAAGCGATAATAGATAAAAAGTTTAATGAAATTTAATAGGGCTCACGTGCTATGTCAAAAATATTGTTTCTTTTTAATTTATTATAAATAGAATCATCAGTTTTTAAACATCTACAATGTTAGTCACTTTCTATATAAAATAATTATCGATATAACAGAAGAAAGTATGAATACAAAATGACTAAATGAAAACGAGGAGTAAATCCGAGTAG